>CM059809.1:11055829-11733329 GCA_030435695.1 Brachymystax lenok tsinlingensis | reverse complement strand
AGACAAAGATGAGCGGTAATAACCCAGAGTATTGACTTAACATACAGCAGAGCAGACCCCAGTCTCTGACTCTGTCATCAGAGCTGCTCAGAGACCACGATGGTGACTCTCTGTCAATTATTAATGGAGCTTTCTTTTCTTTCAGTCTGATTTTGTTTTCCTTATCTGCCGAGCCTCACCGATGACAACCTGCTCTACCACTGGCTTTCCATCACACTTGATGTTGGCTGTTTAGTACGCCTATGCAGCTTATTAGATTCATTTGGTGCATGCTGTCTTGAAAAACAACTGCATATGATGAGTGAATGGGTGTCCTGGCACATTGACAAAGAAGTGACAAGGAGGTGTCACTAAAATGAAATCCTTGCATCCTGTTCTGTCACTGCAGATTTAAGTGTGTCTTCGATTTTTTGGATCTACTGGGTCATGTGTGACTGATCGTGCCTGTGTGTCGAAGTGACTGTGTTATCCTGCTCTAATATGACTACTGTGTGATTGTGTATTTTCCAGACAGACTACTACTATGAGTATACAGAATGTGACAGTACGGGGTCTCGATGGAGGGTGGCCATCCCCCACAATCTGGGCACCTGCTCAGCCCTGCCTACTCCCACCAGAGGAACAGACTGCTGTGAGTACTGTGTGTGTGTGTGTGTGTGTGTGTGTGTGTGTGTGTGTGTGTGTGTTCATTCACATTTTTTTCACCTTTATTTATTCAGGTTTGCCTCATTTAGATAAAAATCAATTTTTCCAGAGAGACCTGTTCAAGATAGCAGCGTACGTACATGAGACAGAGAGAGAGAGTATGTATACTGTCTAGGTGTGAATGTGTCTGTCACATTGTGTGTGTGTGACCCTCCTCTCTCCCTCTGTCTGTCTATCTGTCTATCTGTCAGCGTTCTCTTGTGCAGCGGGAGAGTTCCTAGAGATGTCCGCTCAGCAATGTACGCCGTGTGCGGCCGGCTCTTATTCGCTGGGCAGTGGGGTGCGTTTCGACCAATGGGACACTATCCCTTCCGGCTTCACCAGCCTGGCCACCTACATGGACCCAGGACCCAGTGGAGAGGAGAGTCAGGCCTGTAATAGGTAACACACATGTCTGTTTTACAGTCCTTGTGGGGACCAAACAGTTGATTCACATTCAAAACCATAACTATTAACCCTAACCTTAACACCTTACTCCTAACTCCTAACCCTAACCCTAACTCTTAATCCTAACTATTAACCCTAACCTTAACACCTAACTCCTAACTCCTAACCCTAACTCTTAACCCTAACCTTAACACCAAACTCCTAACTCCTAACCCTAACCCTAACTCTTAATCCTAACTATTAACCCTAACTTTAACACCTAACTCCTAACTCCTAACCCTAACTCTTAACCCTAACCTTAACACCAAACTCCTAACTCCTAACTCCTAACCCTAACCCTAACTCTTAATCCTAACTATTAACCCTAACCTTAACACCTAATTTTAACTCCTAACCTAATTCTTAATTTTAACCTTAATACTAAACTCCTAATTTTAACTCCTAATTTTAACTCTTAACCCTAACCTTAACACTTAATTTTAACTCCTAACTCTTAACCCTAATTTAATTTCTAATTTTAACACTTAACCCATAACTCCTAACTTTTAATTTTAACTCTTAATTTTAACCTTAATACTAAACTCCTAACTCCTAATTTTAATTTTAATTTTAACTCTTAATCCTAACTATTAACCCTAACCTTAACACCTAACTCCTAACTCCTAACCCTAACTCTTAACCCTAACCTTAACACCAAACTCCTAACTCCTAACTCCTAACCCTAACTCTTAACCCTAACCTTAACACCTAACTCCTAACTCCTAACTCTTAACCCTAACTCTTAACCCTAACCTTAACACCTAACCCATAACTCCTAACTTTTAACCCTAACTCTTAACCCTAACCTTAACACCTAACTCCTAACTCCTAACCCTAACCTTAACACCTAAACCTAATTGTAACCCTAACCCTTAACCTCTAACACTAACCCTAACCCTAATCCTAATTGTAACCCTAAACATAAAATAGCCTTTTTCCCTGTGGTGAAATCTTTCATTCTTCCTTGTTTTACATTCCTTGTGAGAACTTCTGGTCCCCACAAGGATAGTAAAACCCAAAACACACACACACACACACACACACACACATACATACACACACACATATACTACACACACCTGTCCTACACATACAGCCACACACACAAACTCACAGTAGTCCTGTATTGTCTTTCTCTCTGTGTACTGTAGCTCATCCTGGACGCCTCAGGGTGTGTATCTGGAGTCTAGTCGTGATGAGTGCACCGTGTCTCTGGTCTACGCTGTGCATCTGGAGAAGCAGGGCTCCGTCTCCTTCAGCTACCAGTACCCTGACAACAACATATTTTTTGAGTTCTATGTGAGTCTGACCCTCTCCTCCCTGCTGAAGGTTATATCAGTTCATTTATTACCCTTTTGCTGGTTGATGTATGTAGAGATGAAAAGTGGGTCTGTTTTCCGGTAGCAGGGAAGACTTTAATTATACATTAATATATTTTTGAACATCAATGGCTTTACATCATTGGGTTTTACATCAATGGCTTTACATCAATGGGTTTTACATCAATGGCTTTACATCAATGGGTTTTACATCAATGGCTTTACATCAATAGATGTGGGCAATTGAGTGCTTTTCAGTGGTGAGGAGAATCAGCTGCTGATTGGTAGCGAGAGAATCATGTGATGCAATATTCTGAGTGGTTACCGTGGTGACGTGTGTTCAGGTCCAGAACGAGCAGTGTCAGGAAATGGCCCAGACAGACGATCAGAAGTGGATCAAACTCACCACCAACGGAGAGTGGGACACACACACGGTGAGGAGGAAGGCAGTGTGTGTGATACGTGTGTGTTATATGATTGGTGTGTGTGATGTGTGTAACATAATCTGTGTGCAATATATTGTGTGACTCAGGTGAATCTGAAGTCTGGCACTAACATACTGTACTGGAGGACGACAGGGATCCTGGTCGGAGGGAAGATGGTGAAACCAGTGTTGCTCAGGAACATCCAGATTGAGGGTAAAGACCGCTCGTACCCCTACTCCCTATCTTCACACTCACCTATATTCTCCCTCCCATTCCGCATTGCCTCTGTAATGTGGTTGGTCATGGCAGTGTAGTATCACAGGTTCTTACCTACTCCAGAACTCGCCCTTCTTAGATCTAGGAAATGAGACCACAGTGTGAGACGACAGCAAAATCTACATCCTAATGAATGAATGTGTCTCTGTCTAGGTGTTGCCTACACCTCGGAGTGTTTCCCGTGCCGATCAGGCTGGTTTAGCTCCGCCCCTGGCTCCTCCTCCTGCCAGCCCTGCCCCAGGAACACATTGTCTAACAAGGGAGCCGCCTCCTGTACTCCCTGCCCCGACACACAGTACTCACGTATGTACTAGACACACACACACACACACACACATTGAAATGTATCAGTAGAGACCAGTTAAAATATCCACTGTCTCTCTCTCTTTCACTCTTTCCCTCAGATGAAGGATGGTCACAGTGTAAGGAGAGGCCTCCATGTTCAGAGAAGGATTACTTTCAGATCCACACAGCCTGCGACAGCGAGGGAAAGGTAAGTCACACACACATATAGTGTACATATAGAGAGAGAAGGCTGTGGTCATATACATTGGATTACAATACATAAGACATTCTGGGTATAGTATCTCTATGGTTGTGATGTAACTGCTGTGGTTGCCGTGGTGACAGACGCAGGTGATGTACCGGTGGGTGGAGCCGAGGATCTGTGAGGAGAATGTGACGGGCGCTGTGGCACTGCCCCCTACAGGGGAGAGAGAGGCCTGCCCTCCCTGTAACCCTGGTTACTACAACACAAACGACTCCACCTGCTTCCCCCTGTCCTCCTGGAACACACTCTGACGGCACCTCAGGTACACACACACACACACACACACTATATATATATTCACATGTGTATATACATAAACAGTGCACATACACACACTTACAGTACACACACACACGCCACTCGCGTCTGTATTGCTGTATATTGAAATGTGTTGTTGACGGTTGTGTGTGTCTGTCCCAGTGTGTGAGGAGTGTCCTGCGGGGACAGAGCCAGTACTGGGGTACGAGTATAAGTGGTGGAACGTCCTCCCCTTCCAACATGAAGACTTCCTGCTTCAACGTGGGCAACTCCAAATGTGACGACATGAACGGTGAGACTGAAACATGTCTAGGGTGATTAGGGTCAAGAGATGTGTAATATGCATGTAGTAGTGCACATGGGTGAATAGTCTAATATAGAGATCCTGCTGGGTATGTAATAACTCTGTCTCTCTGACAAATGGGATCATAGATGTCTGTAATAGATATGTGGGTCCCTCAGATTGTTATTTCTTTTTTAAAATACCTTTATTTAACTAGGCAAGTCAGTTAAGAACAAATTCTTACTTACAATGACGGCCTACCGGGGAACAGTGGGTTAACTGCCTTGTTCAGGGACAGAACGACATATTTTTACCTTGTCAACTCGGGGATTTCATCCAGCAACCTTTCGGTAACTGGCCCAACGCTCTAACAACTAGGCTACCTTCCGCCCTTGTAAGGAATATAGATGTGTGTTTAATAGAATGTGTAATCACAGCAATATGTTGTTGTTCAGGCTGGGAGGTGGCAGGGGATCACATCCGCAGCGGTGCTGGAGGCTCGGATAACGATTACCTCATCCTGAACCTGCATGTTCCTGGCTTCAAGTTAGTCTTGGCTTGACTGTGTATTATTTTTAGAGCTCTCAGGTTTTTTGGTTAGGTCATGTGGTCAGAATGAACACATGGCTATGATTATTGTGAAACATTCTTTTTTTATTGGCCCTGTGTGTGGTTGTGTGTGTGTGTGTGTTCTGTCAGGTTACCCACATCACTTGCTGGGATGACCGGGACTGAGTTTGGCCGGATCACCTTCGTCTTCGAGACAATCTGCTCTGCCGACTGTGAGCTCTACTTCATGATGGTGTGTGTCGGACCATTCACATCTGCACGAGTGTGTGTCTAGGATCTCAGGGAAATGTTACTGGCAATATCAACAGTGTATTAGCCAGTAAATCAATATTACCCAACCCAACATAGCCAGTATGACATAGCCAAGAAAAGGGTTCCTCAATTGGCGGCCCACGGCCCCCTAAGTTTTCTGAGCCCAAAGAAATAATACAAAATGTAATTGTTGGACATAAAACACTGTAAAAACACCAGCAAATCAGCTACAGTTGAAGTCGGAAGTTTACATACACTCAGGTTGGAGTCATTAAAACTTGTTTTTCAACCACTCCACAAATGTCTTGCTAACAAACTGTAGCTTTGTGCATGACACAAGTAATTTTTCCAACAATTGTTAACAGACAGATTATTTCACTTATAAGTCACTGTATCACAATTCCAGTGGGTCAGACGTTTACATTCACTAAGTTGACTGTGCCTTTAAACAGCTTGGAAAATTTCTGAAAATTATGTCATGGCTTTAGAAGCTTCTGATAGGCTAATTGTCATCATTTGAGTCAATTGGAGGTGTACCCGTGGATGTATTTCAAGGCCTACCTTCAAACTCAGTGCCTCTTTGCTTGACATCATGGGAAAATCAAAATAAAATAAATCAGCCAAGACAAGACGCCATAAAAAAGCCAGACTACGGTTTGCAACTGCACATGGGGATAAAGATTGTACTTTTTGGAGAAATGTCCTTTGGTCTGATGGAACAAAAATAGAACTGTTTGGCCATAATGACCATCGTTATGTTTGGAGAAAAAAGGGGGACGCTTGCAAGCCGAAGAACACCATCCCAAACGTGAAGCACGGGGGTGGCAGCATCATGTTGTGGGGGTGCTTTGCTGCAGGAGGGACTGGTGCACTTCACAAAATAGATGGCATCATGAGGAAGGAAAATTATGTGGATATATTGAAGCAACATCTCAAGACATCAGTCAGGAAGTTAAAGCTTGGGTCTTCCAAATGGACAATGACCCTAAGCATACTTCCAAAGTTGTGGCAAAATGGCTTAAGGACAACAACGTCAAGGTATTGGAGTGGCCATCACAAAGCCCTGACCTCAATCCTATTAGAAAATTTGTGGTAGAACTGAAAAAGTATGTGCGAGCAAGGAGGCCTACAAACCTGACTCAGTTACATCAGCTCTGTCAGGAGGAATGGGCCAAAATTCACCCAATTTATTGTGGGAAGCTTGTGGAAGGTTACCTAAAACGTTTGACCTAAGTTAAGCAATTTAAAGGCAGTTCTACCAATAAACTTCTGACCCACTGGGAATCTGATGAAAGCTGAAATAAATAATTCTCTCTGCTATTATTCTGACATTTCACATTCTTAAAATAAAGTGGTGATCCTAACTGACCTAAGACCGGGAGGTTTTACTAGGATTAAATGTCAGGAATTGTGAACAACTGAGTTTAAATGTATTTGGCTAAGGTTAATGTAATCTTCTGACTTCAACTGTACAAATGATTTTAATTTTGGAAATCTGTTCCCAAGTGTTCCCTCGTATAATAGAGAGATATATGTGATTGTATACAAATGTAGGTAAGGTTTGAAGTTGTTATGTTTTAGGCAAATATTATGTTTGGGCTTCTTGCAGTCAATCCGCTCATGAAAAGTTGATAATCCCTGCAGTAGACTCAGTTAAAACAACCCATGTATCCAAATGAAACCAAAGTATATTTGAACAAACACAGCCAATCACAGTACGCAATATACACAACTAAATCACAGTAAAGCAGTGAGATTTCTGATAAACCAAACACTGTGTAAATTGTAAACTAGAGTGATCCGCTCCCATATAAACCCTGTGTGTGTGTCGCCCCCTGCAGGATGTGAACAGGAAGAGCACCACGGTGGTGGAGTCATGGGGGGGCAGTAAGGAGAGACAGAGTTACACACACATCATGACCAGGAACGCATCCATTTCATACACTTGGGCCTTCCAGAGGACCAACCAGGCTCAGGACGTGAGTACACACACACTCGCACAAAACTCACAAAACACACACACATACACTCTCTCACACACACACACAGTGACACTGCACACACACACTACACAGATACACTTACATACTGCACTATAATATATTTACGTGGGTGTATCTAGGTGCGGCGGTACATCAGTGACGTGGTGATACTCTACTCGGTGAGCGTGACAAACGTCCAGGATGGTGTGGCATCTGCGTGCCGGGCCTGCGCCCTCCTATCCCAGAGTTCTCAGCGGTCTGGGTCGTAGTCGTGTATTCCATGCCCAGCTGGGTTCTACATTGACAGAGACACCAACCGGTGCCAGGAGTGCCCCCCCAACACATACCTGTCTGGTCACCACACATATGGAGAAGACGCGTGTCTGCCCTGTGGCCCCGGGAGTAAGAGCAACAAGGTATTATATTACACACAAACACACAACTCATATAATCACACAACCATAAGTTACAACCTTACAAACTAACCTTACGTAACCATTATAATCATTAGAACCACTTTATAACATTAAATCCTCATAACCTAATCTAAAATCTCAGGGCCATACTTATGAGTTTTACTCTCATCCAGATCAACAGTTAAAAGTCTCTGCTCTGGATAAGAATGTTTTTAGCATTGGTACTATCATGTGTGTATCATGTGAGCCGCTATTTGTTCGATGTGTGTTGACTTCATGCTATTGTGCCCCCTCCTAGGAGCACTCTCGTTGCTATAGCGACTGCTCCTTCAGTCACACGGAGAACAACCGTACCCTGACCTTTGACCTGAGCTCTCTGAGCACCGTGGCCTCGCTCACCATCGGCCCCAGCTTCACCTCCAAAGGCACAAAGTATCTCCACGTCTTCAACGTCAGCCTGTGTGGACACCAGGTAACACACACACATTCACGCACACACACACATTCACGCACGCACACATCAGCTTGTGTGGACATGAGATAACACACACATACCTCAGGGTCGTCGTTATGTGTTCTGTTTCAGGGGAAGATGGCAGCTGTCTGCACAGATAATGTCACCGATCTCGCCAACAAGGACATGGGGAGTGATTCCACCCAGTTCGTCAACTCAGTGGACAGCTTCATCTGTCAATCAACCATCATTCCTGCAGATGGGCGGGGCTTCAGGATGGCTCTGGCATCCCAGTCTATCAGTCTGGCTGATACCTTCCTCGGTGAGGTGGCAATCGAATAGTGCCTTCATAATGACTATAGGACAGTGCCACAACCACTAGTAGTCATATAGCCAGAGCACAGTCTACTCTTGATCTAAAAACAGATTTATTTTCAACCATTTCATTTGAAAGTTGTTTTCTCTATCTCTTTCCGTCTCTCTCACAGGAGCGACAGTGGACAGTGATTTAGACGGAATAAACACCAGACCAGAACTCTTCTCTGACAACTCAAAAGGCATTCCAGACATCAACTTCTTCTACAGGTAGGCCAGCGTAGAGCTAGATGCCATAGAACAGCGTTCATAGTTTAATGGTTCCAGTGAAGATCAGTCATTGTGGTTGAAAGTGTGTTGAAAATGTGTTTTTTGTACACTGCTGCTACGCGCTGTCTATTATCTATGCATAGTCACTTTACCCACACCTACATGTACAAATGACCTCGACTAACCTGTACCCCCGCACATTGACCCTGTATATAGCCTCATTATTTTATTGTTATTTTATTAATTTTTTTACTTTAGTTTAATTAGTAAATATTTTCTTCACGCTTTCTTGAACTTCATTGCTGGTCAAGGGCTTGTAAGTAAGCGTTTCACATTAAGGTCTACACCTGTTGTATTCGGCACATGTGACAAATAGAATTTGATTTGTGTGTTTGTGTTTGACTCTCTCTTTCTCAGGTCTACTCAAGCGACTGGATCCTGTGAGCGTGGTCGGAGTGCAGTCATGACGATACGCTGCAATCCAGAGAAGACGGACCGCGGGCAACTCACAGTGCCCAGGTACACACACCTGTCTGACTGTCTGCTCAACACCTGTCTGACTGTCTGCTCAACATCACCTGTCTGACTGTCTGCTCAACATCACCTGTCGAACTGTCTGCTCAACATCACCTGTCTGACTGTCTGCTCAACATCACCTGTCTGACTGTCTGCTCAACAACACCTGTCTGACTGTCTGCTCAACATCACCTGTCTGACTGTCTGCTCAACATCACCTGTCTGACTGTCTGCTCAACATCACCTGTCTAACTGTCTGCACAACATCACCTGTCTAACTGTCTGCTCAACATCACCTGTCTAACTGTCTGCACATCACCTGTCTAACTGTCTGCACAACATCACCTGTCTGACTGTCTGCTCAACATCACCTGTCTGACTGTCTGCTCAACATCACCTGTCTTACTGTCTGCTCAACATCACCTTTCTGACTGTCTGCTCAACATCACCTGTCTGACTGTCTGCTCAACATCACCTGTCTGACTGTCTGCTCAACATCACCTGTCTAACTGTCTGCACAACATCACCTGTCTAACTGTCTGCTCAACATCACCTGTCTAACTGTCTGCACATCACCTGTCTAACTGTCTGCACAACATCACCTGTCTGACTGTCTGCTCAACATCACCTGTCTGACTGTCTGCTCAACATCACCTGTCTAACTGTCTGCTCAACATCACCTGTCTAACTGTCTGCACAACATCACCTGTCTGACTGTCTGCTCAACATCACCTGTCTAACTGTCTGCTCAACATCACCTGTCTAACTGTCTGCACATCACCTGTCTGACTGTCTGCTCAACATCACCTGTCTGACTGTCTGCTCAACATCACCTGTCTGACTGTCTGCACATCACCTGTCTAACTGTCTGCTCAACATCACCTGTCTAACTGTCTGCACATCACCTGTCTGACTGTCTGCTCAATATCACCTGTCTGACTGTCTGCTCAACATCACCTGTCTGACTGTCTGCTCAACATCTGAGCTGAAAACGTTTGTGTATTATTAGTGTGTGAATTTTCATTAGCTCCTTCTACATTTCTCCTGTGTGTATGTGTGTGTGTGCAGTGCGTGCCCTGCAGGTACGTGTGATGGCTGTACGTTTCACTTCCTGTGGGAGAGTGGGAGCGCCTGTCCCCGCTGCACCCAGGATGACTATCACCAGATAGAGGGAGCCTGCAAGGGAGGGGTCCAGGTAACCTACACTCACTCTGTTCCCTCTCTCTTCATCTCCTTTTACACATTCATGCTGCTCTTACTTTCACCACTTGGTATTTCAATTTAACCTACTTTCTCTCTTTCTCTCCTTCTCTACTCTCTCTCCATCACTTCCTCCCTCCTTCCCTCTCACCTCGCTCGCTCTCTTTTTCTCTCTGTAGGAGACTCTGTCTGTGTGGAATGAGCCAAAGCTGTGCACCAAAGGCATGTCCCTGCCAGCTAAGAGTTCCGCCCCATGCGAGGCCATCGCCCTATGGCTAAAGGTGGGGATAGGGGGCGGGGCCTTCTTAGCTGTGCTGCTCGTCTCTCTCACCTTCTATTTCTGGAAGAAGAACAAGAGGTGATTGACTGACACCTGTTAATCAAATAACCATCCTAGCCATAGGCCAGGGCTGTCCAACCCTGTTCCTGGAGAGCTACCCCCCTGTAGGCTTTCACTCCAACCCCAGTTGTAACCAACCTGATTCAGCTTTCCACCAGCTAATTATTAGAATCAGGTGCGCTAGATGAGGGAGTGAAAACCTACAGGACGATAGCTCTCCGGGAACAGGGTTGGACAGCCCTGCTATAGGCTGTAGTACAACACTCCTGACTCCTGCATCTCTGTGTCACCATGTCAGGCTAGAGTATAAGTATTCTCGGCTGGTGATGTCAGCCAATAAGGAGTGTGAGCTGCCGGTGGCGGATAGCTGTGCCCTGGCCGAGGGGGAGGAGCCTGAGGATGACGTGGTCTACTCCCACAAACCCTCACTACTCGGCAAGCTCAGGGCCATCGCCAACAAGGTACCTGTGTGTGTGTGTGTGTGTGTGTGTGTGTGTGTGTGTGTGTGTGTGTGTGTGTGTGTGTGTGTGTGTGTGTGTGTGTGTGTGTGTGTGTGTGTGTGTGTGTGTTAACCCTGTGTGTATCTCTATCCTTCAGCAGAGGGAGGGAGACATCAGTGAGTCGGTGCAGCTGAAGTCATCCCAGTCTGAGAGATGGGTCTGGGGGTAACGACGAGCAAGAAAGAAGAGAGAGAGAAAGAGAAAGAAAGAAGAGAGGAAGGAAGGAAGAAGAGAGTTGGTAGGGTTGGCACTGAGTTCCACTCCTCTTCATGTCTCCTGGGCTCTGCTTATTACTGAGGACTCCATCGTGGCTCCAGCCGCTCCAGTTTCCTCTGCAAAGATACCTGTTCCCATGATTCTGACTGAAACTGGAAAGTGGTTTGGCTCTCCACCCTAGACTCTACCACACAACCCTGCTTATTGCTATGGATATTATAGGGCTGCAAATGAAAGGAACTGTCACTGTTTTTGTATATTTTGTATTGTCATTGGGAGTTTATCTGTACAGTCATGTCTAAAGTATTTATAATTATTAATGTTGGTATGATTCGTCTTTATTAAATTCTCACTTGGCTTTGGGGCCGTGTTTGTATTTGTGTACAGTTCTGTTCTGTTAGGCTACACATTATTATTAGTTAATGTACCATGAAAGAAAAAAGCCAACACACAGTCACACACACACAAATAATTGCATGATCTCCCAGGACGTCCCATACTCTCGTTTCAGCTCCATTCCGTAACATAATTCCTCCCCGCCACAGTCACGCCTCCAGACCAGTTTCCGCCCTTCTGGGAGAAAATATTCCGCCTGCGATTCATCGACGACAGCAGGAAAGTTTAAATATAGCCTACAAAAATAATACAATCGGATTTGTTAACTTTTGCGTTATCGCGGATTCTACGCTGGAAAACCGGATAGAGGTCGGTCGCAGTAGTCAGGAGGTGGCTGAAATGAGGATGAGCTGAACTCGAGCTGGTACAGTTACGGTACGGAATCATCGCTTTGGTCTGGATACCTCGGCCATGCTGTTTAAGACAAGTCTAAAATCATCCCAGCAGTCTGGGTATCAATCCAGTCTGCGTAATGTTCTAAAACTTTTATGTGAATATATGCTTGTAAATTGTTAGATTTACGCACGACCAAAGTTATCTGTTTAAAACGTCAACGAATTAAATCAGAAGTGTGGCCAACACCATTGGACCTGGCTGCTAAACAATGTTGACATTTTCTTTGAACAGAATTTACATCATTACACTATCAGAATCATACACTAACATAAGACATTCTAGAGCGAGCAACACTTCTTTCTCGATCCTCACCAAATGTCAATTCCTGTGGTGGCGACGTAGAAAAAAAAGATGAAAGGGGAGAGTGCAATCTGTGATTTATTATTCTGTATTTGGCCTAAAAGTGATGGTAGATTTATCTCTATGTGTGTGTGTCAGAGCCCACCACACTGTTATTGGCTCGGTAAATAATTTCCAGAAGAACATAACTAAGTTACTACTGCATAGAACAACAGTAGGCCTACATTAAAGAGTTGTGTGTGCTTTTGTCTTACAGGTCCCTCCGCTGAAGGCTTGACAGCACCCATCTAATTCCTTATCTAAGTGGTAAAATTATTACGAGAACAGTTTACATGTTAAAATAGTATCAATTGTCATGACTCAACACAACCGCAAGAGGGCAGCACTTTCCCAGGAAATAAGTGACTAAATCAAAACATTGTTCGTTATGTTCTTTCGTTTTTCAAATGCATTTTCTGTTATTTCTGCGGGGCTATCTGGAGGTGTTGTCTTTGTGCTCGTATATACGACATTCCCAAACACTTTTATACTAGGAGTTAACTGGATAGCCTACATAATTACATAATTTAGTCCATAGGTCTCCAGTCACTTTCATTCTTGAGCAACCGCTGCCTGCCCTCATGTGGTTCCGTTGAGGAATTACAGCGGAGTTAATTTTCACAGGTACATGTCAAACAGATGGATAGGAGCTAATAATCTTTGTGTCAAATGTATATTCACCTGGGAAAATGTAGGCCTTCGTCTGTTGTAATCCCTCAAGAGATCAACCAATTTTTTCTTTACACGGACGAGCAAAAAAACTTGACGTTTTAGTAGATGGCTTAGCTGGAAATGTCACGAAAACAATGTGCACGCTTCTATGGGGGCAGAAGTCAGCGTGTTCTGATTCTGGATGGCCAGATTGCTAGAAAGAATGATAGGTGCCTTGTGGGGAATCGTAGGTTGCTCGTTTTCTTGATACCATGTCTTGTTTTGACAGATTTCACGTCAATGCTATGGGCCAAATTCGCAAGCTAACCAACAACTTTAACGATGTATTTGAGACAACAAGTGCTCATTGTGCACATGTATTTGTTTTTAATAAACATTGAATTCGAAATACAGTTGACATGTCAGCAATTTAAAGCCAATCCCGTGTGGTTTGCCCTATAGTTGTGCAAGCGTTGGTTTTGTTGGTGAACAACCAACCCTTCTATACCAGCGAGTTGTGATTTGTTTACTTTGCTACCGCTGTACTGGTGGTTTCTCTAGGAATTACAACAGTTCCGCATGTGAGGTGAGTGCAGTATTACTATTTACTAGTACCTATGGAAATACGCTCCGTTGTAACGACTAAAAGGAAACAAGTTCGAGCAGTGTTTTGAAGTAATCGAGATATTCAGTCACATTTGAATTGTAGTCTTGCGGATCATTTGCAAGGGAGAAACGTACAAATTCTTCACAAAAGTTGTACATAATAAACACTGCCGTTTTATTTGCAGATCCTCACAGCTTCACCATGGCTCGCGGCTGCCTCTGCTGTGTCAAATACATGCTGTTCCTCTTCAACCTGCTCTTCTGGGTGGGTGGACAAACTCACTATACACATCAGGATTTTCAAACAGATTGATCATCTGATTCTGCATTCTATTTTATTATTAAATCATAGTATTCTAAAGGTGTAATAAGGATTAGAGTAATGACCATAATGTATTTATATTTTATTCTGCCTCTTTCAGTTGGGGGGCTGTGGTTTGTTGGGTGTGGGGGTGTGGTTGTCTGTGTCTCAGGGCAGCTTTGCCACCCTATCCCCATCCTTCCCCTCCATCTCTGCTGCCAACCTCATCATCACCCTGGGTGCTGTCATCATGGTTACAGGCTTCCTGGGTTGCCTGGGCGCCATCAAGGAGAACAAGTGTCTGCTGCTGAGTGTGAGTGAACTACACTACCCACAATGCACCACACTACATTGCTTGGCACATTGACAACCTCACCTGCCTCTCTCTTCTCTCACTTGTTCCCTGTAGTTTTTCATCACGTTGTTGCTTATTCTGTTGGCGGAGATGATCCTTCTCATCCTGTTCTTCGTATACACAGACAATGTAAGACTCCCATAGAAGCCACCTGTCAATTCAACCCCTGGTTATCCTTCCTCATATGGTTCCTGTTCCCATAGTACCTCTGCCTACATTTCTCATGATCCACTGTGTGTGCAGGTGAGTGAGAACGCCAGACAGGACCTGAAAGAGGGACTTGCTCTGTACAGCACCAACAACAACGCTGGCCTCCGCAACGCCTGGAACACCATACAGACAGAGGTACGGTACCTAACTACGGTACCTAACTACTGATGATCTACCATACAACCCCACACTAATAGCATAGCATTCCACAAGGGAGAAGTGCAATATATAACCCTGTCTCCTCTCTCTCCCTGTCAGTGGCATTGTTGTGGGGTGAATGGGTACACAGACTGGCACACTGCCCTGCAGGAGAAGGTGGTTCCTGACCACTGCTGCCAGGTTATCTACCAGGACTGTGGGCGCAATGCCACCAACCAGTTCTGGACACGGGTCAGTTTGTGTTTGTTTAAAAATGTCTGATCTTCTCCCTCCCACCAGGGAGTGTGTGTCTGATCTTCTCCCTCCCACCAGGGAGTGTGTGTCTGATCTTCTCCCTCCCACCAGGGAGTGTGTGTCTGATCTTCTCCCTCCCACCAGGGAGTGTGTGTCTGATCTTCTCCCTCCCACCAGGGAGTGTGTGTCTGATCTTCTCCCTCCCACCAGGGAGTGTGTGTCTGATCTTTTTCCTCCCATCAAGGAGTGTGTGTGTATCCATGTGTCCTTTTTCACTTCTCAGGATTATTATTATTATTTCTCTCTTGTCAGGGTTGCTATAAGAAGGTGGAGGAGTGGCTGGATGACAACAAACACCTGCTGGGAACCATCGCCATGTGTGTTCTGGTCATACAGGTGTGTGTGTATACAGATGTACATGTAATGATGTTGTTGCAGTGTGACTGATGTGACTTTCTGTCTGCAGCTCCTGGGTATGGCCTTCTCCATGACTTTGTACCAGCAGATCCACCGATCCGGGAAGAAGTACGAAGCTTAGAACACACACACAGAGTTTGAGACCCATTACTTTTATACAGAATTATACTCTGAAAAGACACACACCTGCGCGCACACACATGCCACAAAACCGCTTTTAATTTAGTGTTTATATTTACACACCCTTGTATCATTTTGTGCACAAAGGCAATATTGTTTTTTAATGATCTTTATCATTATAATCAGTGTTCTTGGCCGGGATTCAATCCGACTGCGGGTTGTCAACAATTAATGTGATCTCATGCACGGTAAATGGGTCATTCCACAAATAAAGTGCCAAAAATCGTAATTTTGACATTGTCCCGCCTTATATTTTTCCGACTTCTGGGAAGATTTCAACCAACTTCACCTCAAAATTCCTCCATGTTTTAACCATCATTGAAATTATACTCTAAAAAGTTGAGCTAGTTATGTTGTTGCTTTGACAGTAATTTCTGAAGATTATTATTTATTTCATGTGCTTAATTTATGTTTGTCCCTCATTTTAAAGCCAACCCTGTTATGGTAACACAACTTTTTTTTTTTAAATGGTGAACCTATTCCTTTTTAAGATGTTTTTTCAAAACAAACAGTCAACTCCTAGTGTAAAGAAGGTGAACTGGTTCTACTCTTTTTGGCAATTTTCTGGTGTTTTGTGGTTAAACTGAGTGTCGATGATAATGTCTTCCCTGTTACCCATAGATATGAATTGTTAAAACATTTCTAGCCAATAGTTTTGTGAAGCTTGCGTTCAAGTGTCCATTCTCCCTGTCATAAGGGGATTTTTATTTAACTGTTTAATGTGACACCGCTTATGTGAAATTAGTAGTTTGTTTTGACCAATTTACACTGCCCAAAATGTTAGCTTTTTGTGGAAGGACCCAAATGCTGCATATAGCCCAATCGAAAATTCCCTTTAAAAGCTGAATTGTCGACAACCCGCAGTCGGATTGAATCCCGGCCCTAGTTCAGTTATGGTGGGACTAAGGGTGGGTGAGGAAGGGGGGTTGGATTGTGTGTATGTGGGTGTAGGGACACCCCTCAGTCATCCAGAATAGAATGAATGGCTTGAACACAAAGAGTAAAGGGAAAGAGGTTTGATTTCATGCCTTAGAAATCCTTAAACGGATTACAGTTATATTGTATGGATGTATTATTGTAAAACCAGTTACTGAGATGTGTTCAATAAAAGTTAAGCTTATTCTGTCAAAGTGCTGGCCATTTTCCCTTCTGTTCAAATTCCAGTTCTGTTTACTAAAGCATCATCATCTAGTACTGTTACAGGAGTGAACTATCATCATCTAGTACTGTACAGGAGTGAACTATCATCATCTAGTACTGTTACAGGAGTAAACTATCATCATCTAGTACTGTACAGGAGTGAACTATCATCATCTAGTACTGTACAGGAGTGAACTATCATCTATAACTGTTACAGGAGTGAACTACTGTTACAGGTGTGAACTATCATCATCTAGTACTGTTACAGGAGTGAACTATCATCTATAACTGTTACAGGAGTGAACTACTGTTACAGGTGTGAACTATCATCATCTAGTACTGTTACAGGTGTGAACTACTGTTACAGGTGTGAACTATCATCTAGTACTGTTACAGGTGTGAACTACTGTTACAGGTGTGAACTATCATCATCTAGTACTGTTACAGGTGTGAACTACTGTTACAGGTGTGAACTATCATCATCTAGTACTGTTACAGGAGTGAACTATCATCATCTAGTACTGTTACAGGTGTGAACTATCATCTATAACTGTTACAAGAGTGAACTATCATCATCTATAACTGTTACAGGAGTTAACTATCATCATCTAGTACTGTTACAGGTGTGAACTACTGTTAGAGGAGTGAACTATCATCATCTATAACTTACGTGTGAGCCCCAGGAGAAACACACCAATGCCACCTCATTCTGCAGAATATTGCAGAATATTACAAAGAGGAGCAAGGAAAGTGTGAAGGAGTCTGGCTTGGGTTAAATCCCCCAATTTACACCACTGTGGTTGAGTTCAAACCTTAACTCTTACACTTCAAGTTTAGCAACTCAATATCAAAGACTTATACCATGACATTGTTGAATACTCGTTTCTGATTGTCTTGAAGGGCATTCTAGGCATTATTTCCCTATAAAGCACGGTGGAGCACAATGGCTATCGTTCATTACTTGTTTGACCTGCAAAAATAAATGTAAATTAATTGAAAACACTGCCATTTTTTTATTCATATTCATAACAGCAAGCTAGAACTAATGGTTTGGTCAGCCAAACTAGCAAGTCTGTTTCTTTTGTTACCAAGGCAACTACTGTCGCTATCTAGTAAACTTGCTAGCTACTTCAGTGGATGTTGTAGCAGCAAATGTGTTAAATTATAGCCCTGGACTAATAAAAGGGATAATCAACTCGTGGCTCTATGCGTTATCTGGAAAATAAGGCAACTCTGTGGAAGGTTCCGCGAGCATGTTGTGGAACACATCGTCCACGTCGTTCATTCTTTTCCATAGAACACTTAGCCACTTATTGATTATCCCTTACACAAAGAGTAGAGGAAGAAATGTGAAGCTGTCACTGGCTCAGTACTTAAATCTTTGCCTCCTACCTAGAGATTATGGGTTCAAACCTCATCTCTTGTGCTTTAATGTACGTATCAACAATTTTCCATGTTATACAGAGGGGAGGGTGAAGGAGTCGGTGGCTCTGGCGTAAGGATCTTGCCCCATAAGCACAGGGTTGTAGGTTTGAACCCTGTTGCTGGCTCATGGTTGCCTATTGGGACTGTGAGTCAAGGGGAGTGGCTGCCACACAAAGATGGTTGGGGCAACAAGAGGGGGTGGTTAACTCCTGCAGGGTCCCTGTGACTTCAAAGCAATGGTTATGGAGAAAATCTCCTGAGAAAAGTGGGCACTTAGTATTTAACTAAGTGCCCACTTTTTTCAGGAGATTTTTTTTTTTTTTTTTTTTTCCCCCATAACCATCTTTGAGTAGCAGCACCTCTCTATCATTCACACAACCATGCTCCAGTGCCACACACAGGGCTGGAACCCAGGATCCTAAGGTTGGAGGGTGAGATCCTTACCACTGAGCCACCAGTTCCTTCACATCGCTTCATATATTTGACATAAATATGTCTGTAAACAAAAAATGTACAAGAGTTTAGCTCAATGTTCAACTTGGTGGACTCCCTTGTCTACCACATGCCAATGGTTAAACTACGATGATTCCCATCCAGCTCCCAGTCCTCAAAACCTACAAAGGTAACAAAAGCAGTCTCTCTGCTTTCTCTGACCCTCAGACACTGGATCATACTGAGCACAGTCCCCTTGCAACACTACTGGTATGCTTGATCAGTTGAGCTGGAAGATAGCACCATGTTCTACAGGCTGAGCTTCCTCACTAATGATTCACTCACCTCGCTTGTGTTAGCTATACTAACTTTCCTACAACCTCAGAGAGAGAGTCAGGAAGGGGAGGGGTGTAGAGCTGAAGGGCGAAAGATTAACAGAGCAAGAATGAGAGGAACCAAGGGTCAGAAGGTCTCCAACCTAAAACAGGGCAAAAAAATGACAGAGCAAGAATGGAGACTTTTGTTTATGGTAAGAATTTTTTTTAATCACGTTCTTTATAACAAACACTTACTGGATATGAACCCTACCCAACTCTACAGTAATTTGGAGATTTGAGAAACAATGGTTCAAAGCCCATACTCAAATGTTACCACATACCCCACTGACCAAGACATAGAATATCTGGTTAAAATTAACTGTCTATTTACAAATCCTTGTCTGTGAGCTGTGTCCATGTATAGAGCCACACAGCCCTGTCCACAAGGCCACAGGGCTAAGGGCCGTGTGAGACTATGACTGGGGGAAGAACAATTATTCAAAACCAATTTTGGATTTAGAAGTCCATGGTTTTGTCGTTGTTGTATACGACGTTGCCCCTGATGACAATGTAGCGGATCAGTTCCTGGTGTCCTCCTAACTGGTAGATGAGATGCTCCCACCTGCCAGACAACACCATCAACACAACACTGTCAGTCTACACTCACATCTAGACTAAAGTGTCAGCCACACAATCAACACAACCTTAGGCAGTCTCACTCACACAATCAACACAACCTTAGGCAGTCTCGCGCTCACAATCAACACAACCTTAGGCAGTCTCACGCTCACAATCAACACAACCTTAGGCAGTCTCACGCTCACAATTAACACAACCTTAGGCAGTCTCACGCTCACAATCAACACAACCTTAGGCAGTCTCACGCTCACAATCAACACAACCTTAGGCAGTCTCACGCTCACAATCAACACAACCTTAGGCAGTCTCACTCACACAATCAACACAACCTTAGGCAGTCTCACTCACACAATCAACACAACCTTAGGCAGTCTCACGCTCACAATCAACACAACCTTAGGCAGTCTCACGCTCACAATCAACACAACCTTAGGCAGTCTCACGCTCACAAACCAATCGGTTCCATTCACACAGCTACTGCATTTTAGACAACGCCATACACAGTCCTCACCTCAATTACAAGATAACCTTTCAGTAGCTAGATGACTTAACGGTCAACTGGAACATACACTGTGGTGTCTGACCATTAAATGAAGCCAGCTCTTACAATATAGTAGTATTTATTGACAGCGGTGAGGACCAGCAGGTCGCCGTGTTTGTTGACCTCCAGGGAGCCGTGCGTGTTAGAGCGGCCCAGGGCGTAGGCTGCGTTGATGGTGGCAGCGGCCAGAGCCTCGGGCATGGACATCCTCATGTTGACACACGCCAGGTGCATCACCACCGGCTGGGATAGACAGAGAGGGATAAAGAGATGATGACAGAGGGATCGCTATATAGAGGAATAGGCTTTTTACCTTCTTCTCCCACTAACTCATTGAACTTACCCCCACAGCCCCCTCCATCTTTCCCCCCTAACTTTCCTCCTCCACCCCCCATCCTCTGGTACCCACCATAGAGCAACAGTAGGCATTAGGGTTGAAGTCACTGCCCAGGGCAACAATGACCCCAGCCTCCAGCATGTCTCGGGCCCGGGCGGCTGGGGTAACCGCAGGATGTAAGCGGTGGTTGGGAGTAGGACGGCGGCGGTCTTAGCTGTCGCCATGGCAGCGATGCCATCATCTGTCACCTCCTCCAGGTGACTGATAGCCAAGGTACCGAGCTCTGCCCCCAGCTAGCACCACCAGAGAAAAACACACACACAATACAGGAATGGTTAGGTGAGATGGACATGTTGGGTTCTGAAAATATGAAATATACTTCTTCATGTCACTGATGGAATGCTGAGGTTTAGAGGGTCTACACCAGAAGTTAATGGTTATAGGAGAAAGGTATATAGTGGGTGCAACTAAGCTTGGAATGTGTTGAGTGCAGGGAAGCGAGTACATGTGGCAGGCATTGATAAGGGGAGAGAGCCATGAATTAGTAATGGAGACGGGGTTGAGGTCAGGTCACCTTAAGGGAGAAATAAAAGTTTATGGCCCGTATCACTAGTGTCCTGCCTAGCAGTAAAGAACGATGTTTGTACAGATGGGTAGGAGGAACGGTTAAATATCAGTGCTTGTGTGAAAATGTTTTTGTCTGAATGCAGCTGTATTGACCCTCTGGGCAGAATAAACTTGGTTAAGCTTTCATAAATGTCCGTTGAGTTTTTTACTCTGAGAATTAGAACCTAACAGACAGTACCATGGACACTTAAATAATACGCACAGGTACTAAACCAGTTGTTGTTACCACAGTGACAGTAGAGAGGCGCAGGTTGATGATGCGTACCTGTGCAGAGTTCATGGGGTGTAGCTCGTCTCCGTGGAAGTTGATGGAAGCGAGGTGAGGCCCATGTCCAGGCCGGCCTGCAGGATGGAGCGCGTGGAGGACAAGTCAAACACACCCCGCTCACAGAGCACATCTATGTTGTCCACCCTCAGGGCCCCCGCTGACATACACTCACGCAGCCGCGGAAACTGGACCTGAAGGATGTCTGTTGTCGCCTCGGCAACAGTCTTACCCCTGGGAAAAAATCAGAAGGGGTGGGTATTTAATAGCACCTAGTGAGGACAAAAGTCAGTAGGGTTAGCTGTGTGGGTGAATGTAATACATGACCTCAACAGGTCATGACGGGGTGGAAGTGAGGTGTCGGTTCAGGATGGGGAGTGTTCAACATGGTGTAATGCAGTGGTTCCCAACCTTTTTCTGTTACTGTACCATCAACTGAATTTTGCTCTGCCCAGAGTACCTCTGAAGTACCACCTCATGTGCATTTTACCAGCAAGTCCATGGTGTCATGAGTCTTCTCAAGTATCCCCTGTGGATAGGCCAAGTACCCCCTGGGGTCCTAGTACCCCTGGTTGGGAACCACTGGTGTAGAGAGTGTGTGGCCAGTACTTAGGGACGGCGTGTGCTCCACAGTAGGTAGACGATATATTGATTGGCAGGGTACGTCTGGCCATCTCGATGACCTCCAGCATCTTCAGCTCTGTCTGCAGCTCCAGGCCATAGGCACTCTTAGCCACTCTTACACCAGGGTGGTGCCTGCCCGCTGCATCCGACCCAACCTGCCTGTCAGAGAGGTCAGCAGGTTGGAGGCAAGAGCAGGGTGTGCTCCACTGTGAAGTGGATCCCTCCTCCGGCACAGTGCACATCCATGTAAGTGGCACCAGCCAACTGTAGGCGCACACAGCATTACCTAAGCTGCGTTTTGACAGGCAGCCCAATTCTGATCTTTTTCACTAATTGGTCTTTTTAAAAATCAGATCTGAAACAGACCTTGTGTGAAACGATCTGATGCAATTGGTCAAAAGACCAATTTGTGGAAAAGATATCCGAATTGGGCTGCTTGTGTAAACACCATATAACCTTAACTTTTACTCTAAATGTTGAGTCATATTACAAGCTATTGAGGCAGGGGGGACAGGACCCATGGAAGTCATACTTACCTTCATGTCAAATTCATGAACCCTGTCTCCAGCCCATACAGGGTGGGTGTGTGCATCAACCAATCCTGAAACGCAATAATACAATGAGAACAGCTGCATTTCTATAAAACCTAATTCTCTACATGATAGAACACTAAACCAATGATTCAAATATTTGTATCAATAGAACAGGGGCACATTCAGCAGGACCAAACGTTTTGGAACATTAAAATATGCCAGGTGGACCGAACATGGCTCTCTGACACACAGGAGGCTGTGGAAGGGGATAACGGCTCATAACCATGTGTTTGATACCATTCCGCTCCAGCCATTACCACGAGCCTGTCCTCCCCAATTAATGTGCCACCAACCTCCTGTGCTCTGACACATTCATGCCATTTCTATCTGCACCGTTCGACAACGTTTTGCAAATAAACATGGCCAAGATTGCATGTTTACATGGCCCTTGCTATCCGGGATCCCTATCCCATTGAAATTTAAAAATGGTACGGGTTAAGATTAGGAAAGGGTTTTAAAGGTTAGGGATCCCAGATAGCACAAACCATGTTCACACAGTCGTGCACGCCTAGATCTATCGCCCCTATTGGCCGGGGTGGTGTATTGCACTGATACTTGCCTGGAATGACGCACATGCCAGTTGCATCGATGACTTTTTTAAACGAGACCCCTTCATATTGGAAATCAATGGTGGTCGCTAGTCCAATATCCTTTCAGACCGTCGCTGCACGAACAAAACACAGCTCTTTTAATCAATAGTTTGCGGTGGAATAACATTTGGTTTAGCCAACATTAAGTTTTGCTTTCACAGCACGTTAGGGCAATCCGTAGTCTGCGACGTTTGACAGCCGCTGTCAACTCGTTCTAACCAAATTGTAACAAACATTAACTAGTAGTCAAACCACTGAACATTAAACAATGCTCCAAACTGCAGCCCTATATCGGACATTAATGATACAATGTTTCGACTTACCTCCCGATAACCAAACTACTGTTCTCAATCACACAGCTTTTGCATCCCTTCCTTCGTCAGGAACTTCTCACCGTTGTTGAAAATTAAAACCACCTGTTTCGCGTTCTTTACCAAAAGTTTGTTAGACATTTTGAAAGTCGAAATTAAGCTTAAAAATGTGAATTACTTTTGTAAGTCACCTCTATTTCTATGTCGCCTCGCTGTCACTTTCTAGTGGTTTGGGGAAAAGTAAATATGTGGACAACAGCTGTTCAAAGTGCAAGTCGGTAGGGTCTTTGGAAATGAGGAATACTGTACATTGATTGACAGGTTCTGTTCAACGTGTAGTGTTTGTTAATAAGGTTGAGACACCACATCAATCACCTCCCTCACAAACCTGTAATAATACCAGACAGCGGGTTTAGGAATGGGAATTTAGGATTTATTTTATTCTACAGTGATATAATACATATTGGATCATAAACAGTAAAAAAAAAAAAAGATCTTGAAAGTTTCACACATATAAAGCTTACCAAGAGCCCATTTTCCACATTGTGAAAATGAAAAAACAAAGACAACACTCATCCAGATCTTCAGTTGCAAGTCTCATCCTCGCCATCATTCTTTCATTTCGCCATCCTCCTCCTCTTCCTCCACTCCTCTAATATATAAAACATTATTGCACCTGTGGGTAGAGAATACGCACTTTAGATCTAAGAGAATTACACTGAGAACAGCCACTATCAAACATCTGCATCAATCACACCAGAAGTATGCTGGACACAGAAGTCCAGGGAGAATACATTTCTACTGGTATTCATTTAAGGGTCGACTTGCAGTTCAACCAATATTTCCGAATATAGAGTTGCATTCTATTGCAGAAAACATCTGATTTCAACAATTACTTCCTTCCCTGCTTTCTTGAACTGGGTATCATTTACTACAAACCAAACAAGCCAAAGTGGGACTTTGAGGAACCTACCTGAACTTGTCCAATATGAAACTTGTTTTTGTTGCAAAATGCTTTCTGTTGAAACAGTCTACACTAATGAATACACCCCAGGTCACTGCTCTAAGAGAGGTAGGTATTTCATGAACGCAGTCATTGCCGATCTTGATCACCTCAGGAGTAAAGGACAAGATGCAGAAGGCAACATTTTAGAGAATCCAGAAGAGGGCTCTTATTTACCTAACAAGTACTTCTCCAAGGTGACCAGCCAACGCTCCATCCACATACTCTTCTGTGTTCGCCAACTGTCAAAACCAATGACAAAAACATGAGAAATTTACATCGGCATTTATCTGCACCAGCCACACACACTGTCCAGGTTAGGTGCAAAATACAAGTCTTGTACCTGCGGCATACGTGGACAAAAAAAATGAATAACTTGTGGGGGACTTTTATTTTGACATGAGATAAGCAGAGAGGACGTGAGTCTACAACAGAGCCACGTTTGGAAAGTATGTTTATTAATACAATCCTTTAGATATTTTTGTCTCAAATTCCCAGTCATAATGACCAATCGTCCTGCCCACCGGCACTGTAAACTGAAATGGAATTGTTTTTAACTTCTGGCTTCCCGCGGACTGTTTTTGTGCAACCAAATACAACTGAAAGCAACGCTAGTGTATGTAAACGCACCCGTGTCCAGGTGTGCTCCCTCACCTGCATATTCATGTAGCTGTCCACAGACACTAGGTAGCCCTTGTACTCCATCCCCCACTTCAGCTTCACCATCACCGGCTTGCCTGTCAGGCCGTTCAGGAAGGGTTTAGGGTTCAGAGGTAAACTCTACACACACAGCAACGGGAAGAAGGTGGATTATTGTTATGGGTAATCATTTAATGGAACAAAATAGAACGTTCAGACCCATGTGTAGGGAAGAACAGACGTCTCATCATGTAATGAGACGCATATTAGATTTCAATCTGCAACATTACTGTATTTGCTGCTCATTCACTGCAACTGCAATGAATGAATGGGATAACTTTAGCTTGCTGGAAAAAGGCACCCAACTCAACTGCTGATCCGTTTTTCTTTTCAAAAGATCCTAGCAATTTTAGTATAACCAACCATATCAACACTCACCATTGCTGTGCGAAATGTGGTGCTATAATATCTTAGTACTTTAATATATTTTCGACACAAAAACGTCCAGACTTGTACGCATTGCCGCCGAAACCAGGAAGCTGGAGCCTTTCAACTTTGACCCAAAACAAAGGTTAATCGATTGAGAAGAAGAGTTCGAATTATTTATGTACCGCCACCTAGTGTATCGAGGGGCAAAAATTAAGAGACATTATTTAAATGTTCATGTTCATTGCTCATTGCGGCCGATATTTTAACGGAAAATGTTATAGATAAATAAAGGACAGTAAACTGTTATATTTATCCATGTCCATCTTCAAATGTTTGCATTTTATTCAAAAGACTGCCAATGTGTAGTTAACTGAACACCTATGGGGCAATGGCGCCCTCTGGCAGTTATAGTGGTTATCGTGTTGAGTACTGTACGGCATAGCGGTAAACTGTCATATCTGGGATTGTCTGGCAGCTCTCTTTATGCCCTGCCAGTCTGGAGAATGCTCTCATTAATTTTTCTGTCTTGAAGCTTTCGACAGTTACTAAACCATTTGGCAAGAATTTGAGATCATGGATAATACTTCCAACAGCAAGGGATGGTTTCAGTGGAAATTCTTCTGAAATTACACTTTACATTACTTAAATACTAATGTCATACACCTAGGTATGTATCATGAGCTGCTGCATGCATGACCTACGATAACACTGACATGTCCCATTGTCTATTGTGTAAAAGATATGCAGGGAGGAAGACTCATTGGGAAGATGGAAAGAGAAGTGCAGGATATAATCCAGAACTAGAGCTCTCAGCAAAACAGAGAATGAGAGATATTAGACAGTATGCAGGTCTGCTCTGGTGTGCTCCATGGAGAGTAGCCATGCTGGGCTCATTGAGGTGAAGCGGAAAGCAGCAGAGAAGAGGCGGGTTGAGGGCCTATCAAAGAATTAGAGCAGGAGATCACTGAGCTAAAGGAGGAAGGAGGGGGAATCGAGGGTCAGAGACCCACATCATTCCCAAATACCAATGCAGCTCAATGACTTTACTGTACTACTGTATAATGCTCATCACCAGCACTGACCACACGAGGGCAACATGTACACAGACACTGTTTGTTATTGATTTAGTTCAAATTTCACAATATTTGGAAGAATGTAGCCTATTGCAGAGAGAGAATATTCTACAATCAAACCCCATATCCTCAGCAGCACTGTCACCAACTACACTTTCAAATAGGCCTAATGACAAGATGAGAAGTTATATTATTATTGAGATTGGGCCTATAATATTAGGCCTACAATAAGATGTATTACTGTCATTATTAAAGGGATATATTGGGATTTTGGCAATGCCATTTATCGAATTCCCCTGAGTCAGATGAACTCGTGGATACCATTTTTATGTCTCTGCGTGCAGTTTGAAGGAAGTTGATAACTAGCGGTAGAGGAGCTTGCTAACTAGCATTAGTGCAATGACTGGAAGTCTATGGGTATCTGCATGCTAGCAGATACCTATAGACTTCCAGTCATTGTGCTAATGCAAGTTAGCATTGGCTCGCGAAACTACCTCTTACTTTCTTTATAATGGACACAGAGACCTACAAATGGTATCCATAAGTTCGTCTGACTCTGGAGAACTCTTTGCCAAAATTCCAAAGTATCCCTTTAAGATTCCTTTCAAAACGGAAGCAGGACTTTGGTAGGCTATTAAAAATTAATCTAGGAATTAAAAGGCCAACCCCTGGTATAATCTTCTCTGCATAAGGCAGGGTAGTTCATTAATTAATTGGTACTGCGTAATACGGATCAGTTAATACATCTCAATTGGCTTGCATTCCACTCCAACTAGCTGGGATTTTGTTGGGATAGGCCCTCAGTAGCATATTGTCAACATAGCCCATGCAGAAGTGTATTTAGCCAAGTGACCGAACTCTTTTGTTGTTGTATTTTACCCCCTTTTTTCTCCCCAATTTCAATCTTGTCTCATCGCTGCAACTCCCCAACAGGCTTGGGAGGCAAAGGTCAAGTCATGCATCCTCCGAAACATGACCCGACCAAACCTTGCTTCTTAACAAACACCCGCTTAACCCGGAAGCCAGTCGCACCAATGTGTCGGAGGAAACACAGTTCAACTGACGACCAAAGTCAGCCTGCAGGCGCCCAGCCCGCCACAAGGAGTCGCTAGAGGGCGAGCCAAGTAAAGCCTGCCCGGCCAAACCCTCCGACGCTGGGCCAATTGTGCGCCGCCCTATGGGACTCCTGATCACGTCCGGTTGTGATACAGCCTGGGATCAAACCCAGGTCTGTAGTGATGCCTCCAGCACTGCGATGCAATGCCTTAGACCATTGTGTCACTCAGGAGGCTCTCAAACCCCACAATTTTAAACTAAGTGCCCAGTGAAAATCTCCCTTTTAAAAGTTAATATTAATCACTTTGACTCGTCCTATACTCGTATTTGTGGCCAAAGCATAAATTGGAGAAAAAAACACTTCAAACCCCAACCTAAAATTCGTATCTCAAACAGATGTTTAAAAAATGCTTGCTATTTCCTCATATAACATGATGTCATCTCCATGAGGAGGATGATTTGGCCAATCAATGGTCTACTTGCGTGAATATTTATAATGCCCAGTGCACACACACAATTCTGTTGTTGGGGTATGCCCACCCCGTTCCAACACAGAAAAGCTGCTTTTTAACATAATTAATAAAAAATCTTGGAAGGAAAACTATTTCACTCATATTGTAAGTTATTATAGGTCATATTTCATAGAAATCTGGAAACACTAGGCAGTTTAGTTTAAAGTGAGTCACTAGCTAGGTTTCTATCCAGTTGGTAACATATTTTAACATTTAACATAGATTAACATTTTTAAAGTTAAATGGGTTTCAATTGTATTTTCAACTCTATTGATGTGTTACATGTGTTATATAGCGAATGTGCCCACTCTGGTATTGGCATGTGTGCTCTGGCCACCAGCTCGCAGATACAGTTGTGGGTACAGTTTATATGATAAGATTATTATGGCCAAAAGAGGGAGATTATGTTAATTTGTCAAACGGTAGCCAAGCATGGATTCATCAAATCACCAGAATAGGATCCTCGATATTTATTGGAAAGTAGCATCAAGCTCACCACCTCACCACCATCATCATTTATTTCATCTGTAGCTTAATAAACTGTATGTTTTCCCGAGTCGTAGTAGGATGACCACATAAACATGTCATCCTGTGACTCCAAGTTTACTTCGATATGATGGTTATATCAATATTTGGGCATAAAAGCGTTTCCACTTTCATTTCTCGCATAATACATTTACCTACACAAAAATATACAACCTTATATTTTATCGACGAAATTAGCTGTTTCCATCAGGCCTGTTGTCATTTTTTTTATCGGACATATAGGCCTACTTTATTCGCATAAAAAGGTTGGATCGAAACGTGGTTAGAGTCTCCTTTCTAAAAGGGGCAATTATTTCCCCCAATGTGAATCCTGTTCAGCTCACGAGCCTCACTAATTCTGGACTCTGGGCTTTGTTATTCTGCGTTCATTTGTTTTGTTCACACGAAGTGTCAATACACTTTACCCCATTAAATTTTTTATCCGGATGAGTGTCTGTGGATTGGAGAGGTTTGGATGACCACAGCGTGCCAGCTCTGACCTGACACTAACTGGCTCCTGACTACCAGGAATGTTCCTTTAAAGAGATAAATGCAAAGAGACGGGGCGGAGCCGCAAGCCCGCTGTCACTCTCTCAGTATTCCATAGTAGATTCACAGTATATCTTCAGGCTATTAGCAAGCAAATTAACTGTAAGGTAGAAGGTCCCGACGAATACGAGAGAACGCAAATCAGTCCTCGGCTTTTGCAGAAGTAAATGCGGAATAATGGAATACTTTTCCCTGGGTGTCTGAACCGGCTGTGTTGTCAAACTGGGGTCTTTGTTCTTCTTTAATCATATCTGATTGTTATTGAAAGGGAAAGTATAACCTACACGGGCTTTGAACCTTGGCGTTACATTCGCGGATGAAATCTTGCATCTATTTGCCACTTGAATAACACCAACGAGGTGTCTCGTTGCCTATTCACAAGGCTGCTCTCGAGTTCTCTCATAGGCTAACCTCTTCTTGGGAACACTTACTCTTGGGTCGGAACTATGATGTGGACTTTGTTTGCTGTTTTAACCTGCACTGGACTATCTGGTATTCTTGCAGGTTTGTATTTTTTCTTTTAAAAAACCCCTGCTGATAGTCGAATTCGATTCATAGGCAGTGTATTCATTGTGTGCAACAATGTAGCGTTCCCGCTGTCTCGGAACAATACGCGTGACAAGTGCAGCAACCGTGATCAAAGTATTTCCTCACGCTCCGCTCTGTTGACCACCTCGGGTCAACATTCTATTTGTGTGGAGGTGAAACTCGTGTCTGATGATATCATTGAGATTTTCTCTATAATGTAGAATGTTTTCAAACGAAACACAAAGATACCGATATGTTTTTATAACGTTGTAATAACCTCAAAAGACCATAACAATGAAGGCTACTGTGAGCTACCATCCATTGTTGACTGCCAAAATGTATTTTGAATACCTGCCCACATTATAAACAGAATTGCTGTGTTATATAAAAACATGAAATCCCCTTTGTGAACAGAACAGCTCCTGTGTGCATGTTGACAGTGGAAAGGGCTCTTAAAGATGGCAGTGTTTCCCAGAAGGTGTTCTTACATCCCACATGCAATGCATCTGGAACAGTCTGGAGTGCACATCCTCCTCCCATAGCTGCCCAAAACTTGATCCGTGTCAAAGTCCACACTGAAGTTCAATTCAAGATTTTAGATTCAAGTTTAGATTACGTACACACAGACGCACACACACACCCTCCTCCTCATCCTTCTCCTATAACCTGTCATATCTCTCTCTTCCTATAGATTTGGGTCGTGTAGGGGGGGTAGCCCCTCGCTGTGAGAGCCAGGCGTGTAACCCCCGAATGGGCAATCTGGCGCTAGGCCGCAGGGTCCTGACCCAGACCGTGTGTGGCTACAAGGGCACCGAGCTCTACTGCTCCTACTCTGACCCCTCCTCCCCCACAGCGCCCTGCCCCTCGGCCAGGTGTGGGGAGTGCAACGCAGCCCTCCCCCTGCAGGCCCACCTGGCTGCAGCCATGGCCGACTCCTCCTTCCGCCACCCCAACACCTGGTGGCAGTCGGCCGGGGAAGCAGAGTCTGAGACTCTGCAGCTGGATCTGGAGGCCCAATTCATCTTCACCCACCTGATCATGGTGTTCCGCTCGCCCCGCCCCACCGCCATTACACTGGAGCGCTCGCAGGACTTCGGGCAGACCTGGAAGATATTGCAGTACTATGCCAGGAACTGTAGCGCCACCTTTGGACTGGAGGAGGGAAAGGCAGTGCTGGACGGGGCCCCCTGCACCTCCAAATACTCTGGAGCTTACCCCTGTACCAGGGGAGAGGTAAGGAGGGATTGAGGAGGGCTTTTGTGTGTGTGTGAGAGAGTGTGTGTGTGTACAGAGACAGACAGACAGGACTGTCTGAGACAGAACCAGGTGTTAGTCCAGACAGCAGCTCAGACTCACACCTCTAGCCGTCCAGGAAGTGTCCTGTCACGGCACCTTACTTATGGACGGATGAACAGCTGGAAGGAAGGCGGGATGATTGATGTTGGCTACTGTACTACACACAGGAGTGTCCACTCCACTCCCCCCCTCATTCATAAAGCTAACCTGCATATTCCCCTGTGTGTCTGAATCATGGGTCTCTAATCTAAATACAGGTACTAATCAAAACCGTGATGAGTTGAGTCAGGTGTGTTAGTGCTGGGCTGGAACTCCAGTCTGCACACCCTAACCTCTCTACAGCTCTCTACGGCCTGGGTAGTCCATAGTACCCAAGCCAGACGCAGCACTACGGAGGATAGTGTTATTACTAGGGAAGGATGGTTATCAGTTGGGGGTGGGGATTATGTGGCACGAAAGGGTTCCTGGCAGCTCCTTGATGTCTAACTGAAACAGTGTGTGAGGGGTTTCAGCTCCTGCCAAGGCAGAGCTAACAGTACACAGTGCAGGGAGATCATGTAGTGCAGGGTTCCCCAACTGGCAGCCCATAATATTTGTTGTTGTTGTTGTTGTTTTGTTGGACGTAAAAGACTGTAAAAACACCAGGAAATCAGCTCCAAGTCATTTTCATTTTGGAAATCTGTTCCCAAGTATTCCCATGCATAATAGAGAGACATGTGATCGTAAACAATTGTAAGCAAGATTTGAAATTATTATGTTTAAGTCAAATATTATATATGTTTGGGCTTCTTGCGGACAATTTGCAGTCTACAAATTATTTGTAATTATGATCCGGGCCCCCCGAACATCCGCTTAAGAAAAAATGGGCCACGGCTGAATCTAGTTGATGATCCCTGATGTAGTGCATGTTGACTCTGTAATGACTCTAGTTGATGATCCCTAATGTAGTGCATGTTGACTCTGTAATGACTCTAGTTGATGATCCCTGATGTAGTGCATGTTGACTCTGTAATGACTCTAGTTGATGATCCCTGATGTAGTGCATGTTGACTCTGTAATGACTCTAGTTGATGATCCCTAATGTAGTGCATGTTGACTCTGTAATGACTCTAGTTGATGATCCCTGATGTAGTGCATGTTGACTCTGTAATGACTCTAGTTGATGATCCCTGATGTAGTGCATGTTGACTCTGTAATGACTCTAGTTGATGATCCCTAATGTAGTGCATGTTGACTCTGTAATGACTCTAGTTGATGATCCCTGATGTAGTGCATGTTGACTCTGTAATGACTCTAGTTGATGATCCCTGATGTAGTGCATGTTGACTCTGTAATGACTCTAGTTGATGATCCCTGATGTAGTGCATGTTGACTCTGTAATGACTCTAGTTGATGATCCCTAATGTAGTGCATGTTGACTCTGTAATGACTCTAGTTGATGATCCCTGATGTAGTGCATGTTGACTCTGTAATGACTCTAGTTGATGATCCCTGATGTAGTGCATGTTGACTCTGTAATGGTACTGCTCCACAGGCTTTTCCCTGGTAGGATTGCCTACATGTAATCCTGTCATCTTTTATGATCCGCTGTATCGTACATCCAAAAGCAGTCTTCCCCTGTGAGTGGTGCGTGTGTGTGTGTCCATGCAAGTGTGAGCATGTGAAAGTGTGTATGTGTTTATTTGAGGGACCTGCTTCTATAAGATATTTGAGTCATGTTGTGATGTGTGTGCAATGCATGTATGTGTGTGAATGCTTGTGTCTTTTTGTGTGTGTGAGGGAAGCACGAGACACTGTGATAGTAGCATGACCTTTACCCTCTAACCTCTGTCGTTGGCTGGCCCTCGCTTTACACTCGTCGCCATACCCACTGGCTCCAGGTCATCTACAAGTCCCTGCTAGGTAAAGCCCCGCCTTATCTCAGCTCGCTGGTCACCATAGCAGCACCCACCCGTAGCACGCGCTCCAGCAGGTATATCTCACTGGTCACACCCAAAGCCAATTCCTCCTTTGGCCGACTTTCCTTCCAGTTCTCTGCTGCCAATTACTGGAATGAACTACAAAAATCTCAGAAACTGGAGACACTTATCTCCCTCACCAGCTTTAAGCACCAACTGTCAGAGCAGCTCACAGACCCCTGCACCTGTATATAGCCCATCTGTAAATAGCCCAACCAACTACCTCATCCCCTACTGTATTTATTTATTTATCTTGCTCCTTTGCACCCCAGTTTTCTACATTGCACATTCATTTACTGCACATCTACCATTCCAGTGTTTAAATGCTATATTGTAATTACTTTGCCACCATGGCCTATTTATTGCCTTACCTTCCTTATCTTACCTCATTTGCACTCTTTGTATATAGATTTGTTTTTCTACTGTATTATTGACTGTATGTTTGTTTTACTCCATGTGTAACTCTGCTTTATCTTGGCCAGGTCGCAGTTGTAAATGAGAACTTGTTCTCAACTTGCCTACCTGGTTAAATAAAGGTGAAATAAATAAAATAAAAAATGACCCTGAGGTCAGGGGAGGAATCCAGACTCCAGAGCCCTTTCAGCTCCTCATCACAGAGCCTGCTATACTAAACCATCCTCCACTCTCTCTATCGCTATGGCTACTGTATTTATCCTGTGATGTTCATCATTAACTTAAACCATAATGCTGACATAATGCTGACAGCTCAACTGTCTGTGGCCTGTCTGAGGTGATGACAGCAAGGCATGTACAGAACGGTGTGTGTGCTTTACCATGGGAGCTGAGAGCGGTGCTCTGTGTGTTTATGTCCATACAGAGGGCAAGGTGCACACGCAAATATTCCTGCCCTGTCAGGCTTTCACCTACTAGCTTAATGTGTCAAGTGCATGTCTGTGTGACTCATGTGTGTGTGTGTGTGTGTGTGTGTGTGTCTGTGTGATTGAGTAGTGAGTGTTTGAGCTTAACTGGTGTGACAGTTATGTGTCGAGTAGGTGACTGTGTGTATGTGTCTGTGTGTATATACACGCGCGTGTGTGTTTAGTCAGTGTTAAGTGTTTGGGCTCCTGCAATCAGATAAGTGTTTAGCTGTGATGGATAGCAAGGAGGAGGGAGGAGGAGGTGTGTCTTAGCTTGGAGCGTTACTGTGAGGGAGCAGGTATTCTCAGCTTTCCCCCTCCTTTATCTGACGAACATTAAAAAGCATGTCATCTCTTGTGCTGAGAGCTGAACATGTTCGTCTGAATGGGGGAAAACCTGGGAGGCTTGTGAGTTCAGGTACTAACTGAAGAGGTCTAGTTAGTCTCTCTGCTGGAGAGCTCAGGGCTCCTTGTGTTATTTATGAGGTCAGCTGGGCTGGAAGAATGTGTGTTAGTTGTTGTAGAGACTGTGACCTCCTTGGGGAGGGAGCCGTCCAAACAGAGCCCCACACACACCTCTCTCTCTCTGTCTGTCTGTCAGGGAGGAAGTGTCGTTGCCCTGATGGACGTTGGTCCTGCAGGCGAGACGGCCCATCCCCCTCCTCTCGCGATCTCGCTCTCTCTCTTGCTCTCTCCCTCCATCAATGCCCATTATTCCTGTTTACCAGAATACAGTCCACAGTGCTTTGATGGAATTAGCCATGGCTGTTAAAGCCAGACTTACACTGTTTTTCAGACAGTAGCAGGAAGAAAAGACTATGAGCGTAGAAATGCCACATGCTCCCCTGACTAATGTTTCTGTGGGACTGCTCTCTCTGTTTCTAGAGTTTGGCAGAGAGACCATACCCAGACAATGACTTGACATTTCGTATGCACGAAAAACTTTAATGAGAGTCTTACCTTTTTTGTTTGTATGTCTGTGTTAGAGTTTGCATTCGTTGTGTGGGTTGCATGTAGTCTGTGCCCACTGCCTGCAGCTGGAGCATCCAGAAGGCCTCTTGTGGAATTTTTGCAGGGTTTGGGAATGTTGATTGGGTAAGTGTGTGTGTAGTTGGGAATGTTCATGGGATGTTGTGTGTGGAGTTTGGGATTGTCCATTGGGGATGTGTTTGTGTGTTGTGTGTGTGTGTGTGGGACAGTGTTGCTGTGGTGTCGCCGGGCTATCGCAGAGCCTTTGTCCAGGGCTAAGTTATGTGGGGCTGCATCTCTCTTTGTCTCGTCCTCCTCTCCCGCGGACTAGCGCCCCTTGCCCTATTTGTTGTGTTCCCTTAATTGCAGAACACAATGCCGTGACTCTGTGACCTATTCCAACAACAGGGAACTTAAAAGTGCTCCTCCCATCACACCCCAGGCCAGCCATACAGCCAATGGGGACACAGCATGGGCTCGACTCACACAGTCAACCCCCCAAAAAAAACACACACACACACACACCCTTCACCCAATGATATCTATGACAGGGATACATACTCTCCTCCAATAACACTCCCTCACAGCATCACACACTTCCCTCAATGACAACGAACTCCCCTTAAACAAACACACTTCTGCCCCTGTGATATCTGTGGCAGAAACAGGAACACACTTCACCCTCAACAACAGCAGCAGTGTAAGCAGGTTGCCATAGGAGCAGTCACCAGGGTGATGACAGTTGTGCTTGGCTGGGGGGGTAATATGGAGGGGTCATCAATTTAGGGATGCAAGGCTCAGAGAGAGAGAAAGAAAGAGAGACAGAGAGAAAGGTGCAGAAAAGAAGATGTGTTGTCACCAAGTCCTGCATAATAACACAGTGCCACTAACTCATATCATTTTGACTGACTGTTGGATTGGTTGATTGACAGGTGATCTACCGTGCCCTCCCCCCAATGGGAATCTCTTGACCCGTATGGGGTGGCAGGCCAGGAGCAGCTGAGGGTGACCAACGTGCGCATACGTCTGCTGGAGCGCCAATCCTGTCCCTGCCAGGCCAAAGATCCCACCGTTGGAGCCCCGCCCACCCAGCACTTCGCCATTTATGACCTCATCGTGAAGGGCAGCTGCTTCTGCAATGGGCACGCCGAGCAGTGTGTCCCTGCGCCCGGCTACCGCCCTGTCAGGGACAGAACTAACCACGTGGTGAGTGTGTGTGTGTGTGTGTTTCTGTCTGCGTATCTGACTGTCTGTGTGCATGCATGCGTTTTGTGTATCAGTCATTAGCATAGTGATGAGGGATATGCTAACCACCTTTCTCTGTCCCACTTCCTGTGCTGGGCTTGCTCTGTCTGGGTAGATAAAGAGCTGCCTTTCCTGTGATCCAGATTACAAAGGAAATATTGATTCAGCACTGGGCTAATGATGGTGTTGAAGTCTAAAAAAGTGTGTGTGTGTGTGTGTGTGTGTGTGTGTGTGTGTGTGTGTGTGTGTGTGTGTGTGTGTGTGTGTGTGTGTGTGTGTGTGTGTGTGCGTGCTGATAAAGGTGTGAATGGACATGGCTGATTCACAGTGTGTAGATGGACATTAGAGATGCAGCGAGCGTTTTTCAGACTGCCAGTGGAACGCCTATCTCTGCCATCTCCACAAGCAGTTCCGCCCGACGCCTTTCGAAGCAGAGCGCCTATTCTATTGCAATCAGCAGGCCCAGAGAGCAGGGAAAGTGAGTGTGATGAGTGTGACAACAGACCCTTTACACTGGAGACACAGAGACAGAGACATAGACACACCGAGACTGTCTGACTATGGGTAACTATAACTTTGTGTATGAGTGTTAAGCCCACAATAGCAGTGTCTGTGGCAGTATTACAGTATCTAGAAGCTTGTATGGTTGCAGCCGGTCAGTCTGTCTCCTCTGTGTGAGCCCACTGTAATCAGAGGTGTCTGTCTGTCATCCTCCCCCATAATATCACTGGCTTATCTAGTAACCCAGTGGGCTACACTTAGTTAACTTAGTTTAGACTTGACTCTTTCTAGGCTACAAAAAAGCATCCTCAGAATGTGTTATAAGCTTTTTAATGTTGATATTCTAAACATTAGGTTATATTACAACACAACATGACCTAACGTTGTAGGAACGTTGGTGTGTCGTGTGATATGAGGGAGAGTTGGGTAAACAAGCGTTGAGACGGGGGACGGTATGAGGTTATATAAGTACTTTCCTCTCTCTCTCTCTCTCTCTCTCTCTCTCTCTCTCTCTCTCTCTCTTTGTTTCTATCAGCAGTTTGTTTTCTGTCTCTGTTTCGACCCAGGATGGTCATATCTACCAAACCCAAACAACCAGATCACGGCAAGACAGTGAGCAGAGATTAGAAGCCTGTAAACACACTCAAACAAGACAGGAGGGTGTAAGTTTGTGTACATGTTTTCCTACCTAATCAGGACCAGAATGTCCTGACAAGGTAGGAAAACAAAAAACCTTTTGAAAAGTCAGGACTTTGTTCATGTTCTGAATTTGTTAAAATGCTGTTTTAGGCTTAAGGGTTAGTTTTAGTGTTTGGGACTGAGGTCAGGGTTAAGGTTATGGTTACAGTTAGGGTTAGATTTTAGGTTAGGAGTTAGGGTTAGGGGTTTGAGGTTTAGGTTAGAGTTAGGTTAAGGGAAAATAGGATTTTGAATGGAACCGGGCCGGGTCGGTTGTGTGCGGGCCTCGCCCACCACACGTTTTCATTTTTTGAGGCGCATTCGCTTTTAACCACGCTCTGCTTGGTGATATGTCAGCACATACAGTACCAGTCAACACCTACTCACTCAAAGGTTTTTCTTAATTTGTACTATTTTCTAAATTGTAGAATAGTAGTGAAGACATCAAAACTATGAAATAACACATGGAATCATGTAATAACCAAAAAAAGTGTTAAACAAATCAAAATATATTTCATATTTGAGATTGTTCAAAGTACCCACTCTTGGGATAACGCTCTTGGTAGCCGATGTGAACAAAACCTTTAAACAGGTCAACATTCACAACGCCGCTGGGCCAGACGGATTACCAGGACGTGTACTCAAAGCATGCGCGGACCAACTGTCAAATGTCTTCACTGACATTTTCAACCTCTCCCTGACCGAGTCTGTAATACCTACATGTTAAAAGCAGACCACCATAGTCCCTGTGCCCAAGGAAGCAAAGGTAACCTGCCTAAATGATTACCGCCCCGTGGCACTCACGTTGGTAGCCATGAAGTGCTTTGAAAGGCTGGTAATGGCTCACTTCAACAGCATCCTCCCGGACACCCTAGACCCACTCCAATCCGCAGTCCCTCTGCAACTGGATCCTGGACTTCCTGACGGGCCGCCCCAAGTGGTAAGAGTAGACAACAATACATCTGCCACGCTGATCCTTAACACTGGGGCCCCTCAGGGGTGTGTACTTAGTCCCCTCCTGTATTCCCTGTTCACCCATGACTGCGTGGCCAAACACGACTCCAACACCATCATTAAGTTTGCTGACGACACAACAGTGGTAGGCCTGATCACCGACAACGATGAGACGGCCTATAGGGAGGAGGTCAGAGAACTGGCAGTGTGGTGCCAGGACAACAACCTCTCCCTCAATGTGAGCAAGACAAAGAAGCTGATCGTGGACTACAGGATAAGGCGGGCCGAACAGGCCCCCATTAACATCGATGGGGCTGTAGTGGAGCGGGTCGAGAGTTTCAAGTTCCTTGGTGTCCACATCACCAACGAACTACCATGGTCCAAACATACCAAGACAGTCGTGAAGAGGGCACGACAGAACCTTTTCCCCATCAGGAGACTGAAAAGATTTGGCATGGGTCCCCAGATCCTCAAAAGGTTCTACAGCTGCACCATCGAGAGCATCCTGACCAGTTACATCACTGCCTGGTATGGCACCTGCTCTGCATCTGACCGTAAGGCGCTACAGAGGATAGTGCACACAGCCTAGTAGTACATCACTCGGGCCGAGCTCCCTGCCATCTAGGACCTCTATACCAGGCGGCGTCAGAGGAAGGCCCTAAACTGGTCATAGACTCCAGCCACTCAAGTCATAGACTGTTCTCTCTGATACCGCAAGTCTAGAACCAACAGGACTCTGAACAGCTTCTACCCCCAAGCCATAAGATTGCTAAATATTTAGTTAAACAGCATTGACCTTTTTGCACTCCTTTTTTGACTCATCACATACGCTGCTGCTACTGTTTACTATCTGTCACTTTATTCCAAGTCATATGTACATATCTACCTCAATTACCTCATACCCCTGCACATCAACTCGGCTAAATACATTGGGTACCAGTACCAAGTTATCGTTACTAATTGTGTATCTATTATTACTTTTAGTATTGTGTTTTATTTTTCTATTATTTCTCTATTTTCTTTCTCTGCATTGTTGGGAACGGCCTGTAAGTAAGCATTTCACTGTTAGGCCACACCTGTTGTTTACAACAACAACAACAACAAAATTGAAATCCCACTGTGGATGTATTAGACTGCATAATTGCTTTGGGGGCATACTTATATGCATTGTACAGCTTTACCCATGGATTGTGCACCCATGAAACAGGGTATCAGCCTACACAGTGACACCCATAGAAAACAATTATCAAGAGTTTACACAAATATTAGCATCTTAGCTCTTATTGCAGGCCTTTGACTGTGGGAAATCCTTTTCCCAGTCAGTCTATTCTGCATATTGAACATTCGAATTGCACTGAACAGCCCAACCAATGTGACACCCACAGAACATAACTATGTAGAGTTTAAACACATATTAGCGTATTAGCTCTATTGGAGGACTCTGAAACAACTGTGAAATGAGCCACATTAGCTCACGAGTCCACCTATTGTGTATTGAAAATTCAGATCCAATATGGCTCATTTCACAGTGGTTTCAGAGTCCTGCAATAGAGCTAAGACACACATTTTTGTGTAAACTCTACATAGTTATGTTCTGTGGGTGTCACTGAGTAGGCTGATACCCATGGATTGTGCACCCATGAAATGGGGTAAGGCTGTACAGTGCATATACGTTTGCCCCAAAGCAATTATGCAGTCTAATACATCCACAGTGGGATTTCAACCGTTTTTTCTGTTTATTGTCAAACTAATTAATTATTGTATTTCATATTAAATTATGTAACAACATTCCAACATTGTTTAGCATTATCTAGTCCAAATATAGCATGATTCCACTATTTGTATTAGTTTGCGTCACTTTCAATTTGGGATTTTTATTTTGAAGGCAAACCGCTAATTCCACTACTCCACACACAAAGGACAGGCACCGGTGACCATAGCAACGGAGTGCGCACTACCCTCTGTAGCACCTTGCGGTTGGATACCAAGCAGTTGCCATACCAAGCGGTGATGCAGCCAGTCAAGATGCTCTCAATGGTGCAGCTGTAGAACTTTTTGAGGATCTGAGGACCTATGCCAAATCTTTTCAGCTTCCTGAGGGGGAAGAGGCGTTGTCATGCCCTCTTCTCAACTGTGTTGGTGTGTTTGGACCATGATATGGCCAAGTTTCCGAGAAACAGGATATTACAGTTCTTCAGGTCCCGTTGATAGGATAGTGTCAAACGGAGCTCGTCCAGTTTGGTCTCCAGTGATTGTACATTCGCCAATAGAACAGAGGGTACAGGTGGTTTATTTACTTGCCGCCGTAGTTTCATAAGGGTGCCCGCACGTCGCCCTTTATATTGCCGTCTTTTTCTCTTCCGAGTGTAGCGGATTTAGGGTCCGGGGTAGAAATTAGGGTAGAAATCTTCATCCAAATCGAGGTTAATGATTGCTGTTCTGATGTCCAGACACTCTTTTCGGTCATAGGAGCCGATGGCGGAAACATTATGTACCAAAAAAGTTAAGATCACCGCAAAAAAACACAAAATAGCAGTTCAGGAGCCCAGATTTTGTGCCCCCATAATTTCCATAGTTTTTTCTGTTTATTGTCAAACTAATTCATTATTGTATTTAATCTTAAATTATAACAACATTCCAACCTTGTTTAGCATTATCTGGTCCAAATATAGCATGATTCCATCCACTATTTGTATGTTTGCATCGCTTTCAATGAGGGACTTTTATTCTGAACCGCAATTCCACTTTTGTGGCTAATTGTTAATGTGGCTAGCTTCACGTAGGTAGGGACAAGCGGGTACCAGGGCCGCGTTCAGCAAGAGGACTGACACAACGTTGGCCAACGTTCAGATATAAATGTATTATGTAGAAGAAACATGCTTCTCTGATTTAAGATATCATGTCAGTTATATTCATGGCATTTGAGTCTGCAACGTTCCAAAACGTTTTTTTACTGAACATGCCCAGACGAACCCATTGAGCTACACGAACCCAGCTCTGCGCATCGCTTGCCTGGAAGGCCTCAGCAAATGAATGCAACCGTGTGGTGGGCGGGGTAGGCTGGGCCGACCTCGCCCACGGCCTTGATATTGAGGGCTATTAGTGCCCAGACAGTTTAGTGCAGTCCAAAGTGTTTTTGAGGAGACACAGTGTTTTTGTTGTTGTGCTGCAGGGCTTACAGGTCCAGACCACATGGGAAGGTGATAAGGGTCTGTGTGATCCTCACAGAGTCCACCACAGAATCAGTTTTTGACCCACATCCAACCCTCCGGCCCATGCTCAGCTACTGGAGAGTTAGCAGCAATTAGCATAGCAAGTGGAGAGGCAGTATGAGTCTCTAAGGGCTGTAGAGACTTGCACAGTAACTGGAGTCTGAGAATGAGTTTCTGGAGAGGTGTTGGAATTTAAAGACTGCACCTCATGGAGAGTATTGTGCTATACAGGTGTTTGCCTGAGTACACACACGCTGATGATCGGATTAACACACACACTTATCATGTTGTTTGGATGAATACACACACACACTGCTGATGAATGACTTAATTTCACATTGAACAATAAAGCTTTTGATGTGTGAGGGAAACGGTGGTGGGGAGCGGAGCTGTCAAGGTCTTCCTGAGCACCCCTCTGTACCCTCTGCCATCACTCCCTGTCCATGTCCAACAACCTCTTTATCAGAGGGTCAGAGTGATTGAAATACAGGCCTGTCAAAACAGAACTCACACAAGCTCTTGGAGATGGGGGGGGCAGGCAGGAGTGTGCGTGCATTTGTATATGTGTGTGCATTTTATTTGTGTGTGTGCTTGGGAGCCTGGCTGCCTGGGTTTGTATTTGTGAGTTTGTTTAGTGGTGTATGTGTATGCGCAATTGTCCCATATCACGCAGGTAAACATGTGAAATTGTTTGGAATACCAGCTGTCTGGAGCTTGGCCAATGTCTCTCTCTCCTCTCCTTCCCCCCTCTTTCTCCTCTCCTCCCCCCTCTTCTTCTCTCTACTTGCCTCCTTCCCCCCTTTTCCACATTCAATCCTGGTTACAGATGATTTCATTCTCATTGATGTAGTTATGTACTCAGAGTTCCTTCACTCATTTTCAGTTTGTCCAATCCAGACCTACCACATCCATTTCTCACACTGTCTTACCAGACTGTCCTTATCTTCCTCCATTCTCCTGGTTGATGGAATATGGTTGGGGTTATGTCTTGGGCTGGCACAGTGGCTGGGGTTGAGTTTGAGATAAGGTTAGGTTTAGATCTGGGGTTAGTGCAAGGGCCTGGGATATGTCCCAGTTCCGGTAGCTACAGGTCTCTCCCATGCCTGTGTTTAACCCTCTGTGTGCAGCATAGGGGAGAGGGGAGAGGGCATTTAGAGTCAGAGGGCAGCAGCCTCTATAGCCATACACTGTGGGAAACTGAAACTACCGCAGGGGTTGGAGTGTGTGTGAGCGTTTGTGTTCAATGTGTGTGTGTGTGCGCATGTGTCAGTGTGCTTGAATGTGTGTGCATTCAGGCCTCTCTCTGTGTCTCTGTTCCCCACACTGAGGAACTGTAACCCAAACAGACAAATAGCTACCTCAGATGCCTTGTCAACCTCCCACCTAGAGTACATCATTAACCACTCACAGGAATGACAAGGAGACTGTTATTGTGCTCTCAGCGCTGCATATTTTCGCGCACACACACACATACACACATGCTCGCTCACACACACATACACACACACACACACACACACTCAGACACTGTCCTTTTCAGGCCCCTTTCGTCACAAGGCCAATGTTCATTTCCAGCGATGAAGCCAAACAATCAATCTCCATTCAGCAATTACAGGACAGGACCTGAAAGAGAACAGGCAGGGGAGCCCCCCCCCCGACCCCCAGGGGTTAGACTTGGGGTGCTGCTGCTCTCTCCCTTACACTGACCTCTTTGTCCCTCCCTTCCTCTCCCTTCCTCTCCCTCTCCCTTCCTCTCCTTCTCTCCCTCTCCTCCTCTCTCTCAGGTTCATGGGAAGTGCGTGTGTAGGCACAACACTGCAGGTGTTCACTGTGAGAGCTGCGCTCCGCTCTACAACGACCGACCCTGGCAACCTGCGGACGGACTCACAGGGGCTCCACACGAATGCAGGAGTGAGTGACACTACTGCTATTCACTATACACTAGGGCCAGGAGTTTTATCTGAGGATGGGATCTGGTCAGGAAAAACTCACGGCCCCACTTACAGCCATCATTGATCATGATGACCAATCAGTGCCTGTTTAGAGAAGATTGGCAGATATCTGTGATTCTGATGTCCCGCCCCGGTCTCCCTATAGAGTGTAAGTGTAACGGGCATGCCCAGAGCTGCAGTTTTGATTGGTCGGTGTGGCGGGAGTCCGGCCAGCGCAGCGGAGGTGTGTGTGAGTGTCTACACAGCACAGAGGGACGCAACTGTCAGCGCTGTAAGACTGGCTTCTACAGAGACCCCCTGAGGGCGCACACGGCCCAGGACTCCTGTAAACGTAAGACAAACTCACGCACACACACACTCCAGATGGCTAAAGCAAAAGCTCAAAGTACTTCAAGGATTTCAAGTAGTATTTGAACCCATGTCTGACTCACATTCACTGGCTTGCTCTATCACTCACTCACTGACTCAATCACACAAGCACACACATAAACACACACCCTAGGAATCCAGAAAACATGAGACACATACACACTGTATACACACATCCTTACTGGCAGAGCCAACTCATTCCTGCCCGGAATGCTGATTGCTGAGATCGCAAGCCGAGACGTGCTGGATAACGTCGCTCCTGATGGGCACCTGGCTCTTTGTGTGTGTGTGTGTGTGTGTGTGTGTGTGTGTGTGTGTGTGTGTGTGTGTGTGTGTGTGTGTGTGTGTGGGTGTGTGTGTGTCAGTGTGTGTGTGTCAGTGTGTGTGTGTCAGTGTGTTTGTGTTGTCTTTCACACGGCCTACGCTCTGTCTGAGGATTACACATAGATGAATCATCAGACTGGGGCATACCTGGGACCTGAGTGTCACACACACACTGCCAACCCCGACCCCTGTCCCTGTTGTTATGGCTGTTTGCGTTCACCTGTGAGTCACTGGAGTGGTTTGTCATCACTAATCAACACAGTGGTGGTTCATGTAAGGAAAAGGAAAGGGGGATACCTAGTCAGTTGTACAACTGAATGCATTCAACTGAAATGTCTCTTCCACATTTAACCCAAGGGCCTTGTGTGTGTGTGTGTGTTGTTTGTGCTCTGTGATGGGACTTAAGTAAACACTAGATACCCATCCATAAACACGACAGTGGTTACATTCTCTGATTATCTGTCTGATTTGACCCAGTGAGCTCAGCCCCACAGTTATGCAGAGGGCTGGGGAGACGCTGGCTGGTGTGTGTGTGTGCGTCACTGCATGCTTGCGTGCATGTGTTTAGGTTTGCCTTTAGGGAAGTCTGTAGCATGTGGGTATTTTCACATTGTCAACAAGTGAGAGTGGAACACGTATTTGGGGAATGTTTGTCACAGGACACGTTTAAGAGGGGAACCCCAGTGTCAGAGCAGGTTGAAATCTGACAACTGAGGAATTTCCCTCCGTCTCTAGGAACATATTTCCAATTCCAGGCGGAGCTCTTTAAAGAAAACACACAATCAAGCCGCAAGCTCACACACACACAGTAACAATGAGCGTGTGTGTGTGTGAGATACATTTTTGTTTGTTTTCTAAGTGGGTGTGTTCTGTGGTTGTTCAGGCAGCTGCTCTGTCACGTATCACTACAGACCCAAAATGTTCTCATTGTGAGAGCTCACTGCGTCAACACACACACACCTCTCCACACATTCTCATCTCTAAACTCCCAATTATTATACAGTTACTGTATTAACAATGTCCTATTATACAACATGATCCTATTATACAACATGAGAGAGAGGGAAAGTGTGTGTGTGCACCTGCGTGTGTGTGTGTGTTTCAATGGCTTTGCTGCTTCTGGGCTGGTATTGTTCTCCTGTAATGATTAACTTGAGCCGACTGAACACTACAGTCTCATCAGGGCCTCAATAGATACTTTTCAGGAAGAAAAATTATTTGAAGTTCAAGTTTATTATCGTTAATCGGGATGTCTGTAAGGATTCCCCTGTCTTTATGAGTGTGTGATTGGGTGTTTGTCTGTGCGTGCATGTGTGTGTGTGGGTGGGTGGGTGGTCTGCATGGGTCTTTACAAGGTCTGTTGATAATGAAAGATACAGAATGAATGAAACTACAGATGCATCTTATCTTATATTTGTTGCCCATGGCGATAAGTGATAAAGGTACAGCCTTGTCTGGGTCTCAGACAGTAGAGCCTTGTGACATCATCTCCCTGCACCCAGACAGGGGAGCGGGGGGGAGACACAGGGGGTCTGGCTCTGGTTATATAGTAATTTACTGCCAGTGTGTTAGGATGGGGGCTTCAAGCATCATTAAACAACAGAAATAAAGCTCTACACCACCCCTCCTCCCCCCCTTCCCATCTCTCCCTCCCTCCTCTTGTCTCTCTCTAGTTCCCCCCTCGCCCCCTTTGTATCCCTCGCTCCGATGAGTACAGATTTATGGTGACTACTTTGGCTGTTACTCTCACCTCCTGCAAAGTTCTCTTGTAATTCACAGACTACGAGGACAGCAAGAATGTGTATGTGAATTTATGTGTACATTTTATGTGGTGTGTGTGTGTTTTGAGCCTTTGCAAGTTGTGTGTTTTATAGGGGGGTTATGGTGTGTGTGTGTGTGAGGTGGTTGTTGAGTGGGCAGAACATAGCACTGACTGTGCTTGTCCCTCTATCTCATATTGCCGCAGGCTGTTTAAAGAACACACTATCAGCAGAGAGAAGGGAGAGAGACAGGAGAAAGAACTGTGGAAGGTATTTGAGAAAGACGTGTGCGAGTGTGCGCGTGCCTGTGCATTCCCGCGCGTGTGCTTGGGTGCATGCGCATGTGGTAGCCGCGTGCATGTGTCCTTGTGTGTGTGTGATGGCGATCTGATAAGAGGATGACAGGGAGACCATTGTGCTTCATGGTCCTGGAAAACCCTGGACTGTTCCAGTCCAGAGTCCTTTGGGAAGTGATCTCTCTCCCTCTCCCACTCTTATCACTTCCTCCTCCAGGCTAGGCTACAATGAAGTGGCACGCTCTGGAGTGTGTTTGTCTGTGTGACAGTTACGCAAAGGGGAACTCTACATGACTCATAAGTGCCTAATAAAGTCATAGATAGAAAAACAAAATATACTCAACTGGAAATGTTGCCAGCATTAGGGTTCTCAATCTGAATGTGTGCAGGGGTTTACTTTGAGTGGATTTGATTGGCTGTGGTTGAGTGTGGTGGATTTAATTGGCTGTGGTTGAGCGTGGGTGGATTTGATTCGCTGTGGTAAGGTGCAAATAGATCCAAATGAATGGCTGTGGTTTATTTGTGAGTAGATAACATTGGGTTGAGTGCCGATGTATTTGATTAGCTGTTGTTGTATATGCAACTGATGTGCGATGTCTCCCCTCTCTCTCATCCCTCTCTTCCCCCAGCATGTGGCTGCCACCCCCTGGGTTCAATACCATTCCACCTGAGCGGGGGGTCTCTCTGTGACCCTACCAACGGAGACTGTGTCTGCAAGCCCGGCATGGGGGGCTCCCACTGCGACAGGTGCATGGTGGGATACTGGGGTTTCCATGACTACGGCTGCCGTCCGTGCGACTGTGCGGGAGACTGCGACCCCTTCACAGGAAACTGCATGTCTGGGTGAGTCATATATAAAGTTGAAGTCTGAAGTTTACATACACCTTAGCCAAATACATTTAAACTCAGTTTTTTACAATTCCTGACATTTAATCCTAGTAAAAATTCCCTGTCTTAGGTCAGTTAGGATCACCACTTTATTTTAAAAATGTGAAATGTCAGAAAGGTAGTAGAGAGAATGATTTATTTCAGCTTTTATTTCTTCACATTCCCAGTGGGTCAGAAGTTTACACAACACTCAATTAGTATTTGGTAGCATTGCCTTTAAATTATTTAACTTGGGTCAAACGTTTCGGGTAGCCTTCCACAAGCTTCCCACAATAAGTTGGGTAGATTTTGGCCCATTCCTCCTGACAGAGTCGGTGTAACTGAGTCAGGTTTGTAGGCCTCCTTGCTCGCACACGGGTTTTCAGTTCTGCCCACAAAGTTTCTATGGGATTGAGGTCAGAGCTTTGTGATGGCCACTCCAATACCTTGACTTTGTTGTCCTTAAGCCATTTTTCTACAACTTTGGAAGTATGATTGGGGTCATTGTCCATTTGGAAGACCCATTTGCGACCAAGCTTTAACTTCCTGACTGATGTCTTAAAAAGTTGCTTCAATATACACATAATTTCCCTTCCTCATGATGCCATCTATTTTGTGAAGTGCACCAGTCCCTCCTGCAGTAAAGCACACCCACAACATGATGTTGCCACCCCCGTGTTTCACGGTTGGGATGATGTTCTTCGGCTTGCAAGCTTCCCCCTTTTTCCTCCAAACATAACGATGGTCATTATGGCCAAACAGTTCTATTTTTGTTTCATCAGACCAGAGGACATTTCTCCAAAAAGTACGATCTTTGTCCTCATGTGCAGTTGCAAACCGTAGTCTGGCTATTTTATGGCGGTTTTGGAGCAGTGGCTTCTTCCTTGCTGAGCGGCCTTTCAGGTTATGTCGATATAGGGCTCGTTTTACTGTGGCTATAGATACTTTTGTACCTGTTTCCTCCAGCATCTTCACAAGGTCTTTTGCTGTTGTTCTGGGATTGATTTGCACTTTTCGCACCAAAGTACGTTCAATTCTAGGAGACAGAACACGTCTCCTTCCTGAGCGGTATGACGGCTGTGCGGTCCCATGTTGTTTATACTTGTGTACTATTGTTTGTACAGATGAACGTGGTACCTTCAGGCGTTTGGAAATTGCTCCCAAGGAGGAACCAGACTTGTGGAGGTCAACAATTTTTTTTCTGAGGTCTTGGCTGATTTCTTTTGATTTTCATGATGTCAAGCAAAGAGGCACTGAGTTTGAAGGTAGGCTTTGAAATACATCCAAGGTATGCTTCCAATTGACTCAAATGATGTCAATTAGCCTATCAGAAGCTTCTAAAGCCATTCATTTTCTGGAATTTTCCAAGCTGTTTAAAGGCACAGTCAACTTAGTGTATGTAAACTTCTGACCCACTGGAATTGTGATACAGTGAATTATAAGTTAAATAATCTGTCTGTAAACAATTGTTGGAAAATGTTTTTGTGCACAAAGTAGATGCCCTAACCGACTTGCCAAAACTATGGTTAGTTAACAAGAAATTTGTGGAGTGATTGAAAAACCTAAGTGTATGTGAACTTAAGACTTCAACTGTATGTAGATATTCCATAACAAATCTGCCGTTTACAGCTACAATAGTCATTTACACTGTATTTCTGATCATTTTTATGTTCTTTTAATGGACCAAAAAAATTGCTTCTCTTTCAAAATCAAGGAAATATCTAAGTGACCCCAAACTTTTGAACGGTAGTGTGTGTGTGAATATATATATAACCACACGTACATACACACACCATCGGATATGATATATATAATATTATGTTTATATTAACAGCAGGTCTATAATGTGTGTGTGTATGTGTGTGCAGGTCAGATCTGGACCTGTATAATCTGGAGGGTAACTCCAGTGAGCTGGTGAGGATCTTTAGGGCAGACGAGCTCTTTTCTTCCCTACACTACTCAGGTTAGACATGGGGTCACCAGTGTGTGTGTGTGTGTGTGTGTGTGTGTGTGTGTGTGTGTGTGTGTGTGTGTGTGTGTGTGTGTGTGTGTGTGTGTGTGTGTGTGTGTGTGTGTGTGTGTGTGTGTGTGTGTGTGTGTGTGTGTGTGTGTGTGTGTGTGTGTGTGTGTGTGTGCGTGCGTGCGTGGTATGCGGTCTGCTCCACAGCCCAGTGCCCAAGCGTTAATGGTTAAGTAGTGAAAGTTATTGTACATCCTTACAAGGGCAGAGAACAAAGATCTGTGAGTCTGTGGACAGTTTCTGAAATGTCCCTCTCCGACACCTCCCAGGGCCTGCAGCTGAGGGAGACAAATTCCTCCTTGATCACACACACAAACACACACTGTCCTCACATTCCTAAGTCACCACTTATCTAAGTCCACACACACACACACAGAGCAAGTATTAGTCACATATCCGGACGGGATATTGGTGTGTAATATGTCAATATGTTTGTGTCCCCTACAGAGAAATGTGAGTGTAAGGAGCAGGTCCTGGCCAACAGCAAACTCTTCTGCACCATGAAGTTTGCCTATGGTGAGTACTGAGACACACATGAACAACAGCGAGAGAGATGGTGGTAATAACAACATATTTGTTTTTTTGCTCCCTTGGTTTCCACTGTGTTGTTTGTTTACTGATAACTCTATGTAAACAGTATTTTATTGTACAATAAAGGCTTGTTAAAAGTCGAAATATCGCTTTCCCTTTCTCTCCCTATCCCTATCTCTGTCTCATATCTCCCTCCCTCCTTCTTGTTCTCTCTCTCTCCATATCTCTGTCTCTGTCTCATATCTCCCTCCCTCCCTCTTGTTCTCTCTCCCTCTCTCCATCCCTATCTCCCCCCTCGTTCTCTCTCCCTACCTCTCTTTTCTCTCCCTCTCTCCTCCCTCCCTATCTCTCTCCCTCTCTATCTCGCTCTCTCTCTCCTCCCTCCCTCTCTTTCTCCCTCTTTCCTTTCCTATTGTTTTCTCTCTCCCTCTCTCCTCCTTCTTCCCCCCTCTCTATCTCTCTCTCCCCTCTCCCTCCATCTTGATCTCTCCCCTCCCTCCCTCTCTCTCTCTTCTCCCTCCCTCTATCTCTCCCCTTCTTCCCCTCCCTCTCTGTCTCAGTGTTGAAGGTTAAGGTCTTATCAGCCCATGATAAGGGCTCCCATGCTGAGTTGGAGGTGAAGGTTCAGAAGGTGTTGAGTCAGAATACTAAGGTGAAGATCCAGAAAGGACGAGTCACACTCTACCCAGAGTCCTGGACCGCACGGGGGCTGCACCTGCCCCATCCTCAACCCAGGCCAGTCTCACACACACACCTATGCACACACGCATTCACAGGCACACGCCTGCACACACACACGCACAGTTACGTATGCACGCATGCACACACACACACGCAGGGCTGCTGAGCTAATGATGTCTCTGTTTATGCTTTGACTACTTAGGTGGGGAGTACTTGGTGGCGGGCCATGCAGACAGGAAGCAGAACCGTCTTATCGTCAACATGAAGAGCTTCGTCAAGCCCTGGAGAGCCAGCCTTGGACGCAAGGTCCTCACACTAATGAAGAAAGACTGCACCTGGTAAACAGACTGGAGGACACCGGGAGATGGACAGACTGACTGATAGATGGAGAGAGACAGAGAGAGGAGAAAGAAGACACTGCCATTCATTTGTTTTTGACTTCTCTGGAGGGGGAGTTGTTCTATTGAGGTGGGGACTAAACAGACTATTAAAGCCCGCCCCTATCTGCCCTGGGCCAATAAGAGTGTGTGGCTGGCAGAGAGAACATACACAGACTCTATGAGCCTCTGTTTGAGTGACAGTTCGGCCCTCTCTTCCACGCACACATACACACCCAGCCACTCCCTCTCTCTAGCACTTTAGCCCAGGGCAGAAGGGCTAATAGGATCATGGGTTGACCTCAAGACTGGACAACAGAAGGACACATTTGACCCCTTGTGACCCCTGTAGGAAGGCTTGTGGTGGATGGTGACATATGCCTCTTTCCCCAATGTGTTCTGTTACAACAAACTGTCTGTCAAGCTGTGTAACAGACACAGATTTGTACACACAGAATGATGTTGAATAAGCCATGCATGCCACTACAGGTGGTTGAGTCCAGGTGTGTTTGTGAATGTGTATGTGTGTTGTGAACTCTGTGTGTGTGTGTGTGGCTGCAGCTGTCCATTCAGCTTCAGTCCAACTGATCCATTTTTGACTCTGAAATCTGGGCAGGATAACCTCTAGAGACGTAGCATCTCTTGTGGAGGGGTTCCTGATAAAACAGTCCTATCACAACAACATACACCACTGAATATATATATATATATGACAATACACATATTACCTCCCAATATGTAACACTGCTGTGACCTACAGAGCCCTGAATTCATCTCTATTCCTTCCTATGTCTGCTCCTGTACAGTATTACTTGTAAATATCTATAGAAATATGATGATGTCCTCTCTCTTTATTTGATGATGTGTTAATGTAATAATGTCATTCCGGTCAAATGTTGAGGCATTACGTTTCCTTTAGATTTCCTCACTGTGGAAAACCCCCCTGTCCTCCGGGTTAGTGAGGACACAAGACTGATAAGCGAAAGCACACGCACGCACACACACCGACTACTGTTTATAGACTCTAAAATAACATAGTTAGATTTCTCCATCAGGAGCCTTGGAATACCTCAGATTAGTTTGATGAAATATCCATATCATCCTTCCTTTCTCTCCTGCTCCTCCTCCTGTCTTTCTCTCCTTCACCAGATTAGGTAATAAAACACCACTCCCCCCTCTCCCAAAACACTGACACGTTCACACAGACTCAGGGAATGTTGACCATAACAGAGAGATGGGAGAGCAGACAGAATGTTTGGCTTTAGGGAGATAGTGTTTGCTGCGGCATTCCGGGCCGTTCTCGTCAGAGCAACGTGGATGAGCTGAAGGTGCCTAGGTATTCCACACATACCAGGTGTGGGTAGGCCAGCTCCACTCCTGGCAAGGTCAGAGTTCACAACCTACTATGGTGACCCTGCACACTTGGGGCGATCACAGGAGTGGGAGGCAGAGGTGTGGGTCAAGAGTCAAGGCCATGGGGAACTGAACTGCCATTGGAACAGAGACACAACAGTGAGCCACACCCCCCACCGGGAACACACTGGTTGAATCGACGTTTCTTCAACCAGTGTTGCACCAACGTTGAATTGACATCTGTGGGACCTGACTACTGCAGCTGGATCAGAAAAAACATTCATATCAGCTACTGCCCTCCATCTCGCTCTCCTCTGCTGATGGGACTGAGGGGTGTATGATGTGGGAAGGTTGACTGGTATGTGTGTCTGTTTGGTCTCTGTGTATACAGTGTGTGTGCATTAGGGTTAAGTGCCTTGCTCAAGGGCACATTGACATATTTCTTAGCACCTAGTAAGCTTGGGGATTCGAACCAGCAAGCTTTCGATTACAGGCCTAACACTCTTAAACGCTAGGCTACCTGGCGGCTTGTGTGTGGGTCAACATCGACCCAGACCGCTGTGTTGTATAAGGGGATAGAGAGACAGGAAAAGGGAGAGATGGGAGGGAGAAATAGGGGGTGGGGAAAGAGGAGAATGTGGGTCAAGAGAAAAGAGAAAAAGAGGAGAACAGGGGAGACACACACCAACCTGATCCCAGACCTGTTTCATGCGTAAGTAGGAGAGAGATGGAGGCAGTGGAAGGAGAGAGGATGGGGAAAGAGAGAATGATATATATATATGGAGAGATGCCCTACTGAGAGTAAATGAGCATTATGTGGTCTTATCCTATCCGCTCCTGATTCAGTTAGAGAGGAAATGAAGAGAAGGGAAACCTGACTGGAACTATCAACTCAGAGACTCAATCACTGGTCCCAAAAATACCACAGCTATTCTGTCCTATGTGTCTATCAAACCATTCACACACACACACACATTCACACACACATGCAGGAACACTTCTTTATCAAAAGTAGCCTACATCAAAAGAAGCCAGAACTGGGCCTTGCCCTTGTTGACATAGCAGGGGGATTGGGACACAACTTGTGATTATGATACTTCCAAGAAAATGAGCCCCTGGTGTCATCCACCTATTACACCCACATGTACATAGAGTGAGTGACACAGTGAGTGACACGCGAGAGTAAGGTGCTGACGGACGGACAGACAGACAGACAGACAGACAGACAGACAGACAGACGGGTGGCCAGGCAGACAGGCAAGCAGACAGACATAAACCATTAAGACATGTACCACACATAAATGCTACAAACATAAACCATAATTATTGGGAATTTATTTATTTACTGCCTGTAAACCATTTCCCCTCACCCATCAGCTCCTGTGTTTTCACTTGTCACAATCCGCCACTATATAGAACTTTCACAGAGCTATGGCATTCATCTTTTTCAATACAAACAGGTGTGTGTGTGTATATGTTTGGTTTGTGGAGTATGTAGAGCGTGGGTGAGAGAAGGAGCGATGGAGAGGAGAGAGAAAGAGGGAGCGAGAGGGGGGAGGGAGGGAACGTGTGTGGACATGAAGACTCAGTTAGGGCCGCGGGACATAGAAGGAGAAAAACAGTGATTCAACAGGAATTGGATGACAGATCTACACACATACATTTACCTCTTTCACACACACACACACACACACACACACACACACACACACACACACACACACACACACACACACTTGTATGATCAATGTCCCTCTCACTGATCCCCTCTGATATGGAGAAGGGCTTAACTTTCAGCAGTACCACAGGTGTGTGAGTGAGTGAAAGGTGAGTGTTTGTGTGTCTGTGTGTGTGTGGACGTGTTTAACTATACTTGTGGGGACCAGGAGAATAGTAAACAAACTAAAATTGGACCAATTGGGGACATTTTGGTAGTCCCCACAAGGTCAAATGCTATTTCTAGGGGGTTTAGGGTTAAGGTTAGAATTTGTGTTAGGGTTAGAATTAGTTTTAGGGTTAGGAGCTAGGGTTAGTTTTTGGGGTTAAGGTTAAGGTTTGGGGTAAGGGTTAGGTTTAGGGGTTAGGGAAAATAGGATTTTGATTGGGGCTAAATTTTGTGTCCCCACAAGGTTAGTTATACAAGACTGTGTGTGTGTGTGTGTGAACCCAATCACGGTTACATGTGCATATTCTTTCATTCTGTTTAGTGATCAACAATCCTCTCTCTCAGTACCCATTTTCATGCAGAGTGACGGTTGGCAAGGTCTCTTGACTGTATCCCTTCATCCTCACATTCACTGTGTCAGGACATTTTCCACATGAGGCCAGAGCTGCTGACAGAGTTTGGGAACATTGGATATATTTGAGTGAGTCAGTCCTAGGCTCAGGTTGTGGTTAGCATGTCTAAGACTTATGCCTCAGGAGTTCTGGGGTTTAATGGTAGACACCCAGTCTGATACCATCTCTATAGTGTGCCTTCAGCCCCTTATGCCCTCATTAACCAGCATGGAGCCCTACACCTGCATCCCCCCAAAACACATACACACACATAATACTCTCACATGCAATGTTTGCAACGTATTGAACATTGATTGATACACCACTGCCATCTTGTGGCATTGATACGTTTTGAATGCACTTGTTTTTCCAGAAGCAGTGATAGAAAATGTTTTATTGTTATTGGGTTGCTTTATTAGTAGCCTTACTGGTGTAGAAAAAGTAAATAGGCCATTTGCAGTCCAGTGCCAAACAGTAGATTGTATATCATACTCAACAGCAGAATGTGCTTAATAGAATGTGAAGAGCCACTTCACCTTTATGTCAAATATTTTCTCTTATTATGTTGTGTAGGCCTGGTTTCATGAATTTGACATGCCAATATCCTGAGATTATGTCACAAAATTGTGCCATCTGTGCTGAGTAGGTTAGAGGTTGCCCCTAACCACTGATACAAAGTCAGATGTTTTCTAATCACCTCAATGATACCGTTTAGTTTTGGGGTAGAGTAATCTGATCCTAGATCTGCTGTTAGGAGAGCCACTACCTTGAGCCAGGCAACGACACTTGACGCTACCCTACCGCGGACGCGCTCGAGCCAACACCACGCGACAAGAGTAGATACAAGATGGCGACCGTTTTAGTATCAGAGGAATAAGTGCCGTGAAGGATAGGTATGGTACTTTTTCAATCTTCGCCTTTCTTTACAATTCGTGTCAGTTGTAATGGTGTACACATTCCTCTGAAAACTAACTAGCATGTTTGATAAACAATTCAAACCCTGACGCATTGATCCCTGACGTATTTTTTTTAGACTTGACAAGATTAGCTTGGTTGCTGCTAGCCATGTACCTCGCTATGTTACTCCCCACGTAAGCCAACAAACTAGCTAGCTACTTTATTATTTTACTAGCGATTATGTTTAGCTATCTTACGCTAGATGTTCGATTTGTGTTAATTTAGAAGATACATGCCGCCAGACAGAGAAAGAAAGCACAAGGGCACCTTAGGCGCGCGCACGAGCCTTTGATATCCTCCTCGGTAAGTTTAGGTTCTTGTCAGCAGGAACGTTCGCCGTGTTATAACTATAAATAGTTAGTGGCATTAGTTAGTTACCAGTATTTTGGTGACATTGTTAGCTAGGTGATGTTGCTAGCTAGATAACTTTGAAAACTAGCTGTCTTGCGGGATAATTTACCAATGTCGGGTGAGTTAATGTTAGTGAAATGGTAAACACGTTTGGGAAAGCTTGCTCGCTAAGTTAGCTGGTTTTGAAAACACATCTCTGGCTTTTTGTTGTCAGTGTTGACTGGGTAAAATTAAGCAGAAGCAAAGGAATGTCCTTGCTAGTAACTGCCCACCAGATCTACTGTGGATAAAAAAAACTAAACAATTTGTATCACGAATGCCTATGGTTGTAAAACCACAATTGTATTGATTAAATAATATAAAAACAGTGGGAGTCAAAGGGGTACAATGTTGACAGACTCAGTCAGGGCATGCCAGCCAGAAACTCCTTCAGTGGTGACAGCTACTTATTTAAATCAGGCAGTCTGGAATGGTAAACAAACACCCGTTAGAACTTATACCTGTGTAGTCAGGGTTGGCCTTGTCCTGTTTCTCCTCCTAAATAGACTATAGATTGGTTCATGGAGAAGGGTAACAGTAGCTGGGACTGGTAGCCTCTGATCCTCGAGTTTAGTTTCCCTTCTGATCTTCCTATCCATCTCTTTCTCCATTCCCTTTCTATATCTGTCTCTTCTCTTGCCCCTTTCTCTCTGTAAGGCTGCCTGTACACATACAAAGGGTGCTCTACCCTCCCAGCTCAGCCCCCCTTTGTTTGCCAGGCTTAAGTCTCCCTTTGGCCCCATTGGGGGGTGATGATGGAGCTGAGACTCTAAAACAGGAATCCCCAACCCCAGCAGTTTTCAAACTGTGCTACGGAAGTGCTTAACCCTCCCAGGGTTATGCAAACTGTTTTAAAGGGTACATTAGAGGAAGGAAATCTGTAATGGCAGAAAACCACATCTGATCACCTCAGTCAACATTCAGGATATTGTCCTGTCGTTTTTGACAATAAGTACCCATGTTAGAGAGCTAACTGGTTAAATGCGTGACCACAAATGATTATAAAGACCAGAGTGGGTTGTGGGTTAAAAAGCAAGACTTAAGGTTTTGGTACAATTGTTTTTCTCTAACCGGCATCTTGTAAAACAAAGGATCTCTTCATACGATTTGGGTAAGGCCATTAGTGAGAGGAGATTAGAGAAGTTTAAAGAGTTTTGTACAACTGCCTTTCTCACTCAGTCTCTATCTTCTCTTTCTTCTTCCCCAGATAAAGCCATGCCGTGGGACCGCCCCGTTTCTGAGCTCGCCATGGTGATCTGAAGCCCCAGTGTGGACGTGTCACACCCACACTCGCCTACCCACAGACACACACACAGACTGTGCCCCCCCAGCAAGTGTGTGCGATGGACAGGTGTAAGCACGTGGGGAGGCTCAGGCTGGCCCCAGACCACTCCATCCTCAACCCCCAGAAGTGGCACTGCGTGGACTGCAACACCACAGAGTCGGTGTGGGCTTGCCTGGGCTGCGCCCACGTTGCGTGTGGCCGCTACATCGAGGAGCACGCCCTGCAGCACTTCCTGCAGCATCGCCACCCGTTGGCCATGGAGGTCAACGAGCTCTATGTCTTCTGCTACCTGTGTGACGACTACGTGCTCAATGACAACGCGACGGGAGACCTCAAGCTGCTGCGCTCCACGCTCAGCGCCATCCAGAGCCAGCGCTACGAGGTGACCACGCGCTCAGGACGCACCTTGAGATCGGCTAGCGCTCCGCCAGACGCCCCCCAGCCCTGCGGTTCCAGCGAACTGCAGCTGAGGGACGAGGACCGCATGTTCACGGCGCTCTGGCACCGCCGCCGGGCACTGATGGGTCGAGTGTTCCACACCTGGTTCAGCCTGACTGATGGGGGGAAGAGGAGGGAAGAAGAGGAGAGGCAGAGAGAGGAGGAGGAGAGGAGGAGGAAGGAGTTGAGGGAGCGGAGGAAGACGTTGAAGAGGCAGCTACAGGAAGCGTTGGAGAGCGACCCACCCAGGAAGAGCCACCGCCTGAGGATAGCCAGTCAGAGAGCTGCTGCCGCCGCCGCTGTCACCCCCCGGCCCACACGAACACGCACCCCCAGCACCACTTACACACCCCAGACCCCCCTCACCCCCCGACCAAGAACCCAGAGCCCTGCCACTCACACCCCCAAGAGAATGGGCCGCCCCCCTAAAACCCCCGTGCCCAAACCGACTCGCTACTCAACCCCCTCTTCCTCCACCAAAGGCAAACCCAGAGCCTCCTTTGCCCAAGCCCGGACTGCCCCCTTCCCGGCCCCACGCCGTGCCCCCTCCAAACAGGGTGACTCGCCCCTCAAACGGCGGCCCACTGTCACTCCGGGTGTCACAGGCCTGCGTAACCTAGGCAACACGTGCTACATGAACTCCATCCTGCAGGTGCTGAGCCACCTTCACATCTTCAGGGAGTGTTTCCTCCGGCTGGACCTGACGCAGGCCCTGGAGCTGCTGGCCTCGGCCGTTCACGGCCAGCTGGTGGTTCCCAGCCCCGGGGGCCCAGTGTCGTCCTCCCCACTGGCCCAGAGGAGAGGCCCCCAGGTGGGCGCTGGGCTAAGCGGGGGGGCCTCCAGGGCCCGGAGCATGGAGCTGATTCAACCCAAAGAGCCCAGCTCCAAGCACATCTCCCTGTGCCACGAGCTGCACACACTCTTCCAGGTGATGTGGTCGGGCAAGTGGGCGCTGGTGTCGCCCTTCGCCATGCTGCACTCGGTGTGGCAGCTGATCCCAGCCTTCCGGGGCTACGCCCAGCAGGATGCCCAGGAGTTCCTGTGTGAGCTGCTTGACAAGGTGCAGCACGAGCTGGAGAGCACAGGGACTCACACGCCGCCCGCTGGTGTGTCAACCGGACAGAGACATCTCATCAAGCAGGTGCTCAGTGTAGTCAACACCATCTTCCACGGTCAGCTCCTCAGCCAGGTGAGAGAGAGAGGCACACACTCTCCCAAACACAGATATACACAGACTGATACACACTTTTGCGAATCACCAGTCTGGACATGGCTTGAAATGGATTGAAAAGGAATTAAAAGGCCTTTACATTTAGTAGTGATCATACTGGAGGGATTTGGATGGGAGCTTTTACTGCACAATGTGCGTGACTGTTACCAGATTTGTCTTGATAGTAATCTAAAATGAATATATATATATATATATATATATATATATATATATATACATACATACATACATACATACATACATACATACATACAGTGGGGGGAAAAAAGTATTTAGTCAGCCACCAATTGTGCAAGTTCTCTCACTTAAAAAGATGAGAGGCCTGTAATTTTCATCATAGGTACACTTCAACTATGACAGACAAAATAAGGAAAAAAATCCAGAAAATCACATTGTAGGATTTTTAATGAATTTATTTGCAAATTATGGTGGAAAATAAGTATTTGGTCACATACAAACAAGCAAGATTTCTGGCTCTCACAGACCTGTAACTTCTTCTTTAAGAGGCTCCTCTGTCCTCCACTCATTACCTGTATTAATGGCACCTGTTTGAACTTGTTATCAGTATAAAATACACCTGTCCACAACCTCAAACAGTCACACTCCAAACTCCACTATGGCCAAGACCAAAGAGCTGTCAAAGGACACCAGAAACAAAATTGTAGACCTGCACCAGGTTGGGAAGACTGAATCTGCAATAGGTAAGCAGCTTGGTTTGAAGAAATCAACTGTGGGAGCAATTATTAGGAAATGGAAGACATACAAGACCACTGATAATCTTCCTTGATCTGGGGCTCCACGCAAGATCTCACCCCGTGGGGTCAAAATGATCACAATAACGGTGAGCAAAAATCCCAGAACCACACGGGGGGACCTAGTGAATGACCTGCAGAGAGCTGGGACCAAAGTAACAAAGCCTACCATCAGTAACACACTACGCCGCCAGGACTCAAATCCTGCAGTGCCAGACGTGTCCCCCTGCTTAAGCCAGTACATGTTCAGGCAAGTCTAAAGTTTGCTAGAGAGCATTTGGATGATCCAGATGAGGATTGGGAGAATGTCAGATGAAACCAAAATAGAACTTTTTGGTAAAAACTCAACTGCCGTGTTTGGAGGACAAAGAATGCTGAGTTGCATCCAAAGAACACCATACCTACTGTGAAGCATGGGGTGGAAACATCATGCTTTGGGGCTGTTTTTCTGCAAAGGGACCAGGACGACTGATCCGTGTAAAGGAACGAATGAATGGGGCCATGTATCGTGAGATTTTGAGTGAAAACCTCCTTCCATCAGCAAGGGCATTGAAGATGAAACGTGGCTGGGTCTTTCAGCATGACAATGATCCCAAACACACCGCCCGGGCAACGAAGGAGTGGCTTTGTAAGAAGCATTTCAAGGTCCTGGAGTGGCCTAGCCAGTCTCCAGATCTCAACCCCATAGAAAATCTTTGTGGAGGGAGTTGAAAGTCCGTGTTGCCCAGCGACAGCCCCAAAACATCACTGCTTTAGAGGAGATCTGCATGGAGGAATGGGCCAAAATACCAGCAACAGTGTGTGAACCTTGCGAAGACTTACAGAAAACGTTTGACCTCTGTCATTGCCAACAAAGGGTATATAACAAAGTATTGAGTTAAACTTTTGTTATTGACCAAATACTTATTTTCCACCATAATTTGCAAATAAATTCATAAAAAATCCTACAATGTGATTTTCTGGATTTCTTTTCCTCATTTTGTCTGTCATAGTTGAAGTGTACCTATGATGACAATTACAGGCCTCTCTCATCTTTTTAAGTGAGAGAACTTGCACAATTGGTGGCTGACTAAATACTTTTTTCCCCCACTGTACATACATACATACACACACACACACAATATATATTATAATATGCCAAAATGATACTGTCTAAATGTGCTTGGCTCCAATCAAGAAATGGGGACATTTCAATGGCAGATCAACACATTCTGAAGCTCCGTCATTTTAATAGCTAATGAAAGGGTAAATCCATTTGAATTCATGAACTTGAACGAAACCTTCCATACTTGCCCATTGTAGAACAGCTCAGAAATTGACATTTTGGACCTGAATGCCAAAACACTCAAGATAAAAGTGCTCAATGTTGACCCCTTCTGCATACCATACCAAGAGACATCCATGTCTTCATCAATGGAAAAGATAAATGGTTGAGATTTATATAATTTTAAAGTTTACAAAAAGGGTTGTCAAACTACTTCATAATTACTTGATTTTTGTTTTGTTATAGATTTTTTTTTTACCTCTAACGTACACTACCGTTCAAAAGTTTGGGGTCATGTAGAAATGTCCTTTTTTTCCATGAAAACATACATGAAATGAGTTGCAAAATGAATAGAAAATATAGTCAAGATGTTGACAAGGTTAAAAATAATGATTTTTAATTGAAATAATAATTGTCCTTTGCTTTCGTCAAAGAATCCTCCATTTGCAGCAATTCTCCAAGATGTTAGCCAATCAGTCTATGCATTTGTGTGATCCTTGAGATCAGAGTTTTAATGACCCTGATCCTGTTTAGAAGCAAATACTTTTTATGTGATGGTGGGTGCTGTATATAACAACTATTATTTTTAGATCAAAGTCTCTATTTTACGAAGTTTACTTGTACAAAGATTTCGGATTGAGAAGGCCTTTATTTTTTTCTATACCTTTCTGGAGTTGGAGCTCGCCGATTCAGGAGCGTCTGTCTGCGAGCAGGCCTGCTACGTGAGCGCAGGTGCGCACTGAAGGCTAGGAGCGGAGAAGCGGTTATCGGATTGGAAAACCTGATGCCCCGTGGGAAAATCTACAGTTGTTCTACACAACATCTAGTGGTTGTTGCACACCTGTGCTGTAATACCTCTAAAAACTGCATTATGTATCTGTTACTGTGCCTGCTCTTTACTCATTGCCATCCTGGGTTAAATAGGCTGAATGATCAATGGGTGAGTGAATTATCTTCGCCTTGTGCCCTACAATTTGCACACTCCGACGAGACCATGTCAATACCACCAGAAACTTGGTCTCTCTGCAATTGCATTTATACCACTCTCAAATGCAGCTGGACCTACACTTGATGGCATTCTTCCAAAATCAAAAACTATTGATTAACTTTTTTTCCTGTGTCGAAAGACTCCGTTTGTTTTATTGACAATGGTGCTGGCTCCACCAAGTCCTCACGCATTGGGCAACTGAGATATGTTATGCTTTTATTGTTGATTTCTGGTAATGTGCGACCAAACCCTGGGCCGGTCGATACCATGCAATCTCTACCGACTCCCTATGATTTTAAAAACATAGCAGGTTTTGTACTCTTGCATGTTAAGGTCAGAAGTCTATTTCCTAAAATAGACATGATTAGAATATGCAGAGGTGATGGTTTAATCAGAAGCTTGGCTAAAGAAATTGTGTCAAGTAACTCGATTTCTATTAATGGGTACACGGTTTTTAGAACAGATCGGATGAGTAAAGGGGTTGGAATTTACAGTTGAAACAAAAATAGAACTGTTTGGCCTTAATGACCATTGTTATGTTTGGAGGAAAAGGGGAGGCTTGAAAGCTGAAGAACACCATCCCAACCGTGAAGCACAGGGGTGGCAGCATCATATTGTGGGGGTGCTTTGCTGCAGGAGGGCCTGGTGCACTCCACAAAATAGATGGCATCATGAGGAAGGGAAATTATGTGTATATATTGAAGCAACTTCTCAAGACATCAGTCAGGAAGTTAGCTCGGTCGCAAATGGGTCTTCCAAATGGACAATTACCCCAAGCATACTTCCAAAGTTGTGGCAAAATGGCTTAGCCTGTTACGGATCCAATCCTGTGAACGGGATCGATTTTGTGAAATGCAGAGCGCCAAATTCAAATTACAAAAATACTCATTTCAAACATTCATGAAAATACAAATGCTGCACACCCTTCAAAAGCTTAGACTCTTGTTAATCTAACAGCATTGTCAGATTTCAAAAGGGCTTTACGGCGAAAGCAGAACATTTGATTGTCTGAGGACCGCACCCCCACTCAAACTCAATTAGCATAATAACATAACCAGCAGAGGTGTCACAAAACTCAAAAATAGCATAAAATAAATCGCTTACCTTTTTGATCTTCCACTGATGGCATATCAAAGAGTCCAGGTTACACAATAAAAGGTCCTTTTGTTCGATAAAGTTCCTCTTTATATCCATATAGCTCCGTTTGGTTGGCGCGTTTTGTTCAGTAATCCACCTGCCCAAAGGCTTTCATCCATGCAGACAAACGATATCCCAAATGTACCCGTAACGTTAGTCGAAAAAAGTCAAACAGCATTTGTAATCTATACTCAGATACCCTAAAATGAATATACACTGTAATATTTCAGACGGAATATAACCTGCTGAATAGAAGAGAAAAAGAACTGAGCGCGCATTCCCTGTTACGTGCAAAATCCAAAACAGTACACTTGACGTGAACTCAGGAACTAGTGTTCTTACTCCCTTGATTTTCATGATTAAACGTTTCAACCTTTTTTCTAACGACTGTTGACATCTAGTGGAAGCCATAGGAACTGCAATCTGGGAGCTAAAATACCCTGCATTGAATAGCTTGCCAATTGAAAATTGATTCAGACATCCCGGATGGATTTTGCTCGGGTTTTTGCCTGCCATATCAGTTCTGTTGTACTCACACATTATTTTAACAGTTTTAGAAACTTCAGTGTTTTCTATCATATGCATATCCTAGCTTCTGTCCCTGAGTAACAGGCAGTTAGTTTACTTTGGGCACGTTTTTTCATCCGAACTTCAAAATACTGCCCTCTAGCTCTAAGAAGTTAAGGACAACACAGTCAAGGTATTGGAGTGGCCATCACAAAGCCTTGACCTCAATCCTATAGAAAATATGTGGGCAGAACTGAAAACGCGTGTGCGAGCAAGGAGGCCTACAAACCTGACTCAGTTACACCAGCTCTGTCAGGAGGAATGGGCCAAAATTCACCCAACTTAATGTGGGAAGCTTGTGGAAGGCTACACAAAACGTTTGACCCAAGTTAAACAATTTAAAGGCAATGCTGCCAAATACTAATTGAGTGTATGTAAACTTCTGACCCACTGGGAATGTGATGAAAGAAATAAAAGCTGAAATAAAAACTATTATTCTGGCATTTCACATTCTTAAAATAAAGTGGTGATCCTAACTGACCTAAGACATGGAATTTTCACTAAGATTAAATGTCAGGATTTGTGAAAAACTGAGTTAAGGTGTATGTAAACTTCCGACTTCAACTGTATATATGCAGATGATAGTCATATATTGATGTGCTCCTTCTCTGGTTCAGGCTGGGCTCCACACAGCTTTTCAGTCACTGCAGGCTTCCCTTTATGGTCTCAAACTGGTCTTGAATGTACAAAAAATTAAATTCATGACCTTTACCAGAGCTAGAACTCTGCCAGAGAATGTTAGCATCTGGTGGCTTATCCATTGAAAAAGTGTCATCCTACAAATACCTAGGTATTTGGTTTTGATGACAAGTAAGTTGTCCCTTAAAGTTAATGTGGATAATCTTGTGACAAAGTTTAACTTGAAATGGGGTTTTATTTTCGTAATCAGGCTTGCTTCCCGCTTATGCCTAGAAAGAAGCTTGTTCAGGCCACCTTTCTCTCTGTAATTGATTATGGTGACCACCAGAGCACCCCCAGACCATCACATTGCCCCCACCATGCTTGACAGATGCAAGCATAACACTTTTTTCCAATGTTCCTCTTCCAAGGTCTGTGTTCTTTTGCCCATCTTAATCTTTTCTTTTTATTGGCCAGTCTGATATATGGCTTTTTCTTTGGGGTCACTTAGAAATTTCCTTGTTTTTGAAAGAAAAAATTATAATTGTACATTAAAAATAACATCAAATTGATCAGAAATACAGTGTAGACATTGTTAATGTTGTAAATGACTATTGTAGCTGGAAACGGCAGATTTTTAATGGAATATCTACGTAGGCGTACAGAGGCCCATTATCAGCAACCATCACTCCTGTTTTCCAATGGCACGTTGTGTTAGCTAATCCAAGTTTATAATTTTAAAAGGCTAATTGATCATTAGAAAACCCTTTTGCAATTATGTTAGCACAGCTGAAAACTGTTGTCCTGATTAAAGAAGCAATACAACTGGCCTTCTTTAGACTGGTTGAGTATCTGGAGCATCAGCATTTGTGGGTTCGATTACAGGCTCAAAATGGCCAGAAACAAAGAACTTTCTTCTTAAACTCGTCAGTCTATTCTTGTTCTGAGAAATGAAGGCTATTCCATGCGAGAAATTGCCAAGAAACTGAAAATCTCATACAATGCGGTGTACTACTCCCTTCACAGAACAGCGCAAACTGGCTCCAACCAGAATAGAAAGAGGAGTGGGAGGCCCTGGTGCACAACTAAGCAAGAGGACAAGTACATTAGTGTCTAGTTTGAGAAACAGACGCCTCACAAGTCCTCAACTGGCAGCTTCATTAAATAGTACCCGCAAAACACCACTCTCAATGTCAACAGTGAAGAGGCGAATCCGGGATGCTGGCCTTCAAGGTCATTTACAACATTAACAATGTCTACACTGTATTTATGATCAATTTGATGTTATTTTAATGGACAAAATATGTGCTTTTCTTTCAAAAACAAGGGAATTTCGACGTGACCCCAAACTTTTGAACGGTATGGTATATTTTTAAAGATGTATGGAAAGGTTTGTTTAAATCAAAAGGGATGCTGTCTAAAAGTGATTGAATTCAAATCGATTTACCCGGAAGAGAGTGAGTGAGTGTGACTGAACGTGCGTGAGAGAGGAGTGTCTTGAGTTCTCTGAGCATACACCCACACCTGCTCTTTCATAACAAGGGGGGTCAGTGTTTCTAAAGCGGTGTATCTCAGACAATCCAGTTCCTGTGTGTGCTACTGCATTAGTTAGCTCAGCTGCCCTTGGCTTGCCTTCACACAACTCTCTTTCATCCTCACTTTCACCCTCCTCTCACTTTCTCCCCCCAACTCTCTCTCTTTCTCCCTCTCTCTGCCCCACCTCTTTCTCTCCTCTTTCCCCTCCATCAGGTGACGTGTCTAGCATGTGACCACCGCTCCAACACGGTGGAACCCTTCTGGGACCTATCGCTGGAGTTCCCAGAGCGTTACCACAGCAACAGCCGGGAGAGCGCAGCGCAGGTCTCGTGCCAGCTGACGGAGATGCTGGCCAAGTTCACAGAGACCGAAGCCCTGGAGGGCAACATCTACGCCTGCGACCAGTGCAACAGTGAGTGACAGAGGCACACAAACGTACACAGTGAGCACACACAAACACACATTCATTCAATGGTATGATTGTTAGAGGTACAATCATTTTGCCAAAGCAGTTTGTTTTCTCGATTTTTCTGTCTGCATGTCAAACTACCATCCAGTGCTATAGTTATACTGAGTATTCACATTCACGCAGCCCTGTCCAGAGCATGTGAGCTGGAGCGGAGTGTGCTAAATTTGACTGGAGCGAGTTTCCCAAAGGCTGGAGCGTCGGCCTTCTCGCCCACTCCAATTTCGCTCCAGTAGCGCTCACTTCACAAGCTCAGGGCATGCCCGGACCAGCATTTGTACTCTACTTGTGTGCTGCTTTATCCCCTTGCTTTAGTTACTGTTATCTAGTATGCTAAATATTTAAGAAAGGAACTGATAAAACACACAGGTGAAAAATCAAGGTGTCTTTCAAAGATGAGGAGGACCAAGAGAGGGAGTGCAGTGATTTAGTGTCCACAACCTAAAGAATCACTGTGGAATCTGAAAATACGGGTATTCCGAAAGCATGATGGTGTACGTGCACATGCGAACAGAAAGGAATGAGGTTGGTAGCTAGCTAAGTGTGTCATTGTAGCAAAGTATTTATAAACTAAAAATTAGATCTCTTAAACCCCCTAAGGTCGATATCCGCGCCCTGTGGAAATATAATTAGCGTAATACAGTTTAAATTAGATATGTTTTTTTGCATTGGATACGTCTCCATCCACTGCATCTGCCTATGTCGCATTTCCGCATCTGCGGTGAAAAGTGACAGAGCTAGAGCGTCTGTAGCATGTGTACGGTTTGGCGCTCAAACTATTATGGCCTCTCTATGGACAGATGACCACCCCCACAAACGGCTTAGGACTCGTCTGAAGTCAGTACAGCCGATCTGCCAACTTCTGTCTGTAGCATCCAAACAGGTTGGGCTGCACACTAATATGACCCTTCTGTGCAAAGGTGAGACTCTCACGAACAGGTTGGTTGTTTTGCTCTAGGACTCTGACAAGCCTCACGACTCGTCTGAAGGTCCCCCGGTACCAGATGAAAAAATGAATGGAAGTATATATACGGAGACTGTTTAGTGCCAAAACTAAGGTGTTAAATACATGTAAAAAAACTTCCTTTAGATTTATTTTGGGGGAGGGACTATCTGTTCCTTGTAGTGAATCTGTTATTCATATTGTATGGGCTAATAGCAGTAAGGCCAAAACATGTTTTTAATTTTAACAAAAAGTATAAATTGTTTTGATACTTCAAGGCGTCTTAAAATTCCAAATCAAATAGCAAAATTATCCTTGGTATGACACTTAAAACAATTCCATATAGCTTAGTAGAACCCCCCCCATCCCGGCTTAGACAGGGTTTAGACTGTTTAGTGCCAAAAATAATGGGTTAAATACATGTAAAAAAAAAAATATATATATATAATAATATGTTTCCTGATCTTTCTTATCTCTCAGATATAAGACAGACACTGATATAGGACAGACACTTCAGAACAAATTTCCTTTTGATATTTTTGGGGGAACTATCTGTTCCATGTAGTGAATGTTATTCAATGCGTTTTGTATGGGTTAATAGAAGTAAGGTCCCCAAGAAAAATCTACATATTATAATATGTTTTTGTTATAGTATAACGGGTCTTCAAATTCCAAATCAAATAGCTAAACGAGCCCGTGACGCCCGGGGTTATCATAGTAAGAACCACCCCACCTCCCCCGGCTTAGACAGGGCTAAGACTTATGGGTTAAATGTTTAGTTCATTTTAGTTCTGTTATCTATTACAATAGGCAGTCACTTGTTTTGGCTCAATAGGTCTAGCATATTCTCTTTCAAGGAGGTAAGCACTGCTCCATTAGTGATGAGCGGGATTTCCTCAGCTCAACTCCTCACTACTCTGGCCCTGTCTGAGGTGTACCTCTAGTGTGCAAGTTGAGTATTACAGTGTGGGTTAATGCTCACTCTGGTCTCTAGGTAAGCGGCGGAGGTTCTCCTCCAAGCCCGTCATCCTGACTGAAGCTCAGAAACAGTTGATGGTTCACAAACTGCCTCAGGTCCTACGCCTGCACCTCAAACGCTTCAGGTACTGACCACACAATGACCATAACACACCCATGCACTTCAAACACTGCAGGTTACCATTGAGCACATAGCAATTGCTCAAGAACCATAACACAACCATGCATTTGAAACACTCTAGCTGTCTTATTTGGTTTGTTGTGTCCGTTGAGTGTTCTGTGCTTGTGATTGGTCGTCAGGTGGTCTGGGAGAAACCACAGGGAGAAGATCGGGGTCCACGTCAGCTTTGACCAGCTCCTCAACATGGAGCCATACTGCTGCAGAGACCCCTCCCCCAAGGGCTCGCCATGCTCCAGTCCCGGCTCCCCGAGCCCCAAACACTTCCTGTACGAACTGTCCGCTGTGGTGATGCATCATGGGAAGGGCTTCGGCTCTGGCCACTACACTGCCTACTGCTACAACAAAGAAGGAAGTAAGAACATCTCACACTCACACGCAAAATACATTTTTATGTAAAAATTACAAATACAAAGGTGACACACAACCTTCTCTTGATACATTTTCTTGGAATTGACCTACATCTAATACCCTTTCTCTCTTCTCCCTCTGTCAGGGTTCTGGGTCCACTGTAATGACTCTAAGCTGAGCGTGTGTTCTGTAGAGGAGGTGTGTGGCGCCCAGGCCTACATACTCTTCTACACGCAGCGCTTCACTCAGGACAAAGACAGGTCGCTATAGGACCAGGACCCACTGAGCCCCGCCCCAAACCCTCCTCCTTTGCACCTCAGCAGTCCAGTGACATGACATCATCAGCATTACCACCACCAACAAAACATCTCAACCCCCCGCTCTTTCTTTGTGTTCATTTTATCTCCTCTGGGGAAAGGAATGATGATTTTATCTTTTTAAGACACAAAGGACATACACTCCTTTATTTCTTTTTGTCTTTGTGAATTTCTTGTACATTTTGTTTATATGGGTTTTAAAGGAAAAAGTGTTTGATTTTGTACAGGTTTATTTTATCAAGTGTGTCAGCCAAGTTGTGTGTTGTATTATAGACATGCCTTTACAGGAGTAAGGACAGACTTTGGGCAGGTTTAACTGTAATCTGTAGTTCAGATTTATTCAGGTGTCAACCTTTCTGCTCTTCTGTGCTGTTTTTATTTTTCTCAAACTATTTGAATCAACTAAAATGTTTCTCACAGCCACTTTAGACAGTTGACTAAGGGACGTCACAGTCAGTTAAATTCTCAACTGGAATGTAGACTGAAACAGGTAATTCCCTCCATAAATAGTCTTTAGAGTTTAACCCCTTTAGTTTCGCCAGAGACGTAAGGGGAAGCGTGACACCTCACTCGCTCCTATTTTCTGGTTCATATACTGTCAATGAAGTAAGCAGACCAGACCCAGCTGCTAATGCATTGGTGCCTATGGGAGAGCCACCACTTAAGTGGTCCAGAATGGTGACATGAAAAAAAAAAAAGGTAAACAGCCTGAGTGGGGCATCTTAATTTATCCACCATCTTTGGTATCGCTCTTTAGTAAGTCCGGTTGATAATTGACTACTGACCTCACGCCAAAGCACGAGGGAAACATTTTAAAAGTATCTCAGCTTCTCCAAAAACAATTACAGAACATTTGCAAGATATTCTTTGACTGGTTTTTGGAAAATCTATTTTCTAACCAGTTTCCAAAGGGATGTTTGTTTTTAGCTGAATGCTGCCCTCTGTCTTCAGAATGTAGATGTCAGTGGTGCTGGTGTTTTTAGACCTGTTGCCTCCTAACTTTTGGTTGCTATCCCTACAGCTGATGCAGCTGCCGCAGTCATAAGTGTCATAGAAAAGTGCCCTTCGTTATCAGAACATATCTATTTTTGTAGTTCCTTTGCCAGAAGTGTATTTGGTATCAGTTCTTTGTAGCAGACTGTGAAATGCAGTCCTACCCAGGCCAGCATTTAGAATATTGAATGTATTTTTGTATACTCGGACATTGAGGTTGTTTCACAAGTTATGTTTAAAAAAAAAAAAAACAGGGCCACTGACTGTTAGATTTTTATAGTTGTGTAATTGATTCTTTCCCCCTCTAGTTGTTTGGAATCACCAGCAGGTCTGACCTGTCTCTCCTTTGTGTGTGTGTATACCAGCATGTGTTCACACAATATAGTTGGCTGAGTATAATGCAAGTAGATCCTTGCTGTGTGTTTGAAACTGTATGTGTGTGGGAAAGATATCTCCATGCTGGTACTAGCTTAACTGCTCTCAACCTAAATGTTGTTCATCTCTCTAGATTCACCTCTTGGGGAGAATTCAAAGCACATTTCCACCTGATATGTTTGTTGGCATTGTGCTCATACTGCCTCCGGTGTGTACACATTTATGGAAGTGATACTATGCAAATTCTTACCTCAATTTTTAGAGAATTACCTCATGAGAATATATTTTCATTTTTCTAAGGAAACACTTGTGTACTTTTTTTAATCCACACCACTGTATTTCAGTTAAGGTTCCTACCATACTGTATAGTGCTGAAGACCTCACAATCCCCTTTCACTTGACAAATTCTAAATAGGGCATACATAATGGCTGCCTCAGCAGCTGAGTATGGGGAAAGAAGCGGCTGCCTACTTGACGATCATGTCTCTGCCCCAACAATGAGAGTCGTTGTCCAAAATAAGCCCATAGAAATGCTTTGGACAGATTTGTGAGTGAAATCTCTTGCTTTGCCCTCTTCCTCTCTGATAGAATCTACTGGAGGCCTGCAAGGTTATGTAGGAACAGTGGGCTCCCAAGTGGCGTCACTACAGACACCCTGGTTTGAATCAGGCTGTATCACAACCGGCCATGATTTGGTGTCCCATAGGGCACCGCACAATTGGCCTGGGTAGGCTGTCATTGTAAATAAAAAGTTGTTCTTAACTGACTTGCCTAGTTAAAACAAAAAATAAATGTATCCAACCCCATCAGCCAATCAAGGATATCTTCCCAGTGGAGGAATACAGAGAATTTATTTCAATAGTTTTCTTACAAAAACATTTCCAGGGAATTCAAAATGAAGTACTACATTTGGGTACATATGGTGGCAGCAGCCATTTTACAAATCGCTCCTCCAGTATTTGTTTCTTAGATGAGTGCAGAGTCCCCTCCCTGTATCATGAAGGCAAACATCCAACTGTAGATGCATGGGTGTCTAGTCGGCATCGTTCCCACCAAGAACTCGAAAGGGGAAGAGTTGTACAATTTCAGGATTCTGACAACCGAGTGACTGGGTCCTGACTATTACTAATGACCAGAACACTGTAGGGTCAGGCTGAAAGTCCGCAGTCTGAACCAGGAACTGTATAGCAGTAAGGGCCAGGAGTGTTTCCTGATCAGGCCACATGATTAGAAAACACTCCAGGCCCTATGCATACTTCAAGGGAGAGGAGGGTACTTATTTTGGTATGGAAAGGTTTGTTTCTTCACATATTCTTACTGGGTCTAAATACTGGGTGTTCTAAGCAGTTGAACTTAACAGTTTGAGATTCTATGGCAGTTCGGGCTTCAGAAGATTGCAGAGAGACACCACTGTGTCCACAGATCCCTCTAGCAAAGGGGAAAATTATGACTAAGCTTTGTGGTTCAATGTCACCAAAATAAAAGAGGGAAAAAAGATTGAGCCGCTGCTACATAAGCTAGTCCCTCCATGCTCGCTCTTAAGTAGCGGTAAAAATGCATTGTGGGGTACCTTACAGCAGCATTTTTCATAGCCCTTACTGGCTGCTCTGAGAAAAGACCAAAGCAAGGTCCTGTATTTAGATTCTGTTTTTCTGTTAAGAGTGCAGGCAGATGGTTCACTGTGTCTATTCTCTGTATTTGGGTGGCGGAGGGGTTGTGGTGAGGTTTGAAGGAGGTTGGGTTCAGTATTCAATAGTCGTCCCCTCGGCTCACCACCTCCTTGCAGGTGGGCCTGAGCAGGATGGTGTGCTCGAACTGGGCAGTGTAGGAGCCCTTGGTGTCGCAGAGCGGGGGGTAGGGGTCCACGATGCCCAGGTCGCACAGGTTCTTCAGGGCCATCAGGTACTTGCTCTCCCCCAGCCGGTCCAGCCAGCGCCGGCAGAACGCCAGCGTGCCAAAGTTCTCGTTGATCACGTTCAACAGGTGCTTCGCCCGTGGGAGTCTGGGGGGAGAGAGAGGGGTAGAGATAGAGGGTGGAATACACAGTCCAGTGTTCACACAGGCAACCAACTTACCTGATTGGGACGTGTCCCACATCAAAGTTTTTCATGTAATGAGAACACTCCATGTCATCATGGACCACGCCCTTCCCTGTGCTGCCAAACGTCTCAATGGCGTACACCTCCCCCTCCTGGTGGTGCAAGAGAGGGAATCAGTCAGAAAAAGGACCCTTATTGGGGTAGGAAGACACTGCTGCAGTCAACCAAATACACGGGCAGGCAATCCTGTTATAGAAATTCCTTGATCATCGACGACACCAAATCAGGCACGCAGGTATTGTGTTACTGGCTAATTGGACCTGGCACGGTTCCTATTCACACCATTAACTCAGCATCATTCATCAGTCACCCTCCCACAGCACACCATTAACTAAGCATCATTACTCAGTCTCCCTCCCACAGCATACCATTAACTCAGCCACCCTCTCACAGCATACCATTAACTTCTTAGGGATAGGGGGCAATATTTTTTAGTTCGGATGAAAATGTGCCCAAAGTAAACTGCCTGTTACTCAGGCCCAGAAGCTAGGATATGCATATGATAGAAAACACTGAAGTTTCTAAAACTGTTAAAACAATGTCTGTGAGTACAACAGAATTGATATGGCAGGCAAAAACCCGAGTAAAATCCATCCGGGATGTCCGAATCAGTCATGTCACACTGTTTTCAATTGGCAAGCTATTCAATGCAGGGTATTTTAGCTCCCAGATTGCAGTTCCTATGGCTTCCACTAGATGTCAACAGTCGTTAGAAAAAAGGTTGAAACGTTTAATCATGAAAATCAAGGGAGTAAGAACACTAGTTCCTGAGTTCACGTCAAGTGTACTGTTTTGGATTTTGCGCTTAACAGGGAATGCGCGCGCAGTTCTTTTTCTCTTCTATTCAGCAGGTTATATTCCGTCTGAAATATTATAGTGTATATTCATTTTAGGGTATCTGAGTATTGATTACAAATGCTGTTTGACTTTTTTCGACTAAATTTACGGGTACATTTGGGATATCGTTTGTCTGCATGGATGAAAGCCTTTGGGCAGGTGGATTACTGAACAAAACGGAGCTATATGGATATAAAGAGGAACTTTATCGAACAAAAGGACCTTTTATTGTGTAACCTGGACTCTTTGATATGCCATCAGTGGAAGATCATCAAAGGTAAGCGATTTATTTTATGCTATTTTTGAGTTTTGTGACACCACTGCTGGTTATGTTATTATGCTAATTGAGTTTGAGTGGTGTGCTGTCCTTAGACAATCAAATATTCTGCTTTCGCAGTAAAGCCTTTTTGAAATCTGACAATGCTGTTAGATTAACAAGAGTCTAAGCTTTTGAAGGGTGTGCAGCATTTGTCTTTTCATGAATGTTTGAAATGAGTATTTTTGTAATTTGAATTTGGCGCTCTGCATTTCACAGGATGTTGTCAAAATCGATCCCGTTCACGGGATTGGATCCGTAACAGGTTAATTCAGCATCATTACTCAGTCACCCTCCCACAGCATACCATTAACTCAGCAGCCCTTTCTAATCTTGCCTCCCTATCTCCCTCCTTGCTCTTTAAACGCTCTGTAAGACAGATACACACCTCCATCCTGGTAGCTTCTCCTCCTTTGACAATGGGGACAGTCTTGCCGGCATGTATCCTGTACTGGCCAATTGAGTGGCCGTTCAGGTTTCGGATTGGCTTAACTGAAAATTATCCAAATTAACATTTGTGAGGTATTATCTTTGATCATAAATTACAACAAATTCACTGTGTGTGCTTGTGTGTGTATATATTCAGTAGCTCAGTACCTTGGTATGTTTTGCCGTCAATCTCCACCTCGTATGACTCCATCACTTCCTGAATTCTCTCTCCAACGTCACACAAACGCACATCGATTCCAGCACACTGCAGAATGATGAAGCGTGATTGAGATGAGACTGAACATCTGAACTACACTTCAAATGATATCAAGCGGCCTCAGAAATGGGTGTCGTGTGAATGGATGGCGGACCTTGATTCCAGTATTGGTGGCGTCTCTCACGGCCTCCAGCAGTTTGTCATACTTTGGGTTGAACGTGACGGTGAAGGCACAGTCAATGATCCGACCTGAAAACACAGTGGGAGTGAGCACAGCATCCTACATGGTCTGAGTGATTAGTTGTGTGTGTGTGTGTGTGTTCTGCGTTTATATGTCAAGCATGTTTTGATGTGTGTGTGTACTGTGTCAGGGGCGTACCGTTGATGTGTGTTCCGAAGTCAATCTTGCAGACGTCGTCGTACTGCAGCACGGTGGGGTCTCCGGCGTTTGGGGTGTAGTGAGCCGCACAGTTGTTCAGAGAGCAGCCGGTGGGGAAGGCCAGGCCTGCATTCAGACCATTCTCCTTGATCAACTTCCTGGAACAGTTCTCCAACCGCTCACTGAAACACACACGCAGAGAAATGAGTTATACAGAAAGAAATGGGATGAATTGATAATGAAGGGATGAAAGCGCAAGAACGGGTGTATGCAAAAGATAAAATGCCAAAGAGATGGAAAGGGAAAAGACTGACAAATAGGAAGCAACATCTCAGCTGTGATGATGATGATGATGAAGAAGGCTCACCAGATGTCGATCATGGTCATGCCAGGTTTGATGAAGCTGCGGACATGCTGGCGGACCTGTCTATGGGCCTCAGCAGCCTGTCTGAAGTCGCTCCACACTTCCTCGTTGGCCTTGTCCAGAACCCGCTTCTCTTCACTGGTGGTCCTCCATGCCGCGGTACGCCTGCACCCAGGGGGAATCAGCAACAAGGTTAGCGGTCAGCACACACACACACACACACACACACACACACACACACTTCTTCCCATCACTGTGAGTGAAATTCACAAGGGGAATCAGCAATGAAGTTAGCCAACACAAACATTTTGTCATTGCACGACTACCCTGGAGGATCAACAACAAGGTTAGTTCCCACGCATACATCTTACTCCCCCACCCAGCACTGTGACTGAGGGGGAATCAATGCAAGCATGGCTAGAGGATAAACCAAAATGAAATTATGCTGAGGACGACTACAGTGTTTTGGGTGTTGTTAAAGCTGCAATATGTAACTTTTTCAGCGACTTGACCAAATTCACATAGAAAAGTGTGTTAGAAATCTGTCATTCTCATTGAACGCAAGACTAAGAAGCAGTAGATCTGTTCTATGTGCGATATTTCTATGCTTAACCAGCTTCAAACAGCCAAAAGCACAATATTTGGGGTTATGAAAATATATTTTTCAGCAGTTAAGATTGCACAATATTTCTCTACACTATATATACACATTGTTTGTTTTGTCAAAACTGAAATTAGGCAAACTATTCGAATTTTAGCAACCAGGAAATGGCAGAGTGATTTCTCCATAGCGCATCTTTAAGAGCCCTTTATGTCAATGAGTTTCACATCAGTGAAGAGATCGTGAAGAATCACCCTGTCACTTCTGTTTGATAACCGCACTGACTGATGCATGTACAGTTGAAGTCGGAAGTTTACATACTCTTAGGTTGGAGTCCTTAAAACTTGTTTTTCAACTACTCCACAAATTTTTGTTAACAAACTATAGTTTTGGAAAGTCGTTTATGACATCTACTTTGTGCATGACAAGTAATTTTTCAAACAATTGTTTACAGACAGATTATTTCAAAGTCAAAAGTCAAAGGTCAAAGTCACCATTATTAGTCAGTTGTACAACCGAATGCCTTCAACTGAAATGTGTCTTCCGCATTTAGCCCAACCCCTCTGAATCAGAGAGGTGCGGGGGGGGCTGCCTTAATCGACATCCACATCCTTGTCAGCTCGGGGATTCGAACTTGCAACCCTCCGGTTACAAGTCCAACGCTCTAACCCCTAGGCTACCTGCCGCCCCTCACTTAGTATTCACTGTATCACAATTCCAGTGGGTCAGAAGTTTACATACACTAAGTTGACTGTGCCTTTAAACAGCTTGGAAAATTCCAGAAAATGATGTCATGGCTTTAGAAGCTTCTGATAGGCTAATTGACATCATTTGAGTCAATTGGAGGTGTACCTGTGAATGTATTTCAAGGCCTTACCTTCAAACTCACTGCCTCTGCTTGACATCATGGGAAAATCAATAGAAATCAGCCAAGACCTCAGAAAAATAATTGGAGACCTCCACAAGTCTAGTTCATCCTTGGGAGCAATTTCCAAACACCTGAAGGTACCACGTTCATCTGTACAAACAATAGTACGCAAGTATAAACACCATGGGACCACGCAGCTGTCATACCGCTCAGGAAGGAGACATGTTCTGCCTCCTAGAGATGAACATACTGTGGTGTGAAAAGTGCAAATCAATCCCAGAACAGCAGCAAAGGACATTGTGAAGATGCTGGAGGAAACAGGTACAAAAGTATCTATATCCACAGTAAAACGAGTCCTATATCGACATAACCTGAAAGGCCGCTCAGCAAGGAAGATGCCACTGCTCCAAAACCACCATAAAAAAGCCAGACTACGGTTTGCAACTGCACATGGGGACAAAGATCGTAATGTCCTCTGGTCTGATGAAACAAAAATAGAACTGTTTGGCCATAATGATCATTGTTATGTTTGCAGGAAAAAGGGGGAGGCTTGCAAGCCAAAGAACACCATCCCAACCGTGAAGCACGGGGGTGGCTGCATCATGTTGTGGGGGTGCTTTGCTGCAGGAGGGACTGGTGCACTTCACAAAATAGATGGCATCATAAGGAAGGAAAATGTGGATACATTGAAGCAACATCAAGACATCAGAAGTGGTCATCGGATGTAAACAGAAGAGGATGCGCGTTCACGGGCTCGCGCGCGCTGTGGTTTATTCCTTTCCTATCGTCTAGTTTATAATCCGGTTGAAATATTATAGTAAATATACAAAAAAGTGTTCCTAAGGATACATTATCAATGATGTTTGATTGTTCTTGGACAAGTGTATAGGTATAGGTTGAACAAGTTCTCTTCACGGTTCAATGGGCGAGTGGACGCTGTATTTTATGAACATAATGCGCCAACCAAACTGAGATTTATGGATATAATAAATGACTTTTTCTAACAAAAGAACCATGGATTGTCTTCGTTGGACACTTGGGAAGCCCTCAGCAGAAGTTCTTCAAAAGGTAAGGGATTTGTTTTCGCTGTGAAATGTGTTTTGTGTGAACCGCGATGGTTTATGAATTTATGTTAATGGAAATATTGGAGGTGCTACCTCAAACAATCAAATGTTGTGCTTTTAGTAAAGCCTTTTTGAAATCTGACAACGCTGTGATATTGCCAAGAAGCAGAGCTTTTGATGACTATGCAACACTTGTATATTGATGAATGTTTAATAATTCAACTTTTGGATTTTTAATTTGGCGCCTTACATTTCACCGGGTAGTGTCGTGAGTAGCGCTAGCGCCCCATCACTCCCTAAGTAGTTAAGGACAACAAAGTCAAGGTATTGGAGTGCCATCACAAAGCCCTGACCTCAATCCTATAGAAAATTTGCGGGCAGAACTGAAAAAGCGTGTGCGAGCAAGGAGGCCTACAGCCCTGACTCAGTTACATCAGCTCTGTCGGGAGGAACGGGCCAAAGTTCTGACCCACTGGGAATGTTATGAAAGAAATAAAAGCTGAAATAAATCATTCTCTCTACTATTATTGTGAAATTTCACATTCTTAAAATAAAGTGATGATCCTAACTGACCTAAGACAGGGAATTATTACTAGGATTAAATGTCTGGAATTGTGAAAAACTGAGTTTAAATGTATTTGGCTAAGGTGTATGTAAACTTCCGACTTCAACTGTATGCCAGGCAGCACTGTTTATTTAAGAACAAACTCAAACCTCCCTCCCCAGTCTCTCTGGTAGCTACCAGTTTGTGTTGAAGGTTGGACAGGTATAGCATGGTCAGGAGCTGCCATTCTAGTATAACACAGTGCTGGAGAAATAAGAGGCTGGGCCCCGCTTCCACACTAACCGGGTACAAACCACACACAAAGCCAAGAGTAGGTGTTTGTGAGATTGTGTATGAATCTTACCCATCCTGTAATGGGGGGTATTCACATTCCTGACCAATGGGGAAAACGCCACTTGGATACAAGTCACAGATGGGAACAGACGGAGGGTCAGTCTGAACTTTGGCTGTGAAAGACAGGAATAAACAAACAGTCACATAACCGCTCATTACTACTTAATAAAATAGAAGGTTTGAGTTGGAATTCCAGAGGTAACAGAGCAATATTCAGGGAAAAGCCAAATGTGCCCATTAGCCTGAGGACCTGAGGCACTCAGACGGCTGCAGGGTTATGGTTATGCTCCAGAGTGCAGCAGAGCGCCAGCCAGTCACAACCATCACTAGATCATAGTCTACTGTCCCATTGCACCCTATACTTGACCAGACAAAGTGAAAGCCATAACTCTCAGGTGTCAAATTAAATAAGACCAACTCACATCCTCTCTTCTTTTTCTTCTTCTTCTTCTTTTTGCCTGCTGAGTTCTCCCCCTCGTCTCCATCTGAGAGAAAAGGGGAGGAATTTGAAGTCATTTAGTCACATTCAAATGTCACACCAGAGTTTATCAGCTCCCAGCAAGCCATGTATTGGTAGATGTGTATGTAGATGTGTGTGAGGTCATCTCTGTGCTGTCCTTATGGGTCAGACATGCGGATGGTTAAGGGTGGTTAGGATTTGGGTCACGGGGCACAACAACAGGACTGAACCCAGATCAGCTGCTCCGCAGCAGGGTGTGAGGAGCCATGGTTGAATCTCGGCCCATGTGGCTCTGAGTCAGGGGCTGCCTAGTACTAGGCTAAGGTAGAGTACTGTTACGGTCTCTTACCATCCTCCCCATCTTCTTCCTTCTCTTTGTCCTCCAGAGCCTGCTTCTCCAGCTGCTGTGTCACGTCAGCCACTCCATTGCCCTCAGCCTCGGTGCCGGCTGCTGCAGTCATAAATTGCAGAGACAGATACACATGGGTGAGCTCATCCTATACATCTTACTAACCACGACATGGCGGCCGTGGCGACCACAGCTCCATCACAACAGAGAGCATCCAGGAGACCCGGGGGAAGGGAGGATGAGAGATGTGTTATGTGCGTGCAAGGGAAGGTACTGTCCAGCGGGGAAGTCATATTTTTGGACTGTGGACAATGATTCCATTCCGCAAAGTCTATCACCGAGGTCAGGGACTTGGCAAAAGAGGGGAGAGTATTAACATCTGTGTATAACCTTGGGAGGGGAGCAGCACACGCCCACGCAGCTAAGCCTGCTTTACTGATGTAAACACACACATATTACAAGCTAAATGTGGTGTATGTCAATTTAAAGGCCAACTGTCTGACATACATTTAAAAAATGCATGCGAGCTGTAGCTTGTTGAGGATGTTACAAGATGGGTTGCTCGAAATAGCACAAGCTGAGGATAACGTTGTCAGCAGTAAGTTCGCAGAGTACAGTGAGCATGCTGTCTGAATCAAACAGGATCTTGAAGTTTCATAGCCAGCTAGCAGGCAGCGGGACAATCATTGTGGTCAGTGTTAAATATATAAGTTATTATGAAACAGATCAGTCTGTGATAGTTACAACCTCAATCGTCAAAGTCTATGGAATCAAACTGTATTCTGGCGTTGACGTTATGTAAGAAAGCGAACGTTAATGTGTGGTGGAATGCTGTTACGTTATGAAACATCAAAACTTGGCTTTGAACTCGCTAGCGACTTGTGGAACATGCCAGCAAAGGACTACGAACTGCGGCCAAGCTAGCAAGATATCTAGCCAGCTAACTAACTACTAGGTTTGTTTGTATGACTATTTCCGTCTGTTTACTGCCATCTCGGCCCGTGCTTTGCTATCGCGCTACGGGTGTGTTATGAGAGCGAGGCGTGTTTCATAAGGCCCGGCGCACGATTCACAAGGCACACTCATCCCGAGGCACGCACGGCTCCGCGGTAACTGGCCTGCAACTCTTACCGGGGGCTGCCGCCGACCTCTTCTTCTTCTTTTTCTTCTTCTTCTTGGCCGTCTCCTCGGAAGGGTCTACCTCCTCTTTCTCTTCTGCGTCTCCGTTCAGGACCGTCTCTTCTTCGAGCTTGTGCTCCGGTACCTTCTCCTGCACCACATGCGCCATGGTTGCTTAGTGGGAAAGGGAAGCGCGGGGGTTTGTGGGTAAAGGTGAGTGAGAAACTTGCAGAATCAGCTGAGCGCGTGCTGTGCTCGCTGAACGCAACATTGTTGTAGGCATTAATTCCTGGATCGCCATCACAATTATCCTACAATATATATCCCCAGAGACAAAATACCATACACAGTGAACAGCCCCGATTCAACAAACCTGGTTCATGTGTTATAACAATATGTGAATGTATGTTGTACTATACAATCCTAATAACCTTTACTTTGTATTATTACGAATAAGAAAAATATTGGCCGCTAGATGGCAGCATGTATTAATACTAGGTAACAAGGGATTTGGAGAAGGGACCATATATTTCCATACACTTATTCCAGTACCAGGATCAATTTAATAATCGTCAGTCACCACACAACAAAACTCTATTGCAACCAGCTTCTAAATTCTCTCAAGAATAGCTGACTCTGTGCTCTCTGCCCTAGGCTCCTTTCCTTCCCTGATCTGGGAAAGCCAGGTGAGGAAGCAGCAAATCCCCAGTAGTAGGCTTCCACCATTCAGTTTTACCATTAATCTGAAGTTTCTGGACATTAGGAGAGGAAGCCAGTTCAGCGTATTGACATGATGCCTGCTGGTTGTTTAAGGATGCTGGTTCTTTGGGGAGAGAGGGATGGAAGTACATCATTTTAAAATGATGCTGCTGCTCTGTTCAGTCTCAATGTGGCTTTTGCAGTCTGAAGATGGACATTTCTTCTCTGCCCATAATAATACCTCCTTCTGTACTTCCACACCAGGGGAAACCATCCTCATTAAGTATTTGCATCCTGTAGCTCTAACTCCAAAAGGTTTGGGGATACTGTCAAGTCCATGGAGAACAAGAGCACCTCCTCCCAGCTGCCCACTGTACTGAGGCTAGGTAACACGGTCACCACCGATAAATCCTTGATAATCTAAAATTTCAACAAGCATTTCTCTACGGCTGGTCATGCTTTCCTCCTGGCTACCCCAACACCGGCTGTTAGCTTCTCCTTCACCCAAATCCAGATAGCAGATGTTCTGAAAGAGCTGCAAAATCTGGACCCGTACAAATCAGATGGACTAGATAATCTGGACCCTCTCTTTTTAAACTATCTGCCGCCATTGTTGCAACTCCTATTACCAGTCTGCTCAACCTCTCTTTAGTGTCATCCGAGATCCCAAAAGATTGGAAAGCTGACGCGGTCATCCCCCTCTACAAAGGGGGTGACACCCTAGACCCAAATTGCTATAGACCTATATCCATCATGCCCTGCCTCTCTAAAGTCTTCGAAAGCCTAGTTAATAAACAGATCATTGACCACTTCGAATCCCACCCTACCTTCTCCGCTGTGCAATCCGGTTTCCGAGCTGGTCACGGGTGCACCTCAGCCACGCTCAAGGTACTAAACGATATCATAACCGCCATCGATAAGAGACATTACTGTGCAGCCGTATTCATTGACCTGGCCAAGGCTTTCGTCTCTGTCAATCACCACATCCTTATCGGCAGACTCAACAGCCTTGGTTTCTCTAATGATTGCCTCGCCTGGTTCACCAACTACTTTGCAGACAGAGTTCAGTGTGTTAAATCGGAGGGCCTGTTGTCCGGGCCTCTGGCAGTCTCTATGGGGGTGCCACAGGGTTCAATTCTTGGGCCGACTCTCTTCTCTGTATACATCAATGATGTTGCTCTTGCTGCCGGTGATTCTCTGATCCACCTCTACGCAGACGACACCATTCTGTATACTTCTGGCCCTTCTTTGGACACTGTGTTAACTAACCTCCAAATGAGCTTCAATGCCATACAACACTCTTTCCGTGGCCTCCAACTGCTCTTAAAATGCTAGTAAAACCAAATGCATGCTTTTCATCCGTTCGCTGCCTGCACCCGCCCGCCCGACTAGCATCACTACCCTGGACGGCTCTGACCTAGAATATGTGGACAACTATAAATACCTAGGTGTCTGGTTAGACTGTAAACTCTCCTTCCAGACTCACATTAAACATCTCCAATCCAAAATAAAATCTAGAATCGGCTTCCTATTTCGCAACAAAGCCTCCTTCACTCATGCTGCCAAACTTTCACTAGTAAAACTGACTATCCTACCGATCCTCGACTTTGGCGATGTCATCTACAAAACAGCTTCCAATACTCTACTCAGCAAACTGGATGCAGTCTATCACAGTGCCATCCGCTTTGTCACCAAAGCTCCTTATACCACCCACCACTGCGACCTGTATGCTCTAGTCGGCTGGCCCTCGCTACATACTTGTCGCCAGACCCACTGGCTCCAGGTCATCTACAAGTCCCTGCTTGGTAAAGCCCCGCCTTATCTCAGCTCGCTGGTAACCATAGCAGCACCCACCCGTAGCACACGCTCCAGCAGGTATATCTCATTGGTCACATCCAATTCCTCTTTTGGCCGCCTTTCCTTCCAGTTCTCTGCTGCCAATGACTGGAACGAACTACAAAAATCACTGAAACTGGAGACACATCTCCCTCACCAGCTTTAAGCACCAGCTGTCAGAGCAGCTCACAGATCACTGCACCTGTACATAGCCCAACCAACTATCTCATCCCCTACCGTATTCATTTATTTATCTTGTTCCTTTGCACCCCAGTATTTTTACTTTGCACATTCATCTACTGCACATTTACCATTCCAGTGTTAAATTGCTATACTGTAATTACTTCGCCACCATGGCCTATTTATTGCCTTACGTTCCTTATCTTACCTCATTTGCACACATTGTATATAGATTATAAAAAAAATATATACTGTATTATTGACTGTGTTTGTTTACTCCAATGTGTAACTATGTGTTGTTGTATGTGTTGAACTGCTTTGCTTCATCTTGGCCAGGTCGCAGTTGTAAATGAGAACTTGTTCTCAACTTGCCTACCTGGTTAAATAAAGGTGAAATAAAAATAAATAAAAAATGTCAGACAGCCCTCTCTCTTTCTGTTCTCCAGCAGCCTGTCTAGCATGGACTGATTGGGCTTGTGTTTCACAGGGTGGCTGATACTGGGGCCGCACACTCCCACAGGGACACATTTAAGAAAGCTAGAGGGGCTGTTTGGTCTACCTCAGACAGACCCTTGAGGTTTCAGTTTCACACAGACACACTCTAATTGTATAGGAAGTTACCCTGGGACTATTCACAACAGCTAAATGCATTTAAATGTGTGAGACGTGTGTGTGTGTGTGTGTCTGCGCGCTGGGTCATGGTCTACATGTGGTACAGGGATCACCAGCTGTTCTAGGTCGGACATATTTGGGACTCCACAAAAGATCAGGTAACCCTCACACTACGCTGACATTAACCCCCTTCCCCCTGGGGTTAGGGTCAGTCTCAGGCAGCTGAGAGAGACAGGGAGAAAGAAAGAGAGAGACCGATAGAAAAAGAAAGACAAGACACAGTCAGATCCAGAATAGCATTTTACTTTACAAATGAAATGTAGGAGGGACAGAATTCACTTCAGGAAGGGGACATATGGGGAGGGCTGGAAGGCAAGACAAGGCAGACACGGTGAAGGGGTCAGACACCCCCGGACAAACACAAGCGGAATCATCGGTGCAGTCAATAAGCACATGCTGTCCTTCGATCATCACTCTAATTAATTGTAATCAATGATAGTAGCATTCCAGGACACTACGTAATAACTGTCCCAAACTCAATCCCCAAATCAATAGTTGGATCACATTCTAGTGAGTGAGCATTATGAAAACACAGATACTGAGACTAGGGATAGAGAATGTATTTTTATTTTTTAAATGTAACCTTTAACTAGGCAAGTCAGTTAAGAACAAATTCTTATTTACAATGACTGCCTACCGGGGAACAGTGGGTTAACTGCCTTGTTCAGGGGCAGAACGACAGCTTTTTACCTCGTCAGCTCAGGGATTCGATCCAGCAACCTTTCGGTTACTGGCCCAAAGCTCTAACCACTAGGCTACCTGCCGCCCCAGATACAGTGGTACAATCTCCATGGAAACATTTACAGACGTACACAAGACAGAACTAAATCGTTCTGACACAGCAGACCATTCAGATCTGAGATACATGTAGTTGATGGGGAGTTAGACACCCGAGGAACAGATTTCATAGTAGGTGCAGTAGGGGTGGCATGAGGTAGTACAACACTTTACCTCAATCACCCAGTTGTCATCCCCTCATGGCCTCTTCATTGGGGCATCATTGATCCTGTATCCTGCATCAGAGGAGCACTTGACGAGACCTGTGTTTGGTTCATGAGTGGATGGGGATGAATTTCATTTCACAGCAATCCACTGCCTGACCATATTCATCTCTCAAATAAAAACAACACACAATATGTAAACATATTTCCAAATCTGGTAGGCTAGTCCATTTTACAAGGTCAACTATGTCCACCCTTCTCTCTGATGTCTTCGTTAGCTCATTGGTTGCTGTGGGTTGAGTGACAGGTGTTTTAGCCAACACATCTTTGCAGTTATATGGCCATTCCTAGTGCAGACTCAGAGAGGCAGACCAGAAATAAAACAGTGGTAATAAAATAGCTTTGCCCTGCTCTCTTTGAAATGTACCTCTCCTTCCCCTTTTACAGCGTGGTGTGTGTGTGCAATAACATCTGTGTGTGTGTGTGTGTATATATAGTAACATCTTACATTCAGCTCTCGGTCAGTGATTCAGTACCTGAGCATTCTGCCCTGGGCTGCCGTGCACACATTCAACAGAGCAACCGCACATCAGACTCTGCCTGTCAATACAGGAGTCATATAGAGAGTGATTTGGTAAAAATGATTGTAATTTAGCTAATAGGCTTTTTGACTCAGACATCAATATGCTAAACTGTTAGGCAACATTGACCTACCATGGAAAGGTACTGGTCAATAGTTAGAGGAAATGTAATCGATGCTATAAACAAGTCTCTCTGCCTCTAATAGCTACAGGGGATCCTTAGGGTTCAACTGAACACCTTGTGACGGTGAAGTCAGAGTTTGTCTTGTGGTTCTGGTACCTGAGTAGCACAGGAGAGCGGCCACAGGGGGATTGTGGGTAAAATATGGACACATGGGTGGAGGAGTGTAACAGAAAGTGGTGGAGTGCTCTTCTTAAAACTCACAAACACACTCAGACATCGCATACACACAATGCTCTCTCACCCACACATAGCCTGTCTTTTTTTACTGTTGTTTTTATTTCTTTACTTACCTATTGTTCACCTAATACCTTTTTTTGCACTATTGGTTAGAGCCTGTAAGTAAGCATTTCACTGTAATGTCTACACCTGTTGTATTCGGCGCACGTGACAAATAAACTTTGATTTGATGAAGACATGATAACCCAGGAGTGGGGTCAGACAGTCAGACATAAATACAGGAACCCTGGCTGTCTGTCCATAACTATTCTGTTCAAAGCTCCATAAAGCAGGAGGGTTTAGACTCTAGTTCTTCTCAGATGTCTGTCCATCAGGCTGCGAACGCTTCTCTCCCTCATCCTCTTCTCCGCTGTCTCCAAACGTCTGCTCCTCCATGTTGGCGAAGGTGTGCGAACGTGCCGCCACCTGGGCGGCGAGGGCGGAATTAAAGCTGAGCGCCGCCGAGCCGTGTAGTTCCGTCAGCCTGTCCATCACCGTGATGGCGGGGATCCGGGGCTGCAATAGAAGGTCGGGCCCGTTTAGTCCCGCCCCCTGGCCAGGCAGCCCGTCGTATTGGTAGAGCTGCACCCCGCCCTTCCCGTCCGGGACTGAACCTTCACCCTCCTCCCCCTTTTCCTCTGCCTCACCACAGCAGAACTCTTTAAGTGCTTTTTCCTCTGCCTCTGTGAGGGGGCGCTCGTCCCTGACCCAGTCTTCCTCCTCGTCGTTCAGCCTTTCCGATAGGTGGTTTCCCTCGACAACACCTGGTTTGGCCACACCCACAAGGGTCAGAGTGTCCAATGGGTCGGAGGGCGTCTGAGATTCTATAGAAGTTTCTGCAGAAACGCTAGGCATCACCGCCGCTAGGAGACAAAAGAAACACATCATTAAATGATCACATGAAATGAGAGAGAGAGAGAGAGAGAGAGACAGAGAACTAAAGGAGCAGCAGAGGCAGAGAGGTGCATTGTGGGTAGGCGGAGAGAGACCTTGGTCGTTGAAGAGCAGCTGTTTCCACTTCCTCCTCTCGCCCTCGGACGCCCGCTGTCCCAGCACGGCTTTGAGCTCCGATAGGACGCGCCGAGACTCCTCCCTCTCCCGTCGGTGGCGCTCTCGTTCCTCGGGAGACAGCATGTCAACCACAGACCCCGCCCACCCGTTCTCATCCTCTGAGTCCGACACGTACGCTTCCAGCTCCTGGCCAATCAGAGGGCAGGAAAGACCCATTACACATAAAGACACACTACAGGCACCTAGTTGAGTGTGTGTGTGTGTGTGTGTGTAGATCCACAGTGAGTGGTGAGGTTCAGTACCTGCTCCTCAGGCACAGGGTCCCTGTCCAGGATGAGGGTGTAGGTTGGGGCAGGGATGCATGGCACAGGAGGGAGACACTGCTCTGGACCATCAGGAGTTCCTGAAAGAGAAAGGATGGATAGAACGTATTACACACACATACAGGTAAGTGTACACACACACTCAAATGGAGACACACCACTCTATGCAATTATCTGTTTGTTTAAACCGTGTATCAGATCTTGAGTCAACCTGCTCCCTGCTCCCAAAGAGTAGACCTCTAAAACGTGCTGAAACAGTCTGTGGTGAAACTAGGCCATTGTTTCCTCCCTCCCTTCCCTGCGAGGTCTGGTTCTTATCCTATATTTGAAGGAGCCACTTCCTCCCTGACTCTGAATAGTCTCTGGGCTGGGGGTACTGACTAAAAATAACCCTTCCACTGTAACCATGGAAACCTGGGGGGGTCCAGTATTCAGACGCAATATCAGGGCCTGTCACCTCTCAGCTGCGTTAACTATCTAAGCCTAATATAGGTAATGTGTGTGTGTACTTCACCAGGGCAGGTGTTCGCTCTCCTCAGCATGCGCTCCACTTGGCCCACGGTGTCCTCCCAGCATCCGGCGCTGGCCTGCATGTGGGGCTGCAGGTGGCCGAGACGCTCCTGGAGGTCCTGGTAGCCCTCCACAGTCACCTCCACCGCCTCCTTAGTCACCATCAGCTTCTCCAGGTCATCTTCCAGAATAATCATCCTAGTGGGGGGAAGAGGAGGTGAGATGAGGGGAGGGTTAGTGGAGGATGGGAGAGGAGGATGGGGTAAGCCGGGTAAGGAAAGGGGGCTAAAGGCGTCCGCATGCTTCCTAGCCGAAACAGTTTGGGCGAGTTTGTGCATATATTATGCCGACAATTTGTGACGCTTTAGTTCGTTTTGGAGTTCAGCACACAACATTTTTTCTCAAGGCAAGCCGAAGTCGGTAGCTCAAGTCTACGCCCCTGCGTAAGAGATTGGTCAACAGTAGGGATTCTTCAATACAGTTTCTGTTGTCATTCAACGAGAGACGACTTGTTTTCATGGAAATTTTTTCATTGAGAAATACTGCACCAAACATCTTAGTTAGATGTAAAATTGTGTGACTAAGATCTCCTCTGCAAAAACGTCAAAATTAATGACAGACTTCTTGAGTTATCTGCATTAATTCAGACTATTTTGAGGAAGTGTATACTGGCTACGGCATCTCAAAATGGACAAACAATACTATTGCCGCTTTTTTCCCGTTTTTCAAGAGAAGGTCCTTTAAGGGAGTATGCAAGCACTCTCATTCATTTCACCTAGCCGAGTTTGGCTATGCGCCAGCCGAACTGAAGCATACTGACGCCTTTAGACTGAGGGTTGAGGAGGGTTTGGAGTAACAGGTGTTAGAGTTAGGAGGGCGAGGGTTGAGTAAGGGGTTAGGTTTGACTCACTCGTTGAGCAGGGCCCTGAGATGCAGCTGCAGGCTGCGTACAGACGTGTGCAGTGTGTTGAGCTCTCTGCATTTCTGTTGAGCGCGCCCCACCCTGTCCGAGCCCTGCGTCCGGTGCTGCGTCTCAAAGTACCGGTGGAACTCGTAGCTACGCTGCAGGTCGCCTAGGCAACCGGCCAGGGCACCGTGGAGAGGCTGTGTCACCGTGGCAACAGAGCGGTGTATGGGCGGAGGAGGGGTTCCACCTTTGACCCAGTCTTCCCTGGGCTCCTCCAGTCGTCGTGGTGACAGCAGCAGGGCCAATCGGCGGAAACATTCTGAACTCTGCCCCACCCACAACTGGAACAGCACCTGGAGGAAGAAGGCAAGCTCACAGGGACAAACAGAGTAGATAACACCCTCACTCTGACAATGCCCCTCATTTCACCTATTGACCTGAATCTAAATTATCTCTTCCTTCTATCTTTCTCATCATGTTTCTCTTCTACTCTTTCTTCCACTATCTATATAAAAGCAAGTTCTCCATGCCAAATCTAATCCAATCTCATCTTCCTTCAGTCTCTCTCCCTCCCTCCCTCTCGTGGTTCAGGTAGCTGGGTCTTACCTTGAGGGCAGGGAGGCTGTAGTCATCGGTGAGCTCCTGTGCCTCCTCATCAGTCAGGTGCTCTGTCCCCAGGCCCATCCCCAGCTCCTTCAGAGGCACCGCAGACACGTAGTTGGTCACATTGTCGATCTCAGAGTTCAGGGGGTACGTGGGTACGAGTTAAGGAGCCCATCAGCTCACACTCATATACTAAATGACCCGCCAATTGGTCAAACAGAATATATCCTAACACACATTCACTCAAGTGTAACACCAAAGGGTTACTCTCTCTACTTGAAAATTAACACATTTTCCTCTGTGTGTGTGTGTGTGTGTGTGTGTGAAGGATATGCTTTGAGCATGTGGCATGTGGCTCGGCGGGAGGCTCTGAAGGCCGAGCGGAGCGCCCGGTACACCGCCTTCCGCAAGCCAATCAGCTGCTGCCCCCGTGGCCCCGGCCCCAGCCCCGCCCTACTAAAGGAGCTGGCCGCACTCACCCTGTCGAGCAGACTTGACAAGTGAAATGTGATACAACTGTGCAGACGTCCCAGAGAGGCAGGGAAGCACACGCAACACGACATGCTAACAACATGCTAATAACACGTTTATGACAGACACAACAGGACAGGCTAACACGCTAACAACACATGACACGGCTATGACAAAATGCTATCACAAAACAAACAAAGACGATAACAGATGAATACGAATACAGTGACAATGCTGTCCTACCGACAATACTACAGAGACTGAACAGTGAAACAGAGAGTAGGGTGGGGAGGAACGGGCAGTGGAACAGGCAGGGAAAGGTAAAAAGTGGGCCCTTCAGGTAATGATAAACTAAGATAATAATAGATACTAGCCTAAGTGCTAACCTTATAATTGGGTAGATGAAAGTGCTAGTGAGTGAAAGTGGACAGTAAACGTTAAGGACAGAGTATGTGACTCACAGCAGGGTTAGCATGCACACATACAATATGAGTAGGAAGGTGAGGATGCACACTCCCACTATGGATGAAGTAGATGGATAGTAGATCAAATGGCCCACTTACAGGGTGAACCCTCGAGAGATGACCTCTGTCTCCTGTAGCAGTCTCAGGGACTTGCGGGCCAGACTGATCAGAGCCTTACTGTTCAGCACCATGGTCTGCAGCTCGAAGGCCTGGGCGTGTGCTGCCCTCTGCATCCTCCCCTGCCTCCACAGCCCTGCCCCTCGCAGCCCCACCCAGCCCATGACTGCAGCACACCACGGGATCACAGCCAGAGACCAGGCCCCGTCAGAGAGAGAGGACAGGCCTAGTAACACTGCAGCCAGGCCCACCAACACTGCTACGTCCCTGAGAGAGAAGAGAAAGAAAGAGAGAGAGAGAAAACCAAGACAGAAAGAGATGGAATGTTAGTGTCTGCTGTGGGTACATGTAGATATGTGACTATGTTAGGATCTGTGTTTGGGGCGTACCATTGCGAGGGTGAGGCGAGGAGGCGCGGGCAGGGCAGGGAGTTGTCTCTTCTGGATGAGCCGGAGGGCGAGGCGCCGAGGGTGAGCAGGCTGGGGTCTAACAGCTCGATCAGCTCCACATCCTCCTGGAGCAACACATCCTGGTCCAGGATACACTGCACCGCGTACTGGCCAAACACACAGTCCTATAGGGAGGGAGGGAGAGAGAGGGATGGAGAGGAAGAGACACAGAGAGAAAGAATATACAAACATGTGTCTTTGAGATAAAGTCACTTAAAGTCCTATGGTTAGTCCCATGGTTTCCATGGTGACCCTTACCAGCTGCTGCTCCAGCATATGGGCAGAGGCAGCCTGGTGGAACGGGCTCCGCCTCCACAAGGCATCAGCCAATCTCCATAGATGTCCTCCCTGCCAATAACACAGAGGAGGATGAGTCAGGCGGGAAAGAGACTGGAGCTAATAAGGATAATAGGCATTATTAATAAGGATAATCAACCAGGCATAATTCTGCAAATGAATAAGTCACACATCCTTCATACAAACAGCAGATGCAGATGACACAGCCTACTACATCTGTGAGAACAAACTGGGGAATGAGCTCTGGCCATCAACCACAAATAATGCTCATAACAGACACACACACACACACACACACACCACATTCCTAAGAAACATTTTCTTCATTCCAGGGCATATCCCAGGAAACAGGCTCTCTGAGACACCAACAATGAGTGACTGATTGTGTGTGTGTGTGGACTTCCCCCCAACATACTCCTACACACACACAAACACCCTCCATTCCCCCCTAGTTGATAGTCTGCCAGGCTCCAATAGGGGATTCACTGTAAACAAACAAAGTAAACAGAATGATATTCTAATCACTAGCAAACAAACAGAGTAATTATAAGCATTCCAACCAAATTGGATGTAGTCTATCCCAGTGCCATCCGTTTTGTCACCAAAGCCCCATATACTACCCACTACTGCGACTTGTTTGCTCTCGTTGGCTGGCCCTCGCTACATATTCGTTGCCAAACCCAATGCCTCCAGGTCATCTATAAGTATTTGCTAGGTAAAGCCCCGCCTTATCTCAGCTCACTGATCACCATAGCAACACCCACCCATAGCACACGCTCCAACAGGTATATTTCACTGGTCATCCCCAAAGCCAACACCTACTTTGGCCGCCTTTCCTTCCAGTTCTCTGCTGCCAATGACTGGAACTAATTGCAAAAATCACTGAAGCTGGAGACATATCTCCCTCTCTAACTTTAAGCATCAGCTGTCAGAGCAGCTTACCGCTCACTGTACCTGTACACAGCCCATCTGTGAATAGCCCACCCAACTACCTCATCCCCATATTGTTATTTTTTTTTGCTCTTTTGCACCCCAGTATCTCTACTTGCACATCATCATCTGCACATCTATCACTCCAGTGTTAATGCTAAATTGTAATTATTTCACCTCTATGGCCTATTTATTGCCTTACCTCCCTAATCTTACTACATTTGCACACACTGTACATAGACTTTTCTATTGTGTTATTGACTGTACTGTTTATCCCATGAGTAACTCTGTGTTGTTGTTTTTGTCGCACTGCTTTGCTTTATCTTGGCCAGGTCGCAGATGTAAATGAGAACTTGTTCTCAACTGGCCTACCTGGTTAAATAAAGGTGAAATAAAACATTTTTAAAAAGTGTACAATTTGATACAGTGAGGGAAAAAAAGTATTTTATCCCCTGCTGATTTTGTATGTTTGCCCACTGACAAAGAAATGATCAGTCTATAATTTTAATGGTAGGTTTATTTGAACAGTGAGAGACAGAATAACAACAAAACAAATACAGAAAAATGCATGTGAAAAATGTTATAAATTGATTTGCATTTTAATGAGGGAAATAAGTATTTGACCTCTCTGCAAAACATGACTTAGTACTTGGTGGCAAAACCCTTGTTGGCAATCACAGAGGTCAGATGTTTCTTGTAGTTGGCCAACAGGTTTGCACACATCTCAGGAGGGATTTTGTCCCACTCCTCTTTGCAGATCTTCTCCAAGTCATTAAGGTTTCGAGGCTGACGTTTGGCAACTCAAACCTTCAGCTCCCTCCACAGATTTTCTATGGGATTAAGGTCTGGAGACTGGCTAGGCCACTCCAGGACCTTAATGTGCTTCTTCTTGAGCCACTCCTTTGTTGCCTTGGCCGTGTGTTTTGGGTCATTGTCATGCTGGAATACCCATCCACGACCCATTTTCAATGCCCTGGCTGAGGGAAGGAGGTTCTCACTCAAGATTTGACGGTACATGGCCCGGTCCATCGTCCCTTTTATGCGGTGGAGTTGTCCTGTCCCCTTAGCAGAAAAACACCCCCAAGGCATAATGTTTCCACCTCCATGTTTTACGGTGGGATGGTGTTCTTGGGGTCATAGGCAGCATTCCTCCTCCTCCAAACACGGCGAGTTGAGTTGATGCCAAAGAGCTCCATTTTGGTCTCATCTGACCACAACACTTTCACCCAGTTGTCCTCTGAATCATTCAGATGTTCATTGGCAAACTTCAGACGGGCATGTATATGTGCTTTCTTGAGCAGGGGGACCTTGCGGGCGCTGCAGGATTTCAGTCCATCACGGCGTAGTGTGTTACCAATTGTTTTCTTGGTGACTATGGTCCCAGCTGCCTTGAGATCATTGACAAGATCCTCCCGTGTAGTTCTGGGCTGAATCCTCACCGTTCTCATGATCATTGCAACTCCACGAGGTGAGATCTTGCATGGAGCCCCAGGCCGAGGGAGATTGACAGTTCTTTTGTGTTTTTTCCATTTGCGAATAATCGCACCAAACTGTTGTCACCTTCTCAACCAAGCTGCTTGGCGATGGTCTTGTAGCCCATTCCAGCCTTGTGTAGGTCAACAATCTTGTCCCTTACATCCTTGGAGAGCTCTTTGGTCTTAGCCATGGTGGAGAGTTGGGAATCTGATTGATTGATTGCTTCTGTGGACAGGTGTCTTTCATACAGGTAACACGCTGAGATTAGGAGCACTCCCTTTAAGAGTGTGCTCATAATCTCAGCTCGTTACCTGTATAAGAGACACCTGGGAGCCAGAAATCTTTCTGATTGAGAGGGGGTCAAATACTTATTTCCCTCATTAAAATGCAAATCAATTTATAACATTTTTCACATGCGTTTTTCAGGATTTTTTTTTTGTTATTCTGTTTCTCACTGTTCAAATAAACCTACCATTAAAATTATAGACTGATCATTTCTTTGTCAGTGGGCAAATTTACAAAATCATCAGGGGATCACTTTTTTCCCTCACTGTATGCTACTATTAACCAAACAATTCTCCAAAATGTCTATATTAGAAATCCAGATCCCCTTCATTTAGCCATAATAGTGTGAAGAGTGAGTGAATGAAAATACCTACAGCGAGTGACACAATCTAGTGATGAGAATATCTTATTTTCCTCCCAGTATTTTCTATCCCTTGGGAAAGTAGCAGTACTATCCCATACAGTCATTGGTTCTATCAGTATCAGGCAACATCACCACTAAGGAAGCATATTTCAGGCTGAGTCCCAAATGGTAGCCTATTCCCTATATATATATATAGTGCGCTATTTTTGACCCAGGCCTGTAGGGATTCAGCGTTCCAGCCAGGCTACAGTTGCTCATGAAGAAGTTTCCACTCGGTAAAGGTCTAGGATCAGCTCACCCTCTCGCAATCCTAACCTTAACCATTAGTGTGGAAAATGCTAAACTGAACCAAGATCAGCGTCTACGGGCAACTTCACCCTTACTATTGATCCAGACTGGCCTGGGTGTGTTTTCTACCCAGACTTTCTGTTATTGGGAGTTTGGGACGCAGTATGTTGTTGGCCAGCAAGCTTCAGGGCTATTGATTATGGGTCTGTCTGAGCTGCAGGACTGGGTGTTCACGCTACACTGACCAACCACAGCAGGAACAGAACCAGGCATCTGAACCCCCCCCCCCCCACAGAAGGGGTAGTGTGTGTTAGTCGTGAAGGGGGAGGCCCATGTAGGCGTTTTCATTCTCTACTACTCACTCATCTCAATCTAATATCCCCCATCCAAACATTAAGGCAGGAGACAGAGACGGGCCCACACAGAAAGAAACACACACACAGCGGAATTCAAACACAGTGACACAAACAACCAACACATCACTAGTAAGTACAGTTCATTTCCTGGTCCTGTCTTGCTCCTGCTCTTTAGTATTCCGCTGGCGTCACCCAGGGGAACATTCCCGAGTCTTTGTGCTCCCCGTCTGCCGTGTGAGAGAATGGAAAAAAATACTCTGCAAAGATGTGTGAGTGTGAGAGAGACTCAAGAGAGAGAGAAAGAGTAGGGGGAGTGAAAGAGGAAGAGAGATTGTGTGACATTTTGTATGTGTTCTAAATCTTATAGCCATGTTGCCATAAAACAATCCTCAAAGCTTGATCTTCCCTCCATCTCACTTTCTTATGACTCCAGGATTTGAAGGAGGAGACAAGGCAGGCTGGCAGTGAATTTTTTTATTGCCAATAAACTTCAACTGACCTCGTCCTGCATTCTCTCTCTTCAATTAGCTTTCTCGTCATGACTTATGTGACATGCAAAAAGGCAATATATATATATTCCCATTGGAAGAGTCAGCACTGAATTCAGATGGCACACTGACAGATTCCCATATTTCTCCCTCTCTCTCTCCTTACTAACCTCATTTGATGTCATACAATGCTCTGGTCTAATATGACATTTATTTCTGTAAAATAACAATCAATGTGCCCCACATGCCATCAAATGTTTTTTAAATCCTATTTCATTCACAAATGTGGATGATTTTCAGGCCCAGTGTGTGCTAAACAGGCCCAGTGTGTGCTAAACAGGCCCAGTGTGTGCTAAACAGGAGCAGATAACCAGTGTTGACCTCTGACTGTCTGGAAATCAAATATACACAAGGCAATCGTCCATGTTAACACGCGCACACACACACACCTCTATCTGGGCTACAGGAAGTTGGACAAGGAATAACCATATCTTTGTCATGCCCAATAACAATGACCATGTTTAAACGGGATATATCCATGATGAGTCCACTATGAGAATAATTCCCAAACGCTCCTCTGAATAACAGCCTCTCGGAGAGGAAGCATGACACGGATGAACGGAAAGTTCTTGGAGGGGGATAATGTGACATAATTTCCTGTCCCACACGGAAAAAAATACAGAAACAGGAAAAGGAATGCACTCAGAGTCATGTGACCACGCGCTGGCCAGAACCCTGTCCCCCTACATAGAAACAGGGGTGTGTTCAAGATGTTTCAAACATTGCTTGAGGGCTCTAAAGTGTTATTTAAATGAATGCATGCTGTACAGTAGCTGAGTATTATTAGCGAAGCAAAGAGCTATGATTGTGCATATGTTTATTACAGTACATATCACACAAGCCACTCACACCACAGAGGCATACACATGTTCACACAAGTAAAAACACAAGGTCGGACAAATACATGTACACGCTAACACACAACAGCATGACAGTAGAAGACTTTAATGCACTCCAGATATCAGCAATCTAATTCAGCCCCAGTGAATCGGGGGGGGTAGGAAAGAAAGAAAGAAAGAGAGAGAATCTTCCTTTCACAGAGTTTCTTAAACAGGACTAGGAATTCCCCTCAGCACTAATAGAGAACCTTGACCAAATAAACAGACCCTATCCCTGGAATAGGGGACAATATTGTGTGTGTAGAACAGACAAGTACCTTGCTCTGAATCTGTTGTTCTCTTTCCTCCATGATCCCTGTCTTGTCTGCCTGCCAGCCGTGTATGAATGTGAATGAGTGAGTGTGTGTAATATGTTTCATTGTTTGGAATCAATAGCAGATGTAATTACTTTCTGTTTGCCTGCATGAATGTACAGGGAGTTGGTCAAGCACACACACTGACAACACCCCAAGGCTATGGAATCATAGTGGGGGTTCCTTATGGTAGCAGTGAGTGGTGTGTTTGTGTGTGTGTGTGTGTGTGTGGGAGGGGTCACTCACTGTGGGTTTGGACAAGCTGTCCTGGAGGGAGGTCGTCGTCCCTTCTCCTCCTCCATACTCGTCCTCCTGAGACACTGTGGGGCATGCCTCAAAGTCTGTGTGTCCTAGATCCTGCAGGTAGTGGAAGAGCGGAGAGTTCTGGAAAGAGAGAGAGAGGGTAGGGGGAAGAGAAGAAAAAGAGGGTGAAAGGGCAGAAGGAGGATGGGGGAGGAGAGAGATTTAGACAAATAGCAGCTTTTTGTTCCTGCTCTTCCCAATTCTGTTACAGATTTCCCAATATACAGGAAGCTATTCTTAGAAGTGTCATAACCCAGCCGGCACTGCAAGTGGCATGAAGAGCATCCCTGATCTGCAGTAGCATTACGTTACAATTACTGTCTGGAATCATACGCTCATTCTCCACCTTCTCTCCCGTTCCGACTTGCCATTCCATGCAGCTTTCAGTCACGCTCTTTTACACTTGACTTCCATACATAAACACAGAGCCTGTGATGCTGCAGGCACAACAGCCAGAAAAGGAAATAATCTATTCTCTCTGCTTAAGTCTTGGTCACCATGGGCAACTAATTGTATTACTGTGTGCAGCTGCTTGTTTTGTATTGATTTGCTAGGGTTTTGGGAAACATGGGACGAGTTAGCTAAGGGCTAAACTTCTGCTGAGCAAAGATATGTTCATGTTAAAAGCCTAGTAGAGAACACCCTATCTATGTGCACTACCCATCCCTAAACCTCCCCCTGGCCCTAAGCATCCTGCCTATTTCAATACCCTTTCCTTACACCTAATCTGCTCCAAAGTCCATTACTCCAATCCAGCGATGGAATTAAACACAAACATAATAACCTAAAATCCTTAAAGCTCAGCTTAAAGTGGGACTGGAAGTGTGTGTGTGTTGCCAGCAGGGATGAGAAAATCACTGTCCAGCATCCCAGGTCAGACTCCCACCTCAATCTCCCTACAATAGAGATGTGGAGCAGTGGGCCTTTTGATCAACTACCTCTCCTCTGTTTGCCCCTAGGACAACGTACTGGCACTCCGCACTGGCATGAAAACAATTTGCCCACAATTAAGAAAAAATAACCAACATTATGCTACAATTTTACCAAGGAGACACCTTTCCAACCAGCTGCCGAATTTCCAACCAGCTGCCAACGCTCCTCATCCGAAGGATGAGAGAAAACAAAACATCTCCGTGCTTCTACATCTGGATAGCAAGCAATTTGCTTGCCTTGATAGAACCACCTATAATAAATTATCATGACTGCACACCCCCGATCCAAGCATGACATGATGGGCTAAAGTTACTCACTTGCATGATCGGACGGTATCCGCGGCGCACATGTTGACACATCGGGCTGTCAGATGTTTCGAACAGCTAACGTTATTCCCTTCCTACGTCGCATAAAGCACCGATCAGACGCACACACTCTCCACGCCAGATATGATGATGAAACAGCACACTGCCCCATGATAAGAAAAGCTACTTAGCAGTCAGGCAGGATTGGCTACACGGCCAATTTAGCTCGGATTTATGTCTCAGCTACGCATAACAACAGGGATAGCTAAACGCCAATGGGTAAACGTTGCTCATGGCCATGCTAATAAGCTAGCTAACGTTAGCGAGCCAGCTACTCTGACAGTCTGGTCAACCACGCCAATTCCATCACGCAGAATGAATCAAAAAACCTATACAAACTCGGGCTTGACACACTGCACTACGCGTTAACGGAACATATGCGCCTGAATAAAAACACAAACCTCAAACACCACATCTTCATCAAACTCCTCAGTCATTGCTCTCCGCCATCGATATCCAACCGTTACGCATTCTGGGATTGTAGTCGTTTGTTAACATCAAGAAGTGAACATTTGAAGCAGTTGCTAGCAGTTTGCTAAGTCCCAGTCAGCTGCGCAAAACAAACTCCTCGGCAAAACAACACTTCCCACAATCCAAATCGTCCAACGCTTCCTCGAGAAGCTTGGTGTTGGAGCAGGAGAGACGGGATCCTCCAGTGGTCACGCCGGGCAATGCAGCGTCCTCAGCCGGGAGCAAGGGAAGGAAACAGCGCCGTGGACGGGACACGAAACTCCAGAAAACTGGAAAACGGGGGACTATAGGAAACCGTTTATTCGCGTTTCAGTCGGTGATATAAGCGACATTTTGTTTCTTTTTTTATGTTGTTTACCTGGTGTTCTTTGAGACTGACTGACAATGGCGCCTGAAAAAGAAAATCCACGAAATTCCGTGCCATCCCATTGAAAGCAAGTTTACTCATGGAGTAAGGAAAGGAGCAAGTCGGGAGTCATGAGCACAGGTTTGTTTCCTGGATGGCTAAGTAGTTGCATTTTGTCGACAAAGCAGTTTATTTGAGTGCGTTTGCAGTTAAGAGTTTAACCAAGCAAATCCAGAGAAGCAAAAACTTTTAAGCTATGTTACTTTTGCAGCAACGTAGCCCAGCTTTTTCCAGGTTATTACATTGTAATGACTGTTTTTCATAATGATAACGTTACCTCTCCGAAGGCGTAGTAGTGGCAAAGATGAGCAGTTTTCACCCGCTCATGATTTAGGTTCCCGAGGTTATTATATTGTAATGACTGTTTTTCATAATGATAACGTTACCTCTCCGAAAACGTAGTAGTGGCAAAGATGAGCAGTTTTCACCCGCTCGTGATTTAGGGAGAACAGTCATTCTGGTTAGAATACTCCAACAAAAGTACATGCAACACAATTGATGCATCAGCAAAATTTGAAGAGAGAAAGAGCGTGTATGAGAGGGCAGATACATTCAGCTCCTTTGTGTAACATCTGTCCTGTTTTGATGCAGTCAGATGCGCAATGGATTTTTTTTTGTTACTTTCAAACATGGTTATATAACTTAAATCGGCAATTGTCAACTACTAAACCGACGAATTTTCAATCCGTGGAGGCAAAGGGGATTTGGCACTGAAGTTTACAGATTTTTTCCATGAGTAAGTTAGCTAGAGGGTCATTCAGGCTTCATCCACATCCGCTCCGTGAATTCGCTTCTCGTGGTATCGCACTCGCCGGGCCAGTCAGTAGCCCTGATTCAGCCAAGTCGAGCAGAAAACGAGGCCATATCATTATGGATAGCATATAGGACTCACATCTTTCACAACACACACACAGCCAACTTCAAAACCAGTCAGTGCCATGGAATCGTTCAGGTCATACTCAGCAAAAGATTCGAATACATTTTGAACCCGAGTGAACTGACTAGGACAAGGAGGACGCATGCAGCGAGGAGACACGGGATTTTACTTGGGTTGGTGCCATTGAAGCTGAACACATTTTCTCCACCGAAAATAAACAAGCCAGAAAACTCCAGTCAACACAATGGTTCTCTCACAATTCACAGAACCTCACAATTCACGAAATGTAATCCATATAATTGTTGACATATATCTTAAAGCATAATTGAGAAGAAATGAATTGAAGTTGGAATATTTGTGACTTATTATCCTTACCCCCTTATCCTTTAAGACTGTAGGTGCAACTTGGCAAAAGTTGGTGTCATATGAAGCTTTATGGCTTGCTCTGTAATATTAGTAGTATAGTAATAAATCAATAGTATTTGATTTCAATAACACATTTCTTACATACAGTACCAGTCAAAAGTTTGGACACATTTACTCATTCCAGGGTCTTTATTTGAACTATTTTCTACATATAATGATAATGAAGACATCAAAACTATGATATAACACATATGGAGTCATGTAGTAGTCAAAATATATTTTATATTTGAGATTCTTCAATGTAGCTACCCTTTGCCTTGATGACAGCTTTGCACACTCAACCAGCTTCATGAGGTAGTCACCTGGAGTGTATTTCAATTAACAGGTGTGCCTTGTTAAAAGTTAATTTGTGGATGTTCTTTCCTTCTTAATGCGTTTGAGCCAATCAGTTGTGTTGTGACAAGGTAGGGGTGGTATACAGAAGATATCCCTATTTTGTAAAAGACCAAGTCCATATTATGGCAAGAACAGCTCAAATAAGCAAAGAGAAACAACAGTCCATCATTACTTTGAAAGTTTCTTCAAGTGCAGTCGCAAAAACCATCAAGCGCTATGAAACTGGCTCATGAGGACCGCCACAGGAAATGAAGATGCAGAGTTACCTCTGCTGCAGAGGATACGTTCATAAGAGTTAACTGCACCTCAGATTGCAGCCCAAATAAATGCTTCACAGAGTTCAAGTAACAGACACATCTCAACATCAACTGTTCAGAGGAGACTGTGTGAATCAGGCCTTCAGGGTCGAATTGCTGCAAAGAAAACCACTACAAAAGGACACCAATAAGAAGAAGAGACTTGCTTGTGCCAAGAAACATGCGCAAATGAACATTAGACCGGTGGAATTCGGTCCTTCGGTATGATGAGTCCAAATTTGAGATTTTTGGTTGCAACCGCCATGTTTTGTGAGACGCAGAGTAGGTGAACGGATGATCTCCTCGTGTGTGATTCCCACCGTGAAGCATGGACGAGGAGGTGTGATGGTGTTGGGGTGCTTTGCTGGTGACACTGTCAGTGATTTATTTAGAATTCAAGGCACACTTAACAAGCATGGCTACCACAGTATTCTGCAGCGATATGCCATATCATCTGGTTTGCGCTTAATGGGACTATCATTTGTTTTTCAACAGGACAATGACCCAAAACACACCTTCAGGCTGTGTAAAGGCTATTTGACCAAGGAGAGTGATGGAGTGCTACAATCACCCGACCTCAACCCAATTGAGATGGTTTGGGATGAGTTGGACCGCAGAGTGAAGGAAAAGCAGCCAACAAGTGCTCAGCATATGTGGGAACTCCTTCAAGACTGTTGGGAAAGCGTTCCTCGTGAAGCTGGTTGAGAGAATGCCAAGAGTGTGCAAAGCTGTCATCAAGGCAAAGGGTGGCTACTTTGAAGAATCTCAAATATAAAATATGTTTTGTTTTACACTTTTTTGGTTACTACATGATTCCATATGTGTTATTTCATAGTTTTGATGTCTTCACTATTATTCTACATTGTAGAAAATAGTAAAAATAAAGAACACCCCTTGACTGAGAAGGTGTATCCAAACTTTTGACTGGTACTGTACATTTATAAATATAGAAAAATGAAACATCAATTTAGGAAATATGTATTTTTTGATTTGGCTAATTTTTCTATATATTGTTGAACATAATGTGCTCTACCTGCATATCAAAGTTCCAGAATAGGATCTCTGCGACTTTTAAAATTATGATCCAATTTGTAAGCATTACCAACAGAGTGAATGTGAAAATGGATTCAAAATGGTCACCCTCTGTGATTTGCATGAGGTGCAATGATACAAGTAAAGGGAGGGCTGTAATTGGTTACGTTGTCTACTATGTCAATTTCTCTGTATAAAATGGGCCATAACTATAAAACTAGCAGAGAATATTATGTTCAACAATATATTGAAAAATGTGCCAAATCAAACATTTAAGGTTTTAAATATTAATGTTTATATTTTGCAATATTCATAATTGTATGTAAGAAATGTGTTGTTATAATCAAAATACTATTCATATCACAGAGCAAGCAGTAAACGCTTCATATGACACCAAATTTTACTTTGTAGCACCTACAGATGAAACACTATGGAGTCTTAAAGGAGGCCTGGGTAAGGCCAAAATGTCTTCAATTAATTATTTATCTATTATGTTTTAAGATAAAAATGCTAAATATATGTCAATAAACCTTTGAGTGTCTCATATTCAATGCAGAGGTCTGTATTGATAATCCAGTTATCCATTTAGTGCAGGCTCAGCCTGCCACGGGTGTGTGTGGTGCCCGCTTAGAGACACATTCACACAGTAATTGCATTACCATCAAAGTGTTTTATTTGAGGAAGGTTATAGTTCGTCTTTTTGATTGTTCAGCTTTTCTCTACAGACTGAACACAGTGAACCATTACAGTTGACTGTTTTAGTCAGGCTCATGATTGGATATATGAGTACAGGAATCATTTGGTTCTTTCATTCCTTCACTTTCTGACCACTTGCGCCCAACCTTACTTAGTGAGCTAAAAATCCCATTGACCTCTAGGGGTTGATCCTCTGACCCTTGCCCTGCCTTCTCTTACCCCACCAGCCGTCTGTGTGCTGCTGCTGGCTGGTTGGTATGTGTCGATGAGGTGGTGGGGGGGTTATCCAGGGCAGGGCATGCATTACAGCAGGGCATGCATTACGCCTCCTGTGACGTGTGTGTTTTCAACAGCCCCCTCCCCAGCATTGTCTAATGTCTACTCCTTTCTCTTCCTCCTCCTATAATTCTCTACAGGTGTGAAGAAGCCGCCAGTGGCTCCCAAACCCAAACTCGCCCCCTTGGTGAAGCTCTCGCCTCCTCCCATCGCCCCCAAACCTGATCTTCTCCTCTCCCAGCCTTCCCAACCCTCCCCCCTTCTTACCCAACCCTCCCCTGCCGTGCTAAAGAGAGCCAAACCTGCTGTGGCGCCCAAACCATGCCTCTCCAAACCCTCCGCCCCAGCAGCCCCGGCTTCTCCCCCACCCCTCAGACCCAGAGTACCCCAAACCTCTTCCCAGGAGTGCCGGGGGGCTGGGGACGACACCCTATCCTTCCTCAACTCCAGAAACGGGATCCTGTCGCAGCCCATCCTGCGCGACTCGGACTACATCATTCCTACGTGCTCCTGCGGACTCCAGGACTGCTCCCAATGCAAACGACTAGGGAATGGGAACGTTACAGAGGTCGGGAGCGATACACTCAGCTCCTGGCCAAACGGGAATGACACGGAAAGCACTAGAACGCTGGTAGCCAATCGGCCGGGTAAAACAGAGAACGGAGACAGTGAGAAGAGCGGAGGAGTGACCAACACCCTCCATCTCAGGCTCAAGGACAAACCCCAGAGACAGGAGGGGCAGAGGGATGGACAGGGGAGCAGGGATGAGGAGAAGCTGCAGGGGAACAAACAGCAGAGACAGAGGAACCAGAAAGGTCAGGAGGGTCAGCAGTATCAGACTGGATCAGGGGACCAGTCATGTAATGTTCTTGAGGTGGCAGAGACACTTACACAGAATGAGACTAAAGCTTCTAATGCAGAACAGACTTACACTGACAGCTGTAATATAGACAGCAATGAGAGCGACACAATCGCCACTCCCCTCATCCACCCACTGGAAGTCTCCCCCATTCGCACCCCCCCACAGACAGTCCCCCACCCGCACCCCTTCTCAGACTGTTCCACCTACCCGCAGCCCCCCACAAATTTTACCCCCCACCCTCACCCCCTCCCAGGTGGACAGTGAGCCTGACAGCACCCCCTCCCACGCAGACAGCAGTACACAGTGTTCCAGAATTCCCAGGTTACCCACTGACCTCTCGGTCCCTGCCGCCCCCAGTAAGCCCCTGCCTGTGCCGCTGCCACGCAAGCCCCGTAAGCCCCGTAAGCCAGCCCTGGTAAGGCAGGACGGCCTGGAGGCCAGCATCCAGGAGGGAGAGACAAAGAACCGCACACAGGGGGGAGAGGTGGGGGAGACTGAGGGGAGTGGGGGGAGATGTCTAACCTCAGAGAAGGAAGAACACACCCAGGGAGTGTATGACAGTCCCTCACCCTCCCAGGACCCTGCAGTTGAAGAGGAGCCTCACCCTGTGCCTCCACCTAGACAGAAGTCCCTCTCCCCCCGCCTCCACAGAGCCATCCACTGTCCCCTCAACCGAAACACCTCCCACTCTCTGGACTTGCTCTCTCAGCCTGAGCTCAACACACTGACCTCAGAGAGAAGAGGAGGAGGGGATGAAGAGGAGGAGAAAGAAGAGGAAGTTGAGGACGGGTACGGAGACTTTGAGCGCTACCCCATCACCCGGAGCCTGCCCAAACAGATCAAGCTCAGCTGCCGCCCGCCCCCCGTCGGCATGACAGTGAAGGCCAGCTCAGCGGAAGAGGGGGTCACCCAGGGCCCCGCCCAGGAAGCCCCAGAGACACAGCCTGCCAGCCGGTGCCCCCCCCCGTCCATCACCCCCCCTCCACCTCCTCCGCACCACGCCAACACCCCCATGAGGGAGCTGCCTGCCACCCCACAGGAGAAACCAGCCTGGCGCTTCCCAAGGCCCTTCTTCAGCAGGCAGAGCTCTTCCAGACACAGCAGCGGCGGCAGCAGCCGAGGGGCCCCCCAGGGGAAAGCAGCTCTGCTGGGGGGGAAACAGAGGGCCCAGTCCTTTTCCTCGGCTGACTTGCTGGCCCGCGCCGACGGCACAAAGAGGAGCCTTTCCTTCCGGAAGCTTCTGGAGCTGCGGTTGTCTGTCAGGATGTTGCCACGGTTACTGGCCAGAAGCGGCCAGTCTCTGGATTGTACCAGCGTGGAGCCGGGCGAGGGGGGGAGGACGGTGGACCAGTCCGACGGCAGCGCGGGGGTGTCTGGCAGGGATGGAGAGGGGTCGGTGGAGTATGAGAACGTTCCTCTGTATGAGGAGATACCGGAATACATGAACTTGCCTTTCCTCAGCGCACGGCTGGGCTGGCCACTCACACACAGTCTGGACCCAAGCACACACAGACACAGTGACTCAGACGTCTATGAGGTGCAGGATCCATACGAGAGCCACTGCGACTATAAGCGACCCCATTCCATTGACTATGAGAGGTACAGCATGTGTGTCACAGTGTGTGTGCTCGTGTGTGTGGTGTGTGTGTGTGCGACTGCGCGTGTGAGTGTGAATTCTTTCTTCCTCTGTCTACACACACAAAGTGTCTGGGTCAGGTTTCAACAGCGTGTGTGTCATTTTGTTGTCTGATTGCATAGTGCCTCTCGTGTGTCATGGGCGACTTAGGTTTCAACGAATCCATAGTTACAGAGCTGATCATAAACCTTTGATCATTAGTTGCCTACAGTAATTAACTCGGTTATTACATCATGATACTTTTTGCTACCGTAGTGTTAATGTACCACGACAGTCATAGATGTGTCACTTTTAATGAGCTTTAATGCTTCATGAATCCGATATCCTGGAAAGAGAGACTCGAGCAATTTACAGTAAATGTTTTGATTTTGAGCCTAGAACAATGCCATGGGTGTGTGTACTGTGTTTAGTGGTTTCTGTTTGTGTGTGTGTGTGTGTGTACTGTGTCACAGTGAGACCGAAAGTATTTTAGTATTTAGGCCAGTGTTTTTATACTCTAGTTTCCACTTTGCAGTCTTGGTCCCACTTTGGTGCTAAAACGATGCATTTACATGGTGGTAAGACCATGCCAGGTACAATGTAACTACATTGTGTGTACTATACCCATTGTTACATAGTACTTACAACGTAGACCAACATGCTGGGTTTGTGTGAGAGTTAGCATTAGCAGGCTGTGCTTGTACGAGTGTGAGAGTTAGCATTAGCAGGCTGTGCTTGTACGAGTGTGAGAGTTAGCATTAGCAGGCTGTGCTTGTACGAGTGTGAGAGTTAGCATTAGCAGGCTGTGCTTGTACGAGTGTGAGAGTTAGCTTCAGTGTTAGCCCTCCAGGCTGTGAATAGAGCATTGATGCGCAGCAGGTTGGGCTGTTTTCCTGTGGGTTATTTTCAGTGGCCAGGGCAGGAAATGTCTGAAAATCGCAGAAACGCCACACTGCACTCTGAACAGGGAAAATAAACCTCCACCAACCACCAGCCTCTCTCTCTCCTCCCTCCCACTCTCTTGCTCTCGCTTTCTCATCTCTTCCTGTTCCTCTCCCATATCTCTCCCTTTCTCTCCCGTTCCCTCTCTCTCTGCCATCTCTCTCTCTCCCATCTCTCTTTCAGTTTCTCGCTCTCTCTCCTATTCTCAGTAGACCGCTTTTCGATTGACTCAACGAAATGTAATACTTTGCTACTGTATTGGACACGAAAATATTTGTGTGTGTGGATGGGTGAATGGACTGGACACGGTCCTTGCTACCAAGAGTCAGGCCTCCCAACTCACTGTAATCACATCCTCATTCAAGTGTTCTTGTGTGTGTGGGTGTGTGTGTGTGTTTACCTCATATATCAAAAGCCAGTTGTGTGGGTGCAGTTGTGTGTGTCCAGTGCACGTGCGTGCTCAGACCAGTATTTTGCTAAGCCACTCTGGGGCCATGAGATAAAGGCGGGTCAGTCAGATTACAGGACAGGTATAAAGAAGGGCAGGTGAAGGGAAATATCGACTCTGAGTTCAGCAGTAAAGAGCAGTATGCAACAGTTCCCCATATCTCTAGCTGCCCAGATCTGGTACTCCTGTTGGATAATATTAGTGTTTATCCTTCACTGTGTGATTTTATGTGTGTTGCATCGTTTGAAAGATGCTTGCATTTGTGCATGCTTGTGTGTGTGCCTGCATGCATGTGTGAATGTGTGTGCCGTTGTGGTTGTTTTAAAGAGTGTGTATGTGTGTCGTGAATCTGTAGTGTTTCCCAAGCATCTGAGCCTGTTCAGTTTATGTAACTAGCCTCATGCAGTAAACAAGAGGCGCTCTGTGCCTGACCCAGTGTGCAGGAAGTCCTGTCTATGGAGTGAGAGAGGAAGAGAAAGAGAGAGTGAAAGAATGGGAGAAAAGAGAGAAAGATGGGGGTAGGGAAGAGAAACAGGGTATAGAGGGAAGAAGGAGAGAGAGAAGAGGAGAGGGAAAGAGGGATAGCTGAGAGAGAGGGAAGGGGACAGACAAAATAGTCAAAATAAAGAGAGTGACAGTATCTTATGAGTCCTCCAGATTAGAAAGTAGACAGTACTTTGGGTTTGTTTGGTTCAAAATCCAACTGTGATAACATCTCCTGGAAAGGCTGTGAAGCCAAGATGAAAACATTAGTGGCACAAACACATGTTGCTACTTGTGCCACTCAGCAGACAGACCTGTATCAGCTGACTGAAGAGCAGGCTGGTGCCCTGCTGCCAGCAGACAGACCTGTATCAGCTGACTGAAGAGCAGGCTGGTGCCCTGCTGCCAGTAGACAGGCTGTCTGTGGAGTCTTAATGGCAACTATGTTTACCTGAGTACAGCTGTGGACAAAGTATTGACATCCGTGCTTCAGGCTGGTGATCATCCTAGTCCCATGGCTATAGAGACATCGTGCCAATTACTGTTCCCATAAAATTCAAAAGTACATTCAGAAGTGTGTGTACGTGGTATGCTTGCATGGATATACTGTATGTGTAAGTGCACACACACTCTGGCTGATAACCATGAGGATAATGCGGTGACCGGGACTTCCTGTTTTGCCTGCAGGGGCTGGCATGGATTGGACGATGCTCACTCTGAGGAGGAAGTCCACAGCTCTGACGAGGATGACAACAGCTCCACCTCCAGCAAGGAGCGCCTGGAGCTGTCAGAAGAAGACAGACAGGTAGCTATCTTTAATACACACACACACACCCCCCGATACACAGTGGATGTGGCGGCCTTGTCAATAAGGTTGCGGTAGGGCTCTTTAGATGTATTTGCTCTGGTAGGTCCTACGGCCATGCAGTGAGGCGTGAGTGATAACAGAGGGGATGTTACTGAGCCAGAGTAACGACAGTGATGACAGGTGGTATAACGGGAAGGATATTGGCAGGCGTAACACGAGGGATAACGACACCATCGGACAGGCGTGGGGGTGCAACTGCACTCTCGGTTCAGTGCGCTCTCTGCTTAGCAGCGGTCTCTGCTCAGTTTGGCAGGTGGGAGAGGTAGAGGGAGATGCCCGTATGCTTTGCGGTTTACCGGATCTTTTTTCTGCAGTTTTCTTGAAGATCACTCCGTGACCCACACGCTGCAGCGCTGTGGTTCAAGCTACTGACTTGTTTTTCCCACTCGCCATCGCTCACCGCTGTCATGAAATGGACTCATGCTAGCCACAAGTTCTGACTGCGCTCAATCGTCATGAAACACATAAACAGTGATGACTTTGTGTCTCTTTCATACAAACTTTGAGAAATATCGAGGAGCGCCCACAATGTGTTTAGTGTGGGGAAGTGCTTAGTAATGAGTAATGAGTCTCTCAAAACGCACAAATTAATAAAACGACACGTCCTGAACAAACATCCAGGCACAACATGTAAACCCAGGGAGTTATTTCAGAACAGGGCAGAATGCTTCGGGAAACAGCGCTTCAAAAGTGGAAAAGTAAGTCAACTAACAAGGCATGGTTGTGATTTTATAACAGGTGATGATCAGCAGAAATAAGGGAGTACTATCTCTCATAGTAGTAAATGTGAGTTTCTCTTTCAAACAATCCCCTGGCCTTGTAACGTTACACATCTAATAGCTAACGTTAGCCAAAGCAAGCTAACTAGCTACTGATAGGGCAACCCTAAGAAACAGTACAGATGAAGATGAAACATTCAGGCCTACTGTACATTTTACTGTAGAAATTATTGTTGAAAACAAGTCTAGGTTGGAACTGTTGCTGTTACAAGTAATACTTTTTATTCTGAACTGGAATAAACTGATTGAAGCAAGATTCCTTTTGGGGCAAACACTCACACAGATCTGGGTTGCTCATCTGCAGCAGGAAGCTGTCTCCTGCCTGACTGATAAAGCAGTAGATGTTCTGGTCCAGTTCGGCACCACATACCTATGTAAGACAGGGTTCTCAAGTACAGAAACAGTGTCAATGCTGAGCATGACCTCAGTGTTGCACTGTCAAAAACTGAGCCCAGAATAGACCTGCTTGTTGAAAACTTCAACCAGCCACACACCTCTCATTAGGACTGTGTGTATGTGTGTGTTTTCTGGTCTACATCTGTGTGATGTGATCAATCAGTTTGTTCCAGTTCAGAATAAAAAATATGTATTTAAACAGCAGCAGTTCCAACCTAGACTTTCTATAAGCAATCATTTCTACAGTAAGATGTACAGTAGGCCTGATAATGTTTTATCTATACTGTTACTTAGGTTTGCACGATCAAAAACCCTGTGTGTGTGTTCTGTTATACATCTGTGTGATGTGATCAATCCGTTTATTCCAGTTCAGAATTAAATTATTGATTGTATTTTAACCGCAACAGTTCCAACCTGGACAGGTATGTAAGAGTGTTTTTAATGGGGAAAAATAAACATGAAAAGATTTATGGGTATTTCATTGTTGTTTGTTTTTGTCTATATTGCTTTTTTTTTTTAGGCATAAGGGCAATGAAATGTACCGATATTTACGTATAGTTGCATATTTTCCTAAGCTTGGGTCCCAGGAAAACACAGAATTTCTCATTTGGGTCCCAGGCTGAAAAAGTTTAAGAACCCCTGCTCTCAAAGCCTGTGTCTGTAACAGACAAAAACACGAGCACACACACACACACACACAATTAGGAGCAGGAGGCCCCTTCAGTCACGCAAGGTCAAGGCCACTGTCCAAATTAAGACCGCCTGATTTCCACCCCAGACCACTCAGACTGAAAGAGGGAGAGAGAGCGAGGGAGGGGGGAGTGCAGAGGGCAGAGAAGATAGCTGAAGTGGATAGAGAGTAGCGAGGGAAAGAGACAAGTGAAACGGCACCTCTCCTTTCAGACATAATCTCTGTTGACTGTCTGTTTAGATACAGCAGATGGGCAGATTACTGTGCATACTATAGCCGGACAGTCAGATGGTGGGCTGCAGTGACCTTGTAAGTGGAAGTATGTCTGTACCCTTTAGAATATGGCTAGCTAGCTTTTTACACTACATGGACTGAATGCTGTGCTTTTCTCTATCTGTCTGTCTGACTGTCTGTCTGTCTGTTGTTCCAGCAGGAGGATGAGGTGAAGAGGAAAAAGGTGGTGCATATCGCCCAGGAGATCATGAGCTCTGAGAAAGTGTGAGTACCCGAGAGACACACCCACCCAATCAATGACTTTTTATCGGTGGTCTTTTTTTGTCATATATAATGTTTTACACCCATCTCCTCTCCCTCCAGGTTTGTGGACGTCCTGAAGCTTCTTCACATAGTAAGTATCAGTTAAGCCTCTGGGCTTTTGATGAGCACCATATCTGTGTGTTATCTGTGTGTTCAATGGTGTTACTCAGCAAGCCTTCGACTAGCTGAGCCGTGTTGCCTTTCTCCCCAGCCCCTGAGGCAGCAGTACTCAGCAGTGGAGTTGTCTCTGGTAGAACTCTTGTTGTTGTTCCTGTTACACTTAGCAGGATCAGTGATAAACACTGAGACTCAATTCTCTAAATCATAAAGGAAGCTAAGGAGTCAAGCATGTGTTGCGAGTTTCAACTTTCAAGTGGTGGCTTTATAGAGTGGAAACATAGGCTAGAGTTGTTTCATTATATTTAACTACCGGCTAGCGAGCTCACTGCTCCTGCCTGGTGGGTGGAATACCGTCCCTGCTCTGTGCCTGTTGGGGTGGAAAGTGGAGCAGGTAACCGTGACGACAGACCTGGGTGCTTTGATGTTGGTCTCAGGGGGAGGTGACAGGTCTGTGTAGGAGCTCTGATGAATCTTGTTCACAGTGGTGGTTTTGTGGTGATTACTGTACTGGGCAGTGCTGGGCTGTGTCAGGCTGAGGTGGTCTGTACCAGCCTGGTCAAGCTGTACTGGGCTCTTAAAAATGCATTGGAAGATAGACTGTGTGTTGGATTTCAATGTTTTATTTATTTAAAGGAAAAATTATTCAATCCAGCCTTTATTTGTCTCGCATAGCCTAGTCTCTAAAATATCTCTAAACCCACAATTTGTCTGAGACGGCCGCAGGGTCGTCATTAGATTTCCTCTTGGGAGTGGCTTTCAGACTGCCCGAAAGGGGAATCGCAGGCACACACACACCCACCCACACACACACACACACACACACACACACACACACACACACACACACACACACACACACACACACACACACACACACACACACACACACACACACACACACACACACACACACACCAACACACACACACTCAGGGTCAAGTGTCCCCCTGTCTGTCTGCCTTAAACAGGACCCACTATGGGATTCATTTTGAATATGGGGCTGGGCATGAGAGAGAGAAAGAGAGATGAGAGAGAAAGAGGGGGAGACTTAAAGAAAGAGGTCAAATCACATTCTCCAGTCTCCATGGCTGCCCCTGGCCACAGAACAGCTGCTTCCTGCAGTGAGTGAGTGGGTGGAGGACCCCCAGACGTAGAAATGCCTCGGCTAATCCTGTGTGTGTGTATGTGTGTGTGTGTGTTAGTGTGTGTGTGCCTGTTGTGTTTATTTTTGTTTTACACTTAAGTCCTCCCTTATACCCTATAGGATGTTTCTCATTTGATATGTTGTGTACAATAATGTGTTGCGTTATATTTTTACTTGACTTTTGACATGTTTTCTAGGGATACATGTTTCGGTCCTTCACACTGCAGCTGTGCGTGTTTTATTGTGGGTGTGGGGCTGTGGTTGTGTGAGAGTGTTCACCAGGACATTGGGACCCAGCCCCGGTTGTCTCACCACTTCCTTCCACCTGGATGTGTGTGTTGGCTCACTGGGCAGTGTGAGAGTGCTGACTCAGTTGTGTGTGTGTGTGTGTATGATGCAGAGGGACGCATGTTTATGAGGTGATAACCAGGTGTTCCTGTGCTGTACTGTATAACGTCTCTCCGCCCTGCAGCTGTGTGTGTGTGTGTTAATTAGTCTCCCACCACTCTGTTGTTGCTGTGTCAGTTCCCCTCATTCGTCTGTCAGCATTAACCCCCATCCCTCCCTCCCTGCAGGATTTCCGGGACGCAGTTGCCAAGGCGACGCGTCAGAACGGCAAGCCGGTGGTTGAAGAGCGTATTCTAACCCAGATCCTCTACTACCTGCCTCAACTATACCAGCTCAACCGAGACCTGCTCCGGGAGCTAGAGGAGAGGGTGGCCCACTGGTACGCACCCACACCATCATTATCAGCAGCTGAGATACAAACCTCAACTGACCATGCCAAGCTGTGGACACCTGAGCTCAGACCAGACCACAATGACCATCTCCCTCCCTCTGCCTCTCTTCCCCCTGCCCCTCTCACCTCTCTCTCTGCCGTGCAGGGGGGACCACCAGAGACTGGCAGACATATTTGTTCAGAAGGGGCCGTACCTGAAGATGTACTCCACCTACATCCGGCAGTTTGACAACAACGTGGCTATGCTGGACGAACAGTGTAGGAAAACCCCCGGCTTCGCCGCTGTGGTCCGGGAGTTTGAGGTAAACAGCTGGGTGGGTGTGTGTGTGTGTCAGAGGAAGTTCCTATCCGCGTAGTTGATGATAGAGTGGTAGAGTACGTGTGGGTGTTTAGATGTAACAAGCCAGACATAGTCTGGAGACTACATTAGCGCCAAGGACGTGGAGCTAGATTTGTTTACGTATACTGTTAATACTGAATGCAAATGTGTGTGACAATTCTCCTGTACTCCCAGATGAGTCCTCGATGTGCCAGCCTGGCTCTGAAGCACTACCTGCTAAAACCTGTACAGAGAATCCCCCCAGTATCAGCTTCTGCTCACAGGTACACACACACATATATACACACATGGGGGGTTGCTGGAAATGCAGGGGGGGAAAATGCTGTGCTGAAGAGTATATCGGTCTGCTAATCCAGGACTAGGATAGGCCCAGTGCTTTTGTGATTTATTACATTTTTTACTAAATGTATTTGACTGTTTACCAGCATTTGTAACTTAGGTCTGATAATTATCTGTACAAATCAGTTAGTATGATAATACTTCTGGAATATGAAAATACTTGCTTGATACACGTTTTCCAGTTACTTGAAGTACTTTGCAAATGCAACTTATTTCTATGTGAAAACTGAAATGGTCGATTCATTCCTTTTCCATCTTAGTAGACGCTCTTATCCAGAGCAACTTACAGGAGTGAGCTCATACATTTTCAATCGATCCCATAACCCTGGCATTGTAAGTGCCTTGTTCTACCAACTGAGCCACATCATCACATCACATCATCACAAACCACTCGATGTCTCAATGTACTCAATTACTGTATTGTACATTGTTTTATTGTCATGGTGATGGAAAGTCTACAGGTACAAACCTAGATGACCAGCCAATGTACAATACAGTAATGTGCATTTACATTAAGTGCTTTGTAAGGATGGTAAATGAATACTGCATAGAATGTGGTTGTTTTCCATGCTATATGATCAAGAAAACGGATTTAATTTGGTGTGGATGTTTTGTGTCTTTGCTTATAACTTTGCACCTTTTGATGGAAGTGTTTGAGGACAGGGTTTTGTTCTTTCTGGATTCCATTAGAACGGCGATAGCAGAGAAAGGGACAGGGCAACAACTCTTACAATTCCAACTATGGAATCCTGCAATATACTGTTCTTAATCAAGTCAAATTATACAAGTACCTTTTTTTCCCCAAAGCAGAGCTTTTTTTGCCCCGTGCTACAGAGGTCTATACGGGTCCGCTAATACTAGTAGAGGCCCAGTGCACTACTTTTGTATTCATTTGTATTTTATTTTCAGGGGGTGTTGCAGCACCCTCAGCACCCCTACTTCCGCGGGCGGCTATGGTGCTGTGGCATCCCATGGAGCCCGCACTATTTAGTGCCTCGGCAGCACTCTGCCACCTATTGGACACAGAGTGTAACAGCAGACACAGTTCTCTACATGTATAAACTGGTTATGTAAAACATACTGTATATAGCATGATTTAGTGTGATCTGGGACTGATGTAGCTTCCTGCTCTTCTACAGATTATCTGAAGAACCTTCCCGAGGACTCGTCTGACTACAAAGACACGCAGGGTGAGTGGAACGATGTTGATCAGGCTGTGTGTGACAATGTCTGCTGTGATGCCATTCTCTCTCACAGACACTCTCACAGCATGTTAATCATGTTGACCTTACAGCTGCTCTGGGCATAGTGAAGGAGGTGGCCAACCATGCCAACGACATCATGAAACAAGGGGTGAGACATCACACCATGTCCATCCACATGAGAATTCGGCCAATGGCATCCCATTGCATTATCTCTGACCCCGGTCTGTCTGTCGCTATCTTTCAGGATAACTTTCAGAAGCTGATGCACATTCAGTACAGTCTGAACGGACAGCATGAGATTGTTCAGCCGGGCAGGGTGAGTGTCCAGCACTATGACTCACACACACACACACACCTGTGATCTCATCTGTTGTGATCACTTGTTGTCCCCAGGTGTTCCTTAAGGAGGGCACTCTGATGAAGCTGTCCAGGAAGGTCATGCAGCCACGGATGTTCTTCCTGGTGAGTACCGCCTGAGGCCCCCGGGGTAGTGGAGGTCTCAGTGTGATACCTGACCCGCTACTGTTACAGTTCTGCAGTTTATTTAGAGTCTGGCTCACTTCCAACACAGTCTGTAGACTAGAACATTACCCCCTAAGCATCTGTATGTTGATGTGGCTGTGTCTCTGTCTCTCTAGTTCAATGACACTCTTCTGTACACCACTCCAGTTCAGTCTGGTCAGTATAAACTCAACAGCATGCTCTCTCTGGCGGGCATGAAGGTGAGTACAGGCAGGGCTGAACACACATTTACACTGGACAAAACTCGCCTAAAGTCTCATCTAAAACATTTGTTTATTGTGTTCAGGTGAGTAAGCCCAGTCAAGAGGCGTATCAGAATGAACTGAACATTGAGAGTGTGGAGCGTTCCTTCATCCTGTCTGCCAGGTGAGTACCTTCTCACTGACACACCTGAACACCTGAAGGTGGCGCCTAACAGTATGGACATTCTGATGAGTTACCCTTCTAATTGGTTGTGGGGAAAGTTCTAATGGCTTTTGATTGGTTACAGAAGTTTCTGTTGTTGTTTCTGCCTGGCAGCTCGGCCACAGAGAGAGATGAGTGGCTGGCGGCCATCGCCACGGCGATAGACGACCACACCAGGAAGAAGATCACCTTCATCTCCAGCCGGAGTCAGGAGGAGGTGAGGCAGTGTGTGCGTGTGTGTGTGCGCGTGTGTTTTGTGAGTGAGCATGCACGTGCTTGTAGCATGTATAGTTCCAGCTCATTCGACTGACTGAATATGGGTACACCCCGATCCCACTGTTACCATAGTCAGTATAATTCTGCTACAATCCATTTGTAATGGCTATAACCGTCTCTCTCTGTGTAGGCTGATGGTGTGTGTGACAGTGGGGCCCCCGCTGGGTTCTAAGGCCCCTATCTGGATCCCAGACCTGAGGGCCACCATGTGTATGGTCTGTACCTGTGAGTTCACCCTCACCTGGAGACGCCACCACTGCCGAGCCTGCGGGAAGGTAAGGAAAGAACAAGGGCCCTAGTTTACAATGGTTCACTACTATACTCCATAGTGTGTGTCTGTGTGTGCGTGCGTGTGTGTAGTGGTTTTCTCACTCACTGTGTGTGTATTGCAGGTGGTGTGTCAGACGTGCTCGTCCAATAAGTTCTATCTGGAATACTTGAAGAACCAGCCGGCTCGTGTGTGTGACCACTGCTTTGTCAAGCTACAGGAGAACAGTATGCGTCTTTTACATGAATACATATGAAATATTAAAGTATTTTAGCTATTTAAAATATTAAAGATGGAATGAATTGAAGTTAAGTAATGATTTAAACCCTGTATTGTTTGTTATTGTGAATTCAGTATGTATGTCAGAGGTGCTGTGTGTTCGTGTGTTTCCTAGGTGACCGTGTTGCTTCTGGGGCGCTGTCTCCTACTGGCAGATCTGGGGGATTCTCTTTCTCCAGGAAACAGAAGAAGATCCCAGCTGCTCTCAAAGAGGTGTCTGCAAACACAGAGAACTCCTCCATGAGTGGCTACCTACAGAGGTCAAAGGGCAACAAGAAGCAATGGAAGAGGCTATGGTTCGTCATCAAGAACAAAGTCCTGTACACCTACGCCGCCAGCGAGGTAACACACCTACGCCACTCTAGTCACACACATTTGTGCATTGTGCCAGTATGTGTGTGTGTGTGACATGTGTGTCTCTCTCCCTCTCTCCAGGACGTAGCCGCTCTAGAGAGCCAGCCTCTGCTAGGCTTCTTCCTGCGGGAGGAGAAGTGTGGCCCTTTCCAGAAGCTGCAGTTTAAACTGTACCACAAAAACACGCTGTTCTATGTCTTCAAGGCTGACGACATCCCTGCTGCACAGAGGTAATGAAAATTCCCTTTGGTTTAGGGATCACTAAATTATTCATCAGTCAGGGGGGGACCACGCTGTAACAGATAACTATATGAATGCTTTCACAGAGTTATTTTATGAATATAACATTTATCGATGAGTTCGTTTTTTTCCCAGGTGCCATTGCAATAAAGTTCATGTTGTGTTTCTCAATTTTCTCTCAGGTGGATAGAGGCTTTCCAGGAGGCCATGATTCTTTAACACCTAAACCAGTCAGCTCATGTCCTTCCCCTGGAGCCAGTTGAAGGACACCTTTTGATCCTTGACCTCTAGACACGTCAGGGGTCAGCAGCTCAGGAAGCACTCCCCACACCCCGAGCCATGCCACCCCGAGCCATGATGAACCGGTCTGGCTGCCCGCCAGGAGACCCCAGAGTCCCAGTGGTGTGAAGAGCAGACATCATTGTTTTTCTGGTGAAAATATGGAAATATGGACTTTGTGTCAGCTCTACATTACGTTCATTGTAAATGTTGGGATCCGTTGAAAATGTTCCCTTGATCAAACCACCATGCTTCCAGAGGAGTTCTGAGGTTATGGGCGTGTTGAGCCTCACAGGCTGCATATCTATCTGCTCTGGATCTTAGATGGAACCGTTATGTGTCACATCTGTGAGTCAAAGGTCATGTCCTGAAGCGTGTGTGTGTGTGTGGAAGTGTTAACAGAATTATTGTCTGTGGACAGCCTGCTACCTTATACAGGGGTTCCCACGGTCCACGAAAAGCCTTGAAAGTAATTGAAAATGATTTGATGTAAATTGCTATTGATTTACATTATCCTTGAAAAGTTAAAGGATTTTGTTATTTTCTTTGGGAAATGTAACATATAGTATGAAAAGTTTAAACTCAAATATTGATGAATTATGGAAATTGGAATGGTGATTAGAGTGGGAACCTTGCATGATGGGATGGATACCAGTTACAAAGAAGGGTGAGAAAGCAGTGCATTCTCTCTGAGTAGGGAAGCTTCTCTGGTGCACTGCAGGTGGTTGGATTCAACTGTGAAAAAACAGGGTGCCACAGAGACACAGGAGATGAGCATTTTGCTCCTTAGAAATATAGCAAAATTACAAGGGTCGGTTTATATTCTTATTCTCTGTTAGGCTTAACTCAGTACATCTACCACATGTATAATGCAGTATACTGGATAAAACTGGAAATGGCATAAGTGTCAATATTTTACTACACAACCTATAGAACAAATTCATTTTAAATAGTATTTGTTAGACACAGAAGCGGTGCTTGGGTAGTATGTAGAATTGGGAGAGTAAAAATGTACTTTTTTTTTTGTTGTAAAAGTCGAGAGCTAATATTTATATAGAACTGTACATTTCTCAATGTCGATAATTATGTGATTTTAGAAATATGATTTATTTGATGACGGATACTATCTTTGTCACTTTTGTAATTAGAAGTAGCTACCTTTTTTATTGTATGCCATGATGGTTGTAAAAGCACGTGTTGTAACAATGCCTCACTAGTTTGTTTTAAACTGCCACAACAGACTTGTTGGATTCATTAGGATGAATCTTTTAATCCAGGCCTCGTTTGTACAATTTTTTTATTGAATAATTTAATGTGGACAGATTACAAAATAATGTTTGTCTTTTGAGCTAGACATGGAATGGAGAATGAAATGTATCCCTTAGGAAATGCTCACAAGCAATAAAGCAACATCCAGACAGTGCCTTAAATATGCTCAATTATCTTCAAATAATACAGATACAGAAAACGGTATTTAATTATGTGGTGCATTGTTTAATTCATTATTCATTTGAATTAGGATATTCTATTATCACAGTGACTACTTTATCCGGCCCAATATCCATTATGTATTTAAATTGAAAATTGTTTAGAGTTTACATTTAGTACTTCAAATGTACTAATCAGGTTGCAGTACTACACCATTGTGGCAGGTGGCCTTATGGGAAATTAAGTTTATAACACAGAGAAGCATTAGGGATAACTCAAAACAGATAATATTTTATAGAGACTAAATGTCCCTCCATCCTTAAACACAATCACTAGAGAGCCATAGTGTCTCGTCTGTAAATACTATTTCTGCAGAACTATCAGGCACCACTTTTTAATAAAACCTCTGAAAGTGACTTTGCATCTTGACTTAATTTCATGCTTTGAGACATCAAAGGATGAGGGAGTTAATAAATCTTTCCGCCTTAGATTACTGTCACTGAGTTATTTTGTTGCATAGTACTGATTGATGTGTGGGTGCAGGCATGTCTTTGTGGGTGTGGATCTTTGCATGTGTGTGTGTGTTTGAGGTGTGTGTGTGTGTGTGTGTTTAAGTTTGACTCTGGCAAAGAAGTCTCCCTGGGCTGTCTTATTTCTGCTTTGAGCTCAGTGATCAAAGCGCTGTGTTGAGGGAGATAAGAGTATTTCAAAATATGACTCATATTTACCCCCAACTCCAACGCTCACTCTCTGTGGGTTTACTCAGCTCTTTTCTTCCTCTGAATAAGATCATTCTGCATATGTACAGTGCATTCAGAAAGTATTCATACCCCTTGACGTATTCCACATTTTGTTGTGTTACAACCTGAATTCAAAATTGATTAAATATATTATTTTTTGGGGGATTTATTGCAAATGAAATACAGAAATATCTCATTTACATTTGTATTCACACCCCTGAGTCAATACATATTAGAATCACCTTTGGAGGCGATTACAGCTGTGAGTCTTTCTGGGTAAGTCTCTAAGAGCTTTGCACACCTAGATTGTACAATATTTGCACATTATTCTTTTTAAAACTCTTCAAGCTCTGTCAAGTTGGGTGTTGATCATCGCTAGACAGCCATTTTCAAGTCTTGCCATAGATTTTCAATCCGGTTTAAGTCAAAACTGTAACTAGGCCACTCAGGAACATTCAATGTCGTATTGGTAAGCAAGTTGTCTTTTAGGTTATTGTCCTGCTGAAAGGTGAATTTGTCTCCCAGTTTCTGTTGGAAAACAGACTGAACCAGGTTTTCCTCTAGGATTTTGCATGTGCTTAGATCTATTCTATTTATTTTTATCCTAAAAAACTCCATAGTCCTTGCCGATGACATGTATACCCATAACATGCTGTAGCCACCATCATGCTTGAAAATATGAAGAGTGGTATTCAGTGATGTGTTGTGTTGGATTTTCTCCAAACATAACGCTTCGTATTCAGGACATAAAGTTAATTTGTTTGCCACATTATTTGCAGTTTTACTTTAGTGACTTATTGAAAACATTTTATTCTGTACAGGCTTCCTTCTTTTCACTCTTTCATTTAGGTTTGTATTGTGGAGTAACTACAATGTTGTTGATCCATCCTCAGTTTTCTCCTATCACATCCATTAAACTCTGTAACTGTTTAAAAGTCACCATTGGCCTCATGATGAAATCCCTGAGTGGTTTCCTTCCTCTCCAGCAACTGAGTTAGGAAGGATGCCTGTATCTTCTTAGTGACTGGGTGTATTGATAAACCATCCAAAGTGTAACTAAACCATGCTCAAAGGGATATTCAATGTCAGTTTTTGGGGGGGGGTTTCCCGTCAACCAATAGGTGCCCTTCATTGCGAGGCATTGGAAAACCTCCTTGGTCTTTGTGGTTAAATCTGTGTTTGAAATGCACTGCTCGACTGAGGGACATAATTGTATGTCCCTCATCTCTGTACCCCAAAAATCATGTTAAACACTATTATTGCACAAATATTGTGTCCATGCAACTTATTATGTGACTTTTACAATTATATAGATTCTTTTTAAATACAATGAATTCCATTCCCCACCCCCAAGAACCCCCCAATGCACCGACAACCAAAATAATGAACTAAAAGAGAAGAAAGGAAAATAAATAAGAAAACAGCAAACAACAATGCAAAAAATAAAGTATATACAAAAATAATAAATTTAAAACAAAGGACATCAAGGACAACTAAAATCATAACAGCAATGCCAACTGTATATGTTTGTGTGCATGTCTGGCACTATTACATGTATGTGTGTGTTCTTGTATGCTTATTTGAATCAGAGTGTGTGTATATGCATGTGTACAAACACCTGCACGGCATCAGCTTCAGGCAATTCGGCATTAGTTGTAAAAACACTGCCACTTAGTGTCATTCAAATGTACTTTTTATTATGTTTTATTTTGACTTTTATCTTTGACCATCATTCTATCTCTCACATAACAACTCCACTCCCACTTGTCTCCAATTCCACATACCAACCCTCAGCTTCCCTCAGCCCATCTCATCTATCTCTGCTGGCCACCCACTTCGGGTTTCTACGCAACACATCTTTCAACTATGCCGTGATGTTTAACGTACAATTTCAATCTATCTAATCGAATAGAATCCACAGATTATGAGTTGAAGATAAATACTTTTACTAAGAGTATTAGTATATTAGTAATTGACTGACCCAGTCTCTCCAGATCTCCTAACAGTACTATTTCTAGGGTCAATTTTAGATCAATGCAATGCATTTTCAGCCATTCCTGAACCTGAGACCAGAAACAGGCTACCTGAGGGCAATACCAAACTAAATGGTCTATTGATTCTGTATCCTCACAACAAAATCTGCAGATCTTTGATGATTTTATGCCCCAAATATTCAACATTTTGTTGGTGGCAAGAATTCTACATAATAATTTTAGCTGAAAAGTACGGTCTTGAATCTTGCGTTGTTATATATATCAACTCATACACCCTGTTCCATGGAATCGGTATATCAAAAATCTCTTCCCAACTATTTTGCAATCTGTATGGCACAGTTGTCAACATCCTGGTCCTCAAATGAAACTGGTATACTTTCCTATTTATGCTATTTTTATTCCTACACCAGTTTTGATCCTTTATATTGGGCAGACAGACCAGTTCCCTACCTCCTCCCACTGCCACTCGCCTCCTCCATATTTGGGGCAATGCTGTAATCAATTGGTTGTACAGTCGTGGCCAAAAGTTTTGAAAATGACACAAATATTAATTTTCACTCAGTCTGCTCCTTCAATGTCTTTAGATATTTTTGTCAGATTTTACTATGGAATACTGAAGTATAATTACAAGCATTTCCTAAGTGTCAAAGGCTTTTATTGAGTTGATGCAAAGAGTCAATATTTGCAGTGTTGACCCTTCTTTTTCAAGACCTCTGCAATCCGCCCTGGCATGCTGTCAATTAACTTCTGGGCCACATCCTGACTGATGGCAGCCCATTCTTGCATAATCAATGCTTGGAGTTTGTCAGAATTTGTGGGTTTTTGTTTGTCCACCAGCCTCTTGAGGATTGACCACAAGTTCTCAATGGGATTAAGGTCTGGGAAGTTTCCTGGCCATGGACCCAAAATATCGATGTTGTGTTCCCCGACCACTTAATTATCACTTTTGCCTTATGGCAAGGTCCTCCATCCTGCTGGAAAAGGTATTGTTCGTCACCAAACTGTTCCTGGATGGTTGGGAGAAGTTGCTCTCGGAGGATGTGTTGCTACCATTCTTTATTCATGGCTGTCTTCTTAGGCAGAATTGTGAGTGAGCCCACTCCCTTGGCTGAGAAGCAAGCCCACATATGAATGGTCTCAGGATGCTTTGCTGTTGCATGACACAGGACTGATGGTAGCCGCCACCTTGTCTTCTCCGGACAAGCTTTTTTCCAGATGCCCCAAACAATCGGAAAAGGGATTCATCAGAGAAAATGACTTTATCCCAGTCCTCAGCAGTCCAATCCCTGTACCTTTTTGCAGAATATCAGTCTGCACCTGATGTTTTTCCTGGAGAGAAGTGGCTTCTTTGCTGCCCTTCTTGACACCAGGCCATCCTCCAAAAGTCTTCGCCTCACTGTGCGTGCAGATGCACTCACACCTGTCTGCTGCCATTCCTGAGAAAGCTCTGTACTGGTGGTGCCCCGATCCCGCAGCTGAATCAACCTTAGGACCGTCTCCTAAGGTTGGCGCTTGCTGGACTTTCTTGGGCGCCCCTGAAGCCTTCTTCACAACAATTGAACCACTCTACTTGAAGTTCTTGATGATCCGATAAATGGTTGATTTAGGTGCAATCTTACTGGCAGCAATATCCTTGCCTGTGAAGCCCTTTTTGTGCAAAGCAATGATGATGGCACATGTTTCCTTGCAGGTAACCATGGTTGACAGAGGAAGAACAATGATTCCAAGCACCACCCTCCTTTTGAAGCTTCCAGTCTGTTATTCAAACTCAATAAGCATGACAGAGTGATCTCCAGCCTTGTCCTCGTCAACACTCACACCTGTGTTAACGAGAGAATCACTGACATGATGTCAGCTGGTCCTTTTGTGGCAGAGCTGAAATGCAGTGAAAATGTTTTTTTTTGTGATTCAGTTAATTTGCATGGCAAAGAGGGACTTTGCAATTAATTGCAATTCATCTGATCACTCTTCATGACATTCTGGAGTATAAGCAAATTGCCATCATACAAACTGAGGCAGCAGACTTTGTGAAAATTAATATTTGTGTCATTCTCAAAACCTTTGGCCACGACTGTACTCTTGGATTGAGCAGACCTTTCTGTACAATTCTGATAACTCTATGAAGGACATAACTGCTTCATAGAGGAGTTAACATAACCATTCCAATTTACAATATAATTTAAGAACAAAATACCCTTTTCAAACATCTTTCCCATAAGTACAGGTATTTTATCAACCAGCACATTTGAGTTCAGCCATAATATTTGTTGTAATATTTTTTCTATCTTTTCAGGGGGATGAAATTGAAATTGTAGCCAGCTCTGAAATGCTTGTTTGAAAAAGAGAGATACTTTGAAAAAAGTATAATTTTCAATTTTTACAAGTTTTCTATTGAAATTCATTGTGGAGAGCTTATTTCTATCTTTTGTTATATGAATACCGAGTATGTCTACTTCACCATCAGCCCATTTTATAGGTAAACTGCAGGGTAATGTAAAAATTGTCTTTTATAAGGATCCAATACGTAATATTGTACACTTATCATAATTAGGTTTTAGTCCAAAGTACAGAAAAGTTATCTAGATCTTTAATGAGACATTGCAGGGATCTAGCTTGCGGACTTAATATAAAACTTGAGTCATCGGCATACATGGACACCTTTGTTTTTAAGCCTTGGATTTCTAATCCTCTAATGTTGCTATTGGATCTGATTTTAATAGCTAGCATTTCGATGGCCATAACGAATAGATATGGTGACAGCGGACACCCTTGTTTAACTCCTCTTGACAATTCAAAACTCTCTGAGAAGTAGCCGTTATTTACTATTTAACACCTGGGGTTGCTATACATTACTTTTACCCATTTTATAAGAGAATTACCGAAATTGAAAAAATCCAGGCATTTATATATAAAATCGTCTTACTTTATCAAATGCCTTTTCAAAATCCACTATAAATACCATTCCTGGCTTCTTATATGTTTCATGATGTTCTATTATTTCTAGTAGTTGTCGTATATTATCTCCAATGTATCGTCCATATAAAAAACCTGTCTGATCAGGATGAACAATACCTGGTAAAACCCTTTTAATTCTGAGTGCTATGCATTTTGCTAGTATTTTTGCATCACAACATTGAAGTGTAAGGGGCCTCCAGTTTTTGATATTTGCCATCTGGGTCTTGTTTTAAATAAAGAATTCAGACCTTCCTGCTGAGTACCTGACAGACTACCATTTCTATAGGAGTAGTTAAAACAATCTATCAATGGAGCTTTTAGTATGTAAAAATACTTGATATACCTCTACTGGTATGACATCAAGCCCTGGGGTTTTTCCAGACTGAAAGGATTTAATAGCCTCAAAAAGTTATTCCTCTGTAATTTGGCCTTTGCACTGATCTTTCTGTACATTTGTTAATTAATTTTTTTTTATATTATTTGGAAAAAAATCCTTACCATAATCTTCATTCAGTGGGAAAGGACGACACGGAAAAGAGAACATCTGCCTAAAATAATTAGCTTCCTCTTTTAAAATATCATTCGGAGAATCATAGATGACTCAGTCTTCAGTAACGAGTTTCAGCAAATTGTTTTTGATAGCATTCCTGTATTGGAGATTCAGAAAGAATTTTGTGCATTTTTCTTCATATTCCATCCAGTTTGCTTTATTTTTGTAATAGATTACATAAGATCGTTCTTGAATAAGTTCCTCGAGTTCTTTTTGTTTTTCCTCTAACTTATTTTGAATCTCTGTAGTGTCGTTTTTATGGCTATCTACCTGTACTATTAGTTCATGGATTTCCCTTGTTAGTCTTCTCTTTAGCCAGAAACTGCTTTTTTATTATTGATGAATATTGAATTAGATGACCCCTGAAGGTACATTTAAAGGTATCCCAAACAATAAGGGGATTTGCTGAACCTATATTTGTCACGATCCTCTGAAGGGACAGACCAAGGCGCAGCGAGGTATCCAGTATACATGTTTATTTAACACAACGTAACTCACATAACTGGGCAGAACAATAAACAGAACAATAAACAGAACAATAAACAGAACAATAAACAGAACAATAAACAGAACAATAAACAGAACAATAAACAGAACAATAAACAGAACAATAAACAGAACAATAAACAGAACAATAAACAGAACAATAAACAGAACAATAAACAGAACATAGACTTACACCACAAACAAATGAAGCTATGCCTAAACAATAACCCACAAACCCTAAATGAAAACCCCAAACATATATATGGTTCCCAATTAGAGACAACGACACACAGCTGCCTCTAATTGGGAACCATTACCCCAACATAGAAATAGAACACCTAGAACTCAAAAAACCCTACACCAAAAACGAAACCTAAACACGCCAGCCTAAAACTCTGGCCTGGACGTGACAATATTATACTGGAACAATTAAGTTATACATTATTTTGTCTTAGTTAAAAATAAGTTGTCCTCCAGTAAACTTTGATTAAATTTCCAATATCCCCGCCCACGTGGAAAATATATAAGAGCTATGTGAATGCCAATTAGATGATGATCCGATCGCATTCTGTCTCCTATTAAAACTTATTTTAACCTTTGATGCAAGAGAGAAAGAGACAAGAAAGTAGTCAAGAACACTAGCTTGATTAAGTCTCTTCCATGTATATCTCACTAGGTCTGGGTTTTTTAGTCTCCAAATATACACTATTTCTAATGTGTCCATAATATTTGTGATTTCTTTAAGGGCATGGGGATGATAGTTTGTAGAGTGATTACCTTTACGGTCCATTGAGGTACTTAACACTGTAATAGTCACCTACCATAATGATTAGATCATTTGTTGCCTGTAAGTTCAATAAATTGGTATAAATGTTTTTGAAGAAGTGTGGATCATCCTGATTGGGACCATATAGATTAATGAGCCAAATCTCTTTTTCGTCCACTTTCATATTCAAAAGGATCCACCTTTCTTGCGAATCATTCCTGACTATTTGCACATTCAGATCGACATTTTTGTTAATTAATATCATCACACCCTTTGAGTTCCTTTGTCCATGACAGAAAATTATTTCACCACCCCATTCCTTTTTTATCTAAGGATGTAGGGTGAGTTTCCTGTAAACAGTATATGTTATATTCCTTTTCTTTTAGCCATGTAAGGACTGATCTTCTTTTTTTATAATCTGCTAAACCGTTACAATTATAACTGGCAATACTTATTTCACCCCTTACCATAACTAGATTCTATTCTCAGTATAAATTGACCATAATTAGTGATTGTAAAGTTACTGCTATCAGAGGTATTATGTAGGTCAAAACTAGAGCTTTCAAATGTCTGATATTAAGAATTCAAGAAATAGGTTCTAGCAATATGTGTTTTATTCCCTTGCCCGTTTGCTTGTGAGCCAATTCCACAGATGTTAGAAAATTTAGACAAGATATTATGTGTGTAGAAAATCTGAGTAGGTTGATGTGTATGATATTGGATGTGATACAGTCAGAGTGTGTACAATGTCTGTATAAGAGTAAGACTATAATGTGTGATGTCCAAATAAATAATAACTCTGCCAATTTGCATGGTTGAGTGTCTATGTGTGTAACATGTAGTGCGTATAGCCTTAATATTCATGATGATAATTGTAATCCATATCGTATTACCATCATAGTTGCATCATAATTACCTTTAACATAATTGAAAAACACATCCCAGCATTTACATAGCAAACATATTTAAACTTGTAGACAAATACATAAAAAAGATAGACAAACAATAAACACATTAAATTATAAAACAGTTCTCGACAATAGAGAGAGAGAAGAGAAGAGAAGAGAAAAAGAGAGTGAGAGAAGAGTACGAGATCAGGTGTGTGTAGGTATAAGTCCGTATGTGTAAGCAAGCATGTAATTGAGTATGTGTGTGTTCATATCCACTTCATAATGTTCAGATATTTTTACAGTTCCCATACCTTCTTTTCCTAAAGTCCCTGTAGAACTTAGTACAGCCACAGTGTTATGGAGCTGTCTCGGAATAGCTGTCCATCTATAAAGAGTTTGTCCACAATGATATAGGCACGCCTACCATCCTTCCTTTGTTGTCTTTGTACCAGATATAGTCTCTTTACGACATTCGTTTATCTCCCTTGGAAATTGGTAATTGACACCGAATTTGGTCCCTTTAAGCTCCCTTCCCCTGCTTTTGATCAGCTCCTTTTGTTGGTAGTGTTCAAATTTTGCGATGATCGGTCGGGGACCCTTGGTCTTGTTGCTCCGAGCTCCAAGTCTATGTACTCGGTGGAAAGCCACCTTGTTTACAGTCTCTATAGGATGTTTCAAGGCGGATTGCATCAATTCTCTGATCGCGCCCTCTGAATTATTGGATGCGTCCTAAGGAATCCCAGAATAAAATAGATTTTCACGCATGCTACGACTTTGTATGTCAAGTAGAGTTAAGCACAATTTTACTCCTGAACTCAGGCTTGACATAACAAAGGGGTTGAATACTTATTGACTCAAGACATTTCAATTTGTAAAAATGTCTAAAAACAGAATTCCACTTTGACATTGTGGTGTATTGCGTGTAGGCCAGTGACACAACATTTGTAACACAACAAAATGTGGAAAAAGAAAAGTCGAGGGGGTGTGAATAATTTCTGAAGACACTTTATGAAAGCATTTATGGTAGCATTTTGTTAATTAATTATAACTAATTAGTATGTCATTACATTTATCTTCTAAATGATACTTCTATATTAGTCTTCACATTTTGCTCCCAAGTAAGAGACACTTGAGACAAGACTGTTAGCATGGTTACACTATTATTATTATTTTTTTTTACAATAGGTTACCCGGCTTGTCATCAAATTGTTTCTAGTATTGAGACACTTCAAAATTGACAGTTCGGCGGTAGCATTTTCTTCCTACGGTTGACTTTACTCTGTCATCACAGAATAGAAGAGCACCCGTGGCTTAAACTGCTTGAAATGCTGTTCAACGGACGGAACTATTGTGGACCGGGAAGCGTTTCAGCACGAAAATACAACAGTGTCCGTTACCCAAATCAGTCCCGTCTAAAAATGGCGGAGTATATACATGTCGTTCGAAGGGCTTTGGGACAGTTAGGAGGTCACGGCGGTGTGAAAGGCTTGTTGGTTCAGTTATTCAGGTCAGTAGAAGAGCGATATGATGTGCCATGTAATCTATAGAGGTGGTTGCTGTGACTTTCAATGCATTTACTCGAGATAAATAAGTGTCCCCGGTTGACAGGCAACCTGCTAGCTAACTTTCTATCACTAACTACCTACTGTATCTAGTTAACTACTGTAGCGGGCTAAATTTGTAAACAAACGGACTCACTGCTCGTTTTAAAAGCTGTTTTAAGGCTACTTGATTGTGTGATCTCTGACCTGTATCCGGTCCGACAAAATTAGACATAGTGCTAACGGACAAGCCAGCTAGTTATCTAACTTGGAGTGACTGTGTTTTTGTTACAGGGCAAATGATGTGAAAACGGGAGCGCTGATCGGCGTGGACAAGTATGGAAACAAGTACTTTGAGGACACACGCTACTTTTTTGGTAAGGCTGAACAGACCGAAACCTCAGCTCACAATACCAGTAATGGCCTTAGGCTATGTACTGCACTGACAATCATCATATTATCTCTGAATGTAGTCAGCAAATATGATATTTTCCATATGGAGTTGATTGGTCAGACTGTGGGGAAATCAAGTAGTAGAAGTGTGGTAGAGAGGGCTGTTCAAAGACCTGTAGTGTACTGCGTAACACCTCTCTTTGTCAGGTCGTCACCGCTGGGTGATCTACACAACAGAGATGAATGGAAAGAACACCATGTGGGAGGTGGATGGCAGCATGGTGCCCGCTGAATGGTAAATCCATCTTACTTGGTTTGACACAGGTAGAGTTGCCTCTATCTCAGTGACTGGGCCATTGCCATGTTGGAGATACTGGCCTTCATTGTAAAATTGCTGACATAAGTTCTGAATATGGAATTGTCACAGATCTGGGTGGTACTCATTGAGTTGATGTACTGGTGTCTTAATTGTGTTTTTACCGTCTAAGAACCTTCTATTAATGAACTAGCCTATTGATGAAATGAGTACCTGATGCTAACTCCCAATCTTAAATCTCCTCAGGCATCGCTGGCTGCACTGTATGACAGACAACCCCCCTACCACACACCCTCCTACGCCCAAGAAGTTCCTGGCGGAGGTCCACCAGTTCAACGTGAGTGGTTCGGCCCAGGCGTACGTGCCCTACTCCACCACCCGCAAGAAGATCCACGAGTGGGTGCCCCCAAAGGCTCAGTGACCCGACCCGACCTGACCTTTAACCTCTGACCCGTGACCTTGTTCTGTAAATGATGAGTGTGATTTCCTTGTGTGTGCATTCACCAGCACATCTTTGCTTCTAAATAAAATGTAATCTATATGGACACTGGTGATGACTCCTTATGTGTGAAATAGTGGGCTGTTATGTCACTAGTGACTTGTTGGCAGACTAATGACCAGCTCTCCACAAGTCTGACATAAAAATGTTAGCAACATGAGTTTGTTTGAGAGGTTTTTTAAGACTGACAGACTGGCCCGTTGTTGAGGGGCAGATTATGAGGTAATGTTTCTCTGAGGGTGTTAGATGGTCTGATTTGTGTGTGTGTGTTGCAGACAGCAGGATATTGCTGAGCTGAGAAAATGCTGCAGTATTTCACATGGGGGTACTAGGAGCATGTCTGATCAGATGACCATCACATCAGGGTGATATTGTGGGCAGGGTGTTGTCACATTCACGCAGACAGACACTCACACTCCCAGCTCCAGTCCCTCTGTCCTCTCGGGGACTCTGCTGTGCTATGAGAGGTGAGTTGATTCTTCTCTGCTTGTGGCCCATCTTGGACTACTGACTGAAGGTATAAATTATATCAAAGCCAATTGCAATATATAAGAGCAGTGTTTCTCAATCCAGTACCAATCTGTGAGTTGGCAGACAATTCTCTAATGTGAACGTCCAGTTAAGACCATAGTTTGACCATCCTTGGTGGTGCAGAAAAGACATACTGTATCCCTGGTGAATCTTTTCATATGGCGTTAAGTAGATATTTTTCTGCACTGGAAAAATTGCAGAGTTGATCTACTTGTAGGCATCATAATAGCCGTTCTACTGTAGTCTGTACCTTAGTAAGGACATTGATATTTTCAGAAGCAGCTTGGTTACTCAGGGTTTACCGGTATTCTAACCCTGCCTTTGCTTCCAGCGGTCTGGGCTGTTAGATGAGAAGGTTTACGCTGTCAACGCTATTCGGCCGTGGGATCAGTGAGGATGCAGAGGATGAGGTCAGTCTCTATCCCTTTATATGGCTGTTTGAATCATTTTGAAATGCCCCCTCACTGAAATGACATGGCTGGACAGGTGAAACCCTCATAAATAGCCACCATCCCAATTGTGCCATTTCAGTGGTTACTTCAAGGGAGAGAGGAAGGAAGGATGCATGTTAAAGGTCCAATGCAGCCTTTTTTTTAAATCTCAATATAACATCATTTCTGGGTAACAATTAAGTACCATACTGTGATTGTTTTCAATAAGATTTTTCAAAAAGAAACAAAAATAGCTGATTTTCTTAGATAAAAAAAAATCTGTTGTATACTTTTTTTATTATTGTTTTTTGGGGGGCCCATCCACCATCCCTCCTCTTCATCCCACCTATCTCCGTAAACCGTCCTCTTACGATTTCCATGTGCCATAACGTTTTTCAACTGTGATGTGATGTTTCACTTACATTCTGAACCTGTCTAATCACATAGTATACACAGATTGTAAGATAAATATTTTTACCAAAAGTATTATTATATTGCTGTCTTATTTCTGCTTTGAGCTCAGTGATCAAAGCGCTGTGTTGAGGGAGATAAGAGTATTTCAAAATATGACTCATATTTACCCCCAACTCCAACGCTCACTCTCTGTGGGTTTACTCAGCTCTTTTCTTCCTCTGAATAAGATCATTCTGCATATGTACAGTGCATTCAGAAAGTATTCATACCCCTTGACGTATTCCACATTTTGTTGTGTTACAACCTGAATTCAAAATTGATTAAATATATTATTTTTTGGGGGGGGGGATTTATTGCAAATGAAATACAGAAATATCTCATTTACATTTGTATTCACACCCCTGAGTCAATACATATTAGAATCACCTTTGGAGGCGATTACAGCTGTGAGTCTTTCTGGGTAAGTCTCTAAGAGCTTTGCACACCTAGATTGTACAATATTTGCACATTATTCTTTTTAAAACTCTTCAAGCTCTGTCAAGTTGGGTGTTGATCATCGCTAGACAGCCATTTTCAAGTCTTGCCATAGATTTTCAATCCGGTTTAAGTCAAAACTGTAACTAGGCCACTCAGGAACATTCAATGTCGTATTGGTAAGCAAGTTGTCTTTTAGGTTATTGTCCTGCTGAAAGGTGAATTTGTCTCCCAGTTTCTGTTGGAAAACAGACTGAACCAGGTTTTCCTCTAGGATTTTGCATGTGCTTAGATCTATTCTATTTATTTTTATCCTAAAAAACTCCATAGTCCTTGCCGATGACATGTATACCCATAACATGCTGTAGCCACCATCATGCTTGAAAATATGAAGAGTGGTATTCAGTGATGTGTTGTGTTGGATTTTCTCCAAACATAACGCTTCGTATTCAGGACATAAAGTTAATTTGTTTGCCACATTATTTGCAGTTTTACTTTAGTGACTTATTGAAAACATTTTATTCTGTACAGGCTTCCTTCTTTTCACTCTTTCATTTAGGTTTGTATTGTGGAGTAACTACAATGTTGTTGATCCATCCTCAGTTTTCTCCTATCACATCCATTAAACTCTGTAACTGTTTAAAAGTCACCATTGGCCTCATGATGAAATCCTGAGTGGTTTCCTTCCTCTCCAGCAACTGAGTTAGGAAGGATGCCTGTATCTTCTTAGTGACTGGGTGTATTGATAAACCATCCAAAGTGTAACTAAACCATGCTCAAAGGGATATTCAATGTCAGTTTTGGGGGTTTCCGTCAACCAATAGGTGCCCTTCATTGCGAGGCATTGGAAAACCTCCTTGGTCTTTGTGGTTAAATCTGTGTTTGAAATGCACTGCTCGACTGAGGGACATAATTGTATGTCCCTCATCTCTGTACCCCAAAAATCATGTTAAACACTATTATTGCACAAATATTGAGTCCATGCAACTTATTATGTGACTTTTACAATTATATAGATTCTTTTAAATACAATGAATTCCATTCCCCACCCCCAAGAACCCCCCAATGCACCGACAACCAAAATAATGAACTAAAAGAGAAGAAAGGAAAATAAATAAGAAAACAGCAAACAACAATGCAAAAAATAAAGTATATACAAAAATAATAAATTTAAAACAAAGGACATCAAGGACAACTAAAATCATAACAGCAATGCCAACTGTATATGTTTGTGTGCATGTCTGGCACTATTACATGTATGTGTGTGTTCTTGTATGCGTTTATTTGAATCAGAGTGTGTGTATATGCATGTGTACAAACACCTGCACGGCATCAGCTTCAGGCAATTCGGCATTAGTTGTAAAAACACTGCCACTTAGTGTCATTCAAATGTACTTTTTATTATGTTTTATTTTGACTTTTATCTTTGACCATCATTCTATCTCTCACATAACAACTCCACTCCCACTTGTCTCCAATTCCACATACCAACCCTCAGCTTCCCTCAGCCCATCTCATCTATCTCTGCTGGCCACCCACTTCGGGTTTCTACGCAACACATCTTTCAACTATGCCGTGATGTTTAACGTGACAATTTCAATCTATCTAATCGAATAGAATCCACAGATTATGAGTTGAAGATAAATACTTTTACTAAGAGTATTAGTATATTAGTAATTGACTGACCCAGTCTCTCCAGATCTCCTAACAGTACTATTTCTAGGGTCAATTTTAGATCAATGCAATGCATTTTCAGCCATTCCTGAACCTGAGACCAGAAACAGGCTACCTGAGGGCAATACCAAACTAAATGGTCTATTGATTCTGTATCCTCACAACAAAATCTGCAGATCTTTGATGATTTTATGCCCCAAATATTCAACATTTTGTTGGTGGCAAGAATTCTACATAATAATTTTAGCTGAAAAGTACGGTCTTGAATCTTATGCTGTTATATATATATCAACTCATACACCCTGTTCCATGGAATCGGTATATCAAAAATCTCTTCCCAACTATTTTGCAATCTGTATGGCACAGTTGTCAACATCCTGGTCCTCAAATGAAACTGGTATACTTTCCTATTTATGCTATTTTTATTCCTACACCAGTTTTGATCCTTTATATTGGGCAGACAGACCAGTTCCCTACCTCCTCCCACTGCCACTCGCCTCCTCCATATTTGGGGCAATGCTGTAATCAATTGGTTGTACAGTCGTGGCCAAAAGTTTTGAAAATGACACAAATATTAATTTTCACTCAGTCTGCTCCTTCAATGTCTTTAGATATTTTTGTCAGATTTTACTATGGAATACTGAAGTATAATTACAAGCATTTCCTAAGTGTCAAAGGCTTTTATTGAGTTGATGCAAAGAGGCAATATTTGCAGTGTTGACCCTTCTTTTTCAAGACCTCTGCAATCCGCCCTGGCATGCTGTCAATTAACTTCTGGGCCACATCCTGACTGATGGCAGCCCATTCTTGCATAATCAATGCTTGGAGTTTGTCAGAATTTGTGGGTTTTTGTTTGTCCACCAGCCTCTTGAGGATTGACCACAAGTTCTCAATGGGATTAAGGTCTGGGAAGTTTCCTGGCCATGGACCCAAAATATCGATGTTGTGTTCCCCGACCACTTAATTATCACTTTTGCCTTATGGCAAGGTCCTCCATCCTGCTGGAAAAGGTATTGTTCGTCACCAAACTGTTCCTGGATGGTTGGGAGAAGTTGCTCTCGGAGGATGTGTTGCTACCATTCTTTATTCATGGCTGTCTTCTTAGGCAGAATTGTGAGTGAGCCCACTCCCTTGGCTGAGAAGCAAGCCCACATATGAATGGTCTCAGGATGCTTTGCTGTTGCATGACACAGGACTGATGGTAGCCGCCACCTTGTCTTCTCCGGACAAGCTTTTTTCCAGATGCCCCAAACAATCGGAAAAGGGATTCATCAGAGAAAATGACTTTATCCCAGTCCTCAGCAGTCCAATCCCTGTACCTTTTGCAGAATATCAGTCTGCACCTGATGTTTTTCCTGGAGAGAAGTGGCTTCTTTGCTGCCCTTCTTGACACCAGGCCATCCTCCAAAAGTCTTCGCCTCACTGTGCGTGCAGATGCACTCACACCTGTCTGCTGCCATTCCTGAGAAAGCTCTGTACTGGTGGTGCCCGATCCTCAAGCAGCTGAATCAACCTTAGGACCGTCTCCTAAGGTTGGCGCTTGCTGGACTTTCTTGGGCGCCCTGAAGCCTTCTTCACAACAATTGAACCACTCTACTTGAAGTTCTTGATGATCCGATAAATGGTTGATTTAGGTGCAATCTTACTGGCAGCAATATCCTTGCCTGTGAAGCCCTTTTTGTGCAAAGCAATGATGATGGCACATGTTTCCTTGCAGGTAACCATGGTTGACAGAGGAAGAACAATGATTCCAAGCACCACCCTCCTTTTGAAGCTTCCAGTCTGTTATTCAAACTCAATAAGCATGACAGAGTGATCTCCAGCCTTGTCCTCGTCAACACTCACACCTGTGTTAACGAGAGAATCACTGACATGATGTCAGCTGGTCCTTTTGTGGCAGAGCTGAAATGCAGTGAAAATGTTTTTTTTTGTGATTCAGTTAATTTGCATGGCAAAGAGGGACTTTGCAATTAATTGCAATTCATCTGATCACTCTTCATGACATTCTGGAGTATAAGCAAATTGCCATCATACAAACTGAGGCAGCAGACTTTGTGAAAATTAATATTTGTGTCATTCTCAAAACCTTTGGCCACGACTGTACTCTTGGATTGAGCAGACCTTTCTGTACAATTCTGATAACTCTATGAAGGACATAACTGCTTCATAGAGGAGTTAACATAACCATTCCAATTTACAATATAATTTAAGAACAAAATACCCTTTTCAAACATCTTTCCCATAAGTACAGGTATTTTATCAACCAGCACATTTGAGTTCAGCCATAATATTTGTTGTAATATTTTTTCTATCTTTTCAGGGGGATGAAATTGAAATTGTAGCCAGCTCTGAAATGCTTGTTTGAAAAAGAGAGATACTTTGAAAAAGTATAATTTTCAATTTTACAAGTTTTCTATTGAAATTCATTGTGGAGAGCTTATTTCTATCTTTTGTTATATGAATACTGAGTATGTCTACTTCACCATCAGCCCATTTTATAGGTAAACTGCAGGGTAATGTAAAATTGTCTTTTATAAGGATCCAATACGTAATATTGTACACTTATCATAATTAGGTTTTAGTCCAAAGTACAGAAAAGTTATCTAGATCTTTAATGAGACATTGCAGGGATCTAGCTTGCGGACTTAATATAAAACTTGAGTCATCGGCATACATGGACACCTTTGTTTTTAAGCCTTGGATTTCTAATCCTCTAATGTTGCTATTGGATCTGATTTTAATAGCTAGCATTTCGATGGCCATAACGAATAGATATGGTGACAGCGGACACCCTTGTTTAACTCCTCTTGACAATTCAAAACTCTCTGAGAAGTAGCCGTTATTTACTATTTAACACCTGGGGTTGCTATACATTACTTTTACCCATTTTATAAGAGAATTACCGAAATTGAAAAAATCCAGGCATTTATATATAAAATCGTCTTACTTTATCAAATGCCTTTTCAAAATCCACTATAAATACCATTCCTGGCTTCTTATATGTTTCATGATGTTCTATTATTTCTAGTAGTTGTCGTATATTATCTCCAATGTATCGTCCATATAAAAAACCTGTCTGATCAGGATGAACAATACCTGGTAAAACCCTTTTAATTCTGAGTGCTATGCATTTTGCTAGTATTTTTGCATCACAACATTGAAGTGTAAGGGGCCTCCAGTTTTTTTGATATTTGCCATCTGGGTCTTGTTTTAAATAAAGAATTCAGACCTTCCTGCTGAGTACCTGACAGACTACCATTTCTATAGGAGTAGTTAAAACAATCTATCAATGGAGCTTTTAGTATGTAAAAATACTTGATATACCTCTACTGGTATGACATCAAGCCCTGGGGTTTTTCCAGACTGAAAGGATTTAATAGCCTCAAAAAGTTATTCCTCTGTAATTTGGCCTTTGCACTGATCTTTCTGTACATTTGTTAATTAATTTTTTTTAATATTATTTGGAAAAAAATCCTTACCATAATCTTCATTCAGTGGGAAAGGACGACACGGAAAAGAGAACATCTGCCTAAAATAATTAGCTTCCTCTTTTAAAATATCATTCGGAGAATCATAGATGACTCAGTCTTCAGTAACGAGTTTCAGCAAATTGTTTTTGATAGCATTCCTGTATTGGAGATTCAGAAAGAATTTTGTGCATTTTTCTTCATATTCCATCCAGTTTGCTTTATTTTTGTAATAGATTACATAAGATCGTTCTTGAATAAGTTCCTCGAGTTCTTTTTGTTTTTCCTCTAACTTATTTTGAATCTCTGTAGTGTCGTTTTTATGGCTATCTACCTGTACTATTAGTTCATGGATTTCCCTTGTTAGTCTTCTCTTTAGCCAGAAACTGCTTTTTATTATTGATGAATATTGAATTAGATGACCCTGAAGGTACATTTAAAGGTATCCCAAACAATAAGGGATTTGCTGAACCTATATTTGTCACGATCCTCTGAAGGGACAGACCAAGGCGCAGCGAGGTATCCAGTATACATGTTTATTTAACACAACGTAACTCACATAACTGGGCAAAACAATGGGCAAAACAATAAACAGAACAATAAACAGAACAATAAACAGAACATAGACTTACACCACAAACAAATGAAGCTATGCCTAAACAATAACCCACAAACCCTAAATGAAAACCCCAAACATATATATGGTTCCCAATTAGAGACAACGACACACAGCTGCCTCTAATTGGGAACCATTACCCCAACATAGAAATAGAACACCTAGAACTCAAAAAACCCTACACCAAAAACGAAACCTAAACACGCCAGCCTAAAACTCTGGCCTGGACGTGACAATATTATACTGGAACAATTAAGTTATACATTATTTTGTCTTAGTTAAAAATAAGTTGTCCTCCAGTAAACTTTGATTAAATTTCCAATATCCCCGCCCACGTGGAAAATATATAAGAGCTATGTGAATGCCAATTAGATGATGATCCGATCGCATTCTGTCTCCTATTAAAACTTATTTTAACCTTTGATGCAAGAGAGAAAGAGACAAGAAAGTAGTCAAGAACACTAGCTTGATTAAGTCTCTTCCATGTATATCTCACTAGGTCTGGGTTTTTTAGTCTCCAAATATACACTATTTCTAATGTGTCCATAATATTTGTGATTTCTTTAAGGGCATGGGGATGATAGTTTGTAGAGTGATTACCTTTACGGTCCATTGAGGTACTTAACACTGTAATAGTCACCTACCATAATGATTAGATCATTTGTTGCCTGTAAGTTCAACAAATTGGTATAAATGTTTTGAAGAAGTGTGGATCATCCTGATTGGGACCATATAGATTAATGAGCCAAATCTCTTTTTCGCCCACTTTCATATTCAAAAGGATCCACCTTTCTTATGAATCATTCCTGACTATTTGCACATTCAGATCGACATTTTTGTTAATTAATATCATCACACCCTTTGAGTTCCTTTGTCCATGACAGAAAATTATTTCACCACCCCATTCCTTTTTTATCTAAGGATGTAGGGTGAGTTTCCTGTAAACAGTATATGTTATATTCCTTTTCTTTTAGCCATGTAAGGACTGATCTTCTTTTTTTATAATCTGCTAAACCGTTACAATTATAACTGGCAATACTTATTTCACCCCTTACCATAACTAGATTCTATTCTCAGTATAAATTGACCATAATTAGTGATTGTAAAGTTACTGCTATCAGAGGTATTATGTAGGTCAAAACTAGAGCTTTCAAATGTCTGATATTAAGAATTCAAGAAATAGGTTCTAGCAATATGTGTTTTATTCCCTTGCCCGTTTGCTTGTGAGCCAATTCCACAGATGTTAGAAAATTTAGACAAGATATTATGTGTGTAGAAAATCTGAGTAGGTTGATGTGTATGATATTGGATGTGATACAGTCAGAGTGTGTACAATGTCTGTATAAGAGTAAGACTATAATGTGTGATGTCCAAATAAATAATAACTCTGCCAATTTGCATGGTTGAGTGTCTATGTGTGTAACATGTAGTGCGTATAGCCTTAATATTCATGATGATAATTGTAATCCATATCGTATTACCATCATAGTTGCATCATAATTACCTTTAACATAATTGAAAACACATCCCAGCATTTACATAGCAAACATATTTAAACTTGTAGACAAATACATAAAAAAGATAGACAAACAATAAACACATTAAATTATAAAACAGTTCTCGACAATAGAGAGAGAGAAGAGAAGAGAAGAGAAAAAGAGAGTGAGAGAAGAGTACGAGATCAGGTGTGTGTAGGTATAAGTCCGTATGTGTAAGCAAGCATGTAATTGAGTATGTGTGTGTTCATATCCACTTCATAATGTTCAGATATTTTTACAGTTCCCATACCTTCTTTTCCTAAAGTCCCTGTAGAACTTAGTACAGCCACAGTGTTATGGAGCTGTCTCGGAATAGCTGTCCATCTATAAAGAGTTTGTCCACAATGATATAGGCACGCCTACCATCCTTCCTTTGTTGTCTTTGTACCAGATATAGTCTCTACGACATTCTGTTTATCTCCCTTGGAAATTGGTAATTGACACCGAATTTGGTCCCTTTAAGCTCCCTTCCCTGCTTTTGATCAGCTCCTTTTGTTGGTAGTGTTCAAATTTTGCGATGATCGGTCGGGGACCCTTGGTCTTGTTGCTCCGAGCTCCAAGTCTATGTACTCGGTGGAAAGCCACCTTGTTTACAGTCTCTATAGGATGTTTCAAGGCGGATTGCATCAATTCTCTGATCGCGCCCTCTGAATTATTGGATGCGTCCTAAGGAATCCCAGAATAAAATAGATTTTCACGCATGCTACGACTTTGTATGTCAAGTAGAGTTAAGCACAATTTTACTCCTGAACTCAGGCTTGACATAACAAAGGGGTTGAATACTTATTGACTCAAGACATTTCAATTTGTAAAAATGTCTAAAAACAGAATTCCACTTTGACATTGTGGTGTATTGCGTGTAGGCCAGTGACACAACATTTGTAACACAACAAAATGTGGAAAAAGAAAAGTCGAGGGGTGTGAATAATTTCTGAAGACACTTTATGAAAGCATTTATGGTAGCATTTTGTTAATTAATTATAACTAATTAGTATGTCATTACATTTATCTTCTAAATGATACTTCTATATTAGTCTTCACATTTTGCTCCCAAGTAAGAGACACTTGAGACAAGACTGTTAGCATGGTTACACTATTATTATTATTTTTTTTTACAATAGGTTACCCGGCTTGTCATCAAATTGTTTCTAGTATTGAGACACTTCAAAATTGACAGTTCGGCGGTAGCATTTTCTTCCTACGGTTGACTTTACTCTGTCATCACAGAATAGAAGAGCACCCGTGGCTTAAACTGCTTGAAATGCTGTTCAACGGACGGAACTATTGTGGACCGGGAAGCGTTTCAGCACGAAAATACAACAGTGTCCGTTACCCAAATCAGTCCCGTCTAAAAATGGCGGAGTATATACATGTCGTTCGAAGGGCTTTGGGACAGTTAGGAGGTCACGGCGGTGTGAAAGGCTTGTTGGTTCAGTTATTCAGGTCAGTAGAAGAGCGATATGATGTGCCATGTAATCTATAGAGGTGGTTGCTGTGACTTTCAATGCATTTACTCGAGATAAATAAGTGTCCCCGGTTGACAGGCAACCTGCTAGCTAACTTTCTATCACTAACTACCTACTGTATCTAGTTAACTACTGTAGCGGGCTAAATTTGTAAACAAACGGACTCACTGCTCGTTTTAAAAGCTGTTTTAAGGCTACTTGATTGTGTGATCTCTGACCTGTATCCGGTCCGACAAAATTAGACATAGTGCTAACGGACAAGCCAGCTAGTTATCTAACTTGGAGTGACTGTGTTTTTGTTACAGGGCAAATGATGTGAAAACGGGAGCGCTGATCGGCGTGGACAAGTATGGAAACAAGTACTTTGAGGACACACGCTACTTTTTGGTAAGGCTGAACAGACCGAAACCTCAGCTCACAATACCAGTAATGGCCTTAGGCTATGTACTGCACTGACAATCATCATATTATCTCTGAATGTAGTCAGCAAATATGATATTTTCCATATGGAGTTGATTGGTCAGACTGTGGGGAAATCAAGTAGTAGAAGTGTGGTAGAGAGGGCTGTTCAAAGACCTGTAGTGTACTGCGTAACACCTCTCTTTGTCAGGTCGTCACCGCTGGGTGATCTACACAACAGAGATGAATGGAAAGAACACCATGTGGGAGGTGGATGGCAGCATGGTGCCCGCTGAATGGTAAATCCATCTTACTTGGTTTGACACAGGTAGAGTTGCCTCTATCTCAGTGACTGGGCCATTGCCATGTTGGAGATACTGGCCTTCATTGTAAAATTGCTGACATAAGTTCTGAATATGGAATTGTCACAGATCTGGGTGGTACTCATTGAGTTGATGTACTGGTGTCTTAATTGTGTTTTTACCGTCTAAGAACCTTCTATTAATGAACTAGCCTATTGATGAAATGAGTACCTGATGCTAACTCCCAATCTTAAATCTCCTCAGGCATCGCTGGCTGCACTGTATGACAGACAACCCCCCTACCACACACCCTCCTACGCCCAAGAAGTTCCTGGCGGAGGTCCACCAGTTCAACGTGAGTGGTTCGGCCCAGGCGTACGTGCCCTACTCCACCACCCGCAAGAAGATCCACGAGTGGGTGCCCCCAAAGGCTCAGTGACCCGACCGACCTGACCTTTAACCTCTGACCCGTGACCTTGTTCTGTAAATGATGAGTGTGATTTCCTTGTGTGTGCATTCACCAGCACATCTTTGCTTCTAAATAAAATGTAATCTATATGGACACTGGTGATGACTCCTTATGTGTGAAATAGTGGGCTGTTATGTCACTAGTGACTTGTTGGCAGACTAATGACCAGCTCTCCACAAGTCTGACATAAAAATGTTAGCAACATGAGTTTGTTTGAGAGGTTTTTTAAGACTGACAGACTGGCCCGTTGTTGAGGGGCAGATTATGAGGTAATGTTTCTCTGAGGGTGTTAGATGGTCTGATTTGTGTGTGTGTGTTGCAGACAGCAGGATATTGCTGAGCTGAGAAAATGCTGCAGTATTTCACATGGGGGTACTAGGAGCATGTCTGATCAGATGACCATCACATCAGGGTGATATTGTGGGCAGGGTGTTGTCACATTCACGCAGACAGACACTCACACTCCCAGCTCCAGTCCCTCTGTCCTCTCGGGGACTCTGCTGTGCTATGAGAGGTGAGTTGATTCTTCTCTGCTTGTGGCCCATCTTGGACTACTGACTGAAGGTATAAATTATATCAAAGCCAATTGCAATATATAAGAGCAGTGTTTCTCAATCCAGTACCAATCTGTGAGTTGGCAGACAATTCTCTAATGTGAACGTCCAGTTAAGACCATAGTTTGACCATCCTTGGTGGTGCAGAAAAGACATACTGTATCCCTGGTGAATCTTTTCATATGGCGTTAAGTAGATATTTTTCTGCACTGGAAAAATTGCAGAGTTGATCTACTTGTAGGCATCATAATAGCCGTTCTACTGTAGTCTGTACCTTAGTAAGGACATTGATATTTTCAGAAGCAGCTTGGTTACTCAGGGTTTACCGGTATTCTAACCCTGCCTTTGCTTCCAGCGGTCTGGGCTGTTAGATGAGAAGGTTTACGCTGTCAACGCTATTCGGCCGTGGGATCAGTGAGGATGCAGAGGATGAGGTCAGTCTCTATCCCTTTATATGGCTGTTTGAATCATTTTGAAATGCCCCCTCACTGAAATGACATGGCTGGACAGGTGAAACCCTCATAAATAGCCACCATCCCAATTGTGCCATTTCAGTGGTTACTTCAAGGGAGAGAGGAAGGAAGGATGCATGTTAAAGGTCCAATGCAGCCTTTTTTTTAAATCTCAATATAACATCATTTCTGGGTAACAATTAAGTACCATACTGTGATTGTTTTCAATAAGATTTTTCAAAAAGAAACAAAAATAGCTGATTTTCTTAGATAAAAAAAAATCTGTTGTATACTTTTTTTATTATTGTTTTTTGGGGGGCCCATCCACCATCCCTCCTCTTCATCCCACCTATCTCCGTAAACCGTCCTCTTACGATTTCCATGTGCCATAACGTTTTTCAACTGTGATGTGATGTTTCACTTACATTCTGAACCTGTCTAATCACATAGTATACACAGATTGTAAGATAAATATTTTTACCAAAAGTATTATTATATTGTTGATTGATTGACGATGGTTTTCTAAATCTCCCAACAGTGCTATTTGGAGGGTTCATTTGAGATAAATGTGATTTTTCAGCCATTCCTGAACCTGTGACCAGATACATGAAAAATAGCTACTTAGCAAAGATCAATTTCTCAAATGAGAATTTTGCTTGGACTCTCTAGGAGTGGTCTGAGTTGGGAGGGGAACAGTTTAAACTAGCTGTTATTGGCAGAGAGGTTTGGAACTATAGTTCTTATTGGTCTATTAACTAATTTACCAACTGGAGATGTCACCAGGAAGACCAAAACTGCATTCCACCAAAGCAGACTGAAATTTAAGGCGGCTTTTTCCTACAGCTCTTACAGTACAATTATCATAAATTTCACAGTATTATTCCAACCTCATGGTGTGGAAATATATATAAAACACAGAAAAGTCACGTTTTTGACTTCACTGGGTCATTAAAGAGTTATTGGAAAGGGGCCACATCATTTTCTCCTTTCCGCTTTCTATCACTGTCAAGAAGACCTGTAATGACTGATCCATCCACCTGGGGTCTCTGTGTCCCCTGATATAGTCGGCATTCAACTCACACCTCAGCTATACCATAATTTTATCAAAGGAAATTCATGAGCACTTGGCTTTTGAGCATGTAATTGGCTGTTGTTGAGGAGCTCTTTGTTGATGTGGAATAACATTGCCACAAGTCAACAGTTCCAGATGTTGCAATATATCCAGCTACCTCTGACTAGAATGTGACCGGCTATCATTTGGAAGCCAGTCACATAGGCACCAGGACAGGGCCCGTTGGACAATCCTCATAAAGATCCCAAGTAATCTTTTGGCGCCTTGCGGCGGAGCTTTATCGCTTTGACTGGAAGGTGTTTGAATTAACTGGAGTGTTTAAATGTGTTTCCAACTTCACTGTCTCTCAGTGGGTTGAAGCTCCTGGTGCTAAAGGTCTAAGGGATTAGTATAGAGGGTTTAGAGTTTATCGGAACCTGCTGTAAAGTAACAGGAGTCTGCCATGTTTAGTTGGTTAGGTTTAGTGTGTGTAGAATATCAGAGCTGTGTCACTGGTGTTTCAGCTAGTGTCTCTGAGTCATCATTTGTGTAAATGGAGTAAAATGGCGTCTGAGTTAAGTGAGAGGACTTGCACTGCCATGGTGATACTTCCTTGTGGCTAATTATAAGGTCAGTGAACATTCAACACATCTCTCATCTCACTCTCCATTTTCTCTCTGCAACTATCTCCTCTTCTCTCTCTCTCTCCCCATCTCTATATTCCTCTCCATTTGTGTGTGTGTGTGTGTGTGTGTGTGTGTGTGTGTGTGTGTGTGTGTGTGTGTGTGTGTGTGTGTGTGTGTGTGTGTGTGTGTGTGTGTGTGTGTGTGTGTGTGTGTGTGTGTGTGTGTGTGTATAATGAGATGGCAGCTGTGTTGGTGGTGATGCCAGCTGGGCACCAGAGGGAATATAAGGACTCATTTTAGAGCAGGTGCATCCCTCTGCCCTCTGCCCCCTGGTACCCACTGGTACCCTGATCCCTCTCACCTCATCTCACCACCTGTCTGTCTGTCCCCATTCTATCCCTTCGGAGCAAACTCCCTATTTTCTTTTCCCTCCCTCTTCCTGTTTCTGCTACATTCTCTTTCCTTTCTGCTACCCTTATACTCTCCTTCCTCCCCCACTCCTCATTTTGTCTCTTCTGTTCTTCCTTCTGTCCATATCGTATATTCATGTCTGTATTCATCTGGAGATGATATATGATGAGTCTGTAGTATTTCCTGGACAGGGAGACAAGCCTCCCGGCTCTGTAGATGTTTAATGAGTCAGAGGGGGCCGGGCGCCGAATATTTTATTTGTAGGGTTTTCAGGCCTTTAGACATCCTCTTGAGCACAGTGCTGTAGAAATAACTCCGGGCCTGTTCTGTTCACCTCCCCTGTGTGCCTCATCTCTTAATGGGCTCTGAGAGAGACAGAGAGAGAAAGAGAGGGAAAAAGACACACTGAATGGTTCTCAGAGAATGGTTCTCAGAGGCTTAGCCTTACTGAATGATAGTTGGGGGGTATATTTGAATATGTGTGGGAGTGGGAGCAGAGCCCAGTTGCATTGAGACACCACACACACACACACAGAGGCCGGCTGTTATCTAGGGCTGTGCAGATTAATGTCTCTGTCTGAATGTATTCACCACTGAGACAGAGCAGAAGGAGGGGGGAGAGATTACTTCACTAACTGTACCAACTCTATCCCAACAGCAGTATACAGAGGTCCTGTATTCCCTCCCTCCCTTTCCTAACCTGTAGGACATCCCTGCTACCTCTCAGCCTGTTGTTCTGGTTGCTGACTCCTGATTGGCCTCAGAGGTAGTAAATGAATGCCGTGGTGAAGCGTGCCTGGGCGGGCCAAGGAGGGAGGTGGATAAGAATCAGAGACCTCAGGCAGGGGGTGGGGGCTGGTTACTGCCTTATAAGGGCGTCCCTCCCAACCCCTCAGGAACTCAGGAACAGGGCAGAACCATGCAGAACAGAACAGTACAGACTGCTGAACGCACCTCAGGACAGGACAGAACAAGACAGCAGACTGACAGCAGTTCAGTAGTGCCTGGTGTGGAAGGGAACGGGCTCAGAGTGTGTGTAGGAGTGTGTGTGTGTAAGAGTGTATCTTTGGATTTTTAGGGTGTTGGTTAGGGAAGTCCGAGCCGGGCCTTGTGACGGCACATCTTTATCTCCACTGACAGGAAGGAAGGGCTTTCACCGGAGCCAGAGGGAAACCACGCGCACGCACGCACGCGCACGCACACGCACACGCACACACACACACACACACACACACACACACACACACACACACACACACACACACACACACACACACACACACACACACACACACACACACACACAGTGGCTGTTCCTCTAAAAGGCTGCCAGCTCTTTGATGATCACTGAGCGTCTTCTGAAGCTCGTAGGAATGAACTTTGACTTCACACACTCTGGCCCTTAACCCTGAGGAAGAGGAGAGATGAAGAAGCACTTCACGACCGTCCCACTCATCCACGTCACAGAGGTAGGGTGTGTGTGTGTGACTGAGACTGTCTAAATGAAGTCAGAACTGTACTCACATGCTGTCAGCTGTGTGTTTATACTGACGGCAAACACCACATGAGGAGCTGTGTGTGTGTGGGGACATTTGGGTGAATGTGAACACCAGGTAAACGGTCAGTAGTGTTACAGAAAAAGGGAGAGGTTGTGTTTTACAGTTTGATGTTGTGTCAGACGTGTTGTGTCCTGCCCCTGTGTGTGTGTGTGTGTGCGTGTGTGTGTGCGCACGTATAGTTATACTATGCTGTTTGCCTAATATCAGAGGGATGTCTTTAAAACCAGTCAGTCATAGATCATTGATCTGCTTCTAGTTATCCAGACCACATCATTCATATCTCTCCTCTCTGCCATACCTGTTTCTCTCTCTCTCTCTTCCCCCCTCTCTCTCTCTCTCTCTCTCTCTCTCTCTCTCTCTCTCTCTCTCTCTCTCTCTCTCTCTCTAATCACCCCTTCCCTATCTTTAATGCCCCCCCCCTCTTTCTCCTCTCTCTCCCTCCCCGTTGAGTGCTGAGCAGTGCTTCCTGACTGGCCTATGGTAGTGGTAGATGTTGTCATTCTGCTGTGTGTGGATAATGACTCTCTTCCAGTCAGTCTTGCCACAGACCACTAATGAGAAAAAAGAGACAGAGAGGGAGAGAAAGAAGAGAGGTATGGTGGAGAGGTAGGCACGAGTTTTGTCAGTAGTTCTCTGGTAATGCTGACCCTGGCTATCTTGATGCTGTGTCTCTGTGCCATGGATATATACCATTACCTTTATACCGTTACCTTTACGTTAGGGCTGCATTGGGTTACTGTGTGTGTCGGTGTGTGTGTGTGTTTTAGACTAATGTTGAAATCTTTCTATACCCAACCTCTCTAAGTGTTTGTACAGAAACTCTAATAATAGAAGTAATTAAACTCTTACCTGAGTAAATATTAGATGCCATGGTAACGCCTTAGTAACTCGTTGCCTTAGATACGGAGAGCTTGGATGCCTTGGTCAGTTTTGCTGATCTCTTTCATGTTGTTTATCCCAGGTACAGTGAGGGAAAAAGGTATTTGATCCCCTGCTGATTTTGTACGTTTGCCCACTGACAAAGAAATGATCAGTCTATAATTTTAATGGTAGGTTTATTTGAACAGTGAGAGACAGAATAACAACAAAAGAATCCAGAAAAAACGCATTTGAAAAATGTTATAAATTGATTTGCATTTTAATGAGGGAAATAAGTATTTGACCCCCCTCTCAATCAGAAAGATTTCTGTCTCCCAGGTGTCTTTTATACAGGTAACGAGCTGAGATTAGGAGCACACTCTTAAAGGGAGTGCTCCTAATCTCAGTTTGTTACCTGTATAAAAGACACCTGTCCACAGAAGCAATCAATCAATCAGATTCCAAACTCTCCACCATGGCCAAGACCAAAGAGCTCTCCAAGGACGTCAGGGACAAGATTGTAGACCTACACAAGGCTGGAATGGGCTACAAGACCATCGCCAAGCAGCTTGGTGAGAAGGTGACAACAGTTGGTGTGATTATTCGCAAATGGAAGAAACACAAAATAACTGTTAATCTCCCTCGGCCTGGGGCTCCATGCAAGATCTCACCTCGTGGAGTTGCAATTATCATGAGAACGGTGAGTTATCAGCCCAGAACTACACGGGAGGATCTTGTCAATGATCTCAAGGGAGCTGGGACCATAGTCAACAAGAAAGCAAGGTCCCCCTGCTCAAGAAAGCACATATACAGTATATCACAAAAGTGAGTACACCCCTCACATTTTTGTAAATGTTTGAGTATATCTTTTCATGTGACAACACTGGAGAAATGACACTTTGCTACAATGTAAAGTAGTGAGTGTACAGCTTGTATAACAGTGTAAATTTGCTGTCCCCTCAAAATAACTCAACACACGGCCATTAATGTCTAAACCGCTGGCAACAAAAGTGAGTACACCCCTAAGTGAAAATGTCCAAATTGGGCCCAATTAGCCATTTTCCCTTCCCGGTGTCATGTGACTCGTTAGTGTTACAAGGTCTCAGGTGTGAATGGGGAGCAGGTGTGATAAATTTGGTGTCATCGCTCTCACACTTCCTCATACTGACTGGTCACTGGAAGTTCAACATGGCACCTCATGGCAAAGAACTCTCTGAGGATCTGAAAAAGAATTGTTGCTCTACATAAAGATGGCCTGGGCTATAAGAAGATTGCCAAGACCCTGAAACTGAGCTGCAGCACGGTGGCCAAGACCATACAGCGGTTTAACTGGACAGGTTCCACTCAGAACAGGCCTCGCCATGGTCGACCAAAGAAGTTGAGTGCACGTGCTCAGCGTCATATCCAGAGGTTGTCTTTGGGAAATAGACGTATGAGTGCTGCCAGCATTGCTGCAGAGGTTGAAGGGGTGGGGGGTCATCCTGTCAGTGCTCAGACCATACGCCGTACACTGCATCAAATTGGTCTGCATGGCTGTCGTCCCAGAAGGAAGCCTCTTCTAAAGATGATGCACAAGAAAGCCCGCAAACAGTTTGCTGAAGACAAGCAGACTAAGGACATGGATTACTGGAACCATGTCCTGTGGTCAGATGAGACCAAGATAAACTTATTTGGTTCAGATGGTGTCAAGCCTGTGTGGCGGCAACCAGGTGAGGAGTACAAAGACAAGTGTGTCTTGCCTACAGTCAAGCATGGTGGTGGGAGTGTCATGGTCTGGGGCTGCATGAGTGCTGCCGGCACTGGGAAGCTACAGTTCATTGAGGGAACCATGAATGCCAACATGTACTGTGACATACTGAAGCAGAGCATGATCCCCTCCCTTCGGAGACTGGGCCGCAGGGCAGTATTCCAACATGATAACGACCCCAAACACACCTCCAAGACGACCACTGCCTTGCTAAAGAAGCTGAGGGTAAAGGTGATGGACTGGCCAAGCATGTCTCCAGACCTAAACCCTATTGAGCATCTGTGGGGCATCCTCAAACGGAAGCTAGAGGAGTGCAAGGTCTCTAACATCCACTAGCTCCGTGATGTTGTCATGGAGGAGTGGAAGAGGACTCCAGTGGCAACCTGTGAAGCTCTGGTGAACTCCATGCCCAAGAGGGTTAAGGCAGTCCTGGAAAATGATGGTGGCCACACAAAATATTGACACTTTGGGCCCAATTTGGACATTTTCACTTAGGGGTGTACTCACTTTTGTTGCCAGCGGTTTAGACATTAATGGCTGTGTGTTGAGTTATTTTGAGGGGACAGCAAATTTACACTGTTATACAAGCTGTACACTCACTACTTTACATTGTAGCAAAGTGTCATTTCTTCAGTGTTGTCACATGAAAAGATATACTCAAATATTTACAAAAATGTGAGGGGTGTACTCACTTTTGTGATATACTGTACATGCCCGTCTGAAGTGTGCCAATGAACATCTGAATGATTCAGAGGACAACTGGGTGAAAGTGTTGTGGTCAGATGAGACCAAAATGGAGCTCTTTGGCATCAACTCAACTCGCCATGTTTGGAGGAGGAGGAATGCTGCCTATGACCCCAAGAACACCATCCCCACCGCCAAACATGGAGGTGGGAAACATTATGCTTTGGGGGTGTTTTTCTGCTAAGGGGACAAGACAACTTCACCGCATCAAAGGGACGATGGACGGGGCCATGTACCGTCAAATCTTGGGTGAGAACCTCCTTCCCTCAGCCAGGGTATTGAAAATGGGTCGTGGATGGGTATTCCAGTATGACAATGACCCAAAACACACGGCCAAGGCAACAAAGGAGTGGCTCAAGAAGAAGCACATTAAGGTCCTGGAGTGGCCTAGCCAGTCTCCAGACCTTAAGGTTCGAGTTGCCAAACGTCAGCCTTGAAACCTTAATGACTTGGAGAAGATCTGCAAAGAGGAGTGGGACAAAATCCCTCCTGAGATGTGTGCAAACCTGGTGGCCAACTACAAGAAACATCTGACCTCTGTGATTGCCAACAAGGGTTTTGCCACCAAGTACTAAGTCATGTTTTGCAGAGGGGTCAAATACTTATTTCCCTCATTAAAATGCAAATCAATTTATAAAATTTTTCAAATGCGTTTTTCTGGATTTTTTTTTTTCTTCTGTCTCTCACTGTTCAAATAAACCTACCATTAAAATTATAGACTGATCATTTCTTTGTCAGTGGGCAAACGTACAAAATCAGCAGGGGATCAAATACTTTTTTCCCTCACTGTAGGCGGTGGATAACTCGGGGACACATCTCTGATGTAGTGGCAATATGGTCAATATAATATAATATATGGTCAATATAATATAATATAATAGTGGCAATATAATATAATATTATTTTAGTTCGTTAGTGGTGTGTGTTTATGCCTCCGTGAGATTGTGTGAATGAAGGTGTTGGGTAAACATTTAGTGCTCGCTCCACCCAGTGCTCACACTCTCTCTCTCTCACACACACACACACACACACACACACACACACACACACACACACACACACACACACACACACACACACAGGTCTGCTGTAACCCCCACCAGCTACTGAATCTCACTTTTGGACCGATGCTGTGTGAGGTTAATCTTGGGAGAATACTAGTCAGCCTCTCTGGTTATGCTCCTTATTAGAAAACAACCACAAGACTCCAAAACCAGAACATTAATGATAATTACCTCTCACCGCACTACCTCAGCCCATCCCCGTCATACACATCAGTCATCACCCCCCCCCACACCTCTTAATGTTCTGTTGATGAAAACACTCTTTGACCTGTCTGTCATGATGTGTTACCATGGGAACAATATATATTTTTTTCTCCAGCAAACATACTTTGATTCCAATTTCACAGCAATTTGGCCATTCACAGACACGCACGCATGCACACACACCCACCCACCCACCCACCCACCCACATTTACAAATTAGTGAAACTGAATGAAAGCACTTAATCCCAATAAACCTCCTCTAATCTTGCAATTCAAAGTACAAAACAAACACCGCAAACAGGCATCAACGTTAGCTACTTTCATTTAATTGTCTCAGGGTGATACTTTCCACCCATTAATTCCCCTCTTCCTCCCATTATGTCAACAGAAAAGACAGTTGTATTTGGAACAACCTTTCATATGCCTGCAGGAGGTCTGTTTCAGTGCCAAATCAAACAAGAAAATGTGGATGCTGAGTGAAACTCGCTCCATATGGCAACACTCACTCTATTGACCAACGCCTGACTCCTCATTTGTGTGAATGGAGTGAAAATGAACCAAAAAAGTGCATCCTTTCTTTCCCTCTCCCTAAATCTCTCCCTCTCTCTATCTTTTATCTGGTGTGATTCAGTGTGTTATTCACAGCTGAGTGTGCTTTCGCTCGCTGACAGGCAGGATGCATCAGTCTGTTATTATCCATCTCCATCTGACAGTGGCTCTGCTCTCTCTCTCTCTCTCTCTCTCTCTCTTCCTCTCTCTATCTCTCTCCTCTCTCTCGTTTGCTCTCTTTTTCTTTCTCTCTCTCTCTCTCTCTCTCTCTCTCTCTCTCTCTCTCGTTCTCTCTCTCGTTCTCTCTCTTTTTCTATCTCTCTCTCTTTCTCTCTCTCTCTCTCTCTCTCTCTCTCTCTCTCTCTCTCTCTCTCTCTCTCCTCTTTCGATTCCGGACGTGATTGGGAATCCCATAGGGCGGTGCACAATTGGCCCAGCGTCGTCCGGGTTTGGCCGGTGTAGGCTGTCATTGTAAATAAGAATTTGTTCTTAACTGACTCGCCTAGTTAAATAAAAATCCAAAAAAATATCATTATTCTCTCTCTTTATCTGACGGTTGTATCTGTGGTTAATCAGGTACCGACACTGGTAAGACCCTCTGTCTCTCTTTAATAATATTCTGCCACACAGTCCAGTCAGATTTACAGGTGAGGTTGAATACTACCGTCCCCCTCCTACCACCACCCACCTCTACCAGTCACTCCCTCCAGCCCTGTATTCATGTGCCACATTTTATGCCAGCTGCGCGGGGACAAAAGAGACCGTGGAGGTGGGAGGGATTAGTGGGTTGTGGATGGGTCTCTTGATCCACCATTTCACTCTGGGTCTGAACAGAATGGGAGGAGAAGAGGAGGGGAGGAGGAGGACAGGGGGCAAGGAGGGGGCAGTAAGTCTTTCTCAATAGCGTGATGTCTGGCTGAAAAGGAGAGCTGTTTGGGGGAAGCTGGGGGTCCAAGGGGGAAGGAGGGAGAGAGAGAGGACAAGAGAAGGGGAAGAAGGAGAGAGAGGAGGTAGTTGCTCTCTATTCCACTCCCTGCCCTCTCCTCTCTACAGCCTCACCCTGATGGTCCCCACAAATAGGCCTGCCATTCCTGTTTAGTACAGTCCTGTTATGACATATGTAATTTTAGCAACCCAGTGTTGATTCGTTCCCAGCCTGCCCTCTGACTGCGTTTAATAATGTCTGGCAGTCAGAAAGTAGCCTCTGTTATTACACATGGCTGAGGTATGAGGCCGACGAGACTGATTGGTTTGTCAGAGAAACCCATCCATAGAAACAGTGGCTGTGTGTGTGTGTGTGTGTGTGTGTGTGTGTGTGTGTGTGTGTGTGTGTGTGTGTGTGTGTGTGTGTGTGTGTGTGTGTGTGTGTGTGTGTGTGTGTGTGTGTGTGTGTGTGTGTGTGTGTGTGTGTGTGTGTGAAATTAGTGGAGAGGAAGCAGTACGAGAGAGAGATAGAATGTAATGTTTACTGTTCATTTTTGTACTGTTATTTAATTTTTGTTTATTATCTAAACATAAACATATCATGTCAATAAAATTGAATTGAATTGAGAGTGAGAGAGAGAGAGCGGGGGAGAGAGAGAGAGAGACTGTGTAAAGGCCATAAGCTGAAAGGGACTGGGTGGGAAATTGTCAGCATTAAAAAGATAAAGAAAAGGAGATGTGATGGCTACACTCACTGACACACAGCTTCACTTCCAAAGAGAGAGAGAGAGAGGAAGAGAGAGGGGGGAGAGAGAGAGTGAGAGGGCGCTTTGGAGGGAGAAGAGAGTGACTTTAGAGAGAGAGAGCGAGAGAGAAAGAGAGGGAGCTTTGAAGGGAGAAGAGAGTGATTTTAGAGAGAGAGAGAGAGAGAGGGAGCTTTGGAGGGAGAAGAGAGTGATTTTAGAGAGAGAGAGAGAGAGAGAGAGAGAGGGAGCTTTGAAGGGAGAAGAGAGTGATTTTAGTGATTTTAGAGAGAGAGAGAGAGAGAGAGGGAGCTTTGGAGGGAGAAGAGAGTGATTTAAGGGGTATGCAGAATGACGCATAAGGGTTTGAGAGAGATGAGGTTGTTTTTCTTCTGGACAGAACTAGGGTGTAGGATTTGGTCATCACAAACCAGTTCAACCACACTTCCCCAATTACTGAGAGACAAGGACCGTGTGTGTGTGTGTGTGTGTGTGTGTGTGTGTGTGTGTGTGTGTGTGTTCACTCTGCCTCAGTATACTGAATATTTTCAGAGTACCCACGTTGCTGCGTCGAGATGGCTCAGAGATTAGGGAAGATTTCACACAGACTGTCACAAACACTGTCTGTCACACATGCTCCATACACACACTTGTACACACAGGACTGAAACAGGGAATACAGATTCACACTTTGTGTTCCCATATGTACATATAGTGATCTGTTCTCCTATAATCTGATTACGCTCAGCACATCACCAGTCTGGACAGATAGGCCTTAACACTGCTAGAGGAGCAGCAATGCACTGTGTGTGTGTGTGTGTGCGTGTGTGACTGAGACTCAGGCAATGTGTGTGTGACCTAATCTGCCCTGGCATCTCTCTGAGTCACACAGGAAGGAGAAGGGACAGAGTTCCTCAGAGCAGTCTGTTCCAATGCCTTACCAGGGGGAATCGTCTGTTTGTTTCGATTTCCTTGTTCTTTGTAAGATTATCAATGCACAAACACACACAGAGGGTAGCTTTGGGGTCAGTTATGAGCCAGTATGACTCTTATAGAGGCATCATTTAGAATCCCATTAAAACATTCCAGATCTCTACATCAACATTCCATAACTCCACCTCAATATTCTGTTACGGAACCATGTGGGAAGGTAGAGGTCAGATTGGGGTGACGTCTGGGACAGAGACAGGAAGTGACGCAGGAAGTGTAGAACGAACACAACGTCAGGGGGAAGTGGAACAATGGCAGTCTTGCGATAAACCATGTGCATGCCCGTGCACACACACACCAGATGAACTATAGCCCACTGTCTCTCTATGCAAAGTCAATATTAATAAACTGGGCAATCTTATCTTTCAGAGTAATTGGATTATCAACTCAAAAGAAATGGACTATCAAGCGAGACCGCTAGTGCCATTTAGTCAAATTTTAGTTTGTTTACTATTCTTCCCCACAAGTGTAGTTAAACATGTCCACACACAGACACACAAACACTCACCTTTCACTCACTCACTCGATATTGCGGCAAAGGAGAGTGTGTATTTGTAAAGAGCAAACACACTGCAGGTAGTTCAGCTCTCAGAGGGATGAGACTTCTGTGTGATTAAGAAAGCAGCAGAAAAGGAGAGGGATAGAGAGAGCGGGCGCAAGGAATAAAACATTGACTTGGTTTGGCAGTTGAGACCAGTGAAAAGGCTGTATTAGAGTTCCATGGCTGGTGAAGTTCTGATTAGTGCTCTGATCAAAGTGGCTTAAATGAGCAGACTGTGTGGTTGCGTGTGCAGCATGCATGTGTGCATCCGTGTTTGTTCTAAAGCTATTCTCTCTGGGCACACATGGTGCTCCAAGCCAAATCAATGCAGCCAAACACCAATTTAGACCAAATTAACATTCCATTCCTCATTAGAAATCAAACACATTTAACTAATCAACAGGCCTACATAGGTGATAATGGAATAGAAGTGGATTAGTTAAATGGTCTGGTCAAAGCAGCGAGATCTGTCCCCAATCCCATAACACCCTCTATCTCTCTGACCTTATTTATAATACTAATAATAATAATTTGGTGGGTGCTTATATTTGTTCTATTTCATGTACAAGTGTTTATTATAAGCGTGTGTGATTTGGAAATGTGTTTTTTGCATATCCCAACTGCATACACCCTCGGAGAGTGGGGTCAGGGCCAGGGTCTGCCGTTATTAACAGTGACACTAGGGCAATTAGGGTTAAGTGCCTTGCTCAAGGGCACATCGACAGATTTTTCACCTTGTCGGCTCTGGGATTCTAACTAGTCGCTAGGATACCTGCCACCTCAATAAGTCTATTTTGTGTTTCTAGACCGGAAATAGATGGAAGCAATATGGTTGAAGCTCCCATAAACCCATTTGAGGACTTGTTGTTTACCTGGTGGTCTTCAGATCTGCCAACAGTGGAGGGGCTAGGTGGGGCCAGGCTAGGGGCTGTTTCCAGCCTGTGCTGTGAGTGAGAAGGTAAAGAAGACATGATGACTACTCCTGATGGATTCGTACTGTCTCTGGCTGCAGTATTTCTGATACGCAACATGTAAATAACTTATTAATGATTCACCCCCACCAAATGTATCAACATTTTCTCCAATTCTTCTCCAATTGACTCCGTATCTAATGAATGAATTACTCCAGAGCCAGATTCCATCTGATCCCATGTTGGCACTCATGCCACCATTCTCTATGCCCACCTTGCCCTCCATGGCAGGTGATGTTCTCTCCCTCCAAGCTGATTCATTTAGTCTTGGAACGTCTACCTGTCACCGGCCCGGTCGTTATGGCACTTAACGGCTGTGTGACTCATTCAGAATTCTTTCACTCTCTCTCTCATTCTGCCAGCCCAGTCTTACCTAGACATATCGACTCCACAGGCAGTTTGGGAGTTTAAGGCATCAATGCAGAGTGTGTGTGTGTGTTACTCACACGTTTAAGCAGTACCTTCACACATTAATTCAGTGTATGAAAGTACAATCCGATCATCATTATCTGTCTCCCTCAAATCAATGAATACATTTTATTTTATATATATATATTATATTCCCTCCTACCATTTTCATATACTGTGTAACATAATGGGAGGAAGAGGGGAATTAATGGGTGGAAAGTATCACCCTGAGACAATTAAATGAAAGTAGCTAACGTTGATGCCTGTTTGTGGTGTTTGTTTTGTACTTTGAATTGCAAGATTAGAGGAGGTTTATTGGGATTAAGTGTTTTCATTCAGTTTCACTAATTTCTACATTCGCTTTATACACTCACCACACACAGCCAATTTCACACATTTTTGTGTGTTTGTGTGTGTGTGTGTGTGTGTGTATCAAATCAATGAATTAATTTCCATCCATATTAACTTTTGGTTCACTGCCATTTCCACTTCCAATATGTAGGCCTATGTGCCTATGTGCATACAGTTGAAGTTGGAAGTTTACATACACTTAGGTTGGAGTCATTAAAACTTGTTTTTCAACCACTCCACAAATTTCTTGTTAACAAACAATCGTTTTGGCAAGTCGGTTAGGACATCTACTTTGTGCATGACACAAGTATTTTCCCATGCTTGACACCATGGGAAAATCAAAAGAAATCAGCCAAGAACTTTGAAAAAAATAATGTAGACCTCCAGAAGTCTGGTTCATCCTTGGGAGCAATTTCCAAACACCTGAAGGTACCACGTTCATCTGTACAAACAATATTACGCAAGTATAAACACCATGGGAACAAGCAGCCGTCATACCGCTCAGGAAGGAGACGCGTTCTGTCTCCTAGAGATGAATGTACTTTGGTGCAAATCAATCCCAAAACAACAGCAAAGGACCTTGTGAAGATGCTGGAAGAAACAGGTACAAAAGTATCTATATCCACAGTAAAACGAGTCCTATATCGACATAACGTGAAAGGCCGCTCAGCAAGGAAGAAGCCACTGCTCCAAAACCGCCATAGAAAAGCCAGACTACGGTTTGCATCTGCACATGGGGACAAAGATTGTAATTTTTTTAGAAATGTCCTCTCATCTGATGATATAAAAATAGAACTGTTTGGCCATAATGACAATCGTTATGTTTGGAGGAAAAAGGGGGAGGCTTGCAAGCCGAAGAACACCATCCCAACCGTGAAGCACAGGGGTGGCAGCATCATGTTGTGGGGGTGCTTTGCTGCAGGAGGGACTGGTGCCTTCACAAAATAGATGGCATCATGAGGAAGGAAAATTATGTGGATATATTGAAGCAACATCTCAAGACATCAGTCACAAAGCTAAAGCTTGGTCACAAAGGGGTCTTTCAAATGGACAATGCATACTTCCAAAGTTGTGGCAAAATATCTTAAGGACAACAAAGTCAAGGTATTGGAGTGGCCATCCCAAACCCTGACCTCAATCCTATAGAAAATGTATGGGCAGAACTCAAAAAGCGTGTGCGAGCAAGGAGGCCTACAAACCTGACTCAGTTACACCAGCTCTGTCCGAAGGAATGGGCCAAAATTCACCCAACTTATTGTGGGAAGCTTGTGGAAGGCTACCCGAAACGTTTGACCCAAGTGAAACAATTGAAAGGCAATGCTACCAAATGCTAATTGAGTGTATGTAAACTTCTGACCCACTGGGAATGTGATGAAAGAAATAAAAGCTGAAATAAATCATTATCTCTACTATTATTCTGACATTTCACATTCTTAAAATAAAGTGGTGATCCTAACTGACCTAAAACAGGGAATTTTTACTAGAATTAAATGTCAGGGATTGTGAAATACTAAGTTTAAATGTATTTGGCTAAGGTGTATGTAAACTTCTGACTTCAACTGTATGTGTGTGTGTGTTTGCTTACTGATCAGGTATGTTGTGGCTGGTTTTACCTTGTGAAGGCGACGTGGGGGTCTGACAGGTGGGAGACTGCATATGAATAAACTGAGGATGAAATGTCCTGTTCTGTTCATGGACAGTAAAATAACAACAACCTCCTGGGCCTGGGTCACGTGACACAGCTACTGGACTAATCAGCTAGCCAGTGGTACAATGGGCTGCCAATGGTGTCTTTAAAAATGGATGACACAACAAAAGAGATTTTATTATTGAATTATTTATGGGGACCTTTATCCTTGGAGACAATGGTGGGGTATCCACTACCTCTTCCAAAGGGTGACATGCTTAAGCCAAGGGTACCTCACTTAACTCGCTATAGAAATGCTCTATTTTTTTCATTTAAAAAATAATAATATTTATAAATAACTGTAAAGGAAACTTCCTTAATTAATTTCCTTAACGTCCTTAATTCCCCACAGATATTATCAATAAAACCGTTCCAATAAGGCATAACGTAAGGTATAGATACAACATCCTGCTGAAACAAGGTTTGTATCGCTCTGTTGTTGAATGGACCAAAAGAGAAACAAATCCCTAGTCAACAGGTCAACAGGGTTAATGGAAGGTAGGTTCTGAGGGTCAGGTCTTGACACGTTCCTGTATAATAAAGCGACACCTGAGGGAATGGCATCTAAAACAATTGCAAAATCTTTGTGTTACAGGGATCTTGCAAAGTTATAAGAATTCCTTACAACTAAGTAAAAAACCCTCTGCATTTACAAGTTGGCTCGCCAATAGGATATTATCTCGGAACCAATATTCTAAAACAAAGATGTGCCAGTGACAGACAGGTGCGGGCACGCTGATGATATCAGTTATCAGGGAGGTCATGAGGCAGACAGCTGTGTCCTGGACCGTACTAAATTGACATTTCGCATTCGGTGGAAAATGACCCTGAACTTCATCGTATCTAGTGCTATATTCATTCGACTTGCCATTAGTAAAATATTAAGTCGTCCCATGGGCAGCAACATGTGCATGGGAAGACTGGCATTTGATGCCTTCTCACCATTTCTAGGATATTTACTATATATTCATATTTCTATTCCTGGATGGTTGTTTATTTCAACATAGGCAACACACTCTCACCTAACTCAACTCTGGCTACAGTTAAACAATATATTTTAGAGAAATGATTGTGAGGTTAATTCAAAGTAATAACGGGTTAATTACATGGGCAAGTCATAATTGTGTAGGTTAAATATATCAATTAATTTACCCCCCCTCCCCGCTGGAGTAGCGGGAGGAGTCTATTCGCTTCGCACTCTGTCGTGTGCTTCAGAAGCAGATCACCGCGGGAGACACTGATCACCCAACAACCGTAGTGAGTGACAGCTCTCGGACGGGGACGGCATGAGCACGATGGACAGTTTGTAACTTTGTTTTTGTAGAGGAACGTCAAGTCCACATTCACGGACCAAACTACGGGACTATGCCCAGTGCCGATACCGCTGTGGATAAAAGTTTATCAGAAGTAGTGAGATATAACATCTGCGGCGAAATGGTAAATATGCCTTCCTGGTCACATCGTCGGCGGAATGACAGCGACTTGCTGTAACGTATCTGAGTTAGCCAACATTTGTCACGTTTGATATTCGGTAGCATACTATCACTTCTTCGTGGCGGTTGTAGTGTACAATATCGGCAATATGTATCATCTATGTTGTTAGCAAGAGTGGCAACAACCAGTTGTCTCTATGCGAATCATCCCAACTAACCGTAGCTAACAAAGTATTTGGGCTATAGCTTATAGGTGACTGATAGTCGATTTCGGAACCGTTGCATCGTGCAGTGCCGTCCCAAGTGTTGGGGCGACTTGATTTGGAAAATATGTGCTTCATATCCATTACATCATGTGAGACGTTGTAGTTCATTGCAACAGGACATGTTTAGGAATCTACTTTAGGAATAATTTCAGATAATTCCATAGTTAGACAGGCTGTTTGTAAATTGTGATCATTTCTTTATTGTTTTGGATGTTGTTTGTATCTAGCCAACACGTCTAACTGAATTTGTTATTTATACACTCAGTGTTTGTATCTGTTGTTTTGACAGCCAGGTATAAACCGGATAGTCAAGGACTTGTACTGCTGGGCAGGTGTTTTATTGAAGGCAACTGCAGCTCTTTTCACAAAACACATAAACTGTTGCGTGCGACCTTTCTGTCAAGTGCTCGTGCATGAACACGACAGCTGTTGAACACATTTACGAAGTAGGTTCTAGTCATTCGGTTCCTTTACCCCAGATGTTTTGTCGGGAGCAAAAGTGCAGCCAGATGTTTGTGGTGGACGTGGCCCCTAAACGCTTTGCTTTATATTGTCATTCTCACACTGTGTAGTTTGCCACGGTTGTTTTGTCTCTGGTGTTTGTCTTCATTCTTTTGTGGGTGAGATACAGGGACGAGTTATACTTATTACACAAACAACACTGATAGCTGATTCCCATGCCATGACCCGTTTAGGGGATAGCCTATGCAAAACGGAATCGAGCTATTTATCCTAGTATATGGCAAACTACCTCCTCAATGAATGTATGAAAGAGTGAAAATGTAAAGAAGGATATGTACTCATGGGTCTAGCTGGTATTCAGCTATATATCCCTTATAGAGGGTAGGCATAGGGAAAGGATGCAGGTTTTATGATGGAGAGTCAAGGGGAAGGCAGGGGGATGGCACTGGCATATTCCACATATTCTATCTGACAGTGGAAACCCTTGGTCGGTAACGGCCACTGGAGTGGAAAGGAGCGTTTGGGGACTCCCGGGCTCTCGCCAGCCATCCATACGTTAATTAGCGTGGCTTGAGAGTGGCGGCTTGTCCGTGAGTCAACCGGGACGGGATAACCCTAGCTGGAACAGACTACAGAGCAGGGAGAGCGACAGAAAATACACTTTTCACTTCACCCTCCCCTCTCTAGTACACATGCCCCATATTTTCTTTACAGGATAGTTGTTTTGTAGTTTGAAGGAATGCGGCCTAGATTTAACATGCGCAGACTAGCATTTGCATTATGGAAGACAAATCCATATGTTGTTGTTATTACTGGTGATGATGACCACATACACACACACACACACATGTTGTAGCCAGCAGCACTCGACAGTCAGTGCGTGTCCATTTGGCATCTGTCATATAAAAACTGTGTCCCGCTTCCTCTCCTCTCTCTGCCCTGCCACCATCCCTCCCCACTCATTCATATTTAACTACACACACTGACTGAAGCTGGCACATTTCACTGAATATAAAGTGATTTCAGAGAGAGAAAGCTTTCATACCCTTTACATCAACAGAGATGCTAGAATTCTCATCTGACAAACAGGCAGACGGACAGAGAGACAGACAAGCAGACATTGTGATTGATGGAGGGTGTTATTAAGGTTGGATGTTATTTATTCATTAGTGCCTCGCTAGTCTTTCCGTCTTAAGTACTGATCACACAAAGGTCAGCTCCACCCTGTGGTGTGTGTTTATGGTGTGGTGTCGCATAGTGTGTGTGTGTGTATGATGTAGTGTCGCATAGTGTGTGTGTGTATGGTGTAGTGTTGTGTGTGCTTGTGTGTGTATGTAGTATAGTGCTGCATGTGTGCCTAATCTATCAGAAGTTTATGGGGAGAATATGCTGTTTCTGTCCTTTCTCCTCAGTTTAACTAGAGAAGGTTTTCCTGCCTTGCTGAGAAAGAGGGAGACTCAAAGAAGGGATGGGTTGTTTTTTTCTCTTTCACAACTCCCTGGAAGTCTGCCCTTGGGCAGAGTAAGTTTCTTAAGTCTGTATTTTTCCCAGCCTGCTCCACTCAGGTAAAGACTGGAATTTTACTGCCTGAGGTCTTATTCCAACGCGACACAGGAATAAAAAGAATGTACGGATGGGTTTTGTGTGTGTGGGATGTGTGTGATTGAGCGAGTGTATGTGTGAGTTTGCGTGTTTGTGCGTGTGTGTGTGTTGCTGAGCTGTTTTTGGCAGTGTAGTAACAGGCCATTAAACAGTGTGTTGTAAGTGCAATTTACTGTGGCCCCGGGGCCAGTGCATTGGAGAGAGAAGTGGCTGATGGCACATTCCAAAGGCCTTAATGACCGCTTGGTATTTAGTAATTGGGAAATATAAAGCTAGTCGGATTGATTACTTTCTGGTATTCTTTTCTATGGTGCCAAAAGCTAAAAAAGTACAGATTTAGGATATATTGGAGATAACAGTTATTAGAAATAATTGAAAACTATCAGAATGCAGGGAAACCAGGCATAATCTTTATAGCAGATTTTGAGAAAGCCTTCAATAAAAGTACGGTTTGAATTTATTTGTGCCTGGATTATTTCAACTTTAGAGAATCTCTTGTAAAATGGGTAAAAGTAATGTATAACACTCCTTTATGTAAAATTATAAATATTGGTTATTCCTCTGAAAATGTTTTTATTGTTAAGAGGTGTAAAACAGGGTTGCCCTCTTTCACCATACTTGTTTGCTATGGCCATTGAATTGTTAATTATAAATATCATATCCAATGATACAATTAAGGGGTTAGAAATGAATGGATTATAAACAAAGGTATCATTGTATGCTGATGATTCAAGTTTTTTTCTTGAGTCCACAATCTTCAACCCTGAACAGTCTTATTGAGGACCTGGATAATGTCTCCAGTTTATCTGGATTAAAACCCAACTATGATAAGTGTACTATATTACAGATTGCGTCTCCAAAAGTCACAAACTTTAAATTGCTATGTGGTCTCCCGATTACATGGGTTGATGGTGCTGTTGATGTGCTTGGTATATACATTACTGGAAAGTTTAATGATCTTGCAACTGTCCATTTTGATAGAAAACAGATAGGATCTTGAAACCGTGGAAAGGGTAACACCTGTCAGTCTATGGGAAAATTACACTGATTAATTCTCTAGTGACATCACAGTTTACATATCTATTCATGGCTCTACCGACTCCAGGAGAATGCTTTTTCAAGTTATGTGAGCAAAAAATATTTCATTTAATTTAGAATGGAAAACAAGTTCAAGTTAAACCGGTATATTTATATAATGAATATGAGTTTGGATGGCTAAAACGATTAAATATCAAGGCATTAAACCTCTCTCTTAAAGATTCTATTATACGGAAACAATATCTAAATCCAAACTGGTTTTCCAGTAAGCTGCTAAGAGAGGCACATCCAATGTTTAAAAAGGGTTTCTGCTGTTATACAGATTAAAACTCAATTTCCGATGGTTTGACAATGGAACAGTGTTTTAAAGTATCCTTATTTTTAAATGAAACTATATAGAGTTGGCTACAATTCTAATGTTATCCTCCAGAAGAGGCAGAATATATATTACAGCAAATAATATGGTTAAACTCCAATGTACTGATGGAGGATAAACCCATTTTCTTGGAGAGAATGTTTAAGATATCCTGTTTATGAATGACATTGTAAACAACGACGGTAGAATTATGTCATACAACCAATTAATCCAGGTGTATGGAGATGTATGCTCAATACAAAATTATAACCAACTCATCGCAGCTCTGCCACAAAAACGGAAGAGGAAATTACTTAAAAGAGAAAGGAATTAATTATACTGAACAAAAATATAACATGCAACAATTTCAACGATTTTACTGAGTTACAGTTCATATAAGGAAATAAGTCAATTTAAATAAATGAATTAGGCCCTAATTTATGGATTTTACATGACTGGGCAGGGGTGTTTTTCCCCACAAAAGGGCTTTAGTTTCATCAGCTGTCCAGGTGGCTGGTCTCAAACGATCCCGCAGGTGAAGAAGCGGGATGTGGAGGTCCTGGGCTGGCGTGGTTACACGTGGTCTGCTAAAGAAAAAAAAGATTAGATTTTAAAAACTGTGTGCTCTCAGACCAAATAAAAAAACAATCAGGGCAATCAGTTCTACAACAATCCGTTCTACAATAGGTGATTAAATGAGCTAGCCTCAAGGGAACCAGCGCTTGAGTTGTCATTAATGTTGCAGTTGTTTCCCAGGGCATCACGGTACACACAGACACTGTTTCAGTCTGGATGCAAACAGTCTTCATGTCTACAATGAGCCTGCCTTATCTGACCACCTCAATCAGGGAGCACGCATACCTCATACTACTGTCCAATCACCACAAATCACTGAAATTAGCTCAGTCTTACCTCTGTGAGAGAAAGGAACGGCGAAGGAGGGAGAGGGGTAGAGAGAGGGTGGGAGGGAGAGGAAAGGCCTCAATGTATTGAATTATGGGTCCCTAGTCTCTGAGACGCTCCATTGGCTATTATGGTGCGGGGTAGCCTAGCAGCTGTCATTCCCTTCTGTTGTCAGGGCAACCACAGGAGTCTCACCCCTTCCCCACCCCCCAATCTTATACAGACTTTGCTGCTGATATCTCTTTCTATGTTCCCCATTCTCTCCCTCTCTCTCTCTTCCCTTCTCTCCTCTCTTTCTCTGATGTCTCTGTGCATGAATGATGCTCAAAGACATTTATTCACTTTGGGGGTGTTGCTCATAAGCTTCTCTCTCCCTCTCTCTTTATCCTGTCTCTGCAAGATCAACTGTTCTGTCTCTCTCTCTCTCTCTCTCTCTCTCTCTCTCTCTCTCTCTCTCTTTCTCTCTCACCCTCTTTATCCTGTCTCTGCGACATCAACTGTTCTGTCTGTCTGTGTACCGTATTCATGGACTCGCCCTGAGTTGTGTGAGTTGGTGGGTAGGATATGGGTTGTCCATGGTCTTTGGGCTAGGATCTTTCTGGGAATGAGGACAGAGTTATAGCCATCGACCCAAGAGAGAGAGAGCGTGTGTGTCCTCAGGCAGAGTGGCGTGTTGGAGGAGGAAGAGATGAAGAGGGAATCTAGTCAGAGCAAACAGGGGTTTGATTTAATACACTAAAGTAGCTACTAGCTAGCGGCCCCTCTCCTCTCCTTTCATAGTCAGAAGACTTGGCTGAAGCTATACATATCTGGACCAGGTTGGCAGAATCTTTTTAGGTATTTTCTATCTTCCCTTCTCTGTGGATCTCTGTCTCTGTGTGTGTGTGTTTTGGATTAGGGATTGAGCGTGAGCTAAGCCTACAGTGGACAGACACTCACTGACAAACCAACAGAGATGCTGGGTTTAGTGAGTAACACAGCCTTGAATTAACACACACATACACACTCACTCATCAAAAGGATTTTCTGTATCACAGAGCTGTCTTAACATATTATACCACAGGCTCAGAGCTGACTGGATCTTTTCAGTCTATCATTATGAAACCAATCTCTACCTGTAGAAGTTTATGTGATGATGCAAACTGTTGCCGCCCATAATATTGACTCAAGTAATGGCCATACAGCCCAGCTGTCACGTTATAAAGCCTTAAACACTCTAGTCTGCTGACTGCATGCGTGTGCGTGCACACACAGCCTATTCACACCAGTGGAGGCTGCTGAGGGGGAGAACGGCTCATAATAATGGCTGGAATGGAGTAAATGGAATGGTATCAAAAACATGGTTTCCATCCATTACACTCCATTCCAGCCATTATTATGAGCTGTCCTCCCCTCAGCTGCCCCCCCCTGATTTACACACAGGAATACAGCTGGTTCATACCACTAGATTAGAGTGTGAAATCTACTGTACCTACAAACACATTCAGTACTCTTCAGTTACTGTACCATACACACACAGCGAAGCTCACAGATTGAGTTGACTAGATCAGTGTAGATTACGTAACACAGGGGGAGTGGTGTGTATGTGTTGAAGAGAGCAAGCTAGATCAATTATCTGCCCATTGGTTCCACTGACACATTTTCAGATGTGGACACCAAGTCGGTAAACTGCTTTCCTAAGAGCTCTGACACGTGTGTGTGTGTGTGTGTCCTGTGCCTGCCATGTGCAGCGCAGTACGATGTGTTCTTCATCAGAACTCCAAAGATGGACGGTCTGTGGTGTGGAATGCAGCTGTGCTATTACCTGTCTCTCTCTATTTCTCTTTCTTCAACTTTCTCTCTCCCACTCTCTCTTTCTCCAAAAGGAAAGTGAACATACACTACCGTTCAAAAGTTTGGGGTCACTTAGAAATGTTCTTGTTTTCAATAGAAAAGCAAATTTTTGCCCATTAACATAACATAAAATTGATCAGAAATACAGTGTAGACTTGTAAATGATTATTGTAGCTGGAAACGGCTGATTTAAAAACCATCACTCCTGTGTTCCAATGGCACGTTGTGTTAGCTAATCCAAGTTTATCATTTTAAAAGGCTAATTGATCATTAGAAAACCCTTTTGCAATTATGTTAGCACAGCTGAAAACTGTTGTTCTGATTATAGAAGCAATAAAACTGTCCTTCTTTAGACTAGTTGAGTATCTGGAGCATCAGCATTTGTGGCAAAATGGCCAGAAACAAAGACCTTTCTTCTGAAACTCGTCAGTCTATTCTTGTTCTGAGAAATAAAGGCTATTCCATGCGAGAAATTGCCAGGAAAGATGCTGGCCTTCTAGGCAGAGCTACAAAGAAAAAAACATATCTCAGACTGGCTAATAAAAAGAAAATATTTTTGATGGGCAAAAGAACACAGACACTGGACGTAGAAACTCTGCCTAGAAGGCCAGCAGCCCGGAGTCGCCTCTTCACTGTTGACGTTGAGACTGGTGTTTTGCGGGTACTATTTAATGAAGCTACATTACAACAGGATTACACTGTTACACTTCAACTCTTCTCCTACTCTCTTTATATCTATCCCTCTTCTCTCTCTCTCTTTCTTTAGGCCTAAATCAATAAGATTACATGGTTACACTTCTTCAACTCTTCTCCTACTCTATCCATCCCTCACTTCTTTCTCTTTTTATAGCCACCCCTCTTTCTCTCTTTCTCTCTCCATCTCTTTGTGCTCAACCTTCTCTTTGTTTATCCTCTTCTCTCTCCATCTAAAAGTGTGTTTGTTGAGGGTGGTGGCTGCTGGGTAATCTTGGCTCTGGAAAAAAATAAGATTAAATGTCAGATTACAGAAAGGAGAGGATTACATATTTTCAGGCTTTTTTGATGAAGAGGTCCTGCCCCCACACACACACTCACTTTCTACCCAGCCTTACCTCTCCCATATGTTACAGGAGTAGTGTGTGTTCCGGATTTGTGCGTGTGTTGTTCGATATCTGTGTACTGTATAGCCTTATTTATCCACCAGTGTTTTGATTAGTGCGTGGGGAGGGGAAAACAAGCTTTTATTGGCAGAGAGGTTTGGAATTCTCTTTCTTACTGGTCTATTAACTAATTACCGCGAGGTGATGTCACCAGTCAGGCCAAAACTTCATCCCACCAAAACAGGCTGAAATATCAGGCGGCCTTTTCAAACAGCTCTTACGCTAAAAGGATATTAACATCATTTTCACAGTATTATTCCAACCTCATAGTTTGGAAATAAATATTAAAAATCTAGTTTTTGACCGCACTGGGCCCTTAACAGTCTATTGATTTTTCTAGGATAGATCTTTTTTCAGATATTGAGGTCTGTGCTCTACTTGCTCGTGGCCTGATAGCAGGGTCACTCTAATAGGTTTTAAACCACCCTAAATGATTAATTAGACCCACACACTCCTCTCCGGGATGCGTCCAAGTCGGTGCTATTGAGACCTCTGGGGCTGATGTGTTCCACACTTAACAAGCCTGAGAAAAACTGGATGAGTTTGTTATCTCTAGCTTAGAAATTGACTTTCATACTTTGATCTCTATTTCTCACTGTCGCTCTCATTCCCTTTCTTGTTTTCTTGTTTCTTTTCTTGTTTTCTTTCTCGTTCTCTCTGCTGGAACATTGTCAAAGAAAGTCTGCGTCCCAGGAGGGATGACTCCCTGACACACAGTCGCACACGTCCTAACCCTCTGTCACTTCAGTGTTGAGCCGGTTATATGGAAATACAAGTGGTGATTCTCTCCACTCATACACAGGGGAGTGGGCAAGAGGAGAGCAGTTTAGCGTAACATAAATACCATAAACACTCTTCCATCATATGGTACAGTCTGTGACTATCCTGTCCTGTGTTATCTGCATTCACTCTGTGTGTGTAGTGTATTCACTGCAGGTCAGGGCATGTAGCAGTAACCCAGGTATGTTTAACTGCTGGAGTCCAGCCCTGAATTAGCCCAGCCCAGGGGTTGACCTGATTTACTAGTGTAAGTGTGTGTGAGTCCTCGTTGAGTGTAAAACCAAAGGTAATGCTGCTGCAGGACCGTAAATGTAATCAGAATTCCTTTGTCTTTGGAAAGACATGTTCCTAAAGTCTGATAAGAGCAGGACTCTGGGCGTTTTCTATGGTGCCGTGCAGGACACAGGCACACAGGCACACAGGCACACAGGCACACAGGCACACACACACACACACACACACACACACACACACACACACACACACACACACACACACACACACACACACACACACACACACACACACACACACACACACACACACACACACACACACACATAGAGAGAGTGTTCTGTTTCGCCTGTCTCTGAGAGTAGGGCTGAGTTGTCATCACAGGGGGGTTGGGGTTCTCCCTGAAGTGTGTGCTGGTTTGCAGACTGCAGTGCGAATCAGTTTGGTTGGGTCTGGGATCTGGTCAAAACCGGTTCTGTTCAAATCGACTCATCAACTACGACTTCACACTAAACTGGATTATGCTATGCAGATATACGCTCGAGGGTGTGGTTACTATGTCTGTATGTGTGTGCGTGTGCGTGCGTGTTTCTTTGCGCAGTGTGTGTGTATGTTTAATGTTGCATCCGTCCCAGTGGAAATGGCACAACCTTCTGCGGAGGAGCCCCAGGGGGCCTGATAGCTTGTCTGCCCCAGAATAGGCTGCCCTCCCTGGGTACACAGAGTCCCTGCTGCTCCCCTTTCTCCCATAGAGCCTGGAGCTCTGACTGGCTGCACTTCAAACACTTCACTTCAATTTCACATCACACAAACTCAGACCAGCAACCAACTGAATATTTCCAGCCCTTAAAAACTGTCATTTAATCATACCAGGCGAGTCTGTGGCATTGCTTGACTTGGACTGAAATAGGTTCCGATACAAATTTTGTGTGCCGGTACTGTTTATATTTAGGCGCAGGAGCTCCACAGTACTTTATTACTAATATTCTATAAGAGGAACACGAGCTCTAGCAGACATTTAAAGTAGCGGTACGTAGCTCCGCTGAGCTCCTGCCCAAGTCGAGCATTGGTCTGGGGACCTCTTCTCATTCACAATGCTAGCCAGGCTAAGAGGCAGCACAGCAGGCAGAACAGTTCAAAACAATGCCCAGACAGACAGTAGGCTAGTAGACAGTGGAGATAGAACAGGCGTAGGTGGGAAGTGGGAGCAGAGGAGAGGAAGACTAGGAGCCCAGAGGGGGGATAAATACACGACAGGAATCAATGATTTATATATACACCCAACAAGAACAATTACCAGACAGATAGACTCAGACATCAAACATCAAACATTCTCAGACATCAAAACATTTAAAAGTCCTATATTTCAGGTATTTTTGGTAGCACTGTAGCAGATGGAGGGAGCAGTGTTCTGAACGTAACTGCTAAATGGTCGATATATTGTTATGCAGGTTGAGTAGGTTTGCAACACATTTATTCTGTGCTGTGCTGTGATTTGCAAGGTCACAGGTTGACAGAATGATGCCTGGCCTCTCCAGCGTTTTTGTTTTAGGAGGCTATGCTATAAGTTACCAAGGATAGGCTAGTCTGTATCACACTCAGCACTGCGGAGTGTATAAACCCTGTCTGGCCCTGCAGTCCACAGACAACCCGTATACCCATAGTAGCCCATTAGCACTTAATGTAGATTTGAAAGAGTTGGGAAGTTCTGCTATACACTACAGTAAGCAATATGGTAGTATCTCCACCTTGCCCTCTGATCTGCTATGTGGATTTCTCAGTGTCAGATTCAAGTCTGGATACTGTAGGTGGCTGGTGGGCAGGTTGTGTAAGAACCAGAGGTGTGGTACCACAACAGTGTTACTTAACTCACAGAGCACCTGTGATGTTGTAGATCGTAGTGATAATGCTGTTGTAGAATGGCTGGCGGGGTCATGACGGGTCCACTGTGAGGTCAGTTCCTGTGAGCGACGGCTCGGGGGGATTGTTTTTAACGACTCATCTCTTTACCAAATCCGTTTATTTGAATCCCACCAATCTCATTGTGAATTCCTCCCTCCCAGGCTCTCTCTCTCACACACAGACACACAAACATGGTTAAGAGTGTGTGTGCTGCAGTCTGATGTGGGTCAGAATGGGATAGCCTATTCATCTCAGAGTGGTGTGTGAGTGTTCATTTCTATGGGAACAAAATAGATTTGAATGCAGAATGGTTGATGTCTGATTTGATGTTAAAGTCCTGTCTGGGTTAGATCAGTCAGGCTATAGGCTAGAACCCATATAATACAAACAGGCTATACAAACAGGCTATAGGCTAGAACCCACATAATACAAACAGGCTATAAGCTAGAACTCACATAATACAAACAGGCTATAGGCTAGAACCCACATAATACAAACAGGCTATAGGCTAGAACCCACATAATACAGACAGGCTATAGGCTAGAACCCACATAATACAAACAGGCTATAAGCTAGAACTCACATAATACAAACAGGCTATAGGCTAGAACCCACATAATACAAACAGGCTATAGGCTAGAACCCACATAATACAGACAGGCTATAGGCTAGAACCCACATAATACAAACAGGCTATAGGCTAGAACTCACATAATACAAACAGGCTATAGGCTAGAACCCACATAATACAAACAGGCTATAGGCTAGAACCCACATAATACAGACAGGCTATAGGCTAGAACCCACATAATACAAACCGGCTATAGGCTAGAACTCACATAATACAAACAGGCTATAGGCTAGAACCCACATAATACAAACAGGCTATAGGCTAGAACCCACATAGTACAAACAGGCTATAGGCTAGAACTCACATAATACAAACAGGTCAAGGCTGCCTCTTCTCTCATCCACTGACTCTCACCCTGTCTTTCTTTACATCTCTCCATCTCTACTTTTACTCAATCATCAGCTCATTCAGACACACACACACACACACTTATCGTGCGCCTTTTTAGACCTATACAGCGCCTTCAGAAAGTGTTCACACCCCTTGACTGGAGATAAAAATAGATTTGATTGTCATTTTTTTGTCAACGATCTACACAAAATACTCTGCTGGCGTGGAATCGCCCTTCTACTGATAGGACAGATCCATACTAGCTAGGCCTATCAAATGGGTTAGACAATCTCAGGTAGCCTACATCCTATTACCACCTCTTGGTCATGAATTTCACACAAACCAAATCCTCTTTTAGAACTGTTCATCTCCAGACAATGACTTTGTTTCTGTCTTTTCTTATTTTTTGATTTGTACGTTTTTCTGACAAAACCCAGTACATCGATGCCAGTGTGTGTTGTCCCTCAGCTGAGGTCATACTGTCATTTCCTGTACTGGGACGTTGTTCAGATGTGTGTGTGTGACTGGGGAAACACGCTGAGCTGAGCAGCTCTAGCCTACATTGAACACACAACACTACAACTAACAGATATCTCTCTCCAGGCTGTGTGTCTGCCTCATCATGGGTTGTTGTGTTGCAGTGTGTCTGCCTCATCATGGGTTGTTGTGTTGCAGTGTGTCTGCCTCATCATGGGTTGTTGTGTTGCAGTGTGTCTGCCTCATCATGGGTTGTTGTGTTGCAGTGTGTCTGCCTCATCATGGGTTGTTGTGTTGCAGTGTGTCTGCCTCATCATGGGTTGTTGTGTTGCAGTGTGTCTGCCTCATCATGGGTTGTTGTGTTGCAGTGTGAGATGCATTATTTTTCAGGGAGAGGACACAGGCTGGTGTGTGTGTGTGTGTGTGTGTGTGTGTGTGTGTGTGTGTGTGTGTGTGTGCGCCCCATCTGAACAACACATGTGAAATTGTAATCTGACTGGCTTTAATACAAGCCCGGTTTAGAGGACAAATACTGACCTGAGTTCAGCATTGACCCGGGGACAGTCAACACAACACGTCCTATATGTACATTTGTGGCATACAGTGGGGCAAAAAAGTATTTAGTCAGCCACCAATTGTGCAAGTTCTCTCACTTAAAAAGATGAGAGAGGCCTGTAATTTTCATCATAGGTACACTTCAACTATGACAGACAGAATGAGGAAGAAAAATCCAGAAAATCACATTGTAGGATTTTTAATTAATTTATTTGCAAATTATGGTGGAAAATAAGTATTTGGTCACATACAAACAAGCAAGATTTCTGGCTCTCACAGACCTGTAACTTCTTCTTTAAGAGGCTCCTCTGTCCTCCACTCATTACCTGTATTAATGGCACCTGTTTGAACTTGTTATCAGTATAAAAGACACCTGTCCACAACCTCAAACAGTCACACTCCAAACTCCACTATGGCCAAGACCAAAGAGCTGTCAAAGGACACCAGAAACAAAATTGTAGACCTGCACCAGGTTGGGAAGACTGAATCTGCAATAGGTAAGCAGCTTGGTTTGAAGAAATCAACTGTGGGAGCAATTATTAGGAAATGGAAGACATACAAGACCACTGATAATCTTCCTCGATCTGGGGCTCCACGCAAGATCTCACCCGTGGGGTCAAAATGATCACAAGAACGGTGAGCAAAAATCCCAGAACCACACGGGGACCTAGTGAATGACCTGCAGAGAGCTGGGACCAAAGTAACAAAGCCTACCATCAGTAACACACTCGCCGCCAGGGACTCAAATCCTGCAGTGCCAGACGTGTCCCCCTGCTTAAGCCAGTACATGTTCAGGCCCGTCTGAAGAGCATTTGGATGATCCAGATGAGGATTGGGAGAATGTCATATGGTCAGATGAAACCAAAATAGAACTTTTTGGTAAAAACTCAACTCGTCGTGTTTGGAGGACAAAGAATGCTGAGTTGCATCCAAAGAACACCATACCTACTGTGAAGCATGGGGGTGGAAACATCATGCTTTGGGGCTGTTTTTCTGCAAAGGGACCAGGACGACTGATCCGTGTAAAGGAAAGAATGAATGGGGCCATGTATCGTGAGATTTTGAGTGAAAACCTCCTTCCATCAGCAAGGGCATTGAAGATGAAACGTGGCTGGGTCTTTCAGCATGACAATGATCCCAAACACACCGCCCGGCAACGAAGGAGTGGCTTCGTAAGAAGCATTTCAAGGTCCTGGAGTGGCCTAGCCAGTCTCCAGATCTCAACCCCATAGAAAATCTTTGGAGGGAGTTGAAAGTCCGTGTTGCCCAGCGACAGCCCCAAAACATCACTGCTCTAGAGGAGATCTGCATGGAGGAATGGGCCAAAATACCAGCAACAGTGTGTGAAAACCTTGTGAAGACTTACAGAAAACGTTTGACCTCTGTCATTGCCAACAAAGGGTATATAACAAAGTATTGAGATAAACTTTTGTTATTGACCAAATACTTATTTTCCACCATAATTTGCAAATAAATTCATTAAAAATCCTACAATGTGATTTTCTGGATTTTTTTCCCTCATTTTGTCTGTCATAGTTGAAGTGTACCTATGATGACAATTACAGGCCTCTCTCATCTTTTTAAGTGAGAGAACTTGCACAATTGGTGGCTGACTAAATACTTTTTTGCCCCACTGTATGTGGTGTCTGTGTCTGTTCTCTTTCTCAGACTGTACGTGTTTGGAATACTGACTATGAGACTGTTAGTTACCATACTTGAATCCCCCCATCTCCCAGATTAGATAGGGGGGGCAGGATGTGGTGTGTACTGTGTCTGTGTGTGATAGATTGGACAGACGACATGTCAGCGCTTGCTGTTCCTCATCCCTCAGGCTTGTTAGGGGTCATGTAAGGGTCAGCTAATTCTCTGGCCACGCTGACTCGATAATGTGTGTGTGGGTGTAGGTTCTGACCCAGGCAGAAGAGCCTGGTTACTGACTGGTGGGGCCATCTGTGCGCTGGGCCTGAGTGCTACAGGATAGTGTTTGTCTGGGGTTGGAGACCTAGTTAACTGGCACTCAGAGAGAGTGGGAAATGAGCTGAGCTTACACCACGAGAGAGAGAGGGGTGGGGAATCTGAGGATGGAGAGGAGAGAGGGGTGGGGAATCTGAGGATGGAGAGGAGAGAGAGAGAGGTGTGGAATCTGAGGATGGAGAGGAGAGAGAGAGAGAGGTGGGGAATCTGAGGATGGAGAGGAGAGAGAGAGAGAGGTGGGGAATCTGAGGATGGAGAGGAGAGAGAGAGAGAGGGGTTGGGAATCTGAGGATGGAGAGGAGAGAGAGAGAGAGGGGTGGGGAATCTGAGGATTGAGAGAGGGAGGGGTGTGGAATCTGAGGATGGAGAGGAGAGAGAGAGAGAGGTGGGGAATCTGAGGATGGAGAGGAGAGAGAGAGAGAGGTGGGGAATCTGAGGATGGAGAGGAGAGAGAGAGAGAGGTGGGGAATCTGAGGATGGAGAGGAAGGGAAGAGGGAGACAGGCTGTGTATGTGTGAATGAGTATGGTATGGTGTAATTGGAAATGTGTGTGTGTGTGTGTGAGTTGTGCGACATGTGTGATGTGTGAACCAGTAGGCTAAAGCTGCTGTTGCCTGCTTTATTAATCTCATCAGTTACTGTTGGACATGATAAGGGGCCCTGCCTCTGCCCTGTAAATTATAGATGAGGACAAGCTGGCTATGCCTTGTGTGTGTGTGAGTGAGTGTGAGTGAGTGTGAGTGAGTGTGAGTGAGTGTGAGTGAGTGAGTGTGAGTGAGTGAGTGTGTGTGTGTGTGTGTGTGTGTGTGTGTGTGTGTGTGTGTGTGTGTGTGTGTGTGTGTGTGTGAGTGAGTGAGTGAGTGAGTGAGTGAGTGAGTGAGTGAGTGAGTGAGTGAGTGAGTGAGTGAGTGAGTGAGTGAGTGAGTGAGTGAGTGAGTGAGTGAGTGAGTGAGTGAGTGAGTGAGTGTGTGTGTGGTTATGTGTCCGTGTGTGTGTGTGTTTGCTGGCTGCCAAGGTAACAGTGTAGTTATATAGTCAGGTTACAGACAGTCCAGTTGTACTGCAAGCATCTCAGGTTGGTTTATTACGTAATCATCCTCTGTCTCTGTAGTTAACAGTCAAAGCCGTTTCTGCATCAGAGGCTGCGCCTGTAAACCCAGAGGCTACTAACTGCCCTAGCCACTCAGAAGCGCCTTTAAAGTCTGCAAAGAGAGGAGACTTGGAGCTCTCTTTCATGCATCTTTTGTCCTCTCCTATCCAGTTATTTTTCTCAAGGCCGGAATGGGTTAGAGGGCGCACAGACTGTCACACGTGCACACAGGCGCACGGCCACGCACGAATGTGCGCATACAGGCACACGTGCACGCACAGACACACACACACAAACACACAGACAGTCCTATAAATGGAGCTTGTGTTTACATTACAAGGGATGAGATTATGATGACAGTGTATTACCGTGTGAAAAAACAACTCAATATCTTACTAACTATACGTTGCTATGAGATTTACCATAAACTTGGCTGAGCTCATACTGTCCTATCATACATGCATGAGTCATTTACTGTTGTGTAAATTGAATTGAAAACATTCTCTTTGAAGTGACATTCTCAATATCTTACATGTTTCTATCCCTGTGTCTGTCTCTGTCTCTGTGTGTGTCTCTCTCTCTCTGTCTCTGTCTCTGTCTCTGTCTCTGTGTGTGTGTGTGTGGTGGTGTGTGTGTGTCCGTCCAGGCGGAGCGTGGCAGCGATGGGAACAACATCCTCAGCCTCCCGGTACCGATGCGGCGGGGGGGCTCAGAGTCCAACCTGGTGTCTGACGGGGGCGTGGGCCTGGACTTCACTAAGGGCCGTCTGGCCATCGACAGCCTGCAGCAGAAGATACTCAAAGTGAGTGTGTGTGTTGCGCGCGTGTGTTGCGCGCGTGTGTTGCGCGCGCGTGTTGCGCGCGCGTGTGTGTGTGTGTGTGCGAGAGAATTGGCCCATCTGTGTGTTAGTCTCTGTGTTGACTCGTTGACCTCCTCCAAGGTGACAGAGCAGATCAAGGTGGAACAGACAGCCAGGGACCAGAACGTGGCAGAGTACCTCAAACTGGTCAACAACGCTGACAAGCAGCAGGTGGCACGCATACGCCAGGTCAGGCCAATTACATCCCACTTATTTGTCCTTTTATGATGCTACATAACTGCATCTGCCAAGTGCGCTGAATGTTTACAAGCCACTTTATTAAAGAAAATGCAGCAATTATAGCAGAATCTTTAATTTGACCCTTTGCCTCTCCTGTGGGTCTTCCAGGTGTTTGAGAAGAAGAACCAGAAGTCTGCCCACAGCATTGTCCAACTGCAGAGGAAGCTGGAGCAGTACCAACGCCGCATGAAGGAGGAGGCCAACGGGGCCAAGCACCCGCCCAGGGATGCCCGGGGGGAGGGGGGCAAGGAGGGCCAAAAGGACGGCAGCCTGCGGGACGTCAGTTCGGCCAGCGCGCGAAACCCGGCAATGGACAAGGTCAAGACCATCGGCCCCGGGGTCTCCCTCTCGCCCCCCTTCTTCTTCAACAAGTCGCGGGAGTTCGCCAACCTCATCCGCAACAAGTTCGGCAGTGCCGACAACATTGCCCACATGAAGAGCTCCATGGAGACGGGGGCCGGGCTCCAGGCTCCAGGTGGGGCCCGGGCACTGAGCGGCAGCGCCACCACGATTGCCAAGGCCAAGTACCCCAGCGACGACGAATGTTCCACAGGGACCTCTGTGTCGGCCGACTCCAACGGGAACCCGGCGGGGGGGTCGGGGTTGGGGTCAGGGGTGGTCCGGGGAGGTCGGACTCTCAGGGGAGGCTGGGAGAGGTGCTGGAGGAGGTCAGGGACATTAGGGATGCCCAGGCACAGCTGGCCGAGGACATGGAGTCACTGAAAAGCCAGTTCAAAAGAGACTACAGCTTCATCACACAGACGCTGCAGGAGGAGAGATACAGGTTGGTGTAGACACAATGGCATACAGACACACAGCAAACAAAAACACACAAGCACAAACACACCCTCATTTATGGGTATAAAATAACCTAATCTTTCAGACACTTCTCCCCATGAGTCTTCCTCCATGCAGCCGCACCAACAACATCCTCCATGCAGCCGCACCAACAACATCCTCCATGCAGACGCACCAACAACATCCTCCATACAGACACACCAACAACATCCTCCATACAGACACACCAACAACATCCTCCATACAGACGCATCAACAACATCCTCCATACAGACGCATCAACAACATCCCCCATACAGACACACCAACAACATCCTCCATGCAGACGCACCAACAACATCCTCCATGCAGACGCACCAACAACATCCTCCATACAGACGCACCAACAACATCCTCCATACAGACGCACCAACAACATCCTCCATACAGACGCATCAACAACATCCTCCATACAGACGCACCAACAACATCCTCCATACAGACGCATCAACAACATCCTCCATACAGACGCATCAACAACATCCTCCATACAGCCGTATCAACAACATCCTCCATACAGCCGTATCAACAACATCCTCCATACAGACGCACCAACAACATCCTCCATACAGACGCACCAACAACATCCTCCATACAGACGCACCAACAACATCCTCCATACAGACACACCAACAACATCCTCCATACAGACGCATCAACAACATCCTCCATACAGACGCATCAAAAACATCCTCCATACAGACGCACCAACAACATCCTCCATGCAGACGCACCAACAAAATCCTCCATACAGACGCACCAACAACATCCTCCATACAGACGCATCAACAACATCCTCCATACAGACGCACCAACAACATCCTCCATACAGACGCATCAACAACATCCTCCATACAGACGCATCAACAACATCCTCCATACAGCCGTATCAACAACATCCTCCATACAGCCGTATCAACAACATCCTCCATGCAGACGCACCAACAACATCCTCCATACAGACGCACCAACAACATCCTCCATACAGACGCACCAACAACATCCTCCATACAGGCGCATCAACAACATCCTCCATACAGGCGCACCAACAACATCCTCCATACAGACGCATCAACAACATCCTCCATACAGACGCATCAACAACATCCTCCATACAGACGTATCAACAACATCCTCCATACAGCCGTATCAACAACATCCTCCATACAGACGCACCAACAACATCCTCCATACAGACGCACCAACAACATCCTCCATACAGACGCACCAACAACATCCTCCATACAGACACACCAACAACATCCTCCATACAGACGCATCAACAACATCCTCCATACAGACGCATCAAAAACATCCTCCATACAGACACACCAACAACATCCTCCATACAGACACACCAACAACATCCTCCATACAGACACACCAACAATATCTCTCCATACAGGCGCATCAACAATATCCTCCATACAGATGCATTTCAACAACATCTCTCCATACAGCGCATCAACAACATCCTCCTATGCAGACACACCAACAACATCCTCCATACAGCTGACAACAATATCTCTTCATACAGCTGACAACAACATCTCTCCATACAGCGCACCAACAATATCCTCCTATACAGACACACCAACAATATCTTCTCCATACAGGCGCACCAACAACATCTCTCCATACAGACGCATCAACAACATCCTCCATACAGACGCATTTCAACAACATCTCTCCATATAGATGACAACAACATCCTCCCATACAGACGATTAAAACATCCTCCATACAGGACGCACCAACAACATCTCTCCATGCAGGACGCACCAACAAAATCCTCTATACAGACGCACTAACAATATCCTCTATACAGACGCATCAACAACATCCTATACAGACGCATTTAACAATATCTCTCCATACAGGACGCATCAACAACATCTCTCCATACAGGACGCATCAACAATATCTCTCATACAGCCGTACAATAACATCCTCCATACAGCCGTACAACAACATCTCTCCATGCAGGACGCACCAACAATATCTCTCCATACAGGCACCAACAACATCCTCCATACAGACGCACCAACAACATCTCTCCATACAGGACGCATCAACAACATCCTCCATACAGACGCATTTCAACAACATCTCTCTATACAGGACGATTCAACAACATCTCTCCATATAGACGCATCAACAACATCCTCTATACAGGCGTATCAATAACATCCTCTATACAGCCAGACAATAACATCCTCCATACAGGACGCACCAACAACATCTCTCCATACAGACGCACTAACAACATCTCTCCATACAGACGCACCAACAACATCCTCCATACAGACACACCAACAACATCCTCCATACAGACGCATCAACAACATCCTCCATACAGACGCATCAAAAACATCCTCCATACAGACACACCAACAACATCCTCCATACAGACACACCAACAACATCCTCCATACAGACACACCAACAACATCCTCCATACAGACGCATCAACAACATCCTCCATACAGACACACCAACAACATCCTCCATACAGCCGTATCAACAACATCCTCCATACAGCCGTATCAACAACATCCTCCATACAGCCGCACCAACAACATCCTCCATACAGACCAACCAACAACATCCTCCGTACAGACACACCAACAACATCCTCCGTACAGACCAACCAACAACATCCTCCATACAGACACACCAACAACATCCTCCATACAGACGCACTCAACAACATCCTCCATACAGACACACCAACAACATCCTCCATACAGACACACCAACAACATCCTCCATACAGACACACCAACAACATCCTCCATACAGCCGTATCAACAACATCCTCCATACAGCCGCACCAACAACATCCTCCATACAGACCAACCAACAACATCCTCCGTACAGACACACCAACAACATCCTCCGTACAGACCAACCAACAACATCCTCCATACAGACACACCAACAACATCCTCCATACAGACGCACCAACAACATCCTCCATACAGACACACCAACAACATCCTCCATACAGACACACCAACAACATCCTCCATACAGACACACCAACAACATCCTCCATACAGACGCACCAACAACATCCTCCATACAGACGCACCAACAACATCCTCCATACAGACCAACCAACAACATCCTCCATACAGACGCACCAACAACATCCTCCGTACAGACACACCAACAACATCCTCCGTACAGACACACCAACAACATCCTCCGTACAGACACACCAACAACATCCTCCATACAGACACACCAACAACATCCTCCGTACAGACACACCAACAACATCCTCCATACAGACACACCAACAACATCCTCCGTACAGACACACCAACAACATCCTCCATACAGACACACCAACAACATCCTCCGTACAGACACACCAACAACATCCTCCATACAGACACACCAACAACATCCTCCGTACAGACACACCAACAACATCCTCCGTACAGACACACCAACAACATCCTCCATACAGACGCACCAACAACATCCTCCATACAGACGCACCAACAACATCCTCCATACAGACGCACCAACAACATCCTCCATACAGACGCACCAACAACATCCTCCGTACAGACACACCAACAACATCCTCCATACAGACACACCAACAACATCCTCCGTACAGACACATGCAGACCACCATTGTTCTAGCTGTTTCACTTGATGCTTATCTAGGCCTGCTTCACAATTTCCCACCTTGAACCATAATCTTGTTTTTAATATTGTTGGCTGTTGATACTGTCAACTTAGGGCTGATGTATCAACACGCGTATGTAGATAATGCTTCACACACCACAAACAGAGAACACACACGTACATTGGTGAAGGAAGAGATGGACACACAGGTTTGCTTTGGAATTGAAGCTGTGCATTCAATAATAAGACTCATCATTCTCTCTCTTTATCCCCCTTCCCTTTCTGCCTCTCCCTAATAGGTTTGAGCGGTTAGAGGACCAGTTAAATGACCTGACAGAGTTGCACCAGCATGAGACCAGTAACCTGAAGCAGGAGCTGGCCAGCATTGAGGAGAAGGTGGCCTACCAGGCCTACGAGAGAGCTAGGGACATCCAGGTATGTACACACACACACACACACACACAGATCTACAAACATGCCCTCTACAAACATGCCCCCTACAAATCTATCTAAGCTGTACATAGTCAGTAATTTTAAGCCTGTGTGTCAAATGTTAACTGAATGCGTGTGTTTGTCTGTGTTTACAGGAGGCTCTGGAGTCGTGCCAGACGCGTGTCTCTAAGCTGGAGCTCCAGCAGCAGCAGCAGCAGACGGTACAGGTGGAGAGCACAGACGTCAAGGAGCTGCTGGGGAAATGCATCAACATCATGCTGGCCATCGTCACGGTGATCCTGGTGTGCGTTTCCACGGCGGCCAAGTTCACCGCGCCCCTCCTGCGGAGCCGCGTGCACCTGGCGCTCACCTGCGTGGGTTTGTCCCTACTGGAGGTCATCTGGAAGAACTGGGAGCACCTGCAGTGTGCCCTGGAACGCATGCTCTTCCCACACTGAGCTAGCCTCCTCCCATGTTAAGCTAGGCTCCACCCAGTCTGAGTTTGTCCCCCTCACAATGTGGGTTTGGCGCCACCCAAACTGAGCTTGGGACTTTGGAACTCTATGATGTTGTCTTAGCGTTAGATTAAATGGGCGGGGTTTACAATGTAGCCTTACACCCCACCACCCTCGTGTCTCTCTCCCTCTCTGTCTATTGGAGTTTGGGCAGAACTCCTTGAGGGAAATTGTTTCCAAACGATGCCAGTGTGCCACTACAGTACAAATTACAGGAAAGCAAGACATCTGGGACTGACCAATCAGATGGTGGCTACAGAGAAAGCAGGACCAGGCACATACAGTATTATTGCGGACACTGATCTTTGTGTGGTTGTCAATCTCAATAGGACATTGAGCTGTACTATGCAGGTGGTAAGCTTATGTATAACCTTTAGAAAGAAACAAGGGGTCCCCCGATTGGTTCCTTGTCTTTTGTGGAGTTGTACTTACGTCACCTTTATTACACTAACACACTGACAGTATTTAAAACTCATTCTCCCAGAAGACCTCTGGTTCTGATCCACACACAGTCTCACTCCCACCCCCCAAGCCACCATGATACACATTCATCCACACACACACTGAGAGGAATGTGACTTGTGTGTCTGTGTATGTACAGGGGGTTGGGGTGTTCTCCATGTGAGAGTGCTTTGTCTGTGTGTACCTGTACTGTACTGCCAAGTGATGAAATGTTTTATAATTGAAAAAAAGGACAATGTTTTTTATTTATTTAAGTGTAATATTTTAATAATTGTTCTGTTTTTGTGTGTGTGTGCGTGTGTGTGTGTGTGTGTGCCTGTGCCCGTGAATGGTGGTTCATTTTTTACAAAGGAATGTGTACTGGTATGCGGGTTTGTGGATAAATGGTGTCTTATGTACTTTATATAGTCTATTTACAGATGCAGTGGAACTGCCACGGGTCTAGTCTATAAGGGGTGAATTCACCCCAAGAGTTATGTGTTCTCTCTCCCATAGGAAATACATAGACTGACCCTTTAGCCGCTAACATGCTAACTGTGTGAGTGATATCATCTGGCAGTCTTTGATGGATCTGGGGAGAAGTAACCTCAGACGTGATACACACAAACCTCATTTGTGATTCATCCTTTAATATTGATGGTAATGTCATTTTTGTGAAATAGGAATTAAGCGCTGTTCAAAGTGGGCTGAACAAAGGAATTGACTTATACCAAATGGTTCAGACAGATTTGAACACTACGTTTTATGCGTTTTCTCTGAAATGTTTAATATTTTTTTTGCCTTTTTACAATGAGAACCGAACAAAATTAACATTCTAAATGCCTTTGATACTATTGTCTGATTGGACAGAGATGGGAGGGGTGGGTGGGTGGGAAGTGAACGATGCAGCTCTGGCCCCACCCACTCTGTAAACTACTTATCACTGTGATGATTATGATGATAATAGGGGCCAGGCCTGATGCCTTTTCAAATCAGCTTCTGTGTTAAACCTGATATTTTCTGTGCTTCGGTCTCTGTCTCTTTAAAAAAGCCAAATTTGGGTGTATGTGGCTGGCTGGCACCTATAGTATGTCATGTCCTGCACCATTGATATTTACACTGTCCATTGGTTACTCAGAATTCTGGCTCTATTCCAATTCCTGAATCTATTCCCTGTCTCTGTGTCTGGAGAGAGAGCCATATCCCAGATTCACAGCCCAGGGACTATAATTCCAGGGTCTAGATTCCGGTATGTTATCCCCTCGCTGTAGCATTGCACGCTGTTAGATTTAATCCGGTTATGGTTTTCCAAAACACTTTTTAAAATGAGAACAAAAATAAATCCTCTTCCTTTTCTAGAAACATTGAGTCTTTTATCATAGAGCTCTTCTCATCTTATCCTCTGAAGATTCATCAGTGTAGTTCTACCCTGAACGGATTCCTGATCCGGTCATCAATTATACTTTATCTACCAGAGATCATGATGCAAGGAGCGAGGGCTCTGCACAGAAGGTGACGTTATTAATCTTTTAATCTGTTTGTCAATATGTTCTGTGTAGATTCATGGCCGCGGGGAGATGTTTTAGGTTGGGGGTGCTGTTGACAGGGGCGGGGAAGTATTTTTCTCTGCTCGTACAGTGCTGTCGACAGGACTAATAAATTACAAATTTTAGATTACACACACCCACACACAGTGCATTCGAAATATTTCCCAAATGTTGTTACGTTACAGCCTTATTTTAAAATAGATTACATTGTCAAATTTGTCTCAAGCTACACACAGTACCCCATAATGACAAAAAGAAAACAGGTTTTTAGAAATGTTTTCAAATGTATTCAAAATAAAAAACAGAAATCTTATTTACATAAGTATTCAGACCCTTTCCTATGAGACTCTGAATTGAGCTCAGGTGCATCCTGTTTCCATTGATCATCCTTGAGATGTTTCTACAACTTCGTTGGAGTTCACCTGTGGTATATTCAATTGATTGGACATGATTTGGAAAGGCACACACCTGTCTATATAAGGTCCCACAGTTCACAGTGCATGTCAGATCAAAAACCAAGCCATAAGGTCGAAGGAATTGTTCGTAGAGAACCAAGATACTTCCTAGAGCTGGCCGCCCGGCCAAACTGAGCAATCGGGGGAGAAGGGCCTTGGTCATGGAGGTGACCAAAAACCTGATGGTCACTCTGACAGAGCTCTAGAGTTCCTCTGTGAAGATGGGAGAACCTTCCAGAAGGACAACAATCTCTGTAGCATTCCACCAATCAGGCCTTTGTGGTAGAGTGGCCAGGTGAAGCCACTCCTCAGTAAAAGGCACATGACAGCCCGCTTGGAGTTTGCCAAAAAGCACCTAAAGACTCCCAGACCATGAGAAACAAGATTCTCTGGTCTGATGAAACCAAGATTGAACTCTGGCCTGAATGCCAAGCGTCACGTCTGGAGGAAACCTGGCACCATCCCTACGGTGAAGCATGGTGGTGGCAGCATCATGCTGTAGGCAGGGACTTGGAGACTAGTCAGGATCGAGGGGAAATTGAACGGAGCAAAGTACAGAGATCCTTCATGAAAACCTGCTCAGGACATCAGACTGGGGCAACGGTTCACCTTCCAACAGGACAACGACCCTACGCACACAGCCAAGACAACACAGGAGTGGCTTCAGGACAAGTCTCTGAATGTCCTTGAGTGGCCCGGACTTGAACCCGATCTAACATCTCTGGAGAGACCTTACAACTGTGCAGCGACGCTCTCCATCCAACCTGACAGAGCTTGAGAGGATCTGCAGAGAAGAATGGAAGAAACTCCCCAAATACAGGTGTGCCAAGCTTGTAGCGTCATACCCAATAAGACAAGGCTGTAATCGCTGCCAACGGTGCTTCAACAAAGTACTGACTACTTAAATAAATGTGATATTTCAGTTTTTATTTTTAATAAATTAGCAAACAGTTTTTGCTTTGTCACTATGGGGTATTGTGTGTGGATTGGGGGGCAATTTAATCACGTTTAGAATAAGGCTGTAATGTAACAATGTGGAAAAAGTCAAGGGGTCTGAATACTTACCCTCAGCACTCCTCTCTATCTTATGAAGCAAATAGCACTGTACACCATTTTTGGTGGGATGGAGTTTTGGCCAATTGGTTAATAGAGCAATAAGAAATAGTTCCAAACCTCACTGCCAATAACAGCTAATTTGACATTTTTACCTCTACGATCACACCACTCCCAGACAATCCTGGCAAAAGTATTGCTTGAGAAACGTCTCTTTACCAAGAAGATTTTGTTTCTTTTTGACCATTGTTTTAAATTAAAATCAGTGAGGTAGTTAATTGTTACACAAATGATTTGATATTGAGATAAATATGGCTGCATTAGGCCTTTAAACCATCTGCGCTGTGCCACTGTGGCTGAAAGTGTGTATGTGCTCCCCCTTAGTGGTGAGTCTATAGTAATGCAGCAGAATTAGGGTGCAATTCAACAACAACTCCGGGGGACATAAACACTTTGATAGTCGCTGCATCCACATGCTGTACCTTTCCCCAATTTAACTCAGACCTGCATAATTATACTCAACAAAAATATAAACGCAACATGTAAAGTGTTGGTCCCATGTTTAATGAGCTAAAATAAAAGATCCCAGATATAAAAGACCCAGGCCCTGCAGTGCCTAGCTCCACTCCTATTCCCCAGGCGCTCTCATTTGTTGACTTCTGCAACCGTAAAAGCCTTGCATGCATGTTAACATTAGAAGCCTCCTCTCTAAGTTTGTTTTATTCACTGCTTTAGCACACTCTGCCAACCCGGATGTCCTAACCGTGTCTGAATCCTGGCTTAGGAAGACCTCCAAAAACCCTGAAATCTCCATCCCTAACTACAACATTTTCAGACAAGATAGAACGGCCAAAGGGGGTGGTGTTGCAATCTACTGCAGAGTTCTGTCTGACTATCCAGGTCTGTACCCAAACAATTTGGACTTCTACTTTTAAAAATCCACCTTTCTATAAACAAGTCTTTCACCGTTGCCGCTTGCTATAGACCACCCTCTGCCCCCAGCTGTGCTCTGGACACCATATGTGAACTGATTGCCCCCCATCTATCTTCAGAGCTCATGCTGCTAGGTGACCTAAACTGGGACATGCTTAACACCCCGGCCATCCTACAATCTAAGCTTGATGCCCTCAACCTCACACAAATTATCAATGAACCTACCAGGTACAACCTGTGAGGGAAAAATAATGTATTCACCTTATTTGTTGGATATGTAACAATTATTTACTTAACGAACAGTAAGATATTTCTTTCCTGATAATGCTGTGTTTTATGGTCTCCACTTGCAGCTAGTCTGGGTGTTGAGGACATGGGGTTCTACTAGAGATAGCTTGAAGCTGACAATTGATTTGTGTTGGTGATAAAAACCTAAAAGCTAGCATTCTATAGACAAGATGTTTGGGTGTGACCCAAGAGAGAGAGGCTGGAAGAGTTAAGAACAATGTCTCATTGTCTCATCTTCCTGGCATCTGGGAAACTAAGTAAAATACCATCCTGTGTAGATAACCAAGGTGGCTTATGAGAAGGTTAGAAGTGACTGACTAAGCAATCTTGGTATCAGCTATATAAAAACTGCATCGTCTGTAAAGGCTAGACTCTCAGCCTAACAGTCAGTCAAGACTGGTGGGCTGAAGGTCTCATTATTGCAATAATTAATCGATATTAAATAAAGATGATTGTTTGAAGAAATTACCAAGACCAAGTCTCTCTCAGTATTGAATTTACACAACATTTTTGGCGACGAGGATGGGATCTGCAACTTCACCTGTTGACCGCTCCTGAAGATCTGGGTAAACTGTGCACAGGGGATCAGAAATTGGGATCTCAGGGTAAACTAGGCTTATTATTGAACAGCTGGACCCGCCTATAATCTGAGAGGTAGCGGGCACAGGTGGATGCCAGATCTCGGACAGAGTACTGAGAGAGGTAGGCTTGGACAATCTATCAATATGTGATGAAATTATAAAGAAAAAAAAGAATAGCCCCTGTTGGGGTAGGCTCGGAGAGAGGTCTAACCTTAAGAGGGCCACAGCTGAGGTAACTAGCAGGACTGAGTTGATAAGAGTGTTCTTAAGTGAGGTATCCTTGGGCATGATTATTAATTAGCCAGTTGCAGGCAACCAAAAGTCTAATCCGTGGTACTGACTTGATCGCAGTAGGATGGTGAGGTTTGTGGGAACGAGGGACCAGAGCCTGGTGACACCCTGTGGGGGCACTAGTCTTGGCGAAGTTCTATTACACGAGGGACCTGCGCCCGGTGACACCTGAAAGGACACTGGCCCTGGCAAAGTCTAATTATAACGTGTTGTGTTGTTATGTGTTTTGTTAAGTTAGGTAAACAGGTATGCCCTGGGTTACTATTGTTAGGTGTTGTTGTATGTGTTTTTGTTATTCCTGATACTTAGAAAATATGAGGTAAGGTTGGATTTTTTTGGGACCATGTTAAGCAATTTAAATAGCAGACATGGGTACTCTTTTGGTAGTTTTGCACATTTGAATAGAAATTAAATAATCTATACCATAGTAATCACAGTAGGCGATTGTCTTGTTTTGCACGCTTTGTACAAAATAATAAAATGCAGTACTAAAGGATATTTCTAAACGTAGCTCTTTATTAGCTAGTTACTACAGGCATGTTCACGTATCTCCAACCATGACCAACCGACCATTTTCCAAACTTCCCGGGCTTTCTTAACCAATCATAGCACAGTATGATACAGTGGTAAGATCCATCCAATTACAATTCAGTATGTTTACACATGAATATTACAGCGATATCCCAGTGTGGATACAATACCCCGTTGTGGGACCACTAACTAGGCAATATTCTGATAATGGTATGGGTTTCCCTGTTTATATAGACAGGGTTTTGAAATCTAAAAACAGCGCTAACCGGTTTTCCTTGTCTGTCTCATTCCCCTCTGCTTTTTTTGTTTGTGTTTTCTGTGAATGTGATACGAGAGTGTGAGGGAAGTATGTTTTGGGAACAGTACTGTGTGAATGAGAGTTTTGTGAGTCTAAAAATAAGTGTTAATCTTACATTTGGATTAGACATGTAGCGTTATCTTGGGGTTCCGTTAAACACTGCCCATCATAGAATATCACAGAGTGGTGTTATTAAGAGCTAGATGTTAGTCTATAATTTCTGGAATACTCGAGAACCGGTGAGAATTATTCCCATAGGGCAGTGTCTAAAAAAACTAACGTGCTTGGGTTCCGCAGGGAGTGTATGGATGAGGAGTTGTTGGAAACGGAGTGATTCCTTAATGTGAGTACCTAAGATTTCCTATGTTATATATTGATTCTGTGAAGACATGAAACAAAAAGAATGATACATTTTATGTGTGTATAATCGATTACTAGAGATTTGATAAAGTAAATACTGGTAAAATAATAAGGTGCAACTTAAACAACTCATATATAGACGTACGTAGGGTCTTTATGGATCATTCGATAGAGATAAGATTAAAGCATTATATGAATGTCTAAACGTTTATGTGATTTTCCGTCAGGGTTATATATTTAGAGAAAACTGCCCCCAAGGCCTGAAAATGTGTTTTTCGCAGTAGGACATGAGATGCTATGTTTACTGAATAAATCCTTTCCCCATGAAGTTAGTCACTCTGACTGATCCTATGACTGCAATGAGGTTGACAGTGTGATAAGGTAGTATAAACATTCTGTTGAACAGGTAAAACACGTAAAACATTCTGTTGAAACAATGTTTCAAATTAGCTTATACTCCCTTATCACACTGTCAACCTCATTGCAGTCATAGGATCAGTCACAGAGTCAGGAAGTTATGCTGATCATCCAGCAGACCCAATCTGATGAGATTTATCAAACCAAAACAGAACAAACAACGCAACAATACACTCCTTCATACATCACTCAATACATCCCTACATATCACTCAAGGTGTGTAAACTTCCATCCCAAAAAACAAGTAATTCCGACATCTTGACACATAATTCACCATAGTGACTGTGTAAAAACAACACTACAAATCAAATTCGATTTGCATTAAGAGTATTGGTTGTAGTAATAATTTGTCATATGAACTGAATTGTTGTTCTGATTCGTCCTTTCTTGAAGTTATGGTGGAGATGGTGTCGAGATGCATAGGAGGGATAATTTGACCAAATGGTGTGGACCTCAAAACCCCCTCTAACCGGCTGAAGAAATGGTGTTCACTATGGCCCTGTCCTGCACCACGAGAGACCTGAGTCTGAGCCAGCAACCGCTGTACAGCATCCAGTTGAAGTTGTCAAATGATTTTCTCTCAGGAGTGAAAAAGAAGTGTTGGTGATAAAAACCTAAAAGCTAGCATTCTATAGACAAGATGTTTGGCTGTGACCCAAGATAGAGAGAGCCTGGAAGAGTTAAGAACAATGTCTCATTGTCTCATCTTCCTGGCATCTGGGAAACTAAGTAAAAGACCATCCTGTGTAGATAACCAAGGTGGCTTATGGGAAGGTTAGAAGTGACTGACTAAGCAATCTTGGTATCAGTCAGTCAAGACTGGTGGGCTGACGGTCTCATTATTGCAATAATTCATCGATATTAAATAAAGATGATTGTTTGAAGAAATTACCAAGACCAAGTCTCTCTCAGTATTGAATTTCCACAACAAACCCCAAAACACGGGCACCCTCATAGATATCATCCTAACTAACTTGCCCTCCAAATACACCTCTGCTATTTTCAACCAAGATCTCAGCGATCACTGCCTCATTGCCTGCATCCGTAATGGGTCTGAGGTCAAACGACCTCCCCTCATCACTGTCAAACGCTCCCTAAAACACTTCAGCGAGCAGGCCTTTCTAATCGACCTGGCCCAGGTATCCTGGAAGGATATTGACCTCAACCCGTCAGTAGAGGATGCCTGGTTATTCTTTAAAAGTGCCTTCCTCACCATCTTAAATAAGCATGCCCCATTCAAGAAATTTTGAACCAGGAACAGACATAGCCCATGGTTCTCTCCAGATCTGACTGCCCTTGACCAGCACAAAAACATCCTGTGGCATTCTGCATTAGCATCGAACAGCCCCCGCGATATGCAACTTTTCAGGGAAGTTAGGAACCAATATACACAGGCAGTCAGGAAAGCCAAGGCTAGCTTTTTCAAGCAGAAATTTGCTTCCTGTATCACACTCAAAAAATAGGATAGGAGCACCTCCTCCCAGCTTCCCACTGCACTGAGGATAGGAAACCTTGTCACCACCGATATATCCACTATAATTGAGAATTTCAAAAAGCATTGTTCCATGGCCATGCTTTCCACCTGGCTACCCCTACCCTGGTCAACAGCCCTGCACCACCCACAGCAAATCGCCAAAGCCTCCCCCATTTCTCCTTCTCTGAAATCCAGTTAGCTGATGATCTGAAAGAGCTGCAAAATTTAGACCCCTACAAATCTGCTGGGCTAGACAATCTGGACCCTCTCTTTCTAAAATTATCTGCCGAAATTGTAGCAACCCCTATTACTAGCCTGTTCAACCTCTCTTTCGTGTCGTCTGAGATTCCCAAAGACTGGAAAGCTGCCGCGGTCATCCTCCTCTTCAAAGGGGGAGACATTCTTGACCCAAACTGCTACAGACCTATATCTATCCTACCCTGCCTTTCTAAGGTCTTCGAAAGTCAAGTTAACAAACAGATTACCGACCATTTCGAATCCCACCGTACCTTCTCCGCTATGCAATCTGGTTTCAGAGCTGGTCATGGGTGCACCTCAGCCATGCTCAAGGTCCTAAACGATATCAGAACCGCCATCGATAAGAGACATTACTGTGAAGCTGTATTCATTGACCTGGCCAAAGCTTTCGACTCTGTCAATCACCACATCCTTATCGGCAGACTCAACAGCCTTGGTTTCTCAAATGATTGCCTCGCCTGGTTCACCAACTACTTCTCCGATAGAGTTCAGTGTGTCAAATCGGAGGGCCTGTTGTCCGGGCCTCTGGCAGTCTCTATGGGGGTGCCACAGGGTTCAATTCTTGGGCCGACTCTCTTCTCTGTATACATCAATGATGTCGCTCTTGCTGCTGGTGAGTCTCTGATCCACCTCTACGCAGACGACACCATTCTGTATACTTCTGGCCCTTCTTTGGACACTGTGTTAACTACCCTCCAGACGAGTTTCAATGCTATTCAACTCTGCTTCCGTGGCCTCCAACTGCTCTTAAATGCAAGTAAAACTAAATGCATGCTCTTCAATCGATCGCTGACCGCACCTGCCCGCCCGTCCAGCATCACTATTCTGGACGGTTCTGACTTAGATTATGTGGACAACTACAAATACCTAGGTGTCTGGTTAGACTGTAATCTCTCCTTCCAGACTCACATCAAACATCTCCAATCCAAAATTAAATCTAGAATTGGCTTCCTATTTCGCAATCCTTCATTCATGCTGCCAAACATACCCTCGTAAAACTGACCATCCTACCGATCCTTGACTTCGGCGATGTCATTTACAAAATAGTCTCCAATACTCTACTCAACAAATTGGATGCAGTCTATCACAGTGCCATCCGTTTTGTTACCAAAGCCCCATATACTATCCACCACTGCGACCTGTACACTCTCGTGGGCTGGCCCTCGCTTCATACTCGTCGCCAAACACACTGGCTCCAGGTCATCTACAAGTCCCTGCTAGGTAAAGCCCAGCCTTATCTTAGCTCGCTGGTCACCATAGCAGCACCCACCCGTAGCACGCGCTCCAGCAGGTATATCTCACTGGTCACCCCCAAAGCCAATTCCTCCTTTGGCCGCCTTTCATTCCAGTTCTCTGCTGCCAATGACTGGAACGAACTACAAAAAGCACTGAAACTGGAGACACTTATCTCCCTCACTAGCTTTAAGCACCAGCTGTCAGAGCAGCTCACAGATCACTGCACCAGTACATAGCCCATCTGTAAATAGCCCAACCAACTACCTCATCCCCTACCGTATTCATCTTGCTCCTTTGCACCCCAGTATTTCTACTTTGCACATTCATCTACTGCACATCTACCATTCCAGTGTTTAATTGCTATATTGTAATTACTTCGCCACCTTGGCCTATTTTTTTTGCCTTACCTTCTATATCTTACCTCATTTGCACACATTGTAGATTTGTTTTTCTACTGTATTATTGACTGTATGTTTGTTTACTCCATGTGTAACTCTGTGTTGTTGAATGTGTCAAACTGCTTTGCTTTATCTTGGCCAGGTTGCAGTTGTAAATGAGAACTTGTTCTCAACTTGCCTACCTGGTTAAATAAAGGTGAAATAAAAATACTAAATATTTCACCAAAAGCTTATTTCTCAAATGTTGTGCACAAATATGTTTACATCCCAGTTAGTGAGCATTTCTCTTTTGCCAAGATATGCCACACCTGTCAGGTGTACACGCAGATTATCGTTTTTCCAAAAAACCTCTGACTCCTTCCAGTCGCTATGCGGTCGATACTTTAAAAAACTACATTCTTTAAACCCTTACAGTGTACCTATGTTTGTCCTCTGTTGCGTGCTTTGTTTGCTGAAATCCATACTTTTTAATATAATGTTAATCAAATGCAACCTCATTGAGATTCAATTGGCACAGGGACATTCATTCTGAGTTGACATATTAGAGCAATTGCAATGAGGAAACAGTAGGTGGTTGTATTTGATTAACGTTTTATTAAAACGTATAGATTTCTTCAAACAAATGCATGCAATAACAGAGAACAAACATAGGTACAAGATAAGGGTTTAAGAATGTACATTTTTGAAGCATGGACTGCAGAGGCTCCAAGGAGTCGTTGGTTCATTTTAATAACTAATCTGCACTCAACTCCCCGGAGGTGTTGATATAATTGGATTGGTCAAAGAGGAATGTCGCGTTCAAAACAACTGGGAACTCGGGAATCTCTGACTTCAGTGCTTTAACTTGGAACTCAACTTGGAAAAAATAAAAGGACACTCTAAATTGTGAAATTTTGTCACACAACACAATGCCATAGATGACTCAAGTTTTAAAGGAACGTACAATTGGAATGCTGACTGCAGGAATGTCCACCAGAGCTGTTGCCCGAAAATGTAATGTTAATTTCTCTACCATAAACTGCCTCCGACGTTTTAGAGAATTTGGCAGTACGTCCAACCGGCCTGACAACCACAGACGTGTAACCACGCTGCGTTCAAAACAATTGGGAACTCGGGAATCTCTGACTTTAGTGCTTCCAACTTGGAACTCAGAAATAAACGAGCTCCGACTAGGAAAAATATTTTGGAAGCTCACCCAACTCGGAATTCGAGGTCGGGAACTCGCGACTTTCCGACCAGAAGATCACTAACATCATGATTTTTGAAGTTCACAGTTGTCTTGAAAGCACCATAAACTGGCGGGCCAGACCGTGGACATTAAACTTTTTTGAATGCTGAAGATGCCTGAGCTCGAAAGTATTACAAGTAATTCGCCCTTGTCAGGGAGCTTTTGAATATTCTGAGTTTGTATTCTGAGTACTGAGTCCGATTTCATCCATGATGATGATTTTTTTTTTTTTTTTGCCCTAAACAACGATTTGTTTTATCTCGTTGTGCAACGGAAACGAACGTATTATTGGTAAAACGAAAGTTAGATGACACAAACCTCAAGGACTTAGTGATGGTTGAAATTATTTTCACCTGTGTACATTTGATCTATTAAGGGACTGCAATAATAGTAGTGGAAGGTAAGCATAAATATCTATGATGTACAGTAAGTTTTGTGTTGTTATTCTAACATTTATTTCATGCCCTCCATGACCACTTTAGAAGGGGTCCAAAATCGGGCAGCGTTGTCTAACTTTTATTTATTGCTTTGGGGAGGGTTCTGTGGTTTTTGATGGGCACAGAGGATGGTGGTGCTTTTTTCTCCCAGGTTTACATTCGCCCTATTGAAGGTTTTACTTCATAATTTCTTGCAACCTAGCCACATTTCCTCATCTGCTTACATGCGCCTCCCCTATATCAGTGTTTTGGTACTTTTTAAAAAACGTTTATTTCTTATTTTTTACTTATCTATTTTATTTTTCTTAACTGCATTGTTCGCCAAGGGCTTGTAAGTAATCATTTCACTGTAAGGTCTACACTTGCTGTATTCGGCGCATGTGACAAATAAAATGTGATTTGATTTGGATCTGCAGTGAACATCCTATTTGAATTTCGGCGCAAATTCCCTGTGATTTGTTAATATTTCATTCCATTCAGATAATTTCAAATCCAATTTTATTTGTCACATACACGCGTTTAGCAGATATTATTGCGGGTGTTATACCCTAAATATTTGTCATTTAACTTTTTAAAATGCATTACCTTTTATCTGTGGCATAAACACGTCATTTAATTTAATCTGACGAGGCTACTTCAAAAGTTTCCTGTATGCTACCTGCGTACATGTGTCCCAAAATATAATTCCAGCATCCAAACTGCACAGATTGTGGTGTTGAAAACGCAAACCATAATGTTGATGCACCCAAAGTGGCAACCTGGTCTCAGAGCATTTCGTATTATTCTTTACGTAAATAGGAAACACTCTATATCATGTGATACAGCATGTTACGTTTCATATGGTATGTATTAATTTGTGGATGTCCTTCACCCATTTTGAATGATATGTTACGAATTACAAGATGTATTATTTTTGACGCCCGGCTCGATTCGTCTTATGTAGCAAAATTTGAAAGTGTTTTTTTTTTACATTGGATAAAAGTAGAGACTCAGCTAGAAAATGGTATATCATACACTACAGTTGAGGAACAATGGGAAGTAATTATGTTTTGAAAGTTGATAAACTTGTAACCTCACTTTTGAGAAAATGGACCTTGAATGTTTTGGTACCTACTAGAGAGTCCTTTGTCTACACCCATTCAGCATTGTTCACACCCTCTTAAGCTTTAGCCCCACCCATCTCTTTAAGGATTAACATGTGAGGCTATGTACTTAACAACCAAAGATTTCAAGACTAAAGGCTGGTTTATACTACAGGTGTGTTCTTAAATTTAATCTGGATTACCAGAGTGTGCTCTATGTGTTCGAAAACACAGAGTGTTGTCAGATTGTCTGTTACTAAATTCAGAGCGTTTCCCTCTCGGAGCGTTCAGAGCGCTTACTCGACGCTCTGGCCGAGGAGTAGGGTTAATCCGAGCGTTCTGACCTAACAGCAGTCAAGCACCCAAGCTAACTGGCTAATGTTGGCTATCTTGCTAGCTACTTCCAGACACAAATGAGAGAACCGCTCACTGACCATTATACTCGCCCTAGCAGAGCTGGTTAGGCTGTTTTAATGTTATCCAGAGCGTTGGTGACTGAAGCTGTGCTGCTGGCAACAATTTAATTTAAAAACATTGCCAACGTTTTTTGACACTGGCCATATTCAACGGGTGTTGAGCGTTCATAAATTCATCAGTTATTCTGCGCTCTGGCACACTCAGACGAGAGTGCTCTAAAATCTGAGTAGATAACCAGAGTGAATTTACCAGCTACGCCTATTGACAGTTGTCGCAGTGACATCATAAACATTCTGTTGAAATAGTTATTTGCATAGTGGAGTCTTTTGTTTAGACATATAGCTAGATAGCTAGCTAGCTAAACAATGAACCATAATCCCAACTCATAATGTTACTACCCTGCATGAATCAGCAGGTAGCTAACCAAGCAGGTTCAATGTTAGCTGGCTAACATTAGGCTATAACTAGCAATACAAATGGCTCTGAGATACAAATAATATTACCTCACAGATCATACACGTAATATTACCTAGCTAGCAGCCAGCCAGCTAACATTAGCTAGCTAGCTAACAGTACACTTTAACTTGAAATGAAAACTACTTTCTGACAAAATTAGAAACAACCAAATACAGACATTTGAAGGAGATGTATCTTCTGCTTGGATAGTTCCATCTGTGCTAATGACTTAGTGTCTTTAATTCCAGTTTGTCTACAAGTGTATAATTGATATGTCTCCATCTCAACCAAAAATCTAAGTTAAAGAATAGGACTAAATCAAATCAAACTTTTGCTATGAGAGATGGGTTTATTTACAGAGCAATTCAGTTGAGAAATTCCTGTTCACATATCAGAGCAACATCATGTAAAGTGTGACCTAGGTTCTTCTGAATTGTTGAATGAATCCCACATATTCTCAACCATTTGAGACAGAAATCACTCTTAATGGATAGGCCTTTTCACACTGCCTCATCATTATTAGTTTTACAACCTATAATTTTATTTTCTACATTTTAGCCAACTATGGAAGGTTTGTTTCAATCTGGTATTTAAAAATATATATTTTTACTAATCTCACTTCTGCAGAAAGTGTCTCACTGTGAGTAATAGGTTCCCAAATGGCCTCACAATTGACCATTTCTTTATTTCTCTCCTCTGAAATGGTATTATTGTGAAACACACTTCCTCTTTTCTAGTAATTGTCAGGTGTTTGGCAGAATTAGTAAGAAATGCTGTTGTAGTTTAGCTGTGAATGTCGGCTTGAGAGAAATGCAACCCTCCAGAGTTGTTCTGATACTCTCACTGGAAGTTTTTAACATATTTATAAACGTTATATTAAAAGAGCAAATATAAAAATATATGTTGACTATTACTTTGTTTAGACATACTGTACAAAAAAAAAACGGTTCAATTCAGTGACCTCTAATTGTCTACATTTTTTCAAACATAGCTATTTACACGCAAAAGTGATATTTAATTGTGTTTGGTTGTGAACGCAACCAAATATGAACATTTGAAGGAGATGTATCTTCTGCTTGGATAGTTCCATCTGTGCCACTGACTTAGTCTGGCTTTAATTCCAGTTGGTCTATAAATTAATAATTGATATGTTGGATTCACATCTCCATATTAAACAAAAAAAGTTAAAGAATTGCACTAAATCAAATCAAACTTTAAATGCGCTTTAAATAAAGTTTGATGTGATTTAGTCATTATTTTACTTAGATTTTTGGTTGAGATGGAGATGTGAGCAACATATTATCTATTAACTTTGAAATCAACCAAATCTTAAAACGTTAGGCCTATATTTGTCTATTTTTAGTTGAATAGAAACAATAGCAAATGCTATAGCCTAAATAGTATCATTAATGATATATGATTCACTCAATTATGGTTACATTTCATTTGATCTCTTAAATCTTCTCTCTGAAATTACTTCGATAGTGAATCTATTATATTTTTAATTGGAGCATGCTTAATAATCATTCTCACGATAGCACATTGGTAGTAGTCACGGACAAATGTCAGCGCTGGGCTTGGTTAAAACCCTGGATGGAAAACCAAATGGTAGCTGTAGATATATTAATTATCCAGTAGGAGCTGCTGCCCAGCCTATAGTTTTTTCTTATAGTGGAAATAACGTTGAAGATCTAACGTTGTTTCAAAGGTACAAATACAACATATTTTATACAATGTTGAAAATTGGTTACCACGATGACATAATCCTGTGGTTGAAATTTCATCCTCAAAACAACAGTTGAGGGTGAAATTGACTTTTTGTAAATCCAATGTATTTTAAACATAGATTCCATGTCACAATACGTTGACAAATTACATTGAAACAGCACTGATTCAACCAGTTTGTGCCCAGTGGGTATGCTTTCCTTATTGGTTGTGGTGCATTGGCACGAAATCTGTTGGTGGAAAATTTGTTGCAAATATAATTATAGCATAAACATTTTGAAAATCAGATTTCCAACTAGCTGATCATTGTCTGTGGCCGGTTCTGATCGTAGTGTAGGTCTAATGAAACAGGAAGGGAGAGTTAATTTGTCAACCTTCTGGCCCGTAGCCATCGACTATGGCACAAAAGCATGCTGAAGTGGCAAAGTTGATATCCAGGTTTATAAACACAGGGTCGCTACAGTTATTGTTATTTGTGGACGTACATTTTTTTTTTAAGTTAGTTCTATAAGGGGAGAGGGTGTTCACTTTTTCTGCAGTACAAGGGGAGGGTCGTTTGAAAATATTAAGATTGGGGAGGGGTGCATTTCTTTTATGGCACCTCAAGTTGTTTGTTTGTTTGTTTACGGTGAGGAATGAGGTCTGGCAGTTCTTTGTCAAGGGGTACTGCAAACAAGGAGGTAAAGTTAGAGGGAGAACGTTGCTGGGATGTTTCACTTTCCCACGTTTGCTTTGGCAGAACACCCGAGATCAGGGGAACTCTTTGCCCCTTTTTTTTTACTCAGGCAGAATCCAGGATAGCTGGCTAGATATGAGTTTATCTAGATCTAAAGGTTGTCAGTAGATACACAACACCATATCCTCCTCATAGGACAACATACAACCATGTACTGTACATCCACAATAATGGACTATGTTGTTCTTTTATTTGATAAACCTTTCAAAGCAACACATGAAGCCTAGCATCGATTTTGTGAATGGAGGCCATGGCAAGATATTCTGTTGTCCTTCTGGCTAACAAGAGTCTCATGACACACTGTTACATAAATCTAACATCTGTTATAAAAACCTAACGTCTGTTCAGATTAATGCTGGAGCATCCACTATAAAAGGACCTACACTTGGGAAGTGAAGAATGGTCAGGCTTCGTTTGCCCTGACAGAAAAACAAAGCGATCTAGAGAGACTTCTGTGACCCTTCTAAGATACACAGGTGCAGTATGTTTTATATCATGTTAAACTAGATACAAACATTTCACAGTGGGAATGAAGTACATTCTTGGTATGGGAATTGGCAATGGGGATTGGTTGCTTTACCATTGGCATTTTCTTATGGCTTCACAGCGAGGGATCCAAGTGTGTACATTTTGAAATCATGAGCCGCGGATTCAGTGAAGTTCACCGTCCCTCCACAGTTTCCTCTGTGACCGAGCCCATGTGCGTACTCACCACAGAGTGGGGGTGGTTCTGGGAGTACGAGTACGGCAAATGGGTCCAGTATGCATCCATCGTAAGTGATGTAAAACACTCAAACAGGTTGATGTGTTATGAGGACAATAATAGAGAGTAAACTGTTGTTCCCCTTGAATTTGAGTTTTTTTCTATAAATCACAGAAAGAGATGGACAGATTGTCGTCCATCACCAGTGAAGACCTTGAGAAAAGGTACCAGGAGGATCAAAGTGCCGTGGTGAAGTTCACTGCAGGCCAGCAGTCTTATGAGCTGAGTTTCAGAGGTAACACACATCAACACTCTTGCACAAAATGTATTTAATTTGCAGCAGACATGGTTCAAATAGTTATTCTCGTAATTACAGACATGACGCAAAAAAACAAAAGATACGGTACTGTAAGGATGGTCAGGCGTCGTCCTGTGTTTGTTTCCACTGCAGACAGCAGGTAATGTATGGTTGAGGATGGACTAAGAGAATGGTCACCATGCTCTGTATTTAACCTAATAAACACTCACAATGGCATAATCAATATTTGGAAAGTAAGTGGAGAAATAAATATAGCTATTCAATTGAGCTGCTTATTTTCTTAGTGTTGTATGTCATGTTCTCTTCTATATTTATCCTCAGGACAAATAGACCATGCAACTCCTCTCAGAATTTCAGAGATGTTCCTGGATCTTGGGACAAGTCTGCCATACCTGATATTGGATATAAGGTCAGTTGTATACATGTGGTTGTACTGCTTAAGCTTACAGGAAGGTTAGTGTTCAACTTTTTGTTTCAGCAGTGACAACTATTTTGTTTTCCCCTGCTGCAGACAGTCACTCTTCTGAGTTCTGACAGGGACTATCAGAAGGTCCAGAGACTTTTCAACAAGACCACGAGGGGCTTCCAAATCACCAGCATCGAGAGGGTCCAAAACAGGGACCTCTGGGAAGTCTTCCAGTGGTATGTTTACATCAACTCTCACACACAACCCTAGCACTTCCAAAATGCTAAGTAAACACTGGCTTGAAAAAGATTATGGGGAAGCAGCTAATGTTTTTACCCCTGTTTTTTTTAGGAAAAGAGATTTGATGAAGAAAAACAATGGAGGTAAAAACAGCAAGGAGCTACATCTCTTCCACGGAACGGACCCAAAACACGTAGACGCCATTTGCAGAGAGAACTTTGACTGGAGGCTGTGTGGAACCAATGGAACTGTGTATGGCGAAGGTACCTCATGTTAACCAACTGTCAGAAGTGTAGTCAGATTTTAGAAGCAGTCATGATCTCATTATAGTCTGTTATTTTGTTTTACTGATGATTGTTTCACTGTTTGTTTTAGGGAGTTACTTTGCCAGGGATGCCAAGTATTCACACTGCTTCACCAGCCACTCAGGAGTGAGGTCCATGTTTGCTTGTCGGGTGCTTGTTGGCGACTACACACTGGGGAACTCGGACCTCCGTCGCCCCCCTCCAAAAGGCGAGGGAAGCCCCACTCTATATGACAGCTGTGTGGACAATGTCCTGAACCCATCCGTATATGTGGTGTTTGAAAAGCACCAGGTGTACCCAGAGTTCCTCATCAAATACGATGATGGCGTCATGCACTGGTCCTCTTCGGTTCCGGCTCCACCCAAAACTGTCTCTATCCAATCCACTTACATAGTCCAATACCCAACATCCAACCAGATTCAAGCAGCAGCTGCTGCTATGCTGACAAACTCTCAAGTTCCATCCACTTACACTTTGAGTCCATCTCAAGCAGCCACCACTTTCTCTAATCCAACCAATTCTCTTCTCCCTTCACGTCTCCCAAAACCTGCCCGAACCCCATTGGGATTCAGTAAATCTGCAGTCATCATGAAGCCAGCCCCAAGTTCTCAATTGGTGGATACCACCCTTGGCCAAGCTAATTGGTCTTACACTCCCTCATTCAGCAAACTCCCTCATAAACTCATTACACAAGCCAGCACCCCCTCTCGTACACCCACTACCCCAGCAAGTACTCCCTCTTGTGCACCCACTACCCCAGCCAGTACCCCGTTTTATACACCCACCAAGCCACCTGGCATCCCCTCTCGCACACTCACTCCCTCAGCCAGTGCCCCCTCTCGCACACTCATTACCCCTGGCACTGCCCACACTCGCACATTCACTCGCTCAAGCAACCCCTTTCGCACACTCACTACCCATGCCAGCACCCCTTCTCGCACACTTTCCCGTTCAACTGACACACCCTCTCAGGGTCACACCCTCCCAGCAAGAGCAACTCCCAGCAAGAGCTACTCTGCCAGCAGTACCACTCACCCACTATCCCCTTCATCCTCATTGAGCACGCCTTACCACACACTTTCTCACTCATCATACACCCCCACTTACACAGACTCTTCCACACTCTCGGCATCTCACCACTCTACATCGAGCACTACTTCTGGCACATCTTCTACTACTATCATATCATCTAGAGTGCAGGAGTTAATTAAACAATTTGGTGGTCAAAGTTCAACCTGTTGACAATTTGTAGTGTTTCTGAATGATAATTCCATTTGCTCCGTTTCGTACATTATTATGAGCCGTTCTCCCCTCAGCAGCCTCCTGTGATGTTCAACTAGTAAAAAGGAATATGATGAGCACGTTTCCTTTACAATATGTGTCAGCAGACCAGAAGTCCCAGAGTAAAGTAGTTGGATTTCTGTGTTTTCAACTAAATAAACTAAATTACCAATAAAGTAATTGACTGTGGATGTTTGTTAGCCTATTGGTGTGGAGTAATGCAGAATAAGTAGGGTGCAATTCAGCAACATCACCCCTAGGGGGAAGCAAACACCTTAAAGTAGAAAAACATGAACATTTTATTTTATGCAGTGGTTCATACAGTGACTGCGTCTACACAGACAGCCAATTCGGATTATTTTGTCACTAATTGGTCTTTCTTTTAACACTGTCTGAACTACACATAATAAAATATATGCCATTTAGCAGACGCTTTTATCCAAAGTTACTTATACTCATGCGTGCATTCACTTCACGTATGGGTGGTCCTGGAAATAAAAACCACTACCCATGGCATTACATGTGCCATGCTCTACCAACTGCTAAAAAGGACACAGAATTTCAAAATAAAATCCATAAATACAATTTATTCATACATAAGGTAATTTCCCCCTGAATTTAAAAATAAAAAAATGAGACTACCAAGGCTTATGGATTATCTAGTGATGCCATAGATTTACTTTTTGCTTTCATTTTAGCAAACTGTGATCTTCTTGTCCTTGATGGAGGTGCGCGTGGTATGGAGGTCATAGAGCCGACCCAGGGTGGTGAATGAGAGACGTAAGTCATCAAGCCTGGCTGAAACGATGGATGTGTCAAGGAGTTCAGGGAGCCAAACTGTGCAAAAGCATGTGTCAAGGTAGGTCTGGGGGTTCTCTGTCCTGTTGGGCAAGGAGATCTGAATCTTGCATTGTTGGGCAGCCCAGGGGTGGCTTGTGAGTGTAGCATGACTGGAATATGTTGCCAGTGCATGTTGTGGTGGCTCTGGTTTTGGACAAAGTTAGGTGGTGGAACAAAGGTCCCAGGCCTGGACCCTTCCCTGTACTGAATAAGGTACTCTGGGTAAACCTGGTGCTTCCCAACCACCACAAATACAGAGGGGTTGTAGATATCATCCACACAGCTGTCATAGGAGATGGTGTGACTTCCGTCTTTTGAAGGGGGGCAGAGGTAGCTGGAGTGTCCTTGTGTGTAATTTCCCACCAGCACACGACAAACAAACATGGACCTGACTCCTGACTGGCTGGTGTAGCTGTGGGAGAACTTGGCATCCTTAGAGAAGTAGCTTCCTGGAAAGACATGGGTTAGAATTAGTGTGACATTACAAAGACAATTGTTTTGTCAACTTTTCCATTCTATTTCCACAATGTGACGTGAAAGAGAATAGCAAAAAAAGATGTTGTCCAATGCCATTTCCACGTAACATAATACATTCTTATATAAACAATCTATTAGATATCACCTTGCCCATAGGGCGTTCCTTGTGTTCCACCTATCCTCCAGTCTATGTTCTGCAGGCATATAGCGTCCACGTGTTTAGAGTCTGTTCCATGGAAGAGCTGCTTCTCATTCTTCTTCTCTGCGTTTGTCTTTCTCATCACATCTCCTTGCCTTGGGAGAAGAACAACAGATTCATTTGTCAGTATCTTCATTGGCATGCAGCCTCATAGCATTTGGAAGTGTCTGCTCGTTTGCTACTAGACTCTAAGTACCAGTTACCATTAACATGTTACATCTGTTTGCATATGTTATGTTGTAACTGCTTTGATTAACGCAGACAATATTGACATATTTCTTCGGTAGATTACATTTCTTTTGGCATGAGGAGTTTGGATTCTTACCACGAAAAGACCTCCCACAGGATCCGATTCTGCACCCTCTCAATAGTCTTCACACTGAAGCCAGTCATAGTTTGATGGAAAAGATCCAGAATAGTCTTGTGCTCAGCTGAGGAACTCTGCAGAGCAACCCTCTAGAGAGAATGCATTTGAAAATAACATACTTTTACCAATGTAATAGCTTTATAATACACTGCCTTCTGACCAGATGGAAGATATTACGAGTTAAAAAAGTGATTATGAACCTTGAATCCAGTTTCAGGTACTGAAGATTTATCCCAGTGACTGGGTAAAGCTTTGGGTTTCAGCAGGCAGACACCATTGCTGAGGATGAGTAGAGAAAGAGACAGCATTATAAGAAAATACAATCAGTACAGTATAATCTCATCCACCTTGCAGCTCTCTCTCCGAATTTATATCCAATAGCAATTGAGCCCAGTGACGAGGTTAGTGTAGGCTACTCTACAAGGTCTCTTACCAACGTGTGTTGTTACTAGCATCATTAGTATGCCCGATTGCCTGGATGTTGCGGTAGGTGGACAACATGGATGCCACCAGTTCATTAGGTACTCCCCTCTGCTGCAGGGTGTTGAGCGGGTGGGGCTCGTAGAAGTCGTGAGACCTGCCACAGTCCACGTCTGCAGCGCAGGTTCCTCTGATGTAGCGCTCACAGACGTGGAGTCTTCTGCATTTCTCCTTGTCAGGACAGTAGCCGTACTCTCCACTACCTTTGTTGTATGTGAAGCAAACCTGGAGACAAATACAGACCACTCCTGATGAGGGCTTGATAAGACATTGGATAAGTGCAAACTCTGTTTAAGTGCCTCAGTCCCAATTCAAATTCCTTATTTGTACATATATCTGCACATTCAGTTTAGTACACATACTTTGATGATAGCCCCAAGTCTGTGCATTTATCAATAGTCATTTTGGACATGGGGAAATAAGTACCTGTGAATAAAAAGTAAGAATCAGCTCGTGTTCCCTGCTGGCGTTGCATCTTTAAGTGTGTATTCAACTTAATTGTAAAGTGGCAGACATAAACAGTGCATTCGGAAAGTATTCAGACCCCTTGACTTTTTCCACATTTTGTTGCGTTACAGCCTTATTCTAAAATTTATTAATTTGTTTTTTCCCCCTCAATCTATACCCAATACCCCATAATGACAAAGCAAAAACAGGTATTTAGAAAAATACGGAAATATGTAATTTATATAATTATTCAGACCCTTTACTCAGTACATTGTTGAAGCATCTTTGGCAGTGATTACAGCCTTGAGTCTTCTCCCATTCTTCTCTGCAGAACCTCTCAAGCTCTGCCAGGTTGGATCGGGAGCATTGCTGCACAGCTATTTTCAAGTCTCTCCAGAAATGTTAGATTAGGTTCAAGTCCGGGCTCTGGCTGGGCCACTCAACGACATTCAGAGACAAGTCCCGAAGCCACTCCTGCATTGTCTTGGCTGTGTACTTAGGGTCGTTGTCCTGTTGGATGGTTTTCATCAAGGATCTCTCTGTACTTGCGCCATTCATCTTTCCCTCAATCCTGACTAGTCTCCCAGTCCCTGACACTTAAAAACATCCCCACAGCATGATGCTGCCACCACCATGCTTCGTGACGTTTGGCATTCAGGCCAAAGAGTTCAATCTTGGATGTCATCAGACCAGATAATCTTGTTTCTCATGGTCTGAGTCCTTTAGGTGACTTTTGGCACATTCCAAGCAGGCTGTCATTGGCCTTTTACTGAGGAGTGGCTTCCATCTGGCTACTCTACCATAAAGGCCTGATTGGTGGAGTGCTGCAGAGATGGTTGTCCTTCTGAAAGGTTCTCCCATCTCCAGAGAGGAACTGTGGAGCTCTGTCAGAGTGACCATCGGGTTCTTGGTCACCTCCCTGACTAAGGCCCTTCTTCCATAATTGCTGTTTGGATGGGGGTGGGCAGCTCTCTAATTCCTTCCACCTCATGGCTTTTATTTTGCTCTGACATGCACTGCCAACTGTGTGACCTTATATAGACAGGTGTGTGCCTTTTCTAAATAATGTCCAATTGAATTTACCACAGGGGGACTCCAATCAAGTTGTAGAGACATCTCAAAGATGATCAATGGAAACAGGATGCACGTGAGCTTAATTTCAAGTCTCATAGCAAAGGGTCTGAAAACGTATGTAAAAAAGGTATTTCTGCTTTTTCTTTTTAATACATTTGTAAAAATGTCTAAAAACCTTATTCTAAAAATTTAGAATAAGGCTGTGACGTAACAAAATGTGAAAAAAGTCAAGGGGTCTGAATACTTCCCGAATGCTTGTGACACACATACTGGGGGTAAAAGGGCGTTGTCATTCTGCAGCAGTAATGTACAAAGCTCCTTCCTGTCCAGTTCCTCCAGGCAATGCTCTCTCAGGACTCTGATGTTGTGCTCTGATGTCAGCTCATGGCAGAGACGGCATCCTTGTCTGGAAATCACAAGAACGAGAGGTGATTTCTTATTAAGCTATTTTTATTCATTTTTTCTTATGTCAAATCTACAAACTGCCATGAACCTGTAGCAATTGACATTTATACCATAGTGCATTACCTATGTCACATTCTGTAAGACCACATGAATTAAAACAATTTAAGAAATAAAAGTAGAATGAATAGAAGTAATATGACAGGTAAATAACCTAAGAGTAAAAACAAACAGTACAGTAAAAAAAAGTTTACCTCTCATTGGATGGACATGTTCCATACAGATAAAACTTACACAGGTGTAAATTGCTGCAGCCACTACATCCATTAGCTCTGCATAACCTCATCTTCGTCTGGGCAACTATCAGTTTGTTTCCCTTAGAGACAGCACTGGTAAACATCTCCTGATTCCCTAAAACCCTTTCCAGGTCATCTTCCATCGTGCCAATGTTGGCACGCAATTCTCCCAGCTCAAAGGACCCATTATGGGCACAGAGGACCTTGTAGATCAGACCTGTTGTATCCATGTCAGTCACCATTCAACACCTGACTGCCCTCGCAAAACTGTACATATATTGTCAAATCTGAAGTAGAACTTTGCTCTCCATTACCTACAAAACAAGTGACCAGCATGCGACAAAAACATTTCTGACTAAATGAAACTTACAGTATATTTAACCACTCCCCATTTATGAAGGTAGCCAAGTATAACAAACAGGCAATAGATCAACACACTAATGATGGTACACACCCTTTTAAATGTCACATTGAACTCTGCCAGAGTGGCATGTGGAACCTTCATTTACATCACAATTAGGCCTTTTATCTTTATTTAATTTCGATTAATTATTGCAATAATGAGACCATCAGCCCACCAGTCTTGACTTGATAGCTAATACCCAGAATGCTTAGTTCCACCCCTCCCATATAGATTGGGGGGCCACTTTGGGCTCATCCTGTCTTTATCTGCCCCTGGCGTTATCTTAACCCCTTACCCTGGCCTAATTTCCCAGGCCAGGATGTCTAAGAACCATTGAGGCCTTGGTTCTACTCCGCTCTATCCCAGTTACAACCACCCCACATCCTGTCACTGGAATGCCAGCTGTAGGTTTTATCACAAGGAAGCTGGAGTGGACACCATAAAACTCAGCATTAGCGGGACAGAAATGTCTCACTGTTTAGGGAAATAATTGTTACATATCCAACAAATTAGGTGAATACATTTTTCCGTCACAGGTGTTTGAAAATCTCTTAGAAAAGAGTAGAAAATCCACAATTAATGATTTTATGAGTTTAAAACACAGAAATCAAACTTGTTTCATTTACAAAATGTATGGACTGTGTCAGCAGACCTGAATAAAGGAAACATGCTCATCAAATTCATATTTGTGCAAAATTACAAATGTCTAGTTTGTTGTGAACAGCTTTACTGTTATTTAGCCCTTACAGGTAAAGATACACAGCTATACTACATCTTTGATATGCAAATGCACTTATCATCCATCATTTTAATACATTTTCTGTTTCTGAAAATTCGCCATCAAAACATTCTAACTACTGCTCCATCCTGACAAAGGCAAGTTATTGCAGAAGGCACTTGTTTTTTTCTTTGGTGTCCCTCTTTTGAGCTGTTGGAACACTGTACAGTGACTCAGGAGATCTAGTGAAGGCACCTGCCGAGGGAGAGAACACCCGAGATAGGTTGCTTGCTGAGGGGGAGAGTGTGCTTGGAGAATTGCTTGACGTGGAGGGGGAAGTGTGTGAGAGAGTTTGTGTGTAAGTGGGGGAGTATGATGAGTGAGAAAGTGTGTGATAATGTGTGCTCAATGAGGATGAAGGGGATAGTGGGTGAGAGGTACTACTGGTAGAGAGAGTGCGAGTAGTAGTCGTTGAGCGAGTGTGAGCCCGAGATAAGGTGCCAGTTAAAGGGGAAAGTATGCCAGGAGGGGTGCTGGCTGAGGGAGTGAGCGTAGGAGAGGGGGTGCTGGCTGGGGTAGTGAGCGTGTGAGAGGGGGTGCTGGCTGGGGTAGTGGCGTGTGAGAGGGGGTGCTGGCTGGGGTAGTGAGCGTGTGAGAGGGTGCTGGCTGGGGTAGTGAGCGTGTGAGAGGGTGCTGGCTGGGGTAGTGAGCGTGTGAGAGGGGGTGCTGGCTGGGGTAGTGAGCGTGTGAGAGGGTGCTGGCTGGGGTAGTGAGCGTGTGAGAGGGTGCTGGCTGGGGTAGTGGCGTGTGAGAGGGGGTGCAGGCTGGGGTAGTGAGCGTGTGAGAGGGGGTGCAGGCTGGGGTAGTGAGCGTGTGAGAGGGGGTGCAGGCTGGGGTAGTGAGCGTGTGAAAGGGGGTGCAGGCTGGGGTAGTGAGCGTGTGAGAGGGAGTGCTGGCTTGGGTAGTGAGCGTGTGAGAGGGGGTGCTGGCTGGGGTAGTGAGCGTGTGAGAGGGGGTGCTGGCTGGGGTAGTGAGTGTAGGAGAGGGGGTACTGGCTGGGTTAGTGAGTGTAGGAGAGGGGGTACTGGCTGGGGTAGTGAGTGTGTGAAAGAGGTTTGCAAATGAGGGAGTGAAATCTGGGCCTAGGGTGGTATCCACCAATTGAGAACTTGGGGCTGGCTTCATGGGAGATTGACTGAATATCAATGGGGCTTGGCCAGGTTTTGGGTGGGACTGATGGACTAAACACGAAGTGGGACGAGAATCGGTTGGATTAGAGGAAGTTGTGGATGCAGTTTTAGATGGATTCAAAGTGGACGGAACACTCTTCGATGTGGTAGCAGCAGCTGTGGCTTGAATCTGGTTGGATGTTGGGGTTGAGGAAATGGATTGAATAGAGACAGTTTTGGGTGGAGCCGGAGCCGAAGAGGACCAGTGCATGACGCCATCATCGTATTTGATGAGGAACTCGGGGTACACCTGGTGCTTTTCAAACACCACATATACGGATGGGTTCAGGACATTGTCCACACAGCTGTCATAGAAAGTCAGGCTTCCCTCGCCTTTTGGAGGGGGGCGACGGAGGTCCGAGTTTCCCCGTGTGGATTTGCCAACAAGCACCCGACAAGCAAACATGGACCTCACTCCTGAGTCGCTGGTGTAGCTGTGTGAGTACTTGGCATCCCTGGCAAAGTAACTCCCTAAAACAAACAGTGAAACAATCATCAGTAAAACAAAATAACAGACTATAATGAGATCATGACTGCTTCTAAAATCTGACTACACTTCTGACAGTTGGTTAACATGAGGTACCTTCGCCATACACAGTTCCATTGGTTCCACACAGCCTCCAGTCGAAATTATCTCTGCAAATGGCGTCTACGTGTTTTGGGTCCGTTCCGTGGAAGAGATGTAGCTCCTTGCTGTTTTTACCTCCATTGTTTTTCTTCATCAAATCTCTTTTCCTGAGAAAGAGGAAATGACCATTACCTGCTGTTAAGAAATGACCATTAGCTGCTGTTAAGAATTATATTTTTGGACAGTTATTCCCTATTGAAATGTGGCCTCTAGGCCAGAGGTTAACTTAAAGCAGCTCTCAGTAACTGGTATCTGGGCCCCTGAGACATAAAATCGGCCATGGGTGTCTTTAAGCGATTCAGATGTTTCAAATGGATAGTCTATTCAACCCCAAGGTCTCTGCCTTGATTTAATGCTTTGGCACAGAAAGGTGAAACAGATAAGGCAAGAGTATTTAGGTCAGCCCTCCCCTTTGGAGGGGGAGAGATTTGCTGTGGACTTCTTAGAGAAGCATGTCTGTCTTCTCATATGCATATGTCTGCCTAGGTCTCTCTTTGTCTACACAACCTTTAAATAGAGGAGCTGTTCACCTTATATTTTGTATATAGCATTTCTACACACCCTGACCATTTCTACACACCCATTTCAATTCCTGCTTTACCCATAATCGCATTCAAGCCAGGGTTTACATAGCATTTTGGAAGTAACATGCTAGGATTGTGTGTGAGAGTTGATGTAAACATACCACTGGAAGACTTCCCAGAGGTCCCTGTTTTGGACCCTCTCGATGCTGGTGATTTTGAAGCCCCTCATGGTCTTGTTGAAAAGTTCCTGGACCTTCTGATAGTCCCTTTCAGAACTCAGAAGAGTGACTGTCTGCAGGAGGGGACAACAACATGGTTGTCACAGGTGAAACCAAATGAAAGGCAACGTTAAACAGTAGACTTCCCTGCAAGCCAAAGCAGTAGAATCTCATGTAAACAAGCAGTGGTGGAAAATGTATCCAATTGTTATACTTGTGTAAAAGTAACTGTACTTTAATAGACAATGACCCAAGTAAAATACTACTTGAGTAAAAGTCTAAAAGTATTTAGTTTTAAATATACTTAAGTATTAAAAATAAATATAATTGCTAAAATATATTTAAGTTTCAAAATAATAATTTAAAGTTTCCTTCAGAAAGTTCAGACCTCTTGACTTTCCACATTTTGTTACATTAGACAATATTCTAAAATTGATTTAAAAAAAATAATTTCTCAGCAACTACCCCATAATAACAAAGTGAAAACAGGTTTTTACAAATGTTTGCACATTTATTAACAGGAAAAACCTTATTTACATCAGTGTTCAGACCCTTTGCTATGAGACTCAAAATTGAGCTCAGGTGCATCCTGTTTCCATTGATCATCCTTGAGATGTTTCTACAACTTCATTGGAGTCCACCTGTGGTAAATTCTATTGATTGGACATGATTTGGAAAGGCACACACCGGTCTATATAAGGTCCCACAGTTGACAGTGCATGTCAGAGCAAAAACCAAGGCATGAGGTCGAAGGAATTGTCCATAGAGCTCCGAGACAGGATTGTGTCGAGGCACAGCTCTGGGGAAGGGTACCAAAACATGTCTGCAGCATTGAAGGTCCCCAATAACACAGTGGCCTCAATCATTCTTAAATGGAAGAATTTTGTAGACTCTTCCTAGGGCTGGCCGCCCGGCCTAACTGAGAAAGGCCTTGGTCAAGGAGGTGACCAAGAACCCAATGGTCACTCTGACAGAGCTCTAGAGTTCCTCTGTGAAGATGGGAGAACCTTCCAGAAGGACAACAATCTCTGCAGCACTCCACCAATCAGGCCTTTGTGGTAGTGGCCAGACGGAAGCCACTCCTCAATAAAAGGCACATGACAGCCTGCTTGGAGTTTGCCAAAAAGCACCTAAAGACTCTCAGACCATGAGAAACAAGAAACCAAGATTGAACTCTTTGGCCTGAATGCCAAACATCACGTATGGAGGAAACCTGGCACCATCCCTACGGTGAAGCATGGTGGTGCCAACATCGTGCTGTGGGAATGTTTTTCAGCGGCAGGGACTGGGAGACTAGTCAGGATCAAGGGAAAGATAAATGGAGCAAAGTACAGAGAAATCCTTGATTAAAACCTGCTCCAGAGTGCTCAGGACCTCAGACTGGGGCAAAGGTTCACCTTCCAACAGGACAACGACCCTAAGCACACAGCTAAGACAATGCAGGTGTGGCTTCGGGACAAGTCTCTGAATGTCCTTGAGTGGCCCAGCCAGAGCCTGGACTTGAACCCGATCTAACATCTCTGGAGAGACCTGAAAATAGCTGTGTAGTAATGCTTCCCATCCAACCTGACAGAGCTTGAAAGAATCTGCAGAGAAGAATGGGAGAAAGTCCCCAAATACAGGTGTGTCATGCTTGTAGCATGATACCCAAGCAGACTTGAGGCTGTTATCACTGCCAAAAGGTGCTTCAACAAAGTACTGAGTAAAGGGTCTGAATACTTATGTAAATGTCATTTCAATTTTTTATAAATTAACAAACATTTCCAAAAACCTGTTTTTGCTTTGTCATTATGGGGTATTGTGTGTAGATTGAGAAAAACATATATATTTTAGAATAAGGCTGTAACGTAACAAAATGTGGAAAAAGTCAAGGGGTCTGAATACTTTCTGAAGGCACCGTATAAAGCAAACCAGACAGCATAATTGTCTTTTTAAATTTATGGATAGCCAGGGGCACACTCCAACACTCAGACATAATTTACAAACAAAGCATGTGTTTAGTGAGTCAGCCAGATCAGATGCAGTAAGGATAACCAGGGATCTTCTTTTGATAGGTGTGTGTGAATTAGACCATTTTCCCATCCTGCTAAGCATTCCAAATCTAAAGAGTACTTTTGGGTGTTAGGGAAAATGTATAGACTAAAAAAAGTACATAATTTTCTTTAGGAATGCAGTAAAGTAAAAGTGGTCAAAAATATAAATAGTAAAGTACTTTACACCACTGTAAATAAGTTACCCTGTATCCAATGTCAGGTATCGCAGACTTGTCCCAAAATCCAGGAACAGCTCTGAAATTCTGAGAGGAGTTACGTGGTCCATTTCGCCTGAAATTATATATGAAAAAGAACCTTCATATACAACACAAAGAAAAAAAGTAGTTAATTTGAAAATATCTATTAGTTCTAAACTTAAATACTCAATGGAAAATAAATCCCTCTTGTTTGCGATACAAAACAAAACCATGTCTTATGGTCTACGCTGTTCTAAATAACACAAGTAAAAACTGACCGACAACTAGAAAAGCTCAAACCAAGTTTATTCACCCAAAGGGTCAGACAGCTGAACAGACCAACCATTCACACAAGCACTGGTATTTAACCCTTTCTCCTATGCAGAGTCTGTCAGTAATCAAGAGTGACTATTAGGTAAATATAGAAATGGTTTGATTCAGAACATAGTATCCATTCTCAGTCCATTCATACATTACCTGCTTCTTGCAGCTTGTGCGTCCACAGTTGAAACAAAGACAGGACGTCGTCTGACCATCCTTATAGTACTATATCTTTTGTTTTTTTGCATCATGTCTGTAATTGCAAGAACTCATGTCTGTAATTACAACTATTTAAACCAGCATCCTTACAGTTACTGTTCCACATCTCTAACATCTAGACTACCTGCCGCTGATTTTAGTACTAGAATTTCAGGCGTATAAGAGTAGCCTTTTTGACTCTTAACTCTAACTTGTGCTAAGTGCTTATAACTGAAATATATTTTTATTATAGTAGGTTGTTTTTCAAGAGTTTGAAATGTGTTACCTCTGAAACTCAGCTCATAAGACTGCTGGCCTGCAGTGAACTTCACCACAGCACTTTGATCCTCCTGGTACCTTTTCTCAAGGTCTTCACTGGTGATGGACGACAATCTGTCCATCTCTTTCTGTGATTTATAGTTAAAAAAAAATTCAAGGGGAACAACAGTTTACTCTCTATTATTGTCCTCATAACACATCAACCTGTTTGAGTGTTACAATACTTACGATGGATGCGTACTGGACCCATTTGCCGTACTCGTCCTCCCAGAACCACACCCACTCTGTGGTGAGTACGAATGTGGGCTCGGTCACAGAGGAAACTGTGGCGAGGCGGCAAACTTCACTGAATCCGCGGCTCATGGATTCGAAGTGCACACAGTCTGATCCCTCACTGTGAAGGCATAAGAAAATGTTAATGGAATTGTTGTTTTTAGATTGTACCTTATTCACAGTTGGACCTACTTTTGCTAGTTAAAGGTAGACTCAGGGAAATGATGTTGCCACGAGCAGCACCGCAGATATTGAGATGAGTGAGATGCAAGACAGTCACATATCTGCACGGGTTTGCTTCACACTGTTACAATGTGGAAGCCACGGGACCAAAACAACAGGGAAGTTGAGTCTCGCGCTTTAACCCACTTTGCTGTTCACTTTCTGCATCTATGTAATATCGCTGAGCCTACCTTTAAGTATGACATAACAACATACTATACCTGTGTATCTTAGAAGGGTCACAGAAGTCTCTCTCAATGGCTTCGTTTTCTGGCAGAGCTGACCAAGTCTGTCCATCTTTCACTTCCCACTTGTAGGGCATTTTGAAGTGGACTCTCCAGCATTTCTCTGAAAGTAATACATTTGCAGTGAGATGTGATATGTTGCTGAGTATCATTGTTGCACCTGGGTAACAGCCTGCTATGTCCCTGAATTGTGGTTTCACAGGGTTTGTATTGTGTATCTACTGACAACCTTGAAAGTTATAGAAAAACTCATATCCTCGTATGATCACTCGGCTACCCATGCCTCTCCCTAATGTCAATATGCCTTATCTACTGCTGTTTCGGTTAGTTCTTAATGTTTTATTTCACTGTAGAGCCCTCAGTCCCGCTCAACATGCCTTAGATATCTCTTTTGTCCCACCCCCCACACATGCGGAGACCAAACCTGGCTTAACTGGTGCCTCCAGAGATGCAACCTCTCTCATCGTCTCTCAATGCCTAGGTTTACCTCCACTGTACTCACATCCTACCATTCCCTTATCTGTACATTATGCCCTGAATCTATTCTACCACGCTCCTTTTATTCTCTGCTCCCAACGCACTAGACGACCAGTTCTTATAGCCTTTAGCCGTACCCTTATCCTACTCCTACTGTTCCTCTGGTGATGTAGAGGTTAACCCAGGCCCTGTAGGCCCCAGCACTACACCTATTCCCCAAGCGCTCTTATTTGTTGACTTAGGTAACCGTTAAAGCCTTGGTTTCATGCATGTTAACTTCACAAGTACCAGCAGCAGAGGTGACTGTTTTGGAGAGCCTGGCGTGCCCAAAGTAAAATGCCTCCCATTTAGGCCCAGAAAATGGGATATGCATATATTTAGTACCATTGGATAGGAAACACTCTGAATTTTCCAAAACTGTTAACCATTTGTCTGAGGAATCTCTGAGGAATCTCTGTCCTGGAAAAAGTCATTTTGACACATTGCTCATTTTGGAACCCCTCCCTATTGAAAATGACCATATATAGGACTATGAATGCAGTGCACGTCGCTTCCTTATGATGGCATCAACCACGAGACGGTGTTTTACTCCATCTTGGATGAATTTAGACCATTGATACACAGCATGGCATGGGGACACCACGTTCTGAAAACTCTTCAGATTGCGCGCGCACGAGAAGGCGCGCAGTGCCTTATTTATCGTCTTTAGCGTTCAGTTTATATTCGGCTGATTTATAATAGTAAATATACGTAAAAGTGTTCCTAAGGATACATTTAAAACTATGTTTGATTGTTTTTGGACAAGTTTATAGGTATAATTTGAACGAGTTGGCGCCGCGTTTCAAAGGAGGAGTGGAGGCTGTCGTTTCTGATTATAACGCGCGAACCAAATGGAGGATTTATGGATAAAAGACGTTACTTTTTCTAACAAAAGAACCATGGATTCAAATCAAATCAAATTTATTTATAAAGCCCCCCTTACATCAGCTGATGTCACAGAGTGCTGTACAGAAACCCAGCCTAAAACCCCAAACAGCAAGCAATGCAGGTGTAAAAGCACGGTGGCTAGGAAAAACTCCCTAGAAGGCCAAAACCTAGGAAGAAACCTAGAGAGGAACCAGGCTGTGAGGGGTGGCCAGTCCTCTTCTGGCTGTGCCGGGTGCAGATTATAACAGAACATGGACAAGATTTTTAAAATGTTCATAAAACAGGCAGAACAGTTGTAACTGGAGAAGCAGCACGGCCAGGTGGACTCGGGACATCCGGGTAGGCCTTGAGGAATGGTCCTAATGCTCAGGTCCTCCGAGAGAGAGAGAGAGAGAGAGAGAGAGAGAGAGAGAGAGAAGAAGAAAAAAAGAAAGAGAGAGATAATTAGAGCGAGCATACTTAAATTCGCACAGGACACCAGATAAGAGAAGAAATACTCCAGATATAACAGACGGACCCTAGCACCCCCGACACATAAACTACTGCAGCATAAATACTGGGGGTGAGACAGGAGGGGTCGGGAGACACTGGATTGTCTTCGTTGGACACTTAGGAAGACCTCAGCAGAAGTTCTTCAACAGGTAATTGATTTGTTTTCGCTGTGAAATGTGTTATGTGTGTGCCATGATGGCTAATCGATACATGGCTATTGGAAAATATGTGAGGTGATAGCCTCAAACAAATGAATGTGCTGCTTTCGACGTAAAGACTTTTTGAAATCTGACAACGCTGTGATATTGCCAAGAAACAGAGCTTTTGATGAGTATGGAACACTTGTATATTGCTGGATGTTTAATAATTCAACTTTCGGAATTTGAATTTGGCGCTTTAGATTTTCGCTGGTAGTGTCGGGATGAGCCCGCTAGCGACCCACTGGTACTTGAGAAGTTAACGTCAGAAGCCTCCTCCCTAAGTTTGTTTTATTCACTGCTTTAGCACACTTCGCCAACCCTGATGTCCTAGCCGTGTCTGAATCCTGGCTTAGGAAGGCCACCAAAAATTCTGAAATGTCCATCCTCAACTACAACATTTTCCAACAAGATAGAACTGCCAAAGGGGGCGGAGTTGCAATCTACTGCAGAAATAGCCTGCAGAGTTCTGTAATACTAATACTACTCTGGACAGTTCTGAATTAGAATATGTGGACAACTACAAATACCTAGATGTCTGGTTAGACTCTTCTTCCAGACTCACATTAAGCATCTCCAATCCAAAATTAAATCTAGAATCGGCTTTCTATTTCGCAACAAAGCCTGCCAAACATACCCTCATAAAACTTGACTATCCTACCGATCCTTGACTTCGGCGATGTAATTTACAAAATAGCCTCCAACACTCTACTCAGCAAACTGGATGTAGTCTATCACAGTGCCATCCGTTTTGTCACCAAAGCCCCATATACTACCCACCACTGCGACTTATATTCTCTCGTTGGTTGGCCCTCGCTACATATTCATCGCCAAACCCACTGGCTCCAGGTCATCTATAAGTCTTTGCTAGGTAAAGCCCCGCCTTATCTCAGCTCACTGGTCACCATAGCAACACCCACCCGTAGCACGTGCTCCAGCAGGTATATTTCACTGGTCATCCCCAAAGCCAACACCTCCTTTGGCTGCCTTTCCTTCCAGTTCTCTGCTGCCAATGACTGGAACAAATTGCAAAAATCACTCCAGTGTTAATGCTAAAATTGTAATTATTTCGCCACTATGGCCTATTTATTGCCTTTCCTCCCTAATCTTACTACATTTGCACACCCTCTACATATATTTTTCTATTGTGTTATAGACTGTACGTTTGTTTATCCCATGTGTAACTCTGTGTTGTTGTTTTTGTCGCACTGCTTTGCTTGGCCAAGTCGCAGTTGTAAATGAGAACTTGTTCTCAACTGGCCTATCTGGTGAAATAAAAACATTTAAATAAATATCCAGCCGGCTGCCATATCTTCTTCCTGAGTAAAAACAGGGCAAAGCCCTTGCAGGTGTTCTGCCAAGCTATCTTCCAGACACTGCCTCCACACACAATATCTCTCTCGTTAAATGTACCTCCTTGTTTGCAGTCCCCCTTGACAAAGAACAGGCAGATCTCATTCCTCACTGTAAACAAACAACAAATAAACACACATTTTGTTAAATTAAATCAAAGTTGGCAAGAGGGTTGGGGTCAACCCCATTTCATTTCAGAAAGTAAACCAAATTCCAATTCCACATTTTCCTCACTAGCTAGGTTTCCATCCAAACTATATGCACATTTTCCCACCAGAGACGTGTTTCCATCAAATTGAATTGTTGTGGATAAAAGGCTGTGCATGATGACATAGTGCACAGGAACAAATATTTTGTGGTTAAATTCCCAAATATGTTTTGGGCCGTTATATAGCTTATATGCCCAGTCTGGTATTGGCACGTGCACTCTAGCCAACAGCTCACAGATACAGTGCGGGTAACGCTGACATGAGATTATTATAGACAAAAGAGCAAGATAATTTGTATTTGTTGAATGGCAGCGAAACATTGATGATCATGTCACCAGAATAAGACCCTCAATATTTATTGGAAAGGAGCATCAAGCGCATCATCTTGCACGTTCATATTATGGTTATTATATCAATATTTTTGAATAAAAACATTTTCCACCACCATTTCTCACATAATTAATTTTACAGACAAAACAATCCCACCTATTTTGTTTGGTCGACATGAAGAAAGTTCTGTTTCAGGCCTGTCATGAAACATTTTATCCAATATGTACTTTACTTGCATAAAAATGTTGGATGGAAACCTGGTTATTGAAAAGCATTGAAGAGAATTGGAATGTTAGTGTACTTCCTGAATTGACTGGTCTGGAATTTAAATGAAATTGACCCCAACCCTGGTTGGCAAGCAAGTCCATAGAGGAATACTTCCAAGTAACTACAGAAATTAAATATAGTGACTGTTCTGAAACATTATTCCCCACTGAACACAACCCTGCTGTTTGCTCCTGCAGCCATCTACCTGTATTTCTCAGAGGACAGCTTTGGGGCCTGTTGATAGAAGCAGCACAGCAGGCACCTTCACTCTTCATGGCCTGGATGTTCTGGTAGGTGGACAACATGGACACCATTAGATCGTTAGGCACTCCCCTCTGCTGCAGAGTCCTTTGTGGGTGGGGCTCGAAGAAGTCATGACACCTGTTGCAGTCGGCTCCCGAGGAACAGGTTCCTCTGATGTACCTGTCACACACATGGAGTCTTGTGCACCCCTCCTGATCCGGGCAGTTGCCATAAGGTCCAGCGCCTTTGTTATAAGAGCTGCACACCTGAAAGAGTGAGTGAAAGGGCTTTTAAAATACTTGTTTACCATACCATTCGGGTATAAATGCAAGAAAGCAGGAGATGAAAGAGCTATTGGATCTATGGACTGTGATGTGCTAGTCAAAATATGCAGACATCAGTCATACACACACCATCCACTGATCCACATCAGCAGTTAGGAGAAAAATATCAAATATAAATAAAAATAAAACATAATAAAAACAAAAACGAGGAGAACGGTTGGTTACCGGTGGAAGGAGAGAGTTGTCATTTTGTAACAGCAGCTGCCGGATTTCTTGTCTACTCAGCTTCTCAAGTTTATGTTCTCTTAAAACTCTGGAGTTGTGTTCAGAGTTCAGGTCATGGCCGAAGCGGCATGTCCGTCTGAAGTCAAAGTAGCAAAAAAACAGGTCAATAATAATACAAATTACAATTCAGTTTGCAGAATAAATTTAACTAACTAAACCCCATAAAAATCTATAAAGCTCATGCAGTTTCAAGTCCTGGGCTGAAATGTCTTAAATGTGAAAAACTAAATAAATAACGACCGTATGTGTAATGAGACATTCACACCATATGACTGGAGGAAATTCAATGAATGTTAGAATTGGTTGGAATTCATTTGTAGGCAGTTTAATGTAACACTTCTGGTCCTACATAGCGTATGGCTACATAACAATAAAAAGTATGCTTACCTTCCCCTACTACTCTTACAGTCCCCAAATAAATAAAATTTACACAGGTGTAAATCATTGCAGCCATCACATTGCTGAGCCTTGCAGCGTCTCACCTTAGTTTTCGCAATAACGCGTTTGTTTCCATTGCACACCGCGATAGAAAATACATCGTTTTCATCAAGGGCACAGATAACATCTGCCCCGCACCCAATATCTGCTAGATCCGCATAGTCCAGTGCTCCCTGATGATAGCAAATTACTTTTAATAAAAATTGCTGATCCATCTCGTAATGGCTTGCACGACTGTTGTGCCTGGTCCAGGACAGTGCACCACAGAGTTTCTAAACCCAGAGGCGCAACATCGCGAGACTAACGGGAACGCTTGCGAAACAGACCAAGCAGACCAAGCCGGGGTTTGAAGTGAAATATACTTCCTTAGTTCTCAATTTTCTCAAAATCTAAAGGCACAACCTATAATCAAGCCAATGCCGTAAGTAGTTGAATATGTTATTACTCAGAACTCGTGAAAGTGACAAAAAGACACGTTTTCATTTGTCAAAAACAACTTCATATCGAAGGAGTGCCTTTGAGATTACGGCCTGTACATGCGCAGTTAGGCGCGAAACGACCTTGAGACCCGATGACGTATTTTTGCGCATGAGTTTAGCTAGTCAACGTCGCCATGACATCGCGTACAAGCGTGATCTGGGATTTCTATTGGAAGAGGTTTTTGCCAATCTTCATACTGAACTGTCTTTGGCTACAGCCTTGCTTACTAACTTCTGACGAAAGAAACACGAAACTAAGGAAACGGTGGAAGTGTCACACACACGCACACAAAATAAATGGTATAAATTCGATTACCCCAGAGCCATATATGGATAATTATATGGATACATGATTAGTGCTGAGCGATTAGTGCTTTTTGAAGTCGGTTTGGTTTCGGTTAGATTATATAAAAAAAAAAAAAGGTTTTGGTTTCTGTTATTTAAAACATGAAATGCACTATGCATTAATGCTATAACAACACAGAATAAAACAATGAATAAAAGTCCCGAGATGGTAGTGACTGCCCATTACTGCTTATCATTATTATTAAATTATTGTTCCCCATCATTTCTTCACATTAGTTTACTTTATAAATATTTGATGACATTATTTAATTCCATATCATCTCATTTCTATAGAGCTGCTGTCTATGGTGTCTGACAAAATCACAATTTTAGTAGTTCTTCAAAGTAAAAAAGGCATACATTTGGCTGCTGAATATCAACTATCAATCTCTTAGATAATCCTTCTCGATCATACATTCTTCTGTCTCTTTTATATAGCAAGCATAAAAGAAACACAGACAAGTAGGCGTGTAATGGATTATGTTCATTGTAGTACATTACCATGTTTTCTGCACTAAACTATGTATACTGAACAACAATATAAACTCAACATGTAAAGCGTTGGTCCCATTTTTCATGAGCTGAAATAACAGATCCCCAAAATGTTCCATATGCACAAAAAGCTAATTTCTCTAAAATGTTGTAAACAAATTTGTTTACATCCCTATTAGTGAGCATTTCTCCTTTGTCAAGATAATCCATCCACCTGACCGGTGTGGCATATCAAGAAGCTGATTAAAAAGCATGATCATTACATAGGTGCACCTTCTGCTGGGGACAATAAAAGGCCACTCTAAAATGTGCAGTTTTGTCACAAAACACAATGCCACAGATGTCTCAAGTTGAGGGAGTGTGTAAATGGCATGCTAACTGCAGGAATGCCCAACAGAGCTGTTGCCAGATAATTGAATGTCCATTTCTCTACCATAAGCTGCCTCCAATATTGTTTTAGAGATTTTGGCAGTACGTCCAACCGGCCTCACAACCGCAGACCACATGTATGGCTTTGTGTGGCTGAGCGGTTTGCTGATGTCAATGTTGTGAACAGAGTGCTCCATGGTGGCAGTGGGGTTATGGTATGGGCAGGCATAAGCTACGGACAACGAACACAATTGCATTTTATCGATGGCAATTTGAATGCACAAAGATACCGTGACAAGATCCTGAGGCCCATTGTTGTGCCATTCATCTGTTGCCATCACCTCATGTTGAGGAATGATAATGCATGGCCCCATGTCGCAAGGATCTGTACACAATTCCTGGAAGCTGAAAATGTCCCATCTCTTCCATGGCCTGCATACTCACCAGTCATGTCATTTAAAAAAAAATGTATTTATTATATTTCACCTCTATTTAACCAGGTAATTACAATTTGGCAAATTAACACTGGAGTGATAGATTAGCAGATGATGATGTGCAAGTAGAAATACTGGTGTGCAAAAGAGCAGAAAAGTAAATAAAAACAATATGGGGGGCAAGGTAGGCAGATTGGGTGGGCTATTTACAGATGGGCTATGTACAGCTGCAGCGATCGGTTATCTGCTCAGATAGCTGATGTTTAAAGTTAGTGAGGGAGATATGTCTCCAGCTTCAGCGATTTTTGCAATTCGTTCCAGTCACTGGCAGCAGAGAACTGGAAGGAAAGGCGGCCAAAGGAGGTGTTGGCTTTGGGGATGACCAGTGAGATATACCTGCTGGAGCGCGTGCTACGGGTGGGTGTTGTTATCGTGATCAGTGAGCTGAGATAAGGCGGAGCTTTACCTAGCATAGACTTATAGATGACCTGGAGCCAGTGGGTCTGGCGACGAATATGTAGCGAGGGCCAGCCGACTAGAGCATACTGGTCGCAGTGGTGGGTGGTATAAGGGGCTTTGGCGACAAAACGGATGGCACTGTGATATACTGCATCCAGTTTGCTGAGTAGAGTATTGGAAGATATTTTGTAGATGATATCCGCCGAATCAAGGATCGGTAGGATAGTCAGTTTAACTAGGATATGTTTGGCGGCGTGAGTGAAGGAGGCTTTGTTGCGAAATAGGAAACAGATTCTAGATTTAATTTTCGATTGGAGATGTTTAATATGAGTCTGGAAGGAGAGTTTACAGTCTAGCCAGACACCTAGGTATTTGTAGTTGTCCACATATTCTAAGTCAGAACCGTCCAGAGTGGTGATGCTAGTCGGGCGGGCAGCAATCGGTTGAAGAGCACGCACTTAGTTTTACTAGCATTTAAAAGCAGTTGGAGGCCATGGAAGGAGTGTTGTATGGCATTGAAGCTCGTTTGGAGGTTAGTTAACAGTGTCCAAAGAAGGGCCAAATGTATACAGAATGGTGTCGTCTGCATAGAGGTGGATCAGGGAATCACCCGCAGCGAGAGCGACATCGTTGATATATACAAAGAAAAGAGTTGTCCCAATAATTGAACCCTGTGGTACCCCCATAAACTGCCAGAGGTCCGGACAACAGGCCCTCCGATTTGACACACTGAACTCTGAGAAGTAGTTAGTGAACCAGGCAAGGCAGTCATTAGAGAAACCAAGGCTGTTGAGTCTGCCGATAAGAATACGGTGATTGACAGAGTCGAAAGTCTTGGCCAGGTCGATTAAGACGGCTGCGCAGTACTGTCTTTAATCAATGGTGGTTATTGCATTGAGCACAGCCATTACATTTGTAGTTTCCATCCAGTAGGGGCGCAAATACACGTTGTGCAGGGATATCTTTGGGTGATAAATCAGAGTTTACCAATTGATCTTTGAGGTTTCTGCCCCGCGAGAACACGACCAACGAAAACACATTACCGATACTATCATCGGATCTTAGAATATGCCAATGTTTGTGAACGATTCCCTTAATTTGTTCAGAGCACTTTGAATAACGGGTAGTTAGAACGCAAGAAAGCTTATTTTTGCGAGACTGACCTTGAAAAAGTTCATGTCTCGTTTAGAATTTTCTCAATGGCAGTATTAATCTGACCAGTTTTCGTACCCCCTCTCCTTGAATTTTATTTGCGTGTCAGCCATATTTCTGTCAATTGTTTTTTACAAATTCTTTTGATTCGACAGAATCTATATTTATTGCCTTACCTTCTTACTTCATTTGCACACACTGTATACATATTTTTCTATTGTGATATTGACTGTACGTTTGTTTATCCCATGTGTAACTGTTGTTTTTGTCGCACTGCTTTGCTTTATCTTGGCCAGGTTGCATTTGTAAATTTGAACTTGTTCTCAACTGGCCTACCTGGTTAAAAAAAAGGTGGAAAAACTTAAACAGGTGTAAATTGCTGCAGCCACTACATCCATTAGCTCTGCATAACCTCATCTTCGTCTTGGCAACTATCAGTTTGTTTCCCTTAGAGACAGCACTGGTAAACATCTCCTGATTCCCTAAAACCCTTTCCAGGTCATCTTCAATGAATCAATGATTTTCTGAGTTTATTCAGTTTAAAAACAGAAATCATTTACAAAATGTATGGACTGTGTCAGCAGACCTGAGTAAAGGACATCTGGTTTGTTGTGAACAGCTTTACTGTTATTTAGCCCTTACAGGTAAAGATACACAGCTATACTACATCTTTGATATGCAAATGCACTTATCATCTATCATTTTAATACATTTTCTTTCTTATTTTCTTTTCTTTTTTAGAAGTTTGCCATCAAAACGTTCTACTTACAGCTCCATCCTGACAAAGGCAAACTATTGCAGAAGGCACTTGTTTTTTTCTTTGGTGTCCCTACTTTGAGCTGATGGAACACTGTACAGTGACTCAGGAGGAGATCTAGTGGTGCTTGTTGTGGTAGATAGTGGACGAGAGAAGGCACCTGTCGAGGGAGAAAACACCAGAGATAGGTTGCTTGCTGAGGGGGAGAGTGTGCTTGGAGAATTGCTCTTGACGTGGAGGGGGATGTGTGTGAGGGATTATGTATGTAAGTTGTGGAGTATGATGAGTGAGGAAGAAGGGGATAGTGGCTGAGAGGTACTGCTGGCAGAGAAAGTGTGAGTAGTGGTTGTTAAGCTGGTGTGAGCCAGAGATAGGGTGCCAGTTAAAGGGGAAAGTGTAGGAGACAGGGTGCTGTCTGAGGGAGTGAGTGTAGGAGAGGGGGTGCTGGCGGAGGGAGTGAGTGTAGGTGAGGGGGTGGGGGGTTTGGGGAGCCAGTTTAAGAGAGGTGGTGCTGGCTGGGGGAGCGAATCTACGAGAGGCTGTGCTGGCTGGGGTAGTGAGTGTAGGAGAGGCAGTATTGGCTGGGGTAGTGAGTGTGTGAGAGGAGGTACTGGCTGGGGTAGTGAGCGTACGAGAGGGGGTACTGGCTGAGGTAGCTGCAGTTTTAGATGGATTCAAAGTGGATGAAACACTCTTCGATGTGGTAGCAGCAGCTGTGGCTTGAACCCGGTTGGATGTTCGGGTGAAGGAAGTTGATTGGATAGAGACAGTTATGGGTGGAGCCGGAGCCGAAGAGGACCAGTGCATGACGTCATCATCGGCTGGGTTAGTGAGCGTACGAGAGGCGGTACTGGCTGGGGTAGTGAGCGTACCAGAGGCGGTACTGGCTGGGGTAGTGAGCGTACGAGAGGCGGTACTGGCTGGGGTAGTGAGCGTACGAGAGGCGGTACTGGCTGGGGTAGTGAGCGTACGAGAGGGGGTACCGGCTGGGGTAGTGAGCGTACGAGAGGGGGTACCCGCTGGGGTAGTGAGAGTACGAGAGGGGGTGCTGGCTGGGGTAGTGAGCGTACGAGAGGCGGTACTGGCTGGGGTAGTGAGCGTACGAGAGGGGGTACCCGCTGGGGTAGTGAGCGTACGAGAGGGGGTACCCGCTGGGGTAGTGAGCATACGAGAGGGGGTACCCGCTGGGGTAGTGAGCATACGAGAGGGGGTACCCGCTGGGGTAGTGAGCGTACGAGAGGGGGTGCTGGCTGGGATAGTGAGTGTGTGAGAGAGGTTTGCAAATGAGGGAGTGATATCTGGGCCTAGGGTGGTATCCACCAATTGAGAACTTAGGGCTGGCTTTATGAGGACTGGAGATTGACTGAATGTTAATGGGGTTTGGTCAGATTTTGGGAGAAACCGATTGACTAAACGCGAGGCGGGAAGAGAACGGGTTGGATTAGAGGAAGTTGTGGATGCAGTTTTAGATGGACTTAAAGTAGATGGAACAGTCTTCGATGTGGTAGCAGCAGTTGTGGCTTGAATCTGGTTGGATGTTGGGGTGAAGGAAGTGGATTGGATAGAGACAGTTTTGGGTGGAGCCGGAGCCGAAGAGGACCAGTGCATGAGGCCATCATCGTATTTGATGAGGAACTCGGGGTACACCTGGTGCTTTTCAAACACCACATATATGGATGGGTTCAGGACATTGTCCACACAGCTGTCATAGAAAGTCAGGCTTCCCTCGCCTTTTGGAGGGGGGCGACGGAGGTCCGAGTTTCCCCGTGTGTAGTCGCCAACAAGCACCCGACAAGCAAACATGGACCTCACTCCTGAGTCGCTGGTGTAGCTGTGTGAGTACTTGGCATCCCTGGCAAAGTAACTCCCTAAAACAAACAGTGAAACAATCATCAGTAAAACAAATTAACAGACTAATGAGATCATGACTGCTTCTAAAATCTGACAACACTTCTGACAGTTGGTTAACATGAGGTACCTTCGCCATACACAGTTCCATTGGTTCCACACAGCCTCCAGTCGAAATTATCTCTGCAAATGGCGTCTACGTGTTTTGGGTCCGTTCCGTGGAAGAGATGTAGCTCCTTGCTGTTTTTACCTCCATTGTTTTTCTTCATCAAATCTCTTTTCCTGAGAAAGAAGAAATGACCATTAGCTGCTGTTAAGAATACTATTTTCGGATGGTTATTCCCTATTAGAATTTGGCCCTGCAGGTACCATATGTAAAGCCAGAGGTCACCGTAAAGCAGCTCTCAGTAACTGGTATATGGGCCCCTAAGACATAAAATCGTCTATGGGTGTCTTTAAGCGATTCAGATGTTTCAAATGTATAGTCTATTCATCCCCAAGGTCACCGTCTTGATTTAATGCTTTGGCAGTTAAAAAAGATAGGCAAGAGTATTTAGGTCAGCCCTGAGATTTGTTGAAGACCTCTTACATGAACATGTATGTGTATATCTTTGTCTAATAAACCTTTAAATATAGGAATGTTCACCTTATATTTTCTAGCATTTCTATACACCCATTTCAATTCCTGCTTACCCGCATTCAAGCCAGGGTTTACATAGCATTTTGGAAGTAACATGCTAGGATTGTGTGTGAGAGTTGTAAACATACCACTGGAAGACTTCCCAGAGGTCCCTGTTTTGGACCCTGTCGATGCTGGTGATTTGGAAGCCCCTCATGGTCTTGTTGAAAAGTTCCTGGACCTTCTGATAGTCCCTTTCAGAACTCAGAAGAGTGACTGTCTGCAGGAGGGGAAAACAAAATGGTTGTCACAGCTGAAACCAAATGAAAGGCAACGTTAAACTTCCCTGCAGGTAAAGCAGTAGAACCTCATGTAAACAAGTGACCTTGTATCCAATGTCAGGTATCGCAGACTTGTCCCAAGATCCAGGAACATCTCTGAAATTCTTAGAGGGGTTGCATGGTCCATTTCTCCTGAAATGACATATGAAAAATAACCTTCATATACAACACTAAGAAACGATAATTATGATTATAAGTAATCTATTAGGTAAATATAGAAATGGTGTAATACATATTTTTTTTAAATTCAGAACATATACCCATTCTCAGTCCGTTCCCATTCATACATTACCTGCTTCTTGCAGCTTGTGCGTCCACAGTTGAAACATAGACAGGACGTCGTCTGACCATCCTTATGGTACCATATGTTTTTTTGTGTGTCATGTCTGTAATTATAAGAATAACTATTTGAACCAGAATCCTTACAGTTACTGTTCAACATCTCTAACATCTAGGCTACCTGCTGCCGATTTTAGTAATAGAATTTGAGGGGCGTACACTACCGATCAAAGGTTTTAGAACACCTATTCATTCAAGAGTTTCTTTATTTTTACTAGTTTCTACATTGTACAATAATAGTCAAAACTATGAAATAACACATGGAATCATGTAGTAACCACGAAAGTGTTATACAAATCAAAATATATTTTATATTTGAGATTCTTCAAATAGCCACCCTTTGCCTTGATGACAACTTTGCACACTCTTGGCATTCTCTCAACCAGCTTCATGAGGTAGTCAACTGGAATGCATTTCAATTAACAGGTGTGCCTTCTTAAAAGTTAATTTGTGGAATTTCTTTCCTTCTTAATGCGTTAGAGCCAATCAGTTGTGTTGTGACCAGGTAGGGGTGGTATACACAAGATAGCCCTATTTGGTAAAAGACCAAGTCCATATTATGGCAAGAACAGCTCAAATAAGCAAAGAGAAACGACAGTCCATCATTACTTTAAGACATGAAGGTCAGTCAATCCAGAAAATGTCAAGAACTTTGAACGTTTCTTTAAGTGCAGTCGCAAAAACCATCAAGCGTTATGATCAAACTGGCTCTCATGAGGACTGCCACAGAAATGAAGACCCAGAGTTACTTCTGTTGCAGAGGATAAGTTCATTAGAGTTACCAGCCTCAGAAATTGCAGCCCAAATAAATGCTTCACAGAGTTCAAGTAACAGACACAACTCCGCATCAACTGTTCAGAGACTGTGAATCAGGCCTTCATGGTCGAATTGCTGCAAAGAAATCACTACTAAAGGACACCAATAATAAGAAGAGGCTTGCTTGGGCCAAGAAACACGAGCAATGGACATTAGACCAGTGGAAATCTGTTCTTTCGTCTGGAGTCCAAATTGGAGATGTTTGGTTCCATCCGCCGTGTCTTTGTGAGACGCGGTGTGGGTGAACAGATGATTCTGTTAAGCATGGAGGAGGAGGTGTTATGGTGTGGGGGTGCTTTGCTGGTGACACTGTCTGATTTATTTAGAATTCAAGGCACAGTTAACCAGCATGGCTAACACAGCATTCTGCAGCGATACGCCATCCCATCTGGTTTGGGCTTAGTGGGACGATCATTTGTTTTTCAACAGGACAATGACCCAAAACACACCTCCAGGCTATGTAAGGGCTATTTTACCAAGAAGGAGAGTGATGGAATGCTGCATCAGATGACCTGGCCTCCACAATCCCCCGACCTCAACCAAATTGAGATGGTTTGGGATGAGTCGGACCTCAGAGTGAAGGAAAAGCAGCCAACAAGTGCTCAGCATATGTGGGAACTCCTTCAAGACTGTTGGGAAAGCATTCCAGGTGAAGCTGGTTGAGAGAATGCCAAGAGTGTGCAAAGCTGTCATCAAGGCAAAGGGTGACTATTTGAAGTATTTTTATATATTTTGATTTGTTTAACACCTTTTTTGGTTAGTACATGATTCCATATATGTTATTTCATAGTTTTGATGTCATCACCACTATTCTACAATGTAGAAAATAGTCAAAATAAAGAAAAACCTTGAATGAGTAGGTGTTCTAAAACTTTTGACCGGTAGTATATAAGAGTAGCCTTTTAGACTCTAACTGTAACTTGTGCTAAGCGCTTATAACTAAAATATATTACTATTACAGAAGGTTGCACATGAGCTGTTTTTCAAGAGTTTGAATTGTGTTACCTCTGAAACTTAGCTCATAAGACTGCTGGCCTGCAGTGAACTTCACCACAGCACTTCGATCCTCCTGGTATGTTTTCTCAAGGTCTTCACTGGTGATGGACGACAATCTGTGCATCTCTTTCTGTAAATTATAGAAAAAAATCAAATTCAAGGAGAACAACAGTTTATTGTCTATTATTGTCCTCATAACACATCAACCTGTTTGAGTGTTTTACAGCACTTACGATGGATGCGTACTGGACCCATTTGCCGTACTCATCCTCCCAGAACCACACCCACTCTGTGGTGAGTACGTATGTGGGCTTGGTCACAGAGGAAACTGTGGAGAGACGGCGAACTTCCCATAATCCGCGGGTCATGGAGTCGAAACGCACACGCTCAGATCCCTCACTGAAGGCATAACAAATATAAATGGTAAAAAAAATGGTTAATGGTTAAATGTTTTAAAAAAACATGCTAGTTAAAGGTAGACTCAGCGAAATGACATTGCCACAAGCAGCACCGCAGATATTGAGATGAGTGAGATGCAAGACAGTCACACACAGTACTATATCTGCGCATGTGCACGGGTTCGCTTCACACTGTTACAGCGTGGTAGCCACGGGACCAAAACAGCGGGGGAAGTTGAGTCTTGCGCTCCAACGCTCTTAGTTGTGGAAATCGCTGAGTCTATCTTTAAGTATGACATAACATACTATACCTATGTATCTTAGAAGGGTCACAGAAGTCTCTCTCGATGGCTTCGTTTTCTGGCAGAGCTGACCAAGTCTGTCCATCTTTCACTTCCCACTTGTAGGGCATTTTGAAGTGGACTCTCGAGCATTTCTCTGAAAGTCATACATTTGCAGTGAGATGTGATATGTTGCTGAGTATCATTGTTGCACCTGGGTAACAGCCTGATATGTCCCTGAATTGTGGTTTCCCGGGGTTTGTATTGTGTATCTACTGACAACCTTGAAAGTTATAGATAAACTCATATCCGGCCGGCTGCCATAGCTTCTTCCTGAGTAAAAATGGGGCAAAGCCCTTGCAGGTGTTCTGCCAAAGCAAACATGGGAAAGTTATCCTCCAGACACTCTGCCTCCACACACAAAATCTCCCTCGTTAAATGTACCTCCTTGTTTGCAGTCCCCCTTGACAAAGAACAGGCAGATCTCATTCCTCACTGTAAATAAACAAATAAACAAACAAACATTTAGTTACATGAAATCAACATTGGCAACAGGGTTGAGGTCAATTCCAGTAAACTCACTGAGTAAACCAAATTCCAATTTTCCTCACTAGCTAGGTTTCCATCCAAACTATCTGCGAATTTTCCCACCAGAGATGTGTTTCCATCAAATTGACTTGTTGCGGATAAAAGGCTGTGAATGATGACAGTGCACAGAAAAATTACTTTTGCGGTTAAATTCCCATGTACCAAATAATTGTTTTTGTGTTATATAGCGAATGTGCCATGGCCACTCTGGTAGCGGCACGTGCGCTATAGCCAACAGCTTGCAGATACAGTGCGGGTAACGCTTACATGATGAGATTATTATAGACAAAAGAGCAAGATAATTTGTATTTGTTGAATGGCAGCCAAACATTGATGATCATGTCACCAGAATAAGACCCTCAATATTTATTGGAAAGGAGCATCAAGCGCATCATATTGCACTTTCACCAACCTGAGTTCATCATAACTTATTTAATCTGTGGCCTAATAAACTGCATGCTTTCCCGATCGATGAGTCTTAGTGGGAGGACCACACAACATGTCATCCCGTGACTCCAAGTTTACTTCAATATTTGTGAATAAAAGCGCCATTTCTCGAATAATAACTTACGTTGTCCAGCATATTTTGTTTTGTCGACATTTGGAAAGTTTACCTTTACTTTTTCATGCCTGTCATGACATTTTTCATCCAACATGTACAGTTGAAGTCAGACGTTTACATACACCTTAGCCAAATACATTTAAACTCAGTTTTTCAAAATTCCTGACATGTAATCCTAGTAAACATTCCCTGTCTTAGGTCAGTTAGGATCACCACTTAATAGAGAGAATTATTTATTTCAGCTTTTATTTCTTTCATCACATTCCCAGTGGGTCAGAAGTTTACATACACTCAATTAGTATTTGGTAGCATTGTCTTTAAATTGTTTAACCTGGTTCAAACGTTTCGGGTAGCCTTCCACAAGCTTCCCACAATAAGTTGGGTGAATTTTGGCCCATTCCTCCTGACAGAGCTGGTGTAACGGAGTCAGGTTTGTAGGCCTCCTTGCTCGCACACACTTTCTTGGTTCTGCCCACAAATTTGCTATAGGATTGAGGTCAGGGCTTTGTAATGGCCACGCCAATACCTTGACTTTGTTGCCCTTAAGCCATTTTTTCACAACTTTGGAAGTATGCTTGGGGTCATTGTCCATTTGGAAGACCCATTTGCGACCAAGCTTTAACTTCCTGACTGATGTCTTGAGATGTTGCTTCAATATATCCACATAATTTTGCTTCCTCATGATGCCATCTATTTTGTGAAGTGCACCAGTCCCTCCTGCAGTAAAGCACCCCCACAACATGATGCTGCCACCCCCGTGCTTCACGGTTGGGAAGGTGTTCTTCGGCTTGCAAGCCTCCCCCTTTTTCCTCCAAACATAATAATGGTCATTATGGCCAAACAGTTCTATTTTTGTTTCATCAGACTAGAGGACATTTCTCAAAAAAGTACGATCTTTGTCCCCATGTGCAGTTGCAAACCGCAGTCTAGCTTTTTTATGGCGGTTTTGGAGCAGTGGCTTCTTCCTTGCTGAGCGGCCTTTCAGGTTACGTCAATATAGGACTTGTTTTACTGTGGAAATAGATACTTTTGTACCTGTTTCCTCCAGCATCTTCACAAGTTCTTTTGCTGTTGTTCTTGGATTGATTTGCACTTTTCGCACCAAAGTACGTTCATCTCTAGGAGACAGCATGCGTCTCCTTCCTGAGCGGTATGACGGCTGCGTGGTTTATATTTGCGTACTATTGTTTGTACAGATGAATGTGGTACCTTCAGGCGTTTGGAAATTGCTCCCATGGATGAACAAGACTTGTGGAAAGAATTCTGAGGTCTTGGCAGATTTCTTTTGATTTTCCCATGATGTCAAGCAAAGAGGCAGTGAGTTTGAAGGTAGGCCTTGAAATACATCCACAGGTACACCTCCAATTGACTCAAATTATGTGAATTAGCCTATCACAAGCTTCTAAAGCATTGACATCATTTTCTGTAATTTTACAAGCTGTTTAAAGGCACAGTCAACTTAGTGTATGTAAACTTCTGACCCACTGGAATTGTGATACAGTGAATTATAAGTGAAATAATCTGTCTGTAAACAATTGTTGGACAAATTACTTGTGTCATGCACAAAGTAGATGTCCTAACCGACTTGCCAAAACTATAGTTTGTTAACAAGAAATTTGTGGAGTGGCTGAAAAACAAGTTAATGGCTCCAACCTAAGTGTATGTAAACTTCCGACTTCAACTGTACTTTACTCGCATAAAAAGGTTAGATGGAAACCTAGTTATTGAAAAGCATTGAAGAGAATTGGAATTTCAGTGTACTTATTGAATTGACTGGTCTGGAATTTAAATGGAATTGACCCCAACCCTGGCTGGCAAGCAAGTTCATAGAGAAATACTTCCAAGTAAGGGTTTGCAGATAACTCTAGTGACTGTTCTGAAACATTATTCCCCACTGAACACAACCCTGCTGTTTGTTCCTGCAGCCATCTACCTGTATTTCTCAGAGGACAGCTCTGGGGCCTGTTGATAGAAGCAGCACAGCAGGCACCTTCACTCTTCATGGCCTGAATGTTCCGGTAGGTTGACAACATGGACGCCATTAGATCGTTAGGCACTCCCCTCTGCTGCAGGGTCCTCAGTGGGTGGGGCTCAAAGAAGTCATGACACCTGTTGCAGTCAGCTCCCGAGGAACAGGTTCCTCTGATGTACCTGTCACACACATGAAGTCTCCTGCACCCCTCCTGATCCGGGCAGTTGCCATATGGCCTAGTGCTTTTGTTATAAGAGTTGCACACCTGAAAGAGTGAGTGACAAGGCTTTTAAAATACTTGTTTACCATACTCTATATGCAAGAAAGCATGAGATGAACACACAGAGCTATTGGGTAAATAGACAGAACTCCTACTGATTAGAACAAAACGTTCCATACATATTTGCCCATTGTAGAAGTGCTACAGTTTTTGGACCTTAATGCCAAAACATTGTTTTTAGTTTTTAATCTCTTCAATGTTTTAAGTGAGAATAAAACAGACTAATTCATACTCTTAGAGGAGGTGCTTCCACAATAAATGTGGTTTGTACCGCATACAAGGTAAAGCATTGGATTCTTCACCCACCACAGTAAGACATTATACCATTACGCTACCTTTTCATGCTTTAAAAATGTAATTAAAGGAAGCTTTGCTTTTATACTTACAAGACAATCAGACTTGATTGAGTGGTTTTGCCTATTAGTAATGTGGTGCATGTCTGTATTTTCTTAAACCTTTATTTTAGCAATACATGTCATTGAAAAGATATTATGAAAAAATAACATCATTGTTTGGTCAGTATGTGCCCAACAGGTGGTGGTCTGCATTCCTAATTTCTGCAACTGTTAGCTTAACTTCTTTGGGAGCAGCGTACGAGGTGACCGTTTTGGAGGCCTGGTGTGCCCAAAGTAAAATGCCTCCCATTCAGGCCAAGAAAATAGGATATGCACATATTTAGTACCGTTGGATAGGAAACACTCTGAATTTTCTAAAAAAGTGTTAACATTTTGTCTGTGAGTAAAACAGAACAGATATGGCATGTGAAACCCCAAGGAATTTCTGTCCTGGAAAAAGTGGTTTTGACACATTGCCTCATTTAGAGCCCCTCCCTTATGAAAATGCCCTTATAAGGGCATATGAATTGCAGTACCTATCGCTTCCTCTGGATGTCACCAGTCTCGAGAAAGTGATTTGATTCTTCTTAGCTGCTTTTAGAGCAGAGAAGACGACGAATAAGGAAGTGTCCACTGAGATGTCAATACAAGTAAATGCGCGTTCACGGCTTGCGCGTTCTTTGGTTTTTCCTTTCTTATCGCCCAGTTTATATTCCGGTTGAAATATTATACAACATATACATTAAAGTGTTCCTAAGGATACATGATCAATTATGTTTGATTGTTCTTGGACAAGTTTATAGGTATAAGTTGAACGAGTTCTCTTCACGTTTCAATGGAGGAGTCGACGCTGTTTTTTCTGATTATAACGCGCCAACCAAACGGAGATTTATGGATATAATACATTACTTTTTCTAACAAAAGAACCATGGATTGTCTTCGTTGGACACTTGGGAAGCCCTCAGCAGAAGTTCTTCAAAAGGTAATTGGTTTGTTTTCGCTGTGAAATGTGTTTTCTGTGAACCGTGGAGGCTTATGAAATTATGGTAATGGCAAAAATATGTTAGGTGCTACCCGCAAACAATCAAATGTGGTGCTTTCGCCGTAAAGCCTTTTTGAAATCTGACAACGCTGTGATATTGCCAAGAAGCAGAGCTTTTGATGACTATGAAGCACTTGTATATTGATGCATGTTTAATAATTCAACTTTTGGATTTTGAATTTGGCGCCTTGCATTTCACCTGGTAGTGTCGGGAGAGCGCCCCACCGCTCCCTAAGAAGTTAAAACTTCTTCAGGATCGGTGTCCCGTCCGTGGGACGGTTGAGCTAACGTAGGCTAATGCAATTAGCATGAGGTTGTAAGAAACAAAAAAAAATCCCAGGACATATCTGATATGGGCAGAAAGCTTCAATTATTGTTAATCTAACTGCACTGTCCAATTTACAGTAGCTATTAGAGTGAAAGAATACCATGCAATTGTTTGAGGAGAGTGCACAATTATGAACTTGAAAATGTATGAATAAACCAATTAGGCACATTTTGGCAGCCTTGATACAACATTTTGAATAGATATTCAAGATTTTACTGGATCATTCTAAAACTTTGCACATACAGTGCTGCCATCCAGTGGCCAAAGTCTAAATTGCGCCTGGGCTTGAAGAATTCATTATGCCCTTTCTCTTGCATTTCAAAGATGATGGTACAAAAAAATACAAAACAAACGGTTGTTTTTTTCTTTGTATTATCTTTTACCAGATCTAATGTGTTATTCTCCTACATTCCTTTCACATTTCCACGAACTTCAAAGTGTTTCCTTTCAAATGTTATCAAGAAAATGCATATCCTTGCTTCAGGGCCTGAGCTACAGGCAATTAGATTTGGGTATGTCATTTTAGGTGAAAATTGAAAAAAAGGTGCGGATCCTTAGAATAAGGCTGTAATGTAACAAAATGTGGAAAGAGGGAATGGGTCTGAATACTTTATGAATGCACTGTAAATGTATAATTCTTGTGCAATTTATATCTATAAGCCACATTGAGTTTTTTTTTTTAATGACAAGCGGCACGTCTGGAGGAAACATGGCACTATCCCTATGGTGAAGCATGGTGGTGGCAGCATCATGCTGTGGGGATGTTTTTCAGCAGGACTGGGAGACTAGTCAGGATCAAGGAAAAGATGAATGGAGCAAAGTACAGAGAGATCCTTGATGAAAACCTGCTCCGGAGCGCTCAGGACCTCAGACTGGGGCAAAGGTTCACCTTCCAACAGGACAACGACCCTAAGCACACAGCCAAGACAACGCAGGATTGGCTTCAGGACAAGTCTCTGAATGTCCTTGAGTGGCCCAGCCAGAGCCCGGACTTGAACCCGATCGAACATCTCTGGAAAGACCTGAAAATAGCTGTGCAGCGACGCTCCCCATCCAACCTGACAGAACTTGAGAGGATGTGCAGAGAAGAAATGGGAGAAACACCCCAAATACAGGTGTGCCAAACTTGTAGCGTCATACCCAAGAAGACTCAAGGCTGTAATCACTGCCAATGGTGCTTCAACAAAGTACTGAGTAAAGGGTCTGAATACTTCTGTAAATGTGATATTTCAGTTTTTTGTTCTTTTGCAACATTTTCTAAAAATCTCTTTTTGCTTTGTCATAATGGGGTATTTAAAAAAATATATATTTTTAGAATAAGTCTAACGTAGCAAAATGTGTAAAAAGTCAAGGGGTCTGGATACTTTCCCTATGCACTGTAGGGTGTAAACATGTTTTGATTCAAATCATAGGCCTATTATATTGAATATAGGCTACCTGTTCTGCATGTTATTTATTTATTTCATTTGATGTTTTATTTAACCTGGTAGGCTACTTGAGAACAAGTTCTCATTTACAACTGCGACCTGGCCAAGATAAAGCACAGCAGTTTGATACATACAACAACAAAGAGTTACACAAAGAATACACAGACATACAGCCAATAATACAGTAGAAAAATGAAAAAAATAAGTCTATATACAGTGAGTGCAAATGAGGTAAGATAAGGGAGGTAGGGCAACAAATAGGCCATGCTGGCGAGGTAATTACAATATAGCAATTAAACACTGGGATGGTAGATGTGCAGAAGATAAATGTGCAAGTTATATGGGTGCAAAGGAGCAAGATAAAAAAAATATATATATATATATATATATATATATATATATATATATATATATACAGTATGGGGATGAGGTAGTAGGATGGGCTGTTTACAGATGGGCTATGTGCAGGTGCAGAGATCTGTGAGCTGCACTGACAGCTGGTGCTTAAAGCTAGTGAGGGCGATATGAGTCTCCAGCTTCAGTGATTTTTGTAGTTAGTTCCAGTCATTGACAGCAGAGAACTGGAAGGAAAGGCGGCCAAAGGAGGAATTGGCTTTTGGGGTGACCAGTGAGATATACCGGCTGGAGCGCGTGCTGTGGGTGGTCTGCTGCTATGGTGACCAGTGAGCTGAGATAAGGCGGGGCTTTACCGATCAGAGACTTGTAGATGACCTGGAGCCAGTGGGATTGGCAACGAGTATGAAGCGAGAGCCAGCCAACGAGAGCGTACAGGTCGCAGTGGTGGGTAGTATATGGGGATTTGGTGACAAAACAGATGGCACTGTGATAGACTGCATCCAATTTGTTGAGTAGAGTGTTGGAGGCTATTTTATAAATGACATCGCCGAAGTCGAGGATCTGTAGGATGGTCAGTTTTACGAGGGTATGTTTGGCAGCATGAGTGAAAGATGCTTTGTTGCGAAATAAGTTGACAGGGTAGGCTACCGGCAGTGGTGTAAGCCTACTGGAGGGTAAACGCAAGTAAACAACAATTACCCACCTTTTTCAGAAAAATGCATTGAAAGTATAGGGAGCGTTACTTTTTTCACCGTGACCAGCAATCAGTTTACCCAACTATTTTTTTACCACAACATCACTGGCTACCGGTAGGTCTATTTGAAGTTCATGGTAATACACATTGTAGCCTAGTCTAGTAAAGTTGATCGTGTGTGTTAGGGTGACCATCCCATTTTCCCCAGTACAGTTTCAGCCCCATTTCAGGTGTTCCGACTTTTCAGGCTACAAAAAAGGTACATTTGTCAGTTAATGTAGGCTAATGAATGGTAATCCTTGAATGTCATTAGGTACACTTTTTGGTGTTTTGTAACAGATTTCCATTCATCAAATGGCACGAGTATACATGAAGTTTGGATGCCGGAATTATTTTGGAGTGGACGAACATGCACAGGTAGCCTCCTTTTTCATGTCCAAAAAAGATCACTTTCTGACCACTTCTTCCATGGGCAAACACATGGAAAGTTTTATTTACATAAAATGGGTTGCTGTCAAAAAGTGATTGAAATCAAATGGATTTTAATATATTCAGACAGTACCTCTTCATCAGTCACACACATACATGGATCTATCCTTTTGGGGCCTCTAAGAGAGAGTTGGCTGCCCACTCACCTCACACATTATGCCATGTTTATGATATCTGAGTGAGAGTAACTAACAAAATCAATGGGGGCCCTGGGCATGTGCCCTGCATGCCTGGTTGGTATTTGACCATGAATACTACACGTTTAGATAGCTGGATTGACTAACTTACCAATATAAAAATGGTTAGCTGACATGACTAACTGAGTGACTGTCAGTGACTGACCTAATAAAAGAAAAATTGCTGATACACAAACAAATTTCGAAATTGCAACTTGTGTATTACACTTTTCTAACTCCCCCCACACGCTTATGTCACTTATGTCTGGAGCTGGCACTGCACACACGCAGACACATACATTTCACTGATCCATATCAGCAGTTAGAGGTAAACGGTTGGCTCTTACCGGTGGAAGTAGGGAGTTGTCATTCTGTAACAAAAGCTGACGGAGTTCCTGTCTACTCAGCGTCTCAAGTTTATGCTCTCTCAAAACTATGGAGTTGTGTTCAGAGTGCAGGTCATGGCCAAAGCGGCATGTCCGTCTGGGAGTTAAATGATCAATAAACAGGTCAATAAACATGCAAGGCACAATTCAGTTTTCTGAATTAATTCAACATCTCTACCCCATTGAATTTTTCAACACTGTTGCAGTTTCAAGTTTTGGGCTGAAATACCTGTAAAAAATAGTGGTAATAATAATAACCAGTTGCAATGATACATTTACTGTGTAGGCACACAGTCTAACATTGGGTGAGTTCGTTTTGCATAGCCTGGTGCCCTGGATAAGCAGAGTTTAACCAGGCCAGGCAAAACAAACTGTCCTACTTTAAGACTTCTCTTGTCCTATCGTTGCGTTTGGACAGGCAGCCCAATTCTGATCTTTTTCAATAATTGGTCCTCTGACCAATCACATCAGCTCTAAAAAATATCATATTATTGGAAACATGTTCCGAATTGGATTGCCTGTCTAAACGCAGCCTATATAGCCCGTTTCGTACAAAACATATGTTATGCTTACCTTCCCCTACTATTCTTGCAGTCCCCAAATAGATACGATTTACACAGGTGTAAATCATTGCAGCCATCACATTGCTGAGCCCTGCAGCGTCTAACTTTCGTTTTCGCAATAATGCGTTTGTTTCCATTGCACACTGCTATAGAAAATAAATCGTTTTCAACAAGTTTATCAAGAGCGCAGATAATATCTGCCCCACAACCAATATCTGCCAGATTTGCATAGTCCAATGTTCCCTGATGATTACAGATTACTTTTAATAACACTTGCTGAGCCATCTCGCAATGATTTGCGCCACTGTTATTCCTGGTTTAGGACAGTGGAACACAGGCTACCGCTACAACAAAGACAGTACAGTACAGTATGCTTCTCCAATAGAAATCCCCGATCACACTGGGCGATGTCATTACGACGTTGGCTAGCAAAGCGCGTTTGGGTCGACTCACGCCAGTCAAATCAAAGGCATTCCTTCGATATAAAGTCGTTTTGACGAAAATGAAAAGGTGTCCGTTTGTCAATTTCACGAGGTTGGAGTAATAACATGTTAAAATACTTAAGACATTGTATCGAATCTAGGTTGTCTCTTTAGATTTCGAGAAAATGAACAACTCATGAATAATGTTTAACTTCTCTCATTGACTTCTCAAGTCCCAAACCCCGGGGAGGTCTGTTTCGCAAGCGTTCCCGGACGTCTGGCAATGTTGCTGTGGCTACACCCTTCCTCCTCAGTTGTGATGAAAGAAAAACGACATTTAGGAGAAAAGGCAAAAGCAACGACAGTAAATACAGTATCATATAGTTTCTAAATGGAGACCACCCCCCGCCTTCGAGTGTCATGGGTGTATTTCGCACACACAATTGATTGTTTAAAGAGGTTTAGCCATATATGAATAATGATTATATGGATAAATATGGAAACATGATATATGGCTGTTTTGGCTTATATCTCCGTAGGCCTTAAAATCAACCCGGAAGTTGCGGTGCCTCCGCCTAGTGGCCTTCATTAGCAAAACCGGGCAATTGTGGTTCTCCACAACCAATGGGGAAATCAGGCTTCATGTGATCCGGACTAAAGCGGATTAGACCAGAATCTTTGTTTTCGGTCATCCAGGTTCAAATTGCGAGAAGAAGTCTTCTAATATTTTTTGAATGATTTATGCGCTCAAATATATCTATTTCGTCCTGCAGAATGATTATGATAATGCTGCACGTTTTGGATTAGAAATACATCCATATTTGACCAAGAAATTGTCAGAGCATTTTGGGTTGCGTTGACACTACTACCACAAACTAAATAACCCTGTTATAGAGATTTATTTGCGACACTGTCGGATATTTTTTGAAAATTGGAAACAAGCAATGGAAAGAAGCCGTACAGAAAATTACAAAGGTGCGTGACTTTTTCGAAATACTGATTTTCTTTCACCACCTGGGCAGTGTTTGGCCTACGTTTTTTTTAAACACTGCTTGCGATCATTGCTTTAAATACAACGTGTGTATATAGTGGAACTTTCCGAGTTTTCTAGTGCCGAACTGAATGCAACATTATAGAGTTGAGTCTATTATGCATCTGCATGCCGGTGCCATCCTCGTGAGCCTTTATCCTGCTGCTCATATTTAGTTTAGGCTATGTGCAATTGTTTAAAGTCTACAATTAATATGACGTGTTCCATATGTTCGCCAACACAAAGGCTTACTACTAATTAATATTCTAAAATTTAGTATAAGCATGGGGTGGCTAAATAAATAATGTGGCATTGTTTTTGTCTTGAAGGGCCAGTAGAGGGCTCCCTGACACTGTTGCCCAGTCAGTCCTATGATGTAATGTCTTTGGAACAGCAAATACCCAATGTGCTGGTAGATCTTAGTAGTGTTTTAATGTGTGAGTATAATTATTTCTCTCTCTCGCAGATCCCCTTCTATTAATTTCTTATTTACGCCTTTTGGCCCCACCCCTGCAACTTCTGTCAGCTGCTATGTGGCAAGTTGTGCAGAAAGGACTTGTCATGCATTATGGGATGCTGGAGGAGTTTGTCACCTCGGTGACAGAGATGGTTCCAGAGCTGCTGAGTTACCGACAGAGGGCCCAACTCATCCTGGGACTGAGAGCCAGGGTTAGCATCTCTGTTGAGAAGTGTGTGGGTGTGTGCATGTCTGCACATGGATTTGTTTAGTGACTGAAATGTAGCTTATTTTTGAACATTTAACAACTGTATTAGTTCCCTCCAATCTGTCGAACAGTGGTTGATAGTTGACCCAGTAAACCAGTAGTGCACTGGTGCCAATGATAGCGTTGAAATACTTTTTTTGTGACCATAGCTGGTTCTGGAGTTGTGTCGTGGTGATCACCAAGTCGACCCTGAGACCATCCAGCCCCACCTGGACAGAATCAAAGCTTCCATTACTACACCCAGGGACCACTGTGTGGGTGATTTACTATGCACATTAACCCACAGGTGGCTGGTGGCACCTTAATTGGGGAGAACGGGCTCATAGTAACATCTGCAACGGCATAAACTGAATGGTTTGATGGCATTCCATTCACTCCATTCCAGACAGTATTATGAGCTGTTCTCTCCTCAGCATCCTCCTGTGCATAAAATACATTTAATCAATAGGAAGAAAAACACACATAGTTTGGGTAATTCATCTCCCGGGGTGTGTGCATGTTACAGGTGACTGATGCACAAGTAGAAGATTCTGGGGCCAATTTCTTGGAGCTGGTCCAAACCCTGCTACAAGACCCAGGTGTGAAAGAGCACTTCTTCCTGGTGAGATGACACTCTCCCTCATTTTCTCTCCCTCGCTCCCTCCCCCCTCTCACTCACTGTTCAAATGTTTTCTATGTCTTCTAACCCCCCAGGAGGTGTTCCCAGTACAGTACGGCCAGAAGTATGACACAGCACTGGAGATTCTCCTGTGGGAGTTCCTCTCCAGACTGGAGGAGCTGCTGCCTGTACCAGACTTTGCACAGGTGCTACCATTGAACTCAACATTGTATTTCACAACACATACACACCTTGACTGTTGCCTTTAGTTAGCCTTCAGAATACAGCATGTATTGTATTAAACTTTAACCTACCACTGCTAATGCACACCCGTGATGACTAAGGGCACTTTCTCAGATGGTGTCATGGCTTGATGGAGCCCCCTCAGTTCTGGATGAGTGTTTGCAATCAGCGACTCCGCCGGAGGAGATGAAGGCTTTAATTGAACATCACAGAAATCTTGGACACATTGACGTAAAAGGTAAGGCTGTCTCAGTGGATAATTATGACTGATGTGTCATGATCTTTGCTACTGTATCACTTTGCTTTGATTGTTAGAATTATACATGTATTATTTGACTAGCTAAACGGGTGAGAAGTCGCAGTGATTTACTGAGCCTCTCATTCTCTATTTCTCTCAGACACTTGCTCTTTACCTATGGACGACTGCATCCTCTCCTCTCTGTCCCTCCCTCCAGTCACGAAACTGGGGACTACTGCTGACAAACATACTCAAAAACACTCTGATCGCCTGCAAGAGGCCACACAAATCTCAAACCATCCGAATAAAGAAGAGATTATTGAGATTCCCATTGACCAGTCAAATCTGGGGACTGGCAAGAGGAGGATATCTGAGAGAACAAGACCAAAGCGAAATGAACAGAGGGACAGAATTGAAACAGATGAAATTGTGGAGGAGGGAACATCATTTTCAGCCAATGAGAGTAGGAGAGGGCAGACTCTGCCCTGGAAGAGGAAAATGAGCGACAGTTCGGAGGTTCCCTGGAAACGGCAAGCAGATTCACCTCTGTTTCAGTAAGAACTGATATTGAAGTAGCTCATATTGGTGTCTCCCAGCATGCCTTTGATGTCATTGCGTTTTTTTTGTGGGGGATTTTAAATCTGCTTTATGTGAATTTCTGTGTTCCTCTTTTACAGGGATTCTCCAGTGAATATCGAATATTCTAGTGAATCTCCTCTCATCTCGATATGGGGAGATTATACAGGTGTGGAATCTCTGTTCATTCTGAATGAAATGTGAAATACAGTACATGGTAAAAGAAAATACATTACAGTTTTACTTACCCTTTTGTGCCAAGAACCCCAAGGTGCTGCCTATCCCATGACGACTGACACCAAAGTCCCTTGGTCGGATGATGAGACTCTAAATCTCATAGACATTTGGGGAAAAGACTCTGTGCAGCGAGTTCTGAAAGGCTGTGTCAAAAATCGCCACGTGTTCACTCTCATTTCCAAAAATATGTCTGAGAGAGGCTACATGAGAACTGTGGAGCAGTGTCAGACTAGGATCAAACGATTGAAGAACAGCTTTCGTCAGTCTCTCCAGCAGAAGTGAGTACACTACAGAAGAACATTTGCTATATATACATATTTACATTTCAATTAAAATAATAGTTATGGACATGGGGACAATATCCCTGGAATGTGCGTGTCTGTATTCTCACACTGAAACCATTCCCTATGTACAGAGTGGAGTGTAAATTTTTTGACCAGCTAGAGCGAATACTTGGGAACGTGTCCCCCTTAACGGTTCCTGAGGTCACCTATGATGTTGAAGAGGTGACCGATGACCAGCCAGAAGACACTGATGATTGGGAGTTCCCTGGCCAATCTGGTCTAGAAGAGATGGGTATGGTCCGATTGTGCCTTACTTGGTAAATCACATAATATTGGCTCTTGGGAAAATGACTAATGTGTGTTTGCATGCAGCATGTTGCCAACCACCTTACAAAGAGTTCAAACTGCTTGAACGTTAATACAGCTGATTTTACATTTGGAATGTGCATTGTGATTAATCTAAATCAGGGCTGCCCAACCCTCTTCCTGGAGATCTACTGTCCTGTAGGTTTTCAGTCCAACCCTAATTTAGCATATCTGATACAGCTAGTTAAGGTCTTGTTGAGCAGCTAATTAGAGTTGGACTGAAAACCCACAGGAAGGTAGATCTCCAGGAAGAGGGTTGGGCAGCCCTGATCTAAATCAATCAAATTATTAATAATCAGTGATCACTGCTGTTGTTGGCCTCTATTTCCACTGAAGGAACCAGAAGTGTTCCCTGGACAGACTTGGAGACCCTCACCCTAATCAACATATGGGGAGATGACAAAATGCAGAGGGAATTGAGGGGTATGCATAGAAATGGGCACCTTTTTGCTGTGATATCCCAAAAGATGTCTGCCCAGGGCTTTATCCGGACTGCAGAGCAGTGCCAGACAAGGGTTAAAAGACTGAAACGGAGTTTCCGACAGTGCTACGAGAACAAGTATGTCAGTTATAGTTTAACAATCATTTTCTTTGTGCATTGGGAGTTCCACAGGGATCTATGCTCGGGGCTTTACATTCTTGTTTGATATCCTGTCATGGCTTACATTTTGTCTATTTGAGCCAGAAAAATGCTTTGCTTTGAAAATGTGCTTTGTTTTCTTTTCCCAAATGCAGCATGAAAGGCAGAGAGCAAGTAGAATGCAAGTTCTATGACCTGCTGGAGAGAATACTGGGGAATGAGCTTCCATCATATGTGGATGTATCAGAAAACTGTCTTGATATGGAGTCTAGAGAATCATGGTCAGCAGACAACGAGTGCTCTGTTAACTCTTCCCAGGAGAGGGGTATGGTCACATTCTCTCTACTGGTTAACTAGTTCCTCTTTCACTAGTAAACTATAATAAGATCAACTTGAAGTCCCCTGTATGGGTATGGAAGGACTGGGAAGAAACTCAACCTAGCATATCTGACTCATTCTTTGATATCTGTGAGGAGGAGTCAAAAAGGGTTTAGGGATGAGGGTGAGTGGATGGTTTGGGATTGGGCCAATCTTTCTCACACACTCTTTCCCTTTGACTCTGATCCATCCAGAGGCTGCGGTGGGCGTGCCAGAGGACAGGAAGAAGATCCCCTGGGTGGACGGCGAGACGGTGATCCTCCTGGAGCTCTGGGGAGACGACACTGTGCAGCAGAACCTGAAGCACTGCCCGCACAACAGTCACATATACTCAGAGATTTCGGAAAAGCTCAACTTCCGTGGTTATTACAGAACTGCAGAGCAGTGCCACACCAGGATAAAGCGCTTGAAAGCCAGCTATCGGCAGTGCCAGGAAACCATCAGGTAACCATTTTCTTTTCAGCTTCTATTATTGATACATTTGCCATTTTGCTAATGTGAATTGGATTACAGATTGATTCTAATTTTGCAATCTCTCTCTACCTGTGTTGTTCCTAGTTCATCTGGGTCTGAGCAGGTTGATTTTAAGTTCTACGATATTTTAGATGAAATTCTTGAGAGGCAGCCTCCCTCCACCAGCACTGTGGTGACAGACTTGACCAATGACATATCAGAGGAATCAAACAGTGACTCACTTCAAGGTAAAAGTTCAGCTCATTTCAAACTATGCAAACTTTCTAATGACAACCTGCATGGGAATGTCAGATTGAACCCTGTTTGTTATATCAAATTTAGTTCTACTGTAGGTGTCGTTCCCTCGACACAAGTACCTTTGCCAAGTCTAAACAGGGAAACATTCATTTTATTTGGCTGTTTTTGTATTTAGAGTGTACAGAAGTGGATAACGACACCACTTCTGAGATGATCACACCAGGCTCATGGTCGGATCCTGAGACCCTGGCCCTTATTGACATCTGGGGGGAGGACGAGGTTCAGAGGCTGCTGAGAGACTTTGTCCACAACGGCCCCGCCTACATGGACATATCAGAAAAGATGCATGACCAAGGGTACTCCAAGACCCCAGAGCAGTGTCGCTGGAAAGTCAAGTCCATGAGAAACAACTTCCGTCAGTGCTACGACAGGAAAAAGTATGTTTGTACCCCACAGGTTTAAATTGGACACTATCGGATGTTTTTATGTTGATATTAATTTGCAGAAACATACAAATAAGTATACTCTAATCTAACCCATAGCCAGAATACTCCATCTCAAATTTAAAATAAAAAATTCCTTTCTGTCTGCTATTCTCAGATGTGGAAGAAAGGGATTGGAATACAAGTTCTACAATCAGTTGGAGCAAATACTTGGTCATGAAGCGGTCTCCATTGATGAGTGTGATGACAGAGATGATCAAACAGTAGACCAGGACACAGGTACAGTGGTAGTACAGACGATTATCTGTTTACACTGAAGACTCAGTCAATCCGATCAGCAGAGCGGTACCTACAATCTGGAGGTTTCCAATGTATATGTTTCCTGGAGCAGGTGCTGATGGGATAAGATACACCCTGTGGTCGGAGCCAGAGACGCTGGCCCTCATTGAGCTGTGGGGGAACGAGGAGGTCCAGACAAGCCTCCGAGGTTGCGTCCTCAACAGGCACATTTTTGCCGACATAGCGGAGAAGCTGGCCACAATGGGGCACCTCAAAACGGCTGAGCAGTGTCACTCGAGGGTTAAGCGGCTGAGGAAAACCTACCGACGGTGTCTCCACAGCAGGACGTAAGTGCAAAGCACAGATTATTTGTGGGTAAGGCGAGTCATGGTGCCTAATTTGGGATCTGTTACAAATGAACCCTTCACCTCCCACTGTTCTCCCTCTACCTCTGGCCGTACCTACAGAAACGGAGGGGAGCCCTTACTCTTCAGATACTACAGGTTCCTGGAGCCGGTGCTAGGCAACGACACTCTCTCCCCCGATGCAGAGATTGTTGATTTGTGTGATGACTTCAATCCAGATCCCACTGAGGAAGCAGATCAGGAAACATGTATGGTGCCTCCTCATCATCCTTACCCTCGAAGTCTAATGTAATTAGGGCCCTGTGTTTTTCCTGTGTCAGTGCCAGCAATTGTTTGTCCTGGTTAGTTCAAATCAGGACCCTAATCATAATCAATCTTTAAAAATATATTTTAGTAGCCACCTAAAGCCTCTCAAAAACATATTGCGCAGATTAATCCCTACCGCTCATACCTTCCATATGTGTGTCTCATTTTTTTTTTTTTTGAAGGCCAGGGCTCAGTCAGTTACACTGTGACAGAGTCCAGCAGAAAGATGCCCTGGTCCGATCGGGAGACCCAGGCTCTGCTGGAGGTCTGGGGTGAGGACCACGTGCAGCTCTCCCTCCGCGGCTGCTTGAAGAACAGACACGTGTTTGACTACATCTCACGGAGAATGACAGCCCATGGGTTCATAAGGACGGCTGAGCAGTGCCACACCCGCATCAAACGACTCAAGGCCAGCTTCCACCGTGACAAGTGAGTGCAAAGGATTTATAACTACCATTTCATGTCTAGTTCTTTACTTTATAAATTACACCACAACATTGGATATAAATTGATGCTTTACTTAATTTATGAATGAGATGAAATTATGTAGTTGCAGTCTTGTTTTTGTCACTGTTATTGTTACATAGCACATGTGGTCAGAGGATATAATGATCCAACTGAAATTCCCTCTGAACAGTATGTTTAATCTTTCTTTTCCTCAGAAGGGAATGTAAGTTCTATGACCAGATGGAGGAGATTTTCTCGAGGGAGCTCATCGTCGACAGTGTGGCCGAAGATTCGTTAGACAATGAGGAAGCTGCTGTCTGGGAGTCTACACTTGAAGTTGACCAAAGGAAAGGTAAAGCAAAGCCATACCATACCTTGAAACGTCGTATGAGTTGTCTTATTTCAACTAACCTAACCCCCTTCCCACTGTAATCAATTTGCTAATTGGATGTCTTTGTCTACAGCTAGCCGTCCTTTAACTGACGGCTCCAAGTTCCCCTGGAGTGACAGTGAGACCCAGGTTCTCCTCAGTATCTGGGGGAGTGATGAGGTCCAGGAGGATCTGAAGGGCTGCACCAAAAACAGACACATTTTTACAGAGATCTCTCAGGCCATGGCCAACGAGGGCTACCTGAGGACAGCCGAACAGTGCCAGTCTAGAGTGAAGCGGCTAAAGGCCAACTTCCGCCAGTTCTGCGAGAGCAAACAGTAAGCCATGTTGGATAAGATATGGAGATGAAATTGATAACCACTATTTATAATTGTGAATTGATTATAAAGACTCCATACTGATGGAACAGTTGTGTATTCATGGTCAGAGGTTTTCCATGCTCATGTTAGATAAGCAAAGCCCATTAACTAGCCAGAAATGATGAATAAGCATTACGTCAACAACCAAATGTTATGTTCTATTTTCCCAGGATTGGAGGGGAAAAAGTGGAGTGCAAATTCTACGATCAGTTTGTGCAAATATTCGGGAACAAGTATCTATGCTGTGACTCTCTGGCTGAGGAACCGAATGACGCCAGAGACATGGGAGAGGTCCCAGGTGGCCAAGTCCAAGGAACAGGTAAGGAAACAATCTCCTAATCTCTGTACAGTAAATGCTGTTTTTACGTTATACTATCAACGTTGGGCCTTTTTTTGTTTTTATTTCAGGCTCTCCAGAATCAGGCAGCTGTCCATCACCGTGGGAACTAGATCTCCCCTGGAGAATTGAGGAGACTGAAGCCCTCCTCGACATATGGGGCAGTGACAGAATCCAAGAGGACCTGAGGGGAAACACTCAACTGGAACACATTTATATAGAGATCTCTGAAATGATGGCAGTCCAGGGCTTCATGAAAACAGCAGAGCAGTGCCAGACGAGGGCAACGCAACTGAACCTGAGTATTATTCCAATCTAACGACGAGGAAGCGTTCGGTTAAATTTTTTTATTCAGCATTTATTTAACTAGGCAAGCCAGTTAAGAACTAATTCTTATTGAAGACCAGGACGAGGCTGGGCCAACTGTGCACCGCCCTATGGGACTCCCAATCACGGCTGGATGTGATGCAGCCTGGATTAGGGATAATCTGAAGACAGTTTTGTAGCACCACAGGAAAGCTGCAATGACTCAACAATGACTTCTGGAAAAGAGGTGTATAAACAATTACAATGACCTGTGTCTCTCCTGTCTCCTGCGTTGTTTTCAGGGAGGTACTGTATTCTATCAAAGAGGCACTGTTGCTTTGTTGAATATTGCTAAGGAGACTCAACACCCATCCTACTTTTTTCTGTTGGAAATCAGACATGTATTTAGCCTTTGTATAGGTGCTTAAGTGTAATGGACTATCTGAATGTTTTTTGTTGTATGTCACTGTAAGTGCACATGTTGTGACCTAAGGACCTATTCACTAAACTTAACAACCTTTTAAAGGGATTGGCTTGAGTGAATCCTCTAATGAGAATTGGTCAAAACCACATGACATTCAGAACATCTTGCATTATGATTTGCCAAACAAAAGGTTGGCTTATGTATATATTTGTGTATTTTTGGTACATTTGTGTTTTAGCAAACTCAGTGCTTTTAGAGCTATTTTCAAATGCACTAATTTAGATAAAATTCCTTTGAGTGGAGTTTGATTGCCTGACTGTTTTGGTACTGTATCATCTCTGTTACTGTGGAATAACTTTCAATGTGTTTTAATCTCTATCGAGGTTCACTGAAACACTGAGGTTTCTGTTGTTACCAGCTCAAGAGACTGAGAACAAATCATGTGTTGAGGATAAACCACTAGAATTCTCGGAGCACAGGCACCTAATTCTTGCTTAGTCATTTGTTATTTTTAGATGACACAGTAAGATAACCGTTGCAACAAATCCAGTTCTCAGCATTGATGGTGTTTGTTTTTCCTCTGAAGACTATTTGCATAGAGAGGACACTTTGCATTGGCAGTGCATGCTTAGTGCTCTGGTAGTGTTTATATCCCTGTGAGTTGAACACTTCATGACTGAGAGCTGTCCTTCATGACAACAGAACCCACAACAACCATGACTTTTATCACCATCTTCATCTGGACACTTTCCCTCTGCTTTCAAGGTGAGAATTGTATTTGCTTGGTTTTTTGTTAAACTATTTTGGTTTACTGAAATTATTATATGATTTACACAGTAAGATGTGTTAAAGGATTAAAGGAGGTACTTGCTAATTGGTTGAAGTATTTTTTTTCAGAATCCAGAGGACAGTACACTTTGACTCAGACTCCTGCTGTGAAAGCTGTTCTCCCAGGACAGATGGTCTCTCTGGGGTGTAAAGCTAGCAGTGATCCAGGTTGGAATTGTAATGGTTCAGGTAAACAGTGTCTAGCCTGGTATCAACAGAAACCTGGAGGAGCTCCTAAACTCCTAATTTACTATACAAGCACCCTACAGTCTGGGACTCCATCTAGATTCAGTGGCAGTGGAACTGGGAGTGACTTCACTCTGACCATCAGTGGAGTCCAGGCTGAAGATGCAGGAGATTACTACTGTCAGAGTTACCACAGTGGTGGAGTGTTCACACAGTGATACAGAGCCGTACAAAAACCTCCCTCAGTCAGACTGCACAGTGACTGTATTGCTACAGCTGGGATCTACTGCAGGTGCTGAGGAGGAAGAGACCGAAACATGGAACGATGACTGAACTCCAATACACTGAGCTAATTATGATATTGATACTGACAGTATGTCAACTCATTCACTGTCACCAAATCAAGTTATAACACTCACCAAGTTATAGCACACAAACACATTTCTAAACATGATGTATTCAGTATCTATAGAAATTATTCAGAGTCCAGGCTGAAGATACAGGAGATTACTCCTGTCAAGAGTTTTCAATATCCTAATAGGTAGAGATGTACAAAAACCTCCCTCAGTCAGACTGCACGGTGACCACACTGCTACAGCTGGGACCTACTGCAGGTGCTGAGGGGGAAGAGACCGTGACAGTAGAAGACAAACTCTGACATGTGACAATATGATTGGAAAGAGATCATCCGGATCAGATGTTCTCCATTGTCAACATTGAGGACCATGATCATTATCCTGGCCTGAATTATTTTATGATTATGTTTAGATTTGCTATGACACCCAAGTGCACCTATACTGAACAAAAATATAAACTCAACATGCATGCAACAATTTCAAACATTTTACTGAGTTACAGATCACATATAGAATTCGGTCAATTTAAATAAATTTGTTTGACCCTAATCTATGGATTTCACATGACTAGGAATGCAAATACAGTAGGTAGGGTTGTGGATCAGAAAACCAGTCAGTATCTGGTGTGACCACCATTTGCCTTATGCAGTGCCACATCTCCTTCGCATAGAGTTGATCAGGCTGTTGATTGTGGCCTGTGGAATGTTGTCCCACTCCTCTTCAATGGCTGTGTAAAGTTGTTGGATATTTTTATTTAACCTTTTCTTTAACTAGACAAGTTAGTTAACAGCAAATGCATACTTACAATGATGGCCTACCAAGATGCAAAAGGCTCCTGAGGGGGACGGGAATAAAAATATAGGACAGAACACACCACGACAAGAGAGACACCACAACACTACATAAAGAGAGACCTAAAACAACAGCACAGCATGGCAGAAACAAATAACCAAATAGCATGGTAGCACCACAACATGACAACAACACAGTAGCAACACATGGCAGCAGCACAAACATGGAACAAACATTGTTAGGCACAGAAACCTTCCATTTATCTCACTGTGCAATCATTACACAAGGCTGAGAGGAGAATATGTATGTGGAGGAGGTAGATTCAACAATACATCACACGAATCAGCCACAAGGGTCAGAAAGAGTATCCATGGTTTAGTCTTTAAATCTAGAGATGGAGATAAAATGGGAACTGGAACACACTGGACACACAACTCAATTTGTTGACATGTCCGGCGAGTATGGAGGCCATTCCCGGAGCATATGCCTGCCCATACCAAAACCCAACTGCCACCATGGGGCACTCCGTTACCAAAGTTGACATCAGCAAATAACTCGCCCACACAATGCCATATACGTGGTCTGCGGTTGTGAGGCCGGTTGGACGTACTGCCAAATTCTCTGAAACGAGGTTGGAGGTGGCTTATGGTTGAGAAATGAACATTACATTCTCTGCCAACAGCTCTGGTGGACACGCTCCCTCAACTTGAGACATCTGTGGCATGAGTGTTTAGTCAGCTTCTTGATATGCCACACCTGTCAGGTGGATATATTATCTTGGCAAAAGAGAAATGGTCACTAACATGGATGTAAACAAATTGTGCACAACATTTTAGAGAAATTTTCTTTTGTGCATAATTATGGATACTTTCTGGGATCTTTTATTTCAGCTCATGAAACCAACACTTTACATGTTGCTTTTATATTTTTGTTCAGTGTACGTACATAAGTGAGTCACGGAAGTCAAAATATTAAGTAATCACATTTGAAATCAAAGTTACAAACATTTCAGCCCCATAAAAGTCCTCATATGGACCCAGCGTCCAAGTGTGTGATGAAAATTCATCTGATCATTTAGAATGATTAATTCTCATGAGCAGGTTACTGACTGCTGGATTTGTCAATGAGGAACAAGATGTGGTGCTCAGACATTAGAAAAAAGTCCTACTGATTTCAATCGATTTTTCTTAATCCACTGAATGCGCCACATAATTGTTACACTGTTTCTGATAAGCCAGCTGTACTAAAATAGAGAGTGAAATTGCTTAATGGACCATGTTATTACTATTTTACTATTTTAGTAGATATCATAGAAAAAATATCAGTTGCCAATCAGCCATAGAAGTTAAAACCAGTCCAACCCCTCTCTCCACATCTGTCACAGTCTAGGGTATTTCAAAGAGTGAAACTTGGTCGTCACTACTTAACACAGACACAATTCTGACTAAACCCCATCCAACCCAACCTTAAATTAAGACCAAAATGCTAATTTGTCTAGGCAATTTTGACTTTGTGTCTGTGTTATCAGTTGGAGTGAAACAGATTTGCATGGGCACCTCCCAGCTTACCATCACCGTCCACCTCCCAGCCTACCATCACCCCCTGGGGGGAGTAGCCACTCATCAGGAAGGCCAGTGTGGCTGAGCCTCCAGAGAGCTGCTCAGAGGACGGGGGAGCAGAGACACTGTGGGCCTGACAGAGGGACTAGCTGGAGAAGAGGAGAGGGTCAGCAACTACTACTATTGTATAACATTAGGAGAGGAGAGGGGAGAAGAGCAGCCCAGAGGAGATGGGGAGAAGAGACACTGCACTATCAGTTAACAAAACCATTTCATATTAACAATACACACAGGATAAACATCAAGTTACAGTACTGAGAAAAACCGACAACAACATAACAATCTATAAAGATAAAGGCAAAAAGAAATTCTGAAAATATTTTTTGACAAAACAATCCATCAGATAAATGTATATTACATTCATGCTCTACAGTTAGCCTACCAAGAGCAACAAAGAGTAGCCATTGAGCTTGCCTTTTAGTCCAGGACTAGGCTTAATGTGTCTGGCAAACTTCCCCTAAGTCTACAAAGACATACAGTAAACCAATGCACTATATTATCTCATCAGGAATATGCTTAAACATTACAAAGCACAAATGATCATGACCTGGGGCTCTATATCCACAGCCAATTAAGACTGAATGCATCTCATGTACGGTCAAATCAGCATCCAAAGAGTCAACAGTTTCCCTTTTCTTATGCACATTAACATGAGCATTTCAAATCTCACACCTGCGATGCTTATATACGTCATCCAAAGTCACCCCACTATGTACTCTAGCAAGTGTCTTCCCCAACAAGTCAGCTTTTTCTTTATCATTTTTTGACCCACAACCATAACTGGAATTTGAGTGGAGTTGCTTCTTTCAGTCATCTTCTTCAACATAGACCATACATCCGCCAGCTCAGTACCCCTGCCTATTGTAGAGCTGCACTGTCTCCATGCGTTTCTCTGGACAGACTTTTTTATTTATTTATTTTATTTGTTTCACCTTTATTTAACCAGGTAGGATAGTTGAGAACAAGTTATCATTTACAGTGCGACAAAAACAACAACACAAAGTTACACATAGACAAACGTACAGTCAATAACATAAAAGAAAGTAAAAATTGAAAAATCTATGTACTGTGTGTGCAAATGTAGAAGAGTAGGGAGGTAGGCAATAAATAGGCCCTAGAGGTGAAAATAATTACAATTTAGCATTAATACTGGAGTGATAGATGTGCAGATAATGATGTGCAAGAAGAGATACTGCCTAAGATATTGCCTAAGAACACAGCCATGAATAAAGAATGGTACCAACACATCCTGGCAAAAGTGATAACTAAGTGGCTTGGGGAACAAAACATCGATATTTTGGGTCCATGGCCAGGAAACTCCCCAGACCTTAATCCCATTGAGAACTTGTGGTCAATCCTCAAGAGGCGGGTGGACAAACAAAGACCAACAAATTCTGACAAACTCCAAGCATTGATTATGCAAGAATGGGCTGCCATCAGTCAGGATGTGGCCCAGAAGTTAATTGACAGCATGCCAGGGTGGATTGCAGAGGTCTTGAAAAATAAGGGTTAACACTGCAAATATTGACTCTTTGCATCAACTTCATGTACTTGTCAATAAAAGCCTTTGACACTTATGAAATGCTTGTAATTATACTTCAGTATTCCATAGTAACATCTGACAAAAATATCTAAAGACACTGAGGCAGCAAACTTTGTGGAAATTAATACTTGTGTCATTCTCAAAACCTTTGGCCACGACTGTACAGGTCACAGTGGTGGGTAGTATATGGGTCTTTGGTGATAAAACGGATGGCACTGTGATAGACTACGTCCAAATTGCTGAGTAGAGTGTTGGGGGCTATCTTGTAAATGACATCGCCAAAGTCAAGGATCGGTAGGATAGTCAGTTTTACGAGGGTATGTTTGGCGGAATGAGTGAAGGATGCTTTGTTGCAAAATAGGAAGCTGATTCTAGATTTAATTTTGGATTGGAGATGCTTAATGTGAGTCTGGAAGGAGATTTTACAGTCTAACCAGATACCTAGGTATTTGTAGTTGTCCACATATTCTAAGTCAGAACCGTCCAGAGTGGTGATGCTAGTCGGGCTGGAGGGTGTGGGCAGCAATCGGTTGAAGAGCATGCACTTAGTTTTACTAGCATTTAAAAGCAGTTGGAGGCCACGGAAGGATTGCTGTATGGCGTTGAAGCTTGTTTGGAGGTTTGTTAGCACAGTGTCCAAAGAAGGGCCAGATGTATAAAGAATGGTGTCGACTGCGTAGAGGTGGATCAGTGCTTAGACGTTGGCCAGGGTTAAGGTAGCCAGGTGGAAAGCATGGCCAGCCATGGAAAAATGCTTATTGAAATGATCGATTATCATAGATTTATCGGTGGTGACCTTGTTTCCTCTCCTCAGTGAAGTGGGCATCTGGGAGGAGGTGCTCTTATTCTCCATGGACTTTACAGTGTCCCAGAACTTTTTGGAATTAGTGCTACAGGAAGCAAATTTCTGTTTGAAAAAACACCTAGCCTTAGCTTTCCTAACTGACTGAGTATATTGGTTCCTGACATCCCTGAAAAGTTGCATATTGCGGGGGCTATTCGATGCTAATGCAGAATGCCACAGGATGATTTTGTGCTGGTCAAGGGCAGTCAAGTCTGGGGTGAACCAAGGGCTATATCTGTTCTTAGTTCTACATTTTTTGAATGGGGCATGCTTTTTTAAGATGGAGAGGAAAACACTTTTGAAGAGCAACCAGGCATCCTCTACTGACGGGATGAGGTCAATATCCTTCCAGGATACCCAGGCCAGGTCGATTAGAAAGGCCTGCTCGCTGAAGTGTTTCAGGGAGCGTTTGACAGTGATGAGGGGTGGTCGTTTGACCGCGGACCCGGTACGCACGCAGGCGTTGATATCTAAGAGTGTGCTCATGGTTACGGATTTAGGGTTGTACCTGGTAGGTTCCTTGATGATTTGTGTGAGATTGAGGGCATCTAGCTTAGATTGTTGGACGGCCGGGGTGTTAATCATTTCCCAGTTTAGGTCACCTAACAGTACGAACTCTGAAGATAGATGGGGGGCAAACAATTCACCTATGGTGTCCAGGGCACAACTAGGGGCTGAGGAGGGTCTATAACAAGCGGCAACGGTGAGAGACTTGTTTCTGGAAAGTAGAAGCTTGAATTGTTTGGGCACAGACCTGAATAGTATGACAGAACTCTGCAGGCTATCTCTGCAGTAGATTGCAACTTCGCCCCCTTTGGCAGTTCTATCTTGTCAGAAAATGTTACAGTTTTGGATGGAAATTTCAGGATTTTTGGTGGCCTTCCTAAGCCAGGATTCAGAAACGTAGATATGAGGCATCTAATGTTAACATGCATGAAAACAATGCTTTTACGGTTACAGAAGTCAACAAATGAGAGCGCCTGGGGAATGGGAGTGATGCTGGGGCTGCAGGGTCTTATACCAAAGAAGAAGATCTCTCCCTGTGGGACCATGAAAGTCTGTGAGTTTAACACTTCATGACTGAGAGCTGTCATTCATGACAACAGAACCCACATCAACCATTACTTTTATCACCATCTTCATCTGGACACTTGCCCTCTGCTTTCAGGAAAAAGATATTGAGCTCAGACATTACACACATGTCCATAACAATAGAATTAGGAATTAGATGTCAGTAACTGTCAATGTCTGTCTTTAGTAATATCAATATTTTATGCCATCTATTACATGCTGGCTTATTCATTGTAAGAAAGTCCCCCTCCTTGAATCCACCATAGAGGTTACAGTAAATATAGTCCACCCACTCACATCTGGCCCAGTCCAGGCAGTGGAACTGAAACTAGACTGGTAGCTGTGGGAGTGAAACAGATTTACATAGAAAGGGCTGGGTGGTTCTGCTTGTCCCAGAATAGAGCAGCACTGTCAACAGATGTTCACTTTGTCCCAGGGGGTTGGAGGTAGAGATGAATGTCACTATACTATGTTGCAGCATTTCCTAAACTCATTCCTTGCACGTTTTTGTTTTTTGCCCTAGTATTACACAGTTGATAAAAACATTCAACTAATCATCTAGCTTTGATAATCAGCTGTGTAGTGTTAGGGAAAAAGACTAAACATGCACCCATTGGGATCCCAAGGACTGAGTTTGTGAAACGCTGCTATATCTTGAAGTAGTGGCACTTGTAATATTTGTAATTTAAAATGTTTTATTTAGCTACAAATCACAGCCTATAACACACGTGAGAGTCCAAGATATCGGTTGACTGTTTGATAGTTCTTATTTAATTACTGTAAAGTCTGTCACGTTGAGCAGGTCTGACACAGACTCAGTATCCTGATGAATAAAGACAGTCATCAACTACTACCATGGCAGAACCTCTATTATATCATAGTATATTGTGATAGTGTTAATTACTGGTCAATGATGATGTTCAGTGAGAATGAGGTTTAGGCCTGACAGTTTTCAAGGACACCATGAATCAGTTTTACTGTATATTTCTTTTTCCAGAATATTACAAATATATCAATGATCCAGTTTATTAATAGAAACAACACAAATATGCATTCCAAAAAGAAATCTTTATTTTAATCCATTATTACATAGTAGAAGCATCAAAGCAAACATGATAGTGAATAAAAGCAGATCACATCAAATCCAAAATTAACAAAATCTCAATCTACATAATGGATTAACATATGAACTCAAGCCAGGCCCCCTGTTAGTCCACACGAGAGAGATGACTAAACCAGAGAACGACTGATCTTAGAACAAAGCAAGTCAAAGCAGAGGAATCTGCAGCCTCTCTCCACAGTGTGCCTGAGGGGTCCTACCCAGAACAGTCAGCCCTCCTCAGGGTCTGGGTGACTGGAGGCTGGGAGCTCTGGTGGGCCTCACAGGTTATTGACACCGCCTTGGTCCACTCCAGGGCAGTGAGAGTCAGGGTGCTGCTCCAGCTGTACAAACCGTCGTTCTCCAGGACCCTGGGACTGTCCTCCTGGATCTTGCTAGCCCCGTCCACTTTCCAGCTCATGGTCCAGTCTGAGGGGAAGCCCTTGTTGGCCAGACACATCAGTGTGGCTGTTGTTTTACTGGACAGCTCCTCACTAGAGGGGGGCAGGACGGTGAGGGTGGGGGCACTGTTACCTGGAACAAACAGAACCCATCAATTACATCAAAGAAAGCACTTTGGAAATTACTTCTAAAACTGTATATGAATATTAAAGTTAGATTTCTAAAAGATTTGATGAAAACACAAACAGTAATATGATATATAGCAGAGTACAAGTATACAAGTAGAAATCATTCAAGTATGCACCTACTGGGCAAAACTGGTTGAATCAACGTTGTTTCCACATCATTTCAACCCCCAAAATATATGTCATGACATTGAATCAACATGGAAAACTGATTGGCTTTGCCAAAAGTCATCAACGTAAAGGCAGTTCGGTTTTTTAACCCAACTTTTGACCTAAATTCAATGACATTGTGACATTTTTTGTTGATTTCACATTGATTTTACTTTAGTTTACAACTCAAACAAATGTACATCAAAACTAAACGTTGAACTGACATCTGTGCCCAGTGGGAAGTGTTTAACTCTACCGTTACTAGTCATACAGATATTTTTTTAGGAATGTATCTGATCAGAATAACCTCATATTTATAGTATTTTGCAGAATCCACATTAATAGTGTAGGCTATCATGAACTCAATGTAATGACGACTACAATAAGAGATACTATAGTTATCATACCAGAATAAGACTTATATAGTCTGCAATCATACAAATCAAACATGCAAATAAATGCCTACAATTTAACAATTTGATTCAATTAACTATTGAAACAAGGCTTAGTCAAAGCAATATAGAACAATATTTTGGGGAAAGTAAAATATCTAAAATATAAATCTTTTAAAAGAGATGAAAGAGTAAAAAAGAAATGGAATCAGACAAACATCAAGAAACTTACTTCCAACATCTAGTCTGGTGCCGCTACCAAAGTGCACCACAGTGATACAATCCCTATTACTGCTAGTACAACACCTTCTACTCATTGGACAAGTTGAACACTTAATACATTTTTTTATAAATCATGAACTCATATGAATACTTCCCAAATATAACGTTTGATTCTTTATTTTAAATAGTTTTTTGATTAAACGAAAAGAAATTACAGTTTTATAATAAAATATAAAGTTATAAAAATTAAGAATTGTTCAACGTGTCACACAATTTACAGATACATTTGAGTGAAAAGTTTTTAATTTTGGTGTTTACTTACGTCCAACGTCTAGTCTGGTGCCGCTACCAAAAGTCCACCACAGTGATACAATCCCTATTACTGCTCATACAAAAACCTCTCTGTGTTGTGATGCTGCAGCTGCAACAGTGAAGATCACTCATACAGAATCATAATCAACACAAATACCATTTAACAACACAAACACCATTTAACAAGGTAGAAGAAACTTCATATGAGCTGTTTATACAATTCATAAAAAATATGAATTGTATTTTAAATCCAGATATTTGTCTTTTGTATTTCTTCTGAGTGTCAGTTATCCTCTTAGGAACAGAACAGTCAGTGTTCAACATTAAATCCTACATTTGTGTTCCTCCATTTTGTCCATGTGAAATAGAGGAGCAAAAGCAACAGCAGTAATATTGATTCATGTTGTGTATATTCCTTGTTTATCTCAGATATATCTCTGGTTGTAAAGTCACAGAGAACAGACACCACTACCAGAGGAATCCTACCAGCTTTAGTTTAGAGAAGTGTTCACTAACTGATTTGAGGAACTTACATACGAGTCCAAGCATGATTGAACTGACAGTTAGGGCTGTATTCAATCTGTATCGCTGAAGACTTTACATTTTAATTTGGCTTTTGCGCTGAACTTCAGAAATACGGATTGAATAGAGCCCTTCATCTGATATAAAAGTCAAAATGGTGTGGCCTAAACATTTTCATATACAATATAACCTCAGCAAAAAAAGAAACGTCCTCTTACAGTCAACTGCATTTATTTTCCTCAAACTTTCAGCGAACATAAGATTTAACAACTGAGACAAACTGAACAAGTTCCACAGACTTGTGACTAACATAAATGGAATAATGTTTCCCTGAACAAAGGGGGGTCAAAATCAAAAGTAACAGTCAGTATCTGGTGTGGCCACCAGCTGCATTAAGTACTGCAGTGCATCTCCTCCTCATGGACTGCACCAGATTTGCCAGTTCTTGCTGTGAGATGTTACCCCACTTTTCCACCAAGGCACCTGCAAGTTCCCGGACATTTCTGGGGAGAATGGCCCTAGCCCTCCAACAGGTCCCAGACATGCTCAATGAGATTGAGATCCGGGCTCTTCGCTGGCCATGGCAGAACACTGACATTCCTGTCTTACAGGAAATCAAGCACAGAACGAGCAGTATGGCTGGTGGAATTTTCATGCTGGAGGGTCATGTCAGGATGAGCCTGCAGGAAGGGTACCGCATGGGAGGAGGATGTCTTCCCTGTAACACACAGCGTTGAGATTTCCTGCAATGACAACAAGCTCAGTCTGATGATGCTGTGACACCGCCGCAGACCATGACGGACCCTCCACCTACAAATCGTTCCCGCTCAAGAGTGTGCAAAGCTGTCATCAAGGCAAAGGGTGGCTACTTTGAAGAATCTCAAATATAAAATATATGATGTCTTCACTATTATTCTCCAACGTAGAAAATTGTAAAAAAAACTTTTGAATGAGTGGGTGTGTCCAAACTTTTGACTGGTACTGTATGTGGTAAGGGTCTTACAGCCCGTTCGTTCATGCTCAAAGATTTGCCTAGTGAGAGTACACCCCAAGGGGCAACGTGAAAGCACTGTCAAGCTGTACGCTATTCTAGATGACCAGAGCAACCGCTCATTGACTAGACCAGACTTCTTCAATCTGTTCAGTATTCAGGGCAACCCATCTCCCTACTCTCTGAGAACCTGCGCTGGAGTCATGGAAACGGCAGGAAGAAAGGTGGACGACTTCCAGATCGAGGCAGTGAATGGGGTAGCCCTTCCTTCACTCATCGAGTGCAATGAGATCCTCAATAACAGATCAGAAATACCAACCCCAGAGGTAGCCCTTCACCACGCCCACCTCAAGTCTGTGGTCACCCACATTCCAGCTCGATCCATGTGCTCAGATCCTTCTGTTGCTTGGGAGAGACATCTTCAGAGTGCATAAAGTGAGACAACAAATCAATTGACCACACGATGATCCTTTTGCTCAGAGACTCGACTTAGGTTGGGTCCTAGTAGGCGAAGTATGTCTGGGAAAAGCACACAAGCCAATTGTAAACAGCTTCAAAACTAATGTGTTGGAGAACAGAGGTCCCTCCTTCCTCACTCTGTGTCAGAGCTACATTCATCTGAAAGAAAAGGTGAGCTATGGCGGGAAGCAACAGGATGGTTTTGCCTATTCACAAAGCAGCTGAAGACAAACTCAGACACACAGTGTTCAACAGGACAGAGAACGACAACAAGACAGCTCTCTTCATTGAGGACACAGTCTTTTTAAAGACTATCGACAAAGAGTTCTACAAAGACAAGACACACAGCTGGGTAGCTCCTCTCCCCTGGACAAGAAGCCTGAGATGAAAGAGCAGTTTGTCACCTTCATGGAGAACATATTCGTAAAACAACCATGCAGAGCCTGCACCCCCACTGAAAGTCAGGGAAGAGTGTTGGTACCTCCCGACCTTCAGGGTCTACCATCCACATAAGCCAGATCAGATCAGGGTGGTTTTCATCTTCAGTGCGCAGCAGTATGGTCTGTCTCTCAACAACGTGCTGCTCACAGGCCCAGACCTAAACAACAGTCTTCTGGGAGTTCTCATCCGCCCCAGGAAATAACTTGTAGCAATAACGGCAGATATTGATAATTGTTTCGTTGTGAGAGAAGATTACAGAAATAACCTGAGATTTTTATGGTACAGCAACAATGACATCCCAAAAGGCATAATTGAGTACAGGATGAAGGTCCACGTCTTCGGTAACAGCCCATCTCCTGCCGTCGCCATCTACAGGCTCAGTCCAGCCACTCAAGAAGGTGAGCAATACCACGGAGCAGACACTCAACAGTTTGTGGAGAGAGATTTCTATGTGGATTATGGGCTCAAGTCTCTGCCCACAGAACACAATCACGCCGACCACCCCTCAATGTTGGTTCAGTTTCCCAGCTCACCAGTACATCATGGTTTACGGGACCAGCGTTCCGTGACAAACCTAACCAAGCTCACCCAGAGACGCAAGTTCCCTTCAAAATGGTCAGTCCAGACTTTAATGTTGAAACCCGTCCCGCAGGTGACAAGCTACATGACTCAAGTCAAAGACAATCACTCACCTCAGAGCACTTCAAGCGCTTCTCCTCTTGGAAATCCCTACTGAGAGCTGTCGCATTCATCATTCAAGTTGCTTGCACTCTCAAGCCAGATCCGACGGGCCAGCCGAACAAATGCAGAGGTTGGTATCAGTGCAGCAAACTCCACACCCCAACAGAGCTGTCTCAAGCCAAGAATCTAATCATCAGGTCAGTTCAAAGAGAAGCCTATCCTGAGGTGTTCACTGCACACAAAGTGAAAATAAAAAATTCTAAGAGCAGTTCATTTTCAAAGCTGAATTGCATCTCGGATGAAGGTCTCATCAAAATAGGAGGCCATCTAAAGCATGCATGGCTGAACAGTGGCGAGAATAATCCACTTATCCTACCAAGACACAGCTACATCTCCACACTGCTAGTAGGGCACTACCATGAGCAGGTGAAACACAGCGGGCCTGTGGATTGCCGGGGGAAAGAAGCTCATCAGCTCTGTCCTGCACATGTACTTCACATGCCAGAAAATCTGTGGAAAACAGGAAGAACAGAAAATGTCAGACATGCCACCCGAACACCTCAGCACATCCCCTCCCTTCACGTATGTGGGCTTGGATGTCTTTGGCCCTTGGACAGTCACTGCTCGCCATACCAGAGGCGGTCAAGCTCAAAGCAAACGCTCGGCAGTGCTCTTCACCTACATGATCACTCGGCCAGTGCACATTGAAGTCATAAAGTCCATGGACACCTCCAGCTGCATCAACGCCCTCAGGAGGTTCTTCGCCATCCGTGGACCAGCAAAAAAGCTAACATCAGATTGTGGAACAAACTTCATAGGAGTCTGTAAGGAGTTGGAAGTGTCAGATGTCTAGAGTCCAGAGCTACCTAAGTGAACAAGGTTGCACATGGGAATTCAACCCTCCTCACTCTTCACACATGGGAGGTGCCTAGGAGAGCATGATTGGAGTGGCACACAGAATACTTGACTCCATGCTGCTACAGAACAAGTCTCCTTTCACATTAAGTTCTGTGCAGCCTGAGGTCAAAGCCATAATCAATGCCAGACCTCTAGTTCCTGTCTCAACCGATCTAGACTCACCATTCATCCTGATTCCCGCTATGCTGCTTACCCAAAAGGTTGGGGCACCCCCTCCACCCGGAGACTTCACTGACAAAGACCTTGAGTCGGGAGCCGTGAGTACCTCTCCGCCGACGCAAGCGGACTGAAGTTCATCGCAACCTACAAGACAATCAGTTAACTCGCAACGAGTGGCCCATGGCACTGGTCACTTCCACCTTCACCAGCAGTGACAGTAAGGTGTGCAAAATGGAACTCAAGATTACTGCTCAGGGGACCACTAAGAAGTTTCTGAGACCTGCCTCAGAGGTCATACTCCTTTCAGCCATGGAAGATTGAAGGTTTGCTAGTCTTTGAGGTATGTGTAACATGAATTAATAGTGGCCTCTTTCAGACGCCAGACGGGGACTATTTTGCCTTTTGGTAAGCGCCTTTTGCGGCATCCAGTGGCTGTTTTGTGTAGTCGCAGCTAATGTGTACTAAGCTGTGCTACTTCCTTGTTGTTGGTAAAACAGGAAGTATAAAATTATGCAGTTTAGCCTCATTGTTGGAAAAGAGTGACGTAATACTGCTGTTTATCTTCTGCCATCCTTCTTGTTAAGCCTTCATTAAATGCATTGCCTTTTACACCATTTCAACTATAAAACTAGAGGTTTACGGAAAGTTTGGCTGGCTGTCAAATTATGATTGCATACACCTTAAGGAGGACAGTACACATGGACATGAGTGTTTATTGCGGTATCAACCGAAATATTGACAAAAAACTCCTTGATCCACTCTATTAGAACTCGCACCTCTTGAATTACATTCAAATTCAGTGGCAATGAATCTAGCAGTGACCTCACTCTGACTGTCAGTGGTGTCCAGGCTGAAGATACAGGAGATTACTACCATCACAGTTTACACTTTCCCAATGGTAAACATGTGTTCCACAGTGATACAGAGACATCCATAACCTCCCTCAGTCATACTGTACAGTGACTGCATTGCTACAGTTGGAACCTGCTGCAGGTGCTGAGGGGGAGGACTAGACCAGTGATAGTGTTAGGGACTAGACCAGTGATAGTGTCGAGGACTAGACCAGTGGTAGTACTGATGACTAGACCAGTGATAGTGTTGCGGATTAGACCAGTGATAGTGTTAGGGACTTGACCAGTGATAATGTTAGGGACTAAACCAGTGACAGTGTTGAGGACTAGACCAGTGATAGTGTTGAGGACTAGACCAGTGATAGCGTTAGGGACTAAACCATTGATAGTGTTGAGGACTAGACCAGTGATAGTGTTGAGGACTAGACCAGTGATAGTGCTAGGGACTTGACAAGTGATGTGTTAGGGACTTGACCAGTGATAGTGTTCAGGACTAGACCAGTGATAGTGTTAGGGACTAGACTATTGCATATGGTGAGGACTACATCAGTGATAGTGTTATGGACTAGACCAGTGACAGTGTTGAGGACTAGACCAGTGATAGCATTAGGGACTAAACCATTGATAGTGTTGAGGACTAGACCAGTGATAGTGTTGCGGATTAGACCAGTGATAGTGTTAGGGACTTGACCAGTGATAATGTTAGGGACTAAACCAGTGACAGTGTTGAGGACTAGACCAGTGATAGTGTTAGGGACTAAACCATTGATAGTGTTGAGGACTAGACCAGTGATAGTGCTAGGGACTTGACAAGTGATGTGTTAGGGACTTGACCAGTGATAGTGTTCAGGACTAGACCAATGATAGTGTTAGGGACTAGGCCAGTGATAGTGTTGAGGACTAGACCAGTGATAGTGTTAGGGACTAAACCAGTGGAAGTGTTAAGGACTGAACCAGTGATAGTGTTAGGGACTAGACCAGTGATAGTGTTGAGCACTAGACCATTGATAGTGTTAGGGACTAAACCAGCGATAGTGTTATGGACAAGACAAGTGATAGTGTTGAGGACAAGACCAGTGATGGTGTTGAGGACTAGACTAGTGATAGTGTTCCGGACGAGACCAGTGATAGCGTTAGGGACTAGACCAGTGATAGTGTTAAGGACTAGACACAGATATAGTGTTGAGGACTACAGTCTATAGTATCATTGGTTCCCTTTATTATTTGACCGACCAACACCTCAAACTGAAAACAGTCACACAATGGATGATATACGGCTCTTTCAATGACAGACTGACCAGGTGAAAACAGGTGAAAAATATGATTCCTTATTGATGTCACTTATTAAATCCACTTCAATAAGGGTAGATGAAGGGGAGGAGACAGGTTCTAGAAGTATTTTTAAGACTTGAGACAAGTAATACATGGTTTGTGTATGTATGGGTTAATACAAAATACTGAAGTGCATTTGAACAAGGTTTGGTAGTAGGTGCCAGGCACACCAGTTTCAGTGTGCCAAGAACTGCAACGCTGCTGGATTTTTCACACTCAACAGTTTCCTGTGTGTATCAAGAATGGTCCACCACCCAAAGGACATCCAGCCAACGGCAGGCCAGTGGTCGAAAATCTGTCATTGATGAAAGAGGATAAAGGAGGCTGACATAAATTTTGCAGAGTAACAGACAGGCTACAGTTAGTCAACTGACAGTCCAGTACAACATTGGTGACCAAAGACCTATAAAAGAATGCACAAGTCGTCGTACCTTGACACGAATGTGGTATGTCAGCCGACATCCTTACAGAGTTCCACTTCTTTCAGCAAAAAACAAGAAACTGTTGTTACGGTGTGGTATAAAACGAAAACACTGAGAATTGGAAAAACATTGCCCGGTCTGATGAATCCCACTTCCTGCTGTTTTACGCTGATGTGAGGACTAGGATATGGACAAAACCACATGAGTACATGCATCCATCATGCCGCATCTGTCACAAGGCTGGAGTGTAAGGTGTGGAGTCAGGCGCAGAGAGCAGAGGTTTAAATGCAGACCCGATTAAATAAAGTGCGAAAAAAGGAACAAACACAAAACACACTAAACGGGCGCACTTAAACAAACAACTAACAACAGCGAAATAAACTCCAAACAAACGTCTGCCAACAAACAGAAAACAAACCCGCACAAAAGGAGGCGGGCCTCCCCAACTTAAATAGCCCTAGCCTACCAACTAAACAAGACACAGGTGAAACCAATACAAAAGACAATGATGGAACAGGGATCGGTAGCAGCTAGTAGGCCGGTGACGACGACCACCGAACGCCGCCCGAACAGGCAGAAGAGGCACCCTCGGCGGAAGTCGTGACAGCATCTCAACATTGGTCGTGTGATGGTGTGGGGTGTTTGCATGGAAGACATTGGGCCCCTTGATAAAAGTGGAGCAACGTTTGAATGCCACAGGAAGTCTGAACATCATTGCCAATCATGTGCATCACATGGCAGCAGTGTACCAGTCTGCTAATTAGCTCTATAATGCCCCATGCCACAAGGCTAGGGTTGTCCGGGAATGGTTCTACGACAGTGAATTCAGCTGACTGCAGTGGCCTGCCCAGTCACCAGCTCTCAATACAAATGGCCATATGTGGGATGAGATGGAACAAGTAATTCAGAGTAGAGATCCACTACCAGCCAACTTGACACAACTGTGGGAAGCATTGTAGTCAACATGGGCCAGCATCCCTGTGGAAGGAACGCATTCGACACCTTCTAGAGTCCATGGCCCAACACATTGAGGCTGTTCTGAGGGCCAAAGGGGGTGCAACTCAATATTAGGAAGGTGTTCCTAATGTCTTGTACACTCGGTGTATATCCCATATGCTATCAAATGAGGCATACATTATTCGAAACATGTTCCATATAAATCAATATTATGTGTGTGTGTGTGTGTGTGTGTGTGTGTGTGTGTGTGTGTGTGTGTGTGTGTGTGTGTGTGTGTGTGTGTGTGTGTGTGTGTGTGTGTGTGTGTGTGTGTGTGTGTGTGTGTGTGTGTGTGTGTGTGGTTTAATATTGGGGGGTAAGGGATAAAAAGTAGTCAATTGGAATGTCGTGATCCAGAAGTCACACCATAAATATTTTTATAATATCTTCATAAATCCTTGTCCTGTCTAGTGCCTTGCCCCAGGAGGGCTATTTGCATAGAGAGGACACTTTGCATTGGCAGCATATGCTTCAGTGGTCTGGTAGTGTTTATAGCCCTGTAAGTTGAACACTTCATGACTGAGAGCTGTCCTTCATGACAACAGAACCCACAACAACCATGACTTTTATCACCATCCTCATCTGGACACTGGCCCTCTGCTTTCAAGGTTACAATGTTAAGATTTGTTTTTCATATTGTTGAAAAAATCATTAAAGAAACACAACGGAATAATATATATGGCTTTAACATGTATATTCAGAACTATTCATTACAATATATATTTAATAATTCATTGTGTTTTTAATACATTTTTCAGAATCCAGAGGACAGATAACTGTAACTCAGACTCCTGCAGTGAAAGCTGTTCTCCCAGGACAGACAGTCTCTCTGAACTGTAAAACCAGCAGTAATGTGCATAGAAATGACCATCTAGCTTGGTATCAACAGAAACCTGGAGGAGCTCTTAAACTCCTGATGCACTCTTCAAACAGACTTCACTTTGGGATTCCATCTAGATTCAGTGGCAGTGGATCAGGGAGTGACTTCACTCTGTCCATCAGTGGAGTCCAGTCTGAAGATGCAGGAGATTACTACTGTCAGAGTGACCACACAGGTGCAGTGTTAACACAGTGATACAGAGCCGTACAAAAACCTCCCTCAGTCAGATTGCACAGTGACTGCACTGCTACAGCTGGGACCTACTGCACGTGCTGAGAGGGAAGAAACAGTGGCATGGAACACTAGTCAGCAGAAGACATTAACTCTGCCATGTGACAATATCAGAAAGCAATAAATCAGATAAAAAATGATCTGACATCATCATCATCATCATCAGTATACTGATTAAATGATCATGATCACTATTTGTCCTGACACGTAAGTGCATCTATACAAAGTAACCCCACTGATTTACAGAAGCCCCCACTTCCCTGTATAAAAATAAAAAGATGTGGGGCTCAGACATTAGACACATCAGTAACTGTCAATGGCTGTCTTTAGTAATACCCATCTTATATGTAATCTATTACATGGTGTGTTAGTCATTGTAAGAAAGTCCCCCTCTTTGAAACCGCCATAGAGGTTACAGTAAATATAGTCCACCCACTCACATCTGGCCCAGTCATGGCAGTGAAACTGAAACTAGACTGGTAGCAGTGGGAGTGAAACAGATTTACATAGACATGACTGGGTGGTTCTGCTTGTTCCATAATAGAGCAGCACTGTCACCAGATGTTCACTCTTTTCCCAGGGGGTTGGAGGTTAAGAAGACATGTGGACATATAATGGAGAAGTGCAGACCACACATTGTTGAAAACTATTGCTAAAACTTATAATTTAATAAAATCATATTAGGAGTTAAACATTTGAAATACACAGAATTTGTTATGGAAAGTAACAGTTTAGCAGTGTGAGTTCTGAAAGCAGATCTTAGAGGTTCATTATCAAATATCACAAATTATTCTCACTCGTGCTGGCGCTACAGTATAACGGGATCATAATTTTTAAGGGGGTGGATCAGCTTTAATATTGCGGATAGATTATTGATTCCATCAATGTAATTGTCTGCATCATTTCCAATCTCCCATATATTTTTGGGGTAAATATATATATCCATATACATACATACATACACATACATACCCATATATATATATATACAGTGGGTAAAAAAGTATTTAGTCAGCCAACAATTGTGCAAGTTCTCTCACTTAAAAAGATGAGAGAGGCCTGTAATTTTCATTATAGGTACAGTTCAACTATGACAGACAAAATGAGGAAAAAAAAATCCAGAAAATCACATTGTAGGATTTTTAATGAATTTATTTGCAAATTATGGTGGAAAATAAGTATTTGGTCAATAACAAAAGTTTATCTCAATACTTTGTTATATACCCTTTGTTGGCAATGACAGAGGTCAAATGTTTTCTGTAAGTCTTCACAAGGTTTTCACACACTGTTGCTGGTATTTTGGCCCATTCCTCCATGCAGATCTCCTCTAGAGCAGTGATGTTTTGGGGCTGTCGCTGGGCAACACGGACTTTCAACTCCCTCCAAAGATTTTCTATGGGGTTGAGATCTGGAGACTGGCTAGGCCACTCCAGGACCTTGAAATGCTTCTTACGAAGCCACTCCTTCGTTGCCAGGCGGTGTGTTTGGGATCATTGTCATGCTGAAAGACCCAGCCACGTTTCATCTTCAATGCCCTTGCTGATGGAAGGAGGTTTTCACTCAAAATCTCACGATACATGGCCCATTCATTCTTTCCTTTACACGGATCAGTCGTCCTGGTCCCTTTGCAGAAAAACAGCCCCAAAGCATGATGTTTCCACCCCCATGCTTCACAGTAGGTATGGTGTTCTTTGATGCAACTCAGCATTCTTTGTCCTCCAAACACGACGAGTTGAGTTTTTACCAAAAAGTTCTATTTTGGTTTCATCTGACCATATGACATTCTCCCAATCCTCATCTGGATCATCCAAATGCTCTTCAGACGGCCTGAACATGTACTGGCTTAAGCAGGGGGACACGTCTGGCACTGCAGGATTTGAGTCCCTGGCGGCGTGTGTTACTGATGGTAGGCTTTGTTACTTTGGTCCCAGCTCTCTGCAGGTCATTCACTAGGTCCCCGTGTGGTTCTGGGATTTTTGCTCACCGTTCTTGTGATCATTTTGACCCCACGGGTGAGATCTTGCGTGGAGCCCCAGATCGAGGAAGATTATCAGTGGTCTTGTATGTCTTCCATTTCCTAATAATTGCTCCCACAGTTGATTTCTTCAAACCAAGCTGCTTACCTATTGCAGATTCAGTCTTCCCAACCTGGTGCAGGTCTACAATTTTGTTTCTGGTGTCCTTTGACAGCTCTTTGGTCTTGGCCATAGTGGAGTTTGGAGTGTGACTGTTTGAGGTTGTGGACAGGTGTCTTTTATACTGATAACAAGTTCAAACAGGTGCCATTAATACAGGTAATGAGTGGAGGACAGAGGAGCCTCTTAAAGAAGAAGTTACAGGTCTGTGAGAGCCAGAAATCTTGCTTGTTTGTATGTGACCAAATACTTATTTTCCACCATAATTTGCAAAGAAATTCATAAAAAATTAAAAATCCTACAATGTGATTTTCTGGATTTTTTTTCCTCATTTTGTCTGTCATAGTTGAAGTGTACCTATGATGAAAATTACAGGCCTCTCTCATCTTTTTAAGTGAGAGAACTTTGTTGGCAATTGTTGGCTGACTAAATACTTTTTTCCCCCACTGTATATATATAGATATATATATATATCTATATATATACAGTATGTACATAAACATTCACACATATACACATTCATACATACATACATACATACATAAATACACATACATATACACATACATACATTTTAGAATATATCCTTATTATTCCCCACAAACACTACCACCCTTCCCCCAATTGGAGTAAACTAATAAACAATAACACTTGGGCTCCTACCTTCAGTTTATACATCTTATACACATTTTACAGACACAATCTATTTTAAAATAGTTATATTTTGTTTGTTTTTAGTCCTTCCTCTATTTCTGATGTCCATCCAGTTTGATTTCTATTTGGAACTGTGCTATTTCACAACATTTCTGAACCTACAGTTGAAGTCGGAAGTTTACATGCACTTAGGTTGGAGTCATTAAAACTCCATCAACCACTCCACAATCTTATTGTTAACAAACTATAGTTTTTGGCAAGTCGGTTAGGACATCTACTTTGTGCATGACACAAGTAATTTTTCCAACAATTGTTTACAGACAGATTATTTCACTTATAATTCACTGTATCACAATTCCAGTGGATCAGAAGTTTACATACACAAAGTTGACTGTGCCTTTAAACAGATTGGAAAATTCCATAAAATGATGAATTGTCTTTAGAAGCGTCTGATAGGCTAATTGACATCATTTGAGTCAATTGGAGGTGTACCTGTGGATGTATTTCAAGGCCTACCTTCAAACTCAGTGCCTCTTGCTTGACATCATGGGAAAATTAAAAGAAATCAGCCAAGACCTGTAGACCTCCACAAGTTTCCAAACGCCCGAAGGTACCACGTTCATCTGTACAAACAATAGTACGCAAGTATAAACACCATGGGACCACGCAGCCGTCATACCGCTCAGGAAGAAGACGTGTTCTGTCTCCTAGAGATGAATGTACTTTGGTGCGAAAAGTGCAAATCAATCCTAGAACAACAGCAAAGGACCTTGTAAAGATGCTGGAGGAAACAGGTACAAAAGTATCTATATCCACAGTAAAACGAGTGCTATATCGACATAACCTGAATGGTCACTCAGCAAGGAAGAAGCCACTGCTCCAAAACCGTCATGAAAAAGACAGACTACGGTTTGCAACTGCACATGGGGACAAAGATCGTACTTTTTGGTCTGATGAAACAAAAATAGAACTGTTTGGCCATAATGACCATTGTTATGGGGGAGGCTTGCAAGCCGAAGAACCCCATCCCGACCATGAACCACGGGGGTGGCAGCATCATGTTGTGGGGGTGCTTTGCTGCAGGAAGGACTGGTATACTTCACAAAATAGATGGCATCATGAGGTAGGAAAGTTATGTGGATATATTGAAGCAACATCTCAAGACATCAGTCAGGAAGTTAAAGCTTGGTCGCAAATGGGTCTTCCAAATGGACAATGACCCCAAGCATACTTCCAAAGTTGTGGCAAAATGGCTTATGGACAACAAAGTCAAGGTATTGGAGTGGCCATCACATAGCCCTGACCTCAATCCTATAGAAGATTTGTGGTAGAACTGAAAAAGCGTGTGCGAGCAAGGAGGCCCACAAACCTGACTCAGTTACACCAGCTCTGTCAGGAGGAATGGGCCAAAATTCACACAACTTATTGTGGGAGGCTTGTGGAAGGCTACCTGAAACGTTTGACTTAAGTTAAACAATTTAAAGGCAATGCTACCAAATACTAATTCAGTATATGTAAACTTCTGACCCACTGGGAATGTGATGAAAGAAAAAAAAGCTGAAATAAATAATTCCCTCTACTATTATTCTGACATTTCACATTCTTAAAATAAAGTGGTGATCCTAACTGACCTAAGACAGGGAATTTTTACTATGATTAAATGTCAGGAATTGTGAAAAACTGAGTTTAAATGTATTTGGCTAAGGTGTACAGTGAGGGAAAAAAGTATTTGATCCACTGCTGATTTTGTAAGTTTTCCCACTGACAAAGAAATGATCAGTCTATAATTTTAATGGTAGGTGTATTTTAACAGTGAGAGACAGAATAACAACAAAAAAATCCTGAAAAACGCATGTTATAAATTGATTTGCATTTTAATGAGGGAAAAAAGTTTTTGACCCCCTCTCAATCAGAAAGATTTCTGGCTCCCAGGTGTCTTTTATACAGGCAACGAGCTGAGATTAGGAGCACACTCTTAAAGGGAGTGCTCCTAATCTCAATTTGTTACCTGTATAAAAGACACCTGTCCACAGAAGCAATCAATCAATCAGATTCCAAACTCTCCACCATGGCCAAGACCAAAGAGCTCTCCAAGGATGTCAGGGACAAGATTGTAGACCTATACAAGGCTGGAATGGGCTACAAGACCATCGCCAAGCAGCTTGGTGAGAAGGTGACAACAGTTGGTGTGATTATTCGTAAATGGAAGAAACACAAAAGAACTGTCAATCTCCCTTGGCCTGGGGCTCCATGCAAGATCTCACCTCCTGGAGTTGCAATGATCATGAGAACGGTGAGGAATCAGCCCAGAACTACACGGGAGGATCTTGTCAATGATCTCAAGGCAGCTGGGACCATAGTCACGAAGAAAACAATTGGTAACACACTACGCCATGAAGGACTGAAATCCTGCAGCGCCCGCAAGGTCCCCCTGCTCAAGAAAGCACATATACATGCCCGTCTGAAGTTTGCCAATGAACATCTGAATGATTCAGAGGACATCTTGGTGAAAGTGTTGTGATTAGATGAGGCCAAAATGGAGCTCTTTGACATCAACTCAACTCGCCATGTTTGGAGGAGGAGGAATGCTGCCTATGACCCCAAGGAAACCATCGCCACCGTCAAACATGGAGGTGGAAACATTATGCTTTGGGGGTGTTTTTCTGCTAAGGGGACAGGACAACTTCACCACATCAAAGGGACGATGGACGGGGCCATGTACTGTCAAATCTTGGGTGAGAACCTCCTTCCCTCAGCCAGGGCATTGAAAATGGGTCGTGAATGGGTATTCCAGCATGACAATGACCCAAAACACACGGTAAAAGGAAACAAAGGAGTGGCTCAAGAAGAAGCACGTTAAGGTCCTGGAGTGGCCTAGCCAGTCTCCAGACCTTAATCCCATAGAAAATCTGTGGAGGGAGCTGAAGGTTCGAGTTGCCAAACGTCAGCCTCGAAACCTTAATGACTTGGAGAAGATCTGCAAAGAGGAGTGGGACAAAATCCCTCCTGAGATGTGTGCTAACCTGTTGGCCAACTACAAGAAACGTCTGACCTCTGTGAATGCCAACAAGGGTTTTACCACCAAGTACTGAGTCATGTTTTGCAGAGGGGTCAAATACTTATTTCCCTCATTAAAATGCAATTCCATTTATAACATTTTTCACATGCGTTTTTCTGGATTTTTTTGTTGTTATTCTGTCTCTCACTGTTCAAATAAACCTACCATTAAAATGATAGACTGATCATTTCTTTGTCAGTGGGCAAACATACAAAATCAGCAGGGGATCAAATACTTTTTTCCCTCACTGTATGTACATTTCCGACTTCAACTGTATATACATTTTACAGACCCTGCATGTTTTACATTGGTTATCTTGTTGTTATGAGTCCCACCCTTCAGCTCCATTCAACCCCTCCCATCTATCTCTTAACACCAACTATTCTGGATTTCTATTTGCCATATATTTTCAACTGTGTTGTGATGCTTCACAAAAGTACTGAACCTTTCTATTCTCATAGCTTCTACAGATTGTAAATTAAAGATAACATTTTCTGCTAAAATAATTATTATACTATTGATTGACTTTTCAAATCATCCAGTATTGCTATCTGCAGCAATTGTTCTAGGTCAATGTTGCAATTCTTCAACCATTCCTGGACCTGTGACCAAAAACGAGCTACATATGGACAGTACCAAAATAAATGATCTAATGACTCTGCCTCCTCGCAGCAAAATCTGCATAGCTGGGAAGATATATATAACATTGTATTGGTTGCAAAAATTTTATGTTTTGAATCCGACATTGGTTTGCGTGTCAGTTCATAAACCATGTGCCATGGAATCGATACATCGAAAATCTCTTCCCAACTATTTTGCAATTTATATGGCAGAGCTGTACATTTTTTGGTCCTTAAATGAAATTGGTATATATTTTTATTCATCACCATTTTCTTTAACCATTTATGGTCTTTAATGCAGGGCCGACAGACAAGTTCCTTACTTTTTCCCCCTTCTACATTTTTTGTGGTAATGCTGCAGTTAGTTGGTTGTAATTTTGGGTAGAGCAGACATGTCTGTGTTAGCTGTATGTGTGACATAACTCCACCAGTCCTATTTATGATATAATTTACAAAAGTTATAGATTTTTAAAAACATTTATTGAAAAATATGTTTTTTTTTTTCAATTAGTATATTTGAGTTATATTTGTTGTATTATTGGTTCTGTCTTTTCAGGTGGATTAAACAGAAATTGCAACCAACTTTCCAAGGCTTGTTTAAAAAATAATGATATTTTGGAGATATTTAATAATTTCTGCCCTCTGAATTCATATTCGTTATATAAAAAAGCCCTTTTAATTTTGTCTGGCTTGCCATTCCAAATAAAATTGAATATTTTTTGTTAATATAATTTAAAAAGCAGGTCACTAGGTGCAGGCAAAACCATAAGAAAATAGGTAAACTGTGATATGACTAAAGAGTTAATCAGGGTGATTTTTCCACAAATAGACAGGTATTTTCCTTTCCATGGTAGCAAGATCTTATCTATTTTTGCTAACTTTCTATAAAAGTTTATTGGAGTGAGATAATTTCTTTCTTTTGGGATTTGTATACCGAATATGTCCTCATCCCCGTCTTACCATTTTATTGGTAAACTACACGGTAATGTAAAAGTAGCATTTTTTTGTGATCCAATACGTAATATAGTACACTTATCATAATTTTGTTTTAATCCAGAGAGGTTAGCAAAAGTATCTAGATCCCCTATGAGGATGTGGAGGGATTCTATTTGTTGTTTTAAAAAAAAACATGAATCATCAGCATACAATGACACCTTTGTTTTTAAACCACAGATTTCTAATCCCTTAATATTATTGTTGGATCCTAATTTTAACAGCTAACATTTCAATGGCAATAATAAATATATATATGCCGATAATGGACAACCTTGTTTTACTCCTCTTGACAGATTAATACTTTCTGAGACATAGCCATTATTTACTATTTTACTATACATAACTTTAACTCATTTTATAAAAATTGAAATATTCTAGGCATTTATATATAAACTCCAGTCGTACTTTATCAACTCATAAACCAGATGGCGTAGCAGTGCAGACATGGCTTGTCGTCCTCTCGTTTACTTTTTTTAGGCTTTTTTAAAATATATTTCATTTTATTTTCAATCTCTTTTCCATTTTTAAATTAAATATACCTTCCGGTAACCTGCCTCACCCAATGTGATACGGATCCGCTATTTTTTAGAACTCCATCAGAAGCTAGCCATCAGAAGCTAACCAGCTACTAGCTATTTAGTCATTGTCAGCCACTGCTAGCGGCCTTTACCTTCTGCACAGACACCAGCCGTTTTTTAGCCTGGATAATACTTGCCAGCCTGCCAGTATCGGACTGTTTTCTCCACTACAATTCCTGCCGTAAGCCCTGGACCACTACTCCTGATCATCACAGCTAGCTAGCTGCCACCGAGTGACCCAGCCCCGAAACTAGCCCTGAGCCAGGCCCACCTCCCGGCCTACTCAGGGTTCACTCAGCTACACAGCTGATGCCTTCCGGACACTATTACCTATTTTGCCAATTGGACTGGTCCCCTTCACCACACAGAACCCCACTAACCCATCACAACTGGTCTACCGACGGAAACGCACGAGGAGGCTATAAACAGACTTTCTCCATCTTTGTTAGCCGGCCTGCTAGCCTTTGCTAGCTTGCTACCCCCGGCTAGCTGTCTGAATCGCCGTGTCCGAGACAAGCCTCATTACTGACTGGACCCTTATGATCACTCGGCTAAGCATGCCTCTCCTCAATGTCAATATGCCTTGTCCATTGCTGTTCTGGTTAGTGTTTATTGTCTTATTTCACTGTAGAGCCTCTAGCCCTGCTCAATATACTTTATCCAACCCTTCAGTTCCACCACCCACATATGCAATGACATCACCTGGTTTAAATGTTTCTAGAGACAATATCTCTTTCATCACCACTCAATGCCTAGGTTTACCTCTACTGTATTCACGTCCTACCATACCTTTGTCTGTACATTATGCCTTTAATCTATTTTATCGCCCTCTGAAACCTGTTATTTTTACTCTCTGTTCAGGACGTCTTAGATGACCAGTCATTATAGCCTTTAGCCGTACCCTTATCCTACTCCTCCTCTGTTCCTCTGGTGATATAGAGGTTAATCCTTGGAAAAAGCCTTGGTTTCATGCATGTTAACATCAGAAGCCTACTCCCTAATTTTGTTTTAATCACTGCTTTAGCACACTCTGTCAACCCTGATGTCCTTGCCGTGTCTAAATCCTGGCTTAGGAAGGCCACCAAACATTCTGAGATTTCCATACCCAACTAGAACATTTTCCGACAAGATAGAACTGCCAAAGGGGGAGGAGTTGCAATCTATTCCAGAGACAGCCTGAAAAGTTCTTTCACACTTTTCAGGTCTATGCCCAAACAGTTCGAGCTTCTAATTTTAAAAATTAATCTCTCCAGAAATAAGTCTCTCACTGTTGCCGCCTGTTATAGACCCCCCTCTGCTCCCAGCTGTGCCCTGGACACCATAAGTTAATTTATTGACCCCCATCCATCTTCAGAGTTTGTTCTGTTAGGTGACCTAAACGGGGATATGCTTAACACCCCAGCAGTCCTACAATCTAAGCCCAAATTATCAAGGAACCCACCACGAACAACCCTAAATCTGTAAACATGGGCACCCTCATAGATATTATCCTGACCAACCTGACCTCCAAATACACCTCTGCTGTTTTCAATCAGGATCTCAGCAATCACTGCCTCATTGCCTGCATCCACTATGGGTCCGCGGTCAAACGACAACCCCTCATCACTGTCAAACGCTCCCTAAAACACTTCTGCGAGCAGGCCTTTCTAATCGACCTGGCCCGGGTATCCTGGAAGGATATTGACGTCAGCCGAGGATGCCTGATCGTTCTTTAAAAGTAATTTCCTCACCATCATAAATAAGCATCCCCCTTGTAGAACTAAGAACAGATATAGTCCTTGGTTTACTCCTGACCTGACTGCCCTCGACCAGCACAAAAACATCCTGTGGCGGACTGCACTAGCATTGAATAGTCCCCGCAATATGCAACTTTTCAGGGAAGTCAGGAACCAATACACGCAAACAGTCAGGAGGGCAAAGACAAACAGAAATTTGCATCCTGTAGCTCTAACTCCAAAAAGTTTTGGGACACTGTAAAGTCCATGGAGAAAAAGAGCACCTCCTCCCAGCTGCCCACTGCACTGAGGCTAGGTAACACTGTCACCACCGATAAATCCACGATAATCGAGAATTTCAATAAGAATTTCTCTAACGCTGGCCCTGCTTTCCTCCTGGCCACCCCAACCTCGGCCAACAGCTCCACACCTCCCCAGCTTCTCCTTCACCCAAATCCAGATAGCAGATGTTCTGAAATAGCTGCAAAACCTGGACTCGTACAAATCAGCTGGGCTAGACAATCTGGACCCTCTCTTTCTAAAATTAACCCGCCGCCATTGTTGCAACCCCTATTACCAGTCTGTTCAACCTTTCATTCGTATCGTCCGAGATCCCTAAAGATTGGAAAGCTGCCGCGGTCATCCCCCTCTTCAAAGGGGGTGACACTCTAGACCCAAACTGTTACAGACCTATATCCATCCTGCCCTGCCTTTCTAAAGTCTTCGAAAGCCAAGTTAATAAACAGATCACTGACCATTTCGAATTCCACAGTACCTTCTCTGCTGTCCGGTTTCTGAGGTGGTCACGGGTGCACCTCAGCCATGCTCAAGGTACTAAACGATATCATAACCGCCATCGATAAAAGTCAGTACCGTGCAGTCGTCTTCATCGACCTGCCAAGGCTTTTGACTCTGTCAATCACCGTATTCTTATCGGCAGACTCAACAGCCTTGGTTTCTCAATTGACTGCCTCGCCTGGTTCACCAACTACTTCTCAGACAGAGTTCAATGTGTCAAATCGGAGAGGGCCTGCTGTCCTGTCTTAGATTATGTGGACAACTACAAATACCTAGGTGTCTGGTTAGACTGTAAACTCTCCTTCCAGACTCATATCAAACATCTCCAATCCAAAATTAAATCTAGAATCGGCTTCCTATTTCGCAATAAAGCCTCCTTCACTCACGCCGCCAAACATACCCTTGTAAAACTGACTATCCTACCGATACTAGACTTCGGCGATGTAATTTACAAAATAGCTTCCAATAGTCTACTCAGCAAACTGGATGCAGTCTATCACAGTGCCATCCATTTTGTCACCAAAGCCCCATATACCACCCACCACTGCGACCTGTATGCTCTAGTTGGCTGGCCCTCGCTACATATTCGTCGCCAGACCCACTGGCTCCAGGTCATCTATAAGTCTATACTAGGTAAAGCTCTGCCTTATCTCAGCTCACTGGTCACAATAACAACACCTACCCGTAGCACGCGCTCCAGCAGGTATAACTCACTGGTCATCCCCAAAGCCAACACCTCCTTTAGCCGCCTTTCTTTCCAGTTCTCTGCTGCCAATGACTGGAACGAATTGCAAAAATCTCTGAAGCTGGAGACTGATATTTCCCTCACTAACTTTAAACATCAGCTTTCTGAGCAGCTAACCGATTGCTGCAGCTGTACATAGCCCATCTGTAAATTGCCCACCCAATCTGCCTACCTCGTCCCCATATTGTTTTTATTTACCTTTCTGCTCTTTTGCACACCAGTATTTCTACTTGCACATTTTCCCCCCTATTGTGTTAAATCAAATCAAATTTAATTTGTCACATACACATGGTTAGCAGATGTTAATGCGAGTGTAGCGAAATGCTTGTGTTTCTAGTTCCGACCATGCAGTAGTATCTAACAAGTAATCTAACAAATTCACAACAACTACCTTATACACACAAGAGTAAAGGAATGAATATGAGTATGTACATATAAATATATGGATGAGCGATGGCTGACCGGCGTAGGCAAGATGCAGTCGATGGTATATAGTACAGTATATACATATGAGATGAGTAATGTAGGATATGTAAACATTATATAAATGGCATCGTTTAAAGTGGCTAGTGATACATTTATTTCATCCAATTATAATTATTAAAGTGGCTAGAGATTTGAGTCGATGGCCGAACGGCATAGGCAAGATTCAGTAGATGGTTTAGAGTACAGTGTATACATTTGATATGAGTAATGTCGGATATGTAAGCATTATATTCAAAATTGTTTAAAGTGGCTAGTGATACATTTGTTACATCCAATTCCTATTATTTAAAGTGGCTAGAGATTTAAGTCAGTATGTTGGCAGCAGCCACTCAATGTTAGTGGTGGCTGTTTAACAGTCTGATGGCCTTGAGATAGAAGCTGTTTTTCAGTCTCTCAGTCCCAGCTTTGATGCACCTGTACTGACCTCGCCTTCTGGATGATAACGGGGTGAACAGGCAGTGGCTCGGGTGGTTGTTGTCCTTGATGATCTTTTTGGCCTTCCTGTGACATCGGGTGGTGTAGGTGTCCTGAAGGGCAGGTAGTTTACCCCCGGTGATGCGTTGTGCAGTCCTCACTACCCTCTGGAGAGCCTTACGGTTGTGGGCGGAGCAGTTGCCGTACCAGGCAGTGATACAGCCCGACAGGAGGCTCTCGATTGTGCATCTGTAGAAGTTTGTGAGTGTTTTTGGTGACAAGCCGAATTTCTTCAGCCTCCTGAGGTTGAAGAGGCGCTGTTGCGCCTTCTTCACCATGCTGTCTGTGTGGGTGGACCATTTCAGTTTGTCCGTGAAGTGTACGCGGAGGAACTTAAAACTTTCCACCTTCTCCACTACTGTCCTGTCGATGTGGATAGGGGGGTGCTCCCTCTGCTGCTTCCTGAAGTCCACGATCATCTCCTTTGTTTTGTTGACGTTGAGTGAGAGGTTATTTTCCTGACACCACACTCCAAGGGCCCTCACCTCCTCCCTGTAGGCCGTCTCATCGTTGTTGGTAATCAAGCCTACCACTGTAGTGTCGTCAGCAAACTTGATGATTGAGTTGGATGCGTGCTTGGCCACGCAGTCATGGGTAAACAGGGAGTACAGGAGAAGGCTGAGAACGCACCCTTGTGGGGCCCCAGTGTTGAGGATCAGCGGGGTGGAGATGTTGTTTCCTACCCACACCACATGGGGCTGGCCCGTCAGGAAGTCCAGGACCCAGTTGGACAGGGCTGGGTCGAGACCTAGGGTCTCGAGCTTAATGACGAGCTTGGAGGGAACTATGGTGTTAAATGCTGAGCTGTAGTCGATTAACAGCATTCTTACATAGGTATTCCTCTTGTCCAGATGGGTTAGGGCAGTATGCAGTGTGATTGCGATTGCGTCGTTTGTGGACCTATTGGGACGGTAAGCAAATTGGAGTGGGTCCAGGGTGTCTGGCAGGATGGAGGTGATATGATCCTTGACTAGTCTCTCAAAGCAATTCATGATGACGGAAGTGAGTGCTACGGGGCGATAGTCATTTAGCTCAGTTACCTTAGCTTTCTTGGGAACAGGAACAATGGTGGCCCTCTTGAAGCATGTGGGAACAGCAGACTGGGATAGGGACTGATTGAATATGTCCGTAAACACACCAGCCAGCTGGTCTGCGCATGCTCTGAGGACACGGCCAGGGATGCCATCTGGGCCGGCAGCCTTGCGAGGGTTAAAACATTTAAATGTTTTACTCACGTTGACTGCAGGGAAGGAGAACCCGCAGGTTTTGGTAGCGAGCCGTGTCGGTGGCACTGTATTGTCCTCAAAGCGAGCAAAGAAGTTGTTTAGTTTGTCTGGGAGCAGGACGTCGTGGTCCGCGACTATGCTTGTTTTCTTTTTGTAGTCTGTGAATGACTGTAGACCCTGCCACATTCCTCTCGTGTCTGAGCCGTTGAATTGTGACTCTACTTTGTCTCTATATTGACGCTTAGCTTGTTTGATTGCCTTGCAGAGGGAATAGCTACACTGTTTGTATTCAGTCATGTTTCCGGTCGCCTTACCCTGGTTAAAAGCAGTGGTTCGCGCGTTCAGTTTTGCGCGAATGCTGCCATCAATCCACGGTTTCTGGTTGGGGAAGGTTTTAATAGTTGCTATGGGTACAACATCACCAATGCACTTGCTAATAAACTCACTCACCGAATCAGCGTATACATCAATGTTGTTTTCTGATGCTATCCGGAATATATCCCAGTCCACGTGCTCGAAGCAATCTTGCAGCGTGGAATCAGATTGGTCGGACCAGCGTTGAACAGACCTAAGAACGGGCGTTTCCTGTTTTAGTCTCTGTCTATAGACTGGGAGCAACAAAGTGGAGTTGTGGTCAGACTTGCCGAAAGGAGGGCGGAGAATAGCCTTGTATGCATCACGGAAATTAGAATAACAATGATCCAGGATTTTACCGGTTGGCACATTCGATATGCTGATAACATTTCGGGAGCCTTGTTTTCAAATTTGCCTTATTAAAATCCCCAGCCACAATAAATGCAGCCTCAGGATATGTGGTTTCCAATTTACATAGAGTCCAATGGATTTCTTTTAGTGCCATCGATGTGTCAGCCTGAGGTGGGATATACACGGCTGTGATTATAATCGAGGAGAATTCTCTTGGTAGATAATGCGGTCGGCATTTGATTGTAAGGAATTCTATGTCAGGTGAACAAAAGGACTTGAGTTCCTGTATGTTGTTATAATCACACCACGTCTCGTTAATCATAAGACACACACCCCCGCCCTTTTTCTTACCAGATAGATGTTTGTTTCTGTCGGCGCGATGCGTGGAGAAACCTGGTGGCTGTACCAACTCAGATAACGTGTCCTGAGTGAGCCATGCTTCCGTGAAGCAAAGAACGTTGCAGTCGCCGATGTCTCTCTGGAAGGCAACTCTTGCTCGTATTTCATCCACCTTGTTGTCCAGAGACTGGACATTGGCAAGTAAAATACTCGGGAGAGGTGCACGATGTGCCCGTCTACGTAGCTTGACCAGAAGACCGCCGCGTTTCCCCCTTCTCCGGCGCCGCCGTTGTTTTGAGTCGCCGGCTGGGATCCAGTCTATTGTCCTAGTTGGTGGACCAAACAGAGTATCCGCTTCGGGAAAGTCGTATTCCTGGTCGTAATGTTGACGTTGCTCTTATATACAATAGTTCCTCCAGGTTGTATGTAATAAAATGTAATATTTCCCGGGGTAACAATGTAAGTAATGCATAAAAAAACAAAATACTGCATAGTTTCCTGAGAACGTGAAGCGAGGTGGCCATCTCTGTCGGCGCCGGAAGTCTAATCGACTGTACGCTTATTTATTCCATGTGTAACTCTGTGTTGTTGTTTGTGTCGCACTGCTTTGCTTTATCTTGGCCAGGTCGCAGTTGTAAATGAGAACTTGTTCTCCACTAGCTTGCCTGGTTAAATAAAGGTAAAAAAAATATCAGCTATGTATAATATTGGTTTCCCCGATATTTCATAGTATTCTATTGTTTCCAGTACTTGTCTTATATTATCTCCAATGTATCGTCCATGTAAAAAACCTGTCTGATTAGGATGAATAATATCTGACAAAACCTTATTAATTCTATGCGCCAAAGAATTTACCTAGAATTTCTGCATCACAACACTGAAGTGTAAGAGGCCTCCAATTTTTTTAATGGACTGGATCTTTGTACAGTATGATGGTGTCAACTTGCGGTCATGATAGGGGCTGCACCAAATGTATGACGTATTATAATAATTGATTATGCTTTTGTTGTATTAATAGAAGGGGAAGGGTTATAAGACCCCTTCCCCACTACATTTATAGGGTCCTAGACTACAGATGAACAATATATATATATTCATTATGAGGTTTAATATTGTTCCACAGTCTTTTCTAGTCTCTGCCTCTTATAAACAAACGGTCTGAGAGATGTGTGAATTATTGCAGGGTGTCTGTGAGAAGGCACCTCTAGGCTAAAAGAGATTAGACACAGAACCCTTCTGGGGAGTGAAAGAGATAAGAGACTAGTCAGACATACCTCTATAAATCAACTTGGGGAGTGGACATTTACTGCTGAGCCCTTAGAAAACACTGGAACTATTGTATCTCTCTTGCAAGTTTGTATAGCTGTGTATGCATGGGCTTGGTCTGATGAGTAGAAGGTAATGACGTATGCAGTGACATCACTAGGGCTAGACTTCGGGCTTAATAAAATAACTTGGGACTTTTCCTATTTTGCAGAACTCAGGAGAGACATCAGTTGTATGTGTGATGTCTGATGTTTGACTTTTGTCTACAGCTGTACTTCGATTAAAATTGTTATGATTTATAAGTGCACATTTGGAGTGTTCCTTATTTGTTAAGTAAAAAAACGGAGCACAGAAAAACAGAACCAACAGTATATACCACTTTTGATCCTGTTTCAGTAATAATGAAATCCGACCTTCTTGTTGCGTGTCCGATAATCTACCGTTTATGTAGGAGTGGTTAAAACATGCTAATAATGGTCTAATAATACCAAAGAAGTTTGGTATACTTCCACTGGTATGCCATCCAGCCCTGGAGTTTTCCCAGCCTTAAAGCCTTCAATTGCATCAAGAAGTTCCTCCTCTGTAATTTGGCCTTCACATGAGTCTTTCTGTACAGATGTTAATTTTACATTATTAATAGAAAATAAATCCATACAGTTAGAAAGGGTTAGTGGAGATGGAGGAGACTGAAACGAGAACATATTCTTAAAGTACTTTACTTTCTATGCTGTACCTATGTTATGTCGGAAAAAGTCAGTTATAAATTCTTCTGTCCTAGTTATAAACAAGTTATCATCCAGTAGGCAATGATTCAATTTCCAATATCCTCGCCCACGTGGAGTAATAAATTTGACAATTATGTGATGATCCGACCGCATTCTGTCCCCTATCAACACTTTTTAAACTTTTGGTGCCAGAGAGAATGACATAAGAAAGTAATCAAGACAAGTAGCTTGATTAAGCCTCCGCCATGTATATCTCACTAGGTCAGGGTATTTAAGCCTCCATATGTCCACTAATTCCAATATATCCATATCATTCATGATTTCCTTAAGTGCCTGAGGGTGATAGTTTGTAGTGTGAGTTCCTTTACGGTCCATAGAGGTATTTAAAACCGTATTAAAATCCCTCACCATAATAATATAATCTAGTGTTGCTTGTAGAGTTGATCAACTCTCATATATATTTTCAAAGAAGCTTGGATCATCATTATTTGGACCGTATAGGTTAATTAGCCATATCTGTTGTCCAATAACATATTTAAAATAATCCATCTACCTTGATGATCTGTTTGGACAGTTTGCACATTTGGATCAAAATTACTGTTAATTAATATCACCCATTTTGAATTTCTTTGACCATGGAAGAAATATATTTCAACCCCCAGTCCTTTTTCCACAAAACTTAATCTAAAATTGTTGAATGAGTTTTCTGTAAACAACAGATATTATATTCCTTCTCTTTTAGCCAGATAAATACTGATTGTCTTTTCTCATTATCTGCTAAGCCATTACAATTATAACTGGCTATACTTATTTCACCACTTACCATAATGAGACACAAGCTTCAATTCTATTTATCAAAATATTTGTAAACGTACCATTAAAAAGTAACATGATGATTGAGTGTCTATATAGCTGTACCATGATATTTGCATTGCTAGTAAGTAAAGCACCAATCTGTCCCCACTATTCCACCCGCTAAAACCGCTCCTCATCCCGAGTTGGGTTGTCATCCCAATGCTTGGCAGACCACCCCCGACCCCCCGGATCCCAGAGCACACAGTGCCACCCACATAACAGAAGCAGATCAACCGCCAAATGCATTTCTATCGCCCTCACCTCGATTATATATAGCCATAAAAAAAAAAATATATATATATATATATATATATATACAGTGGGGCAAAAAAGTATTTAGTCAGCCACCAATTGTGCAAGTTCTCCAACTTAAAAAGATGAGAGAGGCCTGTAATTTCCATCATAGGTACACTTCAACTATGACAGACGAAATGAGAAAAAGAAATCCAGAAAATCACATTGTAGGATTTTTAATTTATTTATTTGCAAATTATGGTGGAAAATAAGTATTTGGTCAATAACAAAAGTTTATCTCAATACTTTGTAATATACCCTTTTTTGGCAATGACAGAGGTCAAACGTTTTCTGTAAGTCTTCACAAGGTTTTCACACACTGTTGCTGGTATTTTGGCCCATTCCTCCATGCAGATCTCCTCTAGAGCAGTGATGTTTTGGGGCTGTCGCTGGGCAACACGGACTTTCAACTCCCTCCAAAGATTTTCTATGGGGTTGAGATCTGGAGACTGGCTAGGCCACTCCAGGACCTTGAAATGCTTCTTACGAAGCCACTCCTTCGTTGCCCGGGCGGTGTGTTTGGGATCATTGTCATGCTGAAAGACCCAGCCACGTTTCATCTTCAATGCCCTTGCTGATGGAAGGAGGTTTTCACTCAAAATCTCACGATACATGGCCCATTCATTCTTTCCTTTACATGGATCAGTCGTCCTGGTCCCTTTGCAGAAAAACACCAAAGCATGATGTTTCCACCCCCATGCTTCACAGTAGGTATGGTGTTCTTTGGATGCAACTCAGCATTCTTTGTCCTCCAAACACGACGAGTTGAGTTTTTACCAAAAAGTTATATTTTGGTTTCATCTGACCATATGACATTCTCCCAATCCTCATCTGGATCATCCAAATGCTCTCTAGCAAACTTCAGACGGGCCTGAACATGTACTGGCTTAAGCAGGGGGACACGTTTGGCACTACAGGATTTGAGTCCCTGGCGGCGTAGTGTGTTACTGATGGTAGGCTTTGTTACTTTGGTCCCAGCTCTCTGCAGGTCATTCACTAGGTCACCCCGTGTGGTTCTGGGATTTTTGCTCACCGTTCTTGTGATCATTTTGACCCCACGGGGTGAGATCTTGCGTGGAGCCCCAGATCGAGGAAGATTATCAGTGGTCTTGTATGTCTTCCATTTCCTAATAATTGCTCCCACAGTTGATTTCTTCAAACCAAGCTGCTTACCTATTGCAGATTCAGTCTTCCCAACCTGGTGCAGGTCTACAATTTTGTTTCTGGTGTCCTTTGACAGCTCTTTGGTCTTGGCCATAGTGGAGTTTGGAGTGTGACTGTTTGAGGTTGTGGACAGGTGTTTTTTATACTGATAACAAGTTCAAACAGGTGCCATTAATACAGGTAACGAGTGGAGGACAGAGGAGCCTCTTAAAGAAGAAGTTACAGGTCTGTGAGAGCCAGAAATCTTGCTTGTTTGTATGTGACCAAATACTTATTTTCCACCATAATTTGCAAATAAATTCATAAAAAATCCTACAATGTGATTTTCTGGATTTTTTTTCCTCATTTTGTCTGTCATAGTTGAAGTGTACCTATGATGAAAATTACAGGCCTCTCTCATCTTTTTAAGTGAGAGAACTTGCACAATTGGTGGCTGTCTAAATACTTTTTTGCCCCACTGTATATCTTAAAAATCCTGTTTATCTTATTTTCCATAATTAGCTATTAATATTTGTAGTAATGCAGGCAATTTATGCAAAGGATTTTTACCTCTCACCATTCTCGCCATTACCAAAATTACATTAGGGCAAGCAATTATTATATTAGCAAACAATTATTGTGAATCATCCTATATTGTCCCTAAAATCTTTTACTCCCTCGCACAGGAACATTGCCTTTAAATGTAAATCACGCTGTAATACCCTGACTACACCACTCGCGTCGCGTGCACGAGCGTTACAAAATACATTTATAAATCTATATTATTCAATTATTGCACCCACTCTGCTCTCGCGCGCCAACGAGCGTCTGCGTTGCCAAGGGCTAAAATAGAAGTCAGTTCTATTTTTGACACAGATGGTGCTGCAAGTCCTGCCTCTCCCATCTTCTCATTGGTTTATAGAATCAGGTACCCACGTGCCATCTCCTCATTGGTTATACCCACGTGGGTGACTGAAAGACGAACGAGGTCAGCGGCGGTAATGCACCTAATTTATGAAAGTTGCCAATCGCAATATAAAGTCAAGAGAAGAAAAAGTCTGGAAGGAGGAGAGATGACAAAAAAATTATTCAGTTGACCGTTTTATGTGTGGATTAATTGGTGGAGTAGAGGACCATGTGCATTTCAGGTAAAATAACAACTCAGTGTTTATATCCGAGGACAAATTAGCTAGCAACAGCAAGCTAGCTAAATAGGACAAATAAGCTAGAAAGTGCAAGCTAGCTAAATTGCCATAAATGTTTAATGCTTTTCGACCTGTCCCCAAATTAATGTAATTGGTTCAGAGTTTGTTTTGATATTTTAACCTGCGTGTCATGATTGCGTTTGGTGTGGAGGGACAAAATACATTTATGCACGATGGCACACGATGGCACACGATGGCACACGATGGCACACGCGCGCAGCTGTTTTGGGTTCTGTGTAATGCTGAACTTCCACTATACGGTTTAAATAGATCCCTTCATCTTGATGCTCGCCATTGGCTGTTGTAAAGTAAAGTTGCTGTTGAATTCTAAAGCATATTATGTTCCAGACAACTGAAGTTAAATGGAATCTGATCCTTTTTATTTTTGTATTATTTTATTTACTATTTTTGCTATTTTTGTTATTGATTATTTAAAACATACAATCTACTTGCAGTGAAGCCACAGCGTCTACATCATTAGTAATGTAACAGACTCCCATCCAAAGCAACGCACAGAAGCAAACAGGGTCAACGCCCTGCTCAAGGGCACGTCGACAGATCTCCCACAAGGTCAAAAACGGGGACCCGAACCAGCGACTCATCAGTCAACAAGACCCCGGCCCGAGATAATTAAAAACAGAAAACAACAATGAAAAAAATAAAAGATAACAAAAAGCATGACAACAAGGCCTACTTAAAACGTTTGAGTGCATGTATGGCACTATTTACATGTGTGTATGTGTGTGTGTGTCCGTGTATGTGCACGTGTGTGCATTTGAATGAGAGTGTGTGTATATGCATGTATGCACGCGTACAAACACCTGTGTGGCATCAGCCTCAGGCAAACAGGCATTAGCTGTAACAACACTGCCCCTCAGTGAAATTAGTATATCCTTAATATTCAGGATGATAATTGTAATCCATATTGTATCAACATCATAGCTAAATGTAACATCATTTTCATATAAAAAAACATCTCAGAATTTCCATAGCAATTGACGTCTCACGTGATCATGAAAGAGACTTTGCATTACTATAGAGACGGCTTTACTACAGTACAAATGTATACCGTACAATGTTATTGTTCCACAACGTCCCTGTTCTGATATCTTCCCATTGCTTGTTGTAAACATAGATAAACATGTAGACAAAGACACAAAAGATAGACAAACAAAAAACATAGGAAATTACAGAAAAGTTCTTGACAATAGAGAGAGGGAGAGAAGAGAGAGATCAAGTGTGTGTGTATGCGTCCATATGTGTAAGCAAGCATGTAATTGAGTGTGTGTTTGTTCATAGCAACTTTCTAGTGTTCAGATATTTTTACAGTTCCCATACTTCTTTTTTTTTGGGGTGGGGGTGGATCTGATCTTGACAATGTGTTATTATTTTCTCAGTATCCAGAGGGCAGATCACTGTAACTCAGACTCCTGAAGTGAAAGCTGTGCTTTCAGGTCACATACTGTAGTTACTCTCCGCTGCTGTAAAACCAGCAGTAATCCATTAGAGGCCATGTACAGTCAAAATCTGTTTTTCTGTGTTTATATCATATTGTACAACAGCTGATTAAACTAACACTGTAAAAGTGTGAAAAAAATGTCCTGATAGTTCCTGGTTGACAATAGGATCTACTGTACACGTTCTAATGAGCAGGTTTGGGTTTGAGGGAGTTTCGGCTTTCCAGGGCAAATTGGTTAATAGACCAAAAACAAAGAGAGTTCCAAGTCTCTCTGCCAAATCTTCTAATTTTTTGCTTAAAAGCAGTTTTTGCCTATTTTAATGGGAATCTATTACAGCAAGGAACTTCCTTGTTACCCAGAAATGATTTGATATCGATATAAAAACTGCTGCATTGGACCTTTGAGTTATTGTTGCAATGGAGAGTCACACATGGACATTAATGTTTATTGTGGTATCAACAGAAATCTGGACCAAAAAAACGAAACTGCATCCACTCTATTAGAACTTGCAATATAGATTCAGTGGTAGTGGATCGAGGAGTGACTTCACTCTGACCATGAGTGGAGCCCAGGAGAGTTAACACCTTCCCAATGGTAAAGATGTGTTCCACAGGGATACAGAGCCGTACAAACAAATCCCTCAGACAGATTGTACAGTGACTGCATTTCTACAGCTGGAACCTGCTGCTGGTGCTGAGGGGAATGACTAGACCAGTGATAGTGTTGAGGACTAGACAAGTGAAAATGTTAGGGACTATACCAGTGATAGTGTTGCGGACTAGACCAGTGATAGTGTTCAGGACTAGACCAGTGATAATGTTCAGTACTAGACCCGTGATAGTGTTAGGACTACACCAGTGATAGTGTTCAGTACTATGCCCGTGATTGTGTTAGGGACTAGACCAGTGATAGTGTTCAGGACTAGACCAATGATAGTGATCGATGACACTTGTTACATCCACTTCAATCAGTGTAGATAAATGGGAGGAGAAAGGTAATAGAAGGATTTTTAAGCCTTGTATTTTTAAGACATGGATTGTGTATACGTGCCATTCCGAGAGTGAATGGGCAAGACAAAAGATTAAACAAGGTGTGGTAGTAGGTACCAGGCACACCGGTTTGAGTGTGTCAAGATCTGCAATGCCGCTGGGTTTTTCACGCTCAACAGTTTCCCGTGAGTATCAAGAATTGTCCACCACCCAAAGGACATCCAGCCAACGGCAGAAAAGTGGTCAAAACTAGGTCATTGATGAAAGAGGACAATGGAGGCTGACATGAATTGTGCAGAGCAACAGATGGGCTACAGTTAGTTAACAGACAGGCTAGTACAACATTGGTGACCAAAGACCCATAAAAGAATGCACAACTCGTCGTACCTTGACACGAATGGGGTATGGCAGCCGACACCCTTACAGAGTTCCACTTCTTCAGCAAAAAACAAATAACTGAGGTTGCAGTGGGAATGAAAACTCTACACACTGGACAATTGGAAAAATATTGCTTGTTCTGATTAATCCGGGTTCCTGCTGTTTCATGCTGACTAGAGGACTAGGTTATGGACAAAACCACGAGTACATGCATCCAAAATGCAGCGTGTCAACATTGGTGGTGTGATGGTGTGGGGTGTGTTTTCATGGCACACATTGGGCCCATTTTTTTTAAGTGGAGCAATGTTTGAATGCCACAGGATATCTGAACGTTATTACCAATCAGGTGCATCCCTTCATGGCAGCAGTGTATCGATCTGCAAATAGTTTTTTTTCCTGCAGGATAATGCCCCATGCCACAAGGCTAGGATTGTCCAGAAATGGTTCCATTAACATGACAGTGAATTCAGCTTACTGCAGTGGCCTGCCCAGTCACCTGATCTCAATCCAAATGACCATCTGTGGGATGAGATGGAATGAGCAACTCGGAGTAGAGATCCACTACCAGCCAACATGACACAACTATGGTAAGCATTGTAGTCAACATGGGCCAGCATCCCTGTGGAAGGAACGCTTTAGACACCTTATAGAGTCCTTGACCCAACAAATTGAGGCTGTTCTGAGGGCAAAAGGGGGCGCAACTCAATATTAGGAAGGTGTTCCTGATGTCTTGTACACTCAGTGTACAGTGCCTTCAGAAAGTATTCAGACCCCTTGACTTTTTCCACATTTTGTTACCTTACAGCCTTATTATAAAATGTATTAACTAAAAAGATCTTCAGCAATCTACACACAATACCCCATAATGATAAAGCGAAAACAGGTTGACATTTTTGAAAAAGTATTAAAAGGAAAAAGTTAATTACCTTATTTAAAATAAGCATTCAGATTTAAAAAAATAGAAATCTGTGTTTGCTTTGTTATTATATGGTATTGTGTGTAGATTGATGGGGAAAATACTATTTAATCAATGTTAGAATAAGGCTGTAACCTAACAGAATGTGGAAAAAGTCAAGGGGTCTGAATACTTTCTGAAGGCATTGTATATCCCATGTTACCAAATGAGCCATACATTATCTGCCTTGCTCCAGGAGGGAAATTTGCATAGAGAGGACACTTTGCATTGGCAGCACATGATTCAGTGGTCTGGGAGTGTTTATAGCCCTGTGAGTTGAACACTTCATGACTGAGAGCTGTCCTTCACGACAACAGAATCCACTAGAACCATGACTTGTATCACCATCCTCATCTGGACACTGGCACTCTGCTTTCAAGGTTACAATGTTAAGAATTTTTCCTATTGTACAAAACATTATTCAATATACGTTCACAAATGAATAATATATATATTATTATATATGTATATGACTTTATATGACTTTAATATGTATATTCAGAACAATATGTATTTAATAATTAATTGTGTTTTTAATTCATTTTTCAGAATCCAGAGGACAGATCACTGTAACTCAGACTCCTGCAGTGAAAGCTGTTCTCCCAGGACAGCCAGTCTCTCTGAATTGTAAAACCAGCAGTAATGTGCATGAAAATTACTTTCTAGCCTGGTATCAACAGAAACCTGGAGGAGCTCTTAAACTCCTTATTTACGATGCTACAAAACTTCAGTCGGGGACTCCATCTAGATTCAGTGGCAGTGGATCTGGGAGTGACTTCACTCTGTCCATCAGTGGAGTCCAGGCTGAAGATGCAGGAGTCTACTACTGTCAGAGTGACCACACAGGTGCAGTGTTCACACAGTGATACAGAGCCGTACAAAAACCTCCCTCAGTCAGACTGCACAGTGACTGTACTGCTACAGCTGGGACCTACTGCAGGTGCTGAGGGGAAGAGATGATCCAGTACAATGACACGGTGTGTAGTAGAGCTGAACAACAATATCTATTTCTGATCTGTTAGATCTGTTAGATTTTCAAATCTGTCATTCAGTCATTCATTGGTTCCATATATAATTGTAACACATTTTTATTGAGTATCTCATGGAGAACCATGAACCCATCTTCAAAGGTTTAAATCTGGTAGCTTCCAAACAGACTTTCTGAAATTCATTTTACATTCAACAGCTCACTAAAAAGCTTAAACTTAAGCTGACCTTTTTCTTAAGGAACACGTCTTGTTTTCCTTTCAATCTTGAAAAGACCTGGTTGCAGACACTTTCTGTCAGAAGGCTTGGTGTAGTAGTGCAATAAGAGTCAGGCGCAGGATAGCAGAGATGAGCAACACAACGTAGTTTACTCAAAATCAATAGGAACAATTACGCACACAAACATGGGGAAAACAGAGGGTTAAAAAATGAACATGTAATTGGGGAATTGAAATCAGGTGTGTAAAAACCAAAGACAAAACTAATGTAAAATGAAAAGTGGATCGGCGATGGTTAGAAGACCGGTGACGTCGACCGCCGCCGAACATGGAGAGGGACCGACTTCGGCGGAAGTCGAGACACTTTCTAGCCTCTGTTGGACTATAGTAATATTCTGGAATGTTCATACTAGACACTCTACCATGATGCTGTTAGATTAGTAACCAACACAAGCCCTCTAACACATCACTGTACCTTCTATCAGTTAGCAGGATGGCTATCCTTAACTGTGAGGTCACAGACTCACTGGTACATGTTTGTCAACGAGGACATTTTAGGGCAGCTGCCATTATACAGTTTTTAAACACTTTGTTCACCCTACAGAGTCATGGACATTAATGTCTGAGATCACAGAACTGTATTTTATATAATGTTCCAAACAAAAGAACTGAGTTTGGTAATAATGCTTGTAGCTTTGCTGTCCCATCTTGGAATTTCACCCCACACCATTTAATTCTGATTGAGGATTTTAAATGCCAGATTGGAGGACTGCTGCTGATCACTATCTGCACATGTTTTAAACTATCTCTCTGTTTTAACTTCCATTCATTGTTATGTTTTATACTGAACCAAAATGTAAACGCAGAAAATCAGTCAGTATCAGGTGTGACCACCATTTGCCTCATGCTGTGCGACACATCTCCTTCACATAGAGTTGATCAGGCTGTTGATTGTAGCCTGTGGAACGTTTCCCCACTCTTCAATGACTGTGCAAAGTTGCTGGATATTGGCGGGAACTGGAACACACTATTGTACACATTCCAGAGCCTTCCAAACATGCCCAATTGATATTTGCCACTGAGTATGCAGGCCATGGAAGAACTGGGACATTTTCAGCGTACAGTAATTCTGTACAGATCCTTGCGACATGGGGGCGTGCATTATCCTGCTGAAACATGAGGTGATGGCGGTGGATGTATGGGACGACAATGGGCCTGAGGATCTAATCACGGTATCTCTGTGCAATCAAATTGCCATCAATAAAATGCAATTGTGTTAGTTGTCCGTAGCTTATTCCTGCCTGCCCATACCCCACCATGGGGCACTCTGTTCACATCGTTGACATCAGCAAACTGCTCGCCCACACAACGCCATACACGTGGTCTGCAGTTGTGTGGCCGGTTGGACGTACTGCCAGATGCTCTAGAACAACATTGGAGGTGGCTTACGACAGAGAAATTAACATTCAATTCTCAGGCAACAGCTTTGGTGGACATTCCTGCAGTCAGCATTCCAATTGCAAGCTCCTTCAAAACTTGAGACATCTGTGGCATTGGGTTGTGTGACATAACTGCACATTTTTAGAAAGGCCTTTTATTGTCCCTAGCACAAGGTGCACCTGTGTAATGATCATGCTGTTCAGGAGAAGACCCAGATGCAGACAGTGTCAAAGTAACACAAGTTTTTTACAAGAACAGGGGGCAGGCAAAACGACAGGTCAAGGGCAGGCAGAAGTCAGTAATCCAGATCAGATCCAAAAGGTACAGAACGGCAGAGAGTCTCAGGGTCGGGCAGGCAGAGGTCAACAATCTAAATCAAATCAAATTTAATTTGTCACATACACATGGTTAGCAGATGTTAATGCGAGTGTAGCGAAATGCTTGTGCTTCTAGTTCCGACCATGCAGTAGTATCTAACAAGTAATCTAACAAATTCACAACAACTACCTTATACACACAAGAGTAAAGGAATGAATACGAGTATGTACATATAAATATATGGATGAGCGATGGCTGATCGGCATAGGCAAGATGCAGTAGATGGTACGGAGTACAGCATAAACATATGAGATGAGTAATGTAGGATATGTAAACATTATATAAATGCATCGTTTAAAGTGGCTAGTGATACATTTATTTCATCCAATTATAATTATTAAAGTGGCTAGAGATTTGAGTCGATGGCCGAACGGCATAGGCAAGATTCAGTAGGTGGTTTAGAGTACAGTATATACATTTGATATGAGTAATGTCGGATATGTAAGCATTATATACAAAATTGTTTAAAGTGGCTAGTGATACATTTATTACATTCAATTCCTATTTTTAAAGTGGCTAGAGATTTAAGTCAGTATGTTGGCAGCAGCCACTCAATGTTAGTGATGGCTGTTTAACAGTCTGATGGCCTTGAGATAGAAGCTGTTTTTCAGTCTCTCGGTCCCAGCTTTGATGCACCTGTACTGACCTCGCCTTCTGGACGATAACGGGGTGAACAGGCAGTGGCTCGGGTGGTTGTTGTCCTTGATGATCTTTTTGGCCTTCCTGTGACATTGGGTGGTGTAGGTGTCCTGAAGGGCAGGTAGTTTACCCCCGGTGATGCGTTGTGCAGTCCTCACTACCCTCTGGAGAGCCTTACGGTTGTGGGCGGAGCAGTTGCCGTACCAGGTGGTGATACAGCCTGACAGGATGCTCTCGATTGTGCATCTGTAGAAGTTTGTAAGTGATTTTGGTGACAAGCCGAATTTCTTCAGCCTCCTGAGGTTGAAGAGGCGCTGTTGTGCCTTCTTCACCACGCTGTCTGTGCGGGTGGTCCAATTCAGTCTGTCCGTTATGTGTACGCCAAGGAACTTAAAAAACGTTCCACCTTCTCCACTACTGTCCCGTCGATGTGGATAGGGGGGTGCTTCTTCTCCTGTTTCCTGAAGGGTGATGTGACAAGGTACAGAACGGCAGGCAGGCTCAGGGCAGACATAATGGTCAAAACCAGAAAACAGGTACTAGAAAACAACAGGAGCAAGAGGAAAACCGCTGGTAGGCTTGACAGACAAAACGAACTGGCAACAGAAACAGAGAACACAGGTATAAATACACTGGGGATAATTGGGAAGATAGGCGACACCTAGAGGGGGGTGGAGACAAGCACAAAGACAGGTTAAACAGATCAGGGTGTGACACAGCTTCTTGATATGCCACACCTGTGGATGGGTTATCTTGGCAAAGGAGAAACGCTCACTAACAGGGATGTAAACAAATTTGTGCAAAACATTTGAGAGAATATGGAACATTACTGGGATCTTTTATTTATTTCCCCAGGTAGTTGCTGTAAATGAGAATGTTCTCATTCAACTTATCTGGTAAATTAAGGGACACATAAATTCATATTTCAGCTCATGAAACATGGGACCAACACTTTACGTGTTGCCTTTATATATTTTTTTCAGTATATTTCAATCTCACCTTGTCATGCAACAAAATGTGAAAAAAACTGAGTCAGTCAGCAGAATCACAGTCAACCAACAGACTCCATTTACTGATCCTGACCATTGCAAAGAGACAGAAAGCCAATGTTATCTGGTCTAATAACGCAGTCTTCACAATATGATCCATTTGTCGATGTCTATAATCAATATACCAGTCCCCATTCAGCACTTATATCAGAAACCATTTCAGTGTCACTAATCCCTCTGGAACTGTCATTGCGCACACCTGGCCCCAATTACCAATGATTAGTGTTTGTATATATGTGCCCTTTGGTTCTCCGTTGGGCTGTCGATTGTTGTACTATGTCCGTTGGTGCCTGTGAGAACCTGTGCTGTGTGTTTTGGCTTTCGTGCAATTGTGGATTGCGCAGATGATTCTGGGTCTCGTCCCGTGGTTTAATCATTGTGCGCGTGTGTATTTATTCAAGGTACTCCTTGCTCTTTTTGTTTTGGGTTTCAACCCTGTGTTTTTGTATATGTGTTGGTTTCGTCTTCGTCCCCGTGCCTATACACGGCACGCCGTAATATGGGCATAATAAAAACCCATATTACTCATTCCTGCGCCTGTCTCCCGACCCTTTATACCAACGTGACATTCAGTGATTACATAGCTATCATGTTTCTACATCACATCAGGCTGACTGTCCAGGAAGACTATTTACGTATTGGACTATTTCCATATCGAACACTTTGCATTGGCAGAACATGCTTCAGTGGTCTGGGAGTGTTTATAGCCCTGTGAGTTGAACACTTCATGACTGAGAGCTGTCCTTCATGACAACAGAACCCACAACAACTATGACTTTTATCACCATCTTCATCTGGATATTTACCCTCTGTCTACAAGGTAACATATTTTCATAGAAAATTAAATCGACCATTGCAATATTAGGCTATATAACCTCATTACAGTTTATGTTAATATGCTATGAGGACAAATCAATGAACAATTGAATGCTAATACTACATGCCATCTCTGTTTCAGAGTCCAGAGGCCAGATCACTGTAACTCAGACTCCTGCAGTGAAAACTGTTTCAGTGGGACACTCAGTCAGTCTCAGCTGTAAGACCAGCAGTGCTGTATACAGTGACAGCAATGGACAGTGGTTGGCCTGGTATCAACAGAAACCTGGAGGAGCTCCTAAACTCCTAATATACTTGGCTAAAACCCTTCAGTCTGGGACTCCATCTAGATTCAGTGGCAGTGGATCTGGGAGTGACTTCACTCTGACCATCAGTGGAGTCCAGGCTGAAGATGCAGGAGATTACTACTGTCAGAGTGACCACACAGGTGCAGTGTCCACACAATGTTGCAGAGCCGTACAAAAACCTCCCTCAGTCAGACTGCACAGTGACTGCACTGCTACAGCTGGGACCTACTGCAGGTGCTGAGGGGAGGAGATGATCCAGTATAATGACACAGTGTGTAGTAGAGCTGAACAACAATAGAGTCAAACTAGAGCTATGTCTGGAAGACCTTAGATCATAACTGATCACTAAATGTTTCTCCTGACCATTAACTACATGTTGACTCTGTTGAGTAACTCAAGGAAAACCATCAACCAATCTTGATTGATCCAAAACCCTAAAGATGACCTGTGTTTTGAATAGATCAAATTTAATCAACATGATTCAAACACATACAATAAAGCCCCTTAACATTACCCATATATCCTAGTTCCAGAGAGCAGCAGGTGAAGCAGGAGATCTCCCCTTTAGAACAGTCAGTCAGAAGCATCACACAGTCAACACACAGACTGCAGTTACTAAACCGGACCACTGGAGGGTGACAGAAAGCAGTTTCTATCTGGTCTAATAACACAGTAATAACAATATGCTACATTTCAAATCAAATTACATTTTATTGGTCACATACACATGGTTAGCAGATGTTAATGCGGGTGTAGCGAAATGCTTGTGCTTCTAGTTCCGACAGTGCAGTAATATCTAACAAGTAATCTAATAATTCCCCAACAACTACCTAATACACACAAATCTAAAGGGGTGAATGAGAATACGTACATACAAGTATATGGATGAGCGATGGCCGAGCAGCGTAGGCAAGGTGCAATTGATGGTATAAAATACAGTATATACATGTCATATGAGTAATGTAAGATATGTAAACATTATTAAAGTGGCATCATTTACAAGTGTAACTGTTTAAAGTGACTAGTGATTGGGTGTCAATGTAGGCAGCAGCCTGTCAGAGTTAGAGATTGCTGTTTAGCAGTCTGATGGCCTTTGAGATAGAAGCTGTTTTTCAATCTCTCGGTCCCAGCTTTGATGAACCTGCACAGACCTTGCCTTCTGGACGGTATCGGTGTGAACAGGCAGTGGCTCGGTGGTAGTTGTCCTTGATTATCTTTTTGGCCTTCCTGTGACATTGGGTGCTGTAGGTGTCATGGAGGGCAGGTGCCCCCGGTGATCCCTCTGGAGAGCCTTACGATTAATGGCGGTGCAGTTGCTGTACCAGGCTGTGATACAGCCCGACAGGATGCTCTCGATTGTGCATCCGTAAAAGTTTGTCAGGGATTTGGGTGACACGCCAAATTTCTCTAGCCTCCATAAGTTGAAGAGGCGCTGTTGTGCCTTCTTCACCACATTGTCTGTGTGGGTGGACCATTTCAGTTTCTCTGTGATGTGTACGCCGAGGAACTTAAAACGTTCCACCTTATCCACTGCTGTCCCTTTGACGTGGATAGGGGGGTGCTCCCTCTGCTGTTTCCTGAAGTCCATGATTGTTTCAATATGATATGTTGGATAAAGGAATAAAGACAGACACCAATGTCAAGTTCAATAGCCTTGTTCAAGCATTGTACAAATCCCTACACGCGGAGTGTGGGGAACAGTCCGGCTAGTTGAATACCTATCAACTAGACTCCGTAACAATGATCATCTCCTTTGTTTTCCTGACATTGAGTGAGAGGTTGTTTTCCTGACACCACACTCCGAGTGCTCTCACCTCCTCCCTGTAGGCTGTCTTGTCGTTGTTGGTAATCAAGCCCACTACTGTTGTGTCGTCTGCAAACTTGATTGAGTTGGAGGTGTGCATGGCCACGCAGTTGTGGGTGAACAGGGAGTACAGGAGAGGGCTGAGCATGCACCCTTGTGGGGCCCCAGGATTGAGGGTCAGTGAAGTGGAGATGTTGTTTCCTACCTTCACCACCTGGGGGCGGCCCATCAGAAAGTCCAGGACCCAATTGCACAGGGCGGGGTTGAAACCCAGGGCTTCCAGCATGATGATGAGCTTGGAGGGTACTATGGTATTGAATGCTAAGCTGTAGTCAATGAACAGCATTCTTACATAGGTATTATTTTAGTCCTAATGGGATAGGGCAGTGTGCAGTGTGTTGGCGATAGCGTCATCTGTGGACCTGTTGAGGCAGTATAGAAACTGAAGTGGGTATAGGGTGGCCGGTAAGGTGGAGGTGACATGATCCTTGACTAGCATCTCAAAGCACTTCATGATGACAGAAGTGAGTGCTACGGGGCGGTAGTCATTTAGTTCAGTTATCTTTGCCTTCTTGGGTACAGGAACAATGGTAGCCATCTTGAAGCATGTGGGGACAACAGACTGGGATAGGGAGCTGGTTTGCGCATGCTCTGAGGACGTGGCTAGGGATGCCGTCTGGGCCAGCAGCCTTGCAAGGGTTAACACGTTTAAATGTTTTACTCACATCAGCCACAGAGAAGGAGAGTGGGGGGCGCAGTCCTTGTTAGCGAGCCGAGACGGTGGCACTGTATTATCCTCAAAGCGGGCATAGAAGGTGTTTAGCTAGTCTGGAAGCGTGACGTCGGTGTCCGTGACGTGGCTGGTTTTCTTTTTGTAGTCCGTGATTTCCTGTAGACTCTGCCACATACGTCTCGTGTCTGAGCCATTGAATTACGACTCCACCTTGTCCCTATACCGGCATTTTGCTTGTTTGATTGCCTTGCGGAGGGAATAACTACACTGTTTATATTCAGCCATATTTCCAGACCTCTTTCCATGGTTAAATGCGGTGGTTCCCGCTTTCAGTTTTGCGTGAATGCTGCCATCCATCCACGGTTTCTGGTTATTGTAGGTTTTAATAGTCAGTGGGTACAACATCTCCAGTGCACTTCTTTATAAATTCACTCACCGAGTCAATGTATAGGTCGATGTTGTTCTATGAGGCTGACCGGAACATATTCCAGTCTGCGTGATAAAAAACCATCTTGAAGTGTGGCTTCCGATTGGTCAGACCAGCATTGAATGGGTTCTCGTCACTGGTACATCCTGTTTGAGTTTCTGCCTATAAGACGGTAGGAGTAAGATTGCTTTGTGGTCGAATTTGCCGAAGGGAGGGCGGGGGAGGGCTTTGTATGCATCGCGAAAGTGAGAGTAGCAGTGGTTGAGAGTATTACCCTGTGCGTAGTGCAATCAATATGCTGATAGAATTTAGGTAGACTTGTTCTCAAATGTATTTGTTAAAATCCCCAGCTACAATTAATGCAGCTTTAGGATATATGGTTTCCAGTTTACATAGAGTCCAGTGAAGTTCCTTGAGGGCCGTCTTGGTGTCTGCTTGTGGGGGAATGTACACAGCTGTGACTGTAACTGATGAGAATTCTCTTGGTAGGTAAAATGGCTGGCATTTGATTGTAAGGAATTCTAGGTTGGGTGAGCAGAAGGACTTGAGTTCCTGTATGTTGCTATGATTACATCATGAGTCGTTAATCTTATTAAAACATACACCCCCGCCCTTACTCTTCTCAGAGAGGTGTTTATCTCTGTCGACGCGATGCATGGAGAAGCCCGATGGCTGAACCGATTCCGACAACATATCCCAAGAGAGCCATGTTTCCGTGAAACAGAGAATGTTACAATCTATGATGTCTCTCTAGAAGGCAACCCTTGCTCGAATTTAGTCTACCTTGTTGTCCAGAGACTGGACATTGGCGAGTAGTATACTCGGGAGCGGTGGGCGATATGCACGTCTACGAAGCATGACCAGGAGGCCGCTCCGTCTGTCCCTTCTGTAGCGCCGTTGTTTTGGGTCGGCTACTGGGATTAGATCCAATGTCCTGGGTGGTGGTCCGAACAGAGGATCCGCTTCAGGAAAGTCGTATTCCTGGTCGTAATGTTGGTAAGTTGACGTTGCTCTTATATCCAATAGAACTTCCCAGCTGTATGTAATAAGACTTCCTGGGGTATCAATGTAATGTAATAAATAATACATTAAAAAAATAAAATACTGCATAGTTTCTTAAGAACTCGAAGCGAGGCAGCCATCTCTGTCGGCGCCATCTTACTGAAGCCATCTTAATGTCTATAATTTATAGATGTCTATAATGAATATATCAGTCCCTATTCAGCACTTATATCAGAAACAATGTCAGTGATTTCGTAGATATCATGTTTCTACAACACATCAAACAACATTTATTAATACATTTAATGGTTCAGGAAGACCTTTTAAGCAATAAGGCCCGAGGAGGTTTGGTATATGGCCAGTATACCATGGCTAAGGGCAGTTCTTATGCACGTCGCAACGAGGAGAGCCTAGACAAGCCTTTAGCCGTGTTATATAGGCCATATATCACAAACCGCCAAGGAGCCTTATTGCGATTATAAACTGGTTACCAACGTTATTAAATGTTTTGTCATACCTGTGGTATACGGTCTCAAATTATACATCTGTCAGACAATCAGCATTCAAGGCTCGAATCACCCAGTTTACAATTAAGCAATACGGAACGAGGGGGTGTGGTACATGGCCAATGTACCAAGGCCCTTAGCCGTGGTATATTGGCAATATACCACAAACCTCTGTGGTGCCTTATTGCTATTATAAACTGGTTACCAACATCATTTGAGCAGTAAAAATACATGTTTTGTCATACCTGTGGTCTGATATACCACGACTCTCAGCCAATCAGCATTCAGGGCTCGAACCACCCAGTTTATAATGACATAGACACTTTGCTGTGAGATGATATAACATGATTGTAAGCCACTTCAACGACCTAAGGTTCTGTCAAAGCATAACCTCTCTACTGCCACGCCCGGGTAGAACCTACCAGAACCATCCTAGCATTTGGTTGAGCCCAGATGAGGCTTGTTTAACAATCAAGGCCATGATTGGCTGGACAATCAGATACAACCTTTAAAATGCTTCTGTTCACAGAGATATTATATATAAATTTGAAGTGGCCAATTGTACTAGCCTTCTGGAATATCTGGTGAAGGAGAAGATGATGGACAAGGAAATAAGGAAACATATTATGAATAAATATGAAGAGGGGGATTGTACTAGCCTTCTGGAATATCTGGTGGAGGAGAAGATGATGGACAAGGAAAAAAGGAAACATATTATGAATTAATATGGAGTGGGGGATTGTACTAGCCTTCTGGAATATCTGGTGAAGGAGAAGATGATGGACAAGGAAAAAAGGAAACATATTATGAATAAATATGGAGTGGGGGATTGTACTAGCCTTCTGGAATATCTGGTGGAGGAGAAGATGATGGACAAGGAAAAAAGGAGAGACATGGAATATGTGAAGTACCTGCGGTGAGGATTGCAGAGTTTGGGCCTTGTCCCAAGGATGATAAGGATGATTTTGGCCCAGTGGGAGTGAGATTTGGAAATTGAATGGATCCTTGCTTTTTGGTTTATCCATATGTGGTGTCGAGTTGGGTGTGTCACGTTATTCTGTATGGACGGACCAAGACGCAGCAATGCTTCCAGTATACATATTTATTAAACGACGTAACTGGGATAATAATAAAACAAAACGAACAAAGATCGTAACATAGAACAATAACTTAGAAATACACTTAAGCTATGAACAAACAATAACCCACAAAACCCTTCTGAAAACTACAAACATATATATGGTTCCCAATTAGAGGTAACGACACTCAGCTGCCTCTAATTGGGAACCATTAACCCAACATAGAAATAAACAACCTAGAACAGAAAAAACCCTGCACCAAAAACGAAACTAAACACGCCAGCCTGTCAACTCAGGCCTGGACGTGACAGGGTGGTGAGGTTGGGGACTGTTGAGCTGGTGAAGGTAATTCTGGGTGGACTCCTGATGATTTATTGGGTTTTATTGGGGGTGGCATTAAGTGTTAAGGAGGAGCAGTTGAAATGGAAGATTCCCGGTGTCTGTGACACCTGCCGTTTGGTGAGATGTAGATCTGGTGGGGAAACGGAGAAGACATTATCTGTCATGATGAGTTTTGATGCAGAGTCGTTACCAGATAAGGTCAAGGTAGGAAGTGACAGTTATCCGGAGAGCTTATGTTCTGAAAATATGGAGATCGGAAGTGTCTGGAGAGAGAAAGACAGATTGACGTCGCCAGGGTTACAGTAGTACAGAAAGTGTTGTATGCTGAAGCAGTGAAGAGAGTGGTAGAGTTAGATGAGTACAGGGTGAGGGATCCTGATAGGATTCCTGTGAGTAGACAGAGAACAAGAGAGAGTGATGGGAAGATTATATGCTTCAATAAAGTGGGCTTTATCCAACTTGAAAAAATGCTTGGATGTAAGGATGACAGCAGTGGTGTAGTCTACAGCAAAACGGATATCACTTATTATTGATATCTGCATAGTGCATTGATGTGAATCACACTGCTGCTCTCTAATTTAGCTATTTGCGATTTATGGATTGTGGTCGCTGTGGATGGCTGTTCAAAAATCTGAATGTGCATTTCAACCCAATAATGGTTGAATTCTTGAAGTTAAGCTGCCTATTAATCATTGTTTTTGAAACCAGTGGACAGCCAGTGAAAAATGCGCTCTTGCAACAGCTGAATAGTGCAGGTCCCAGCCTATGGAACGAAAGTGGGGCTTGTCGTGTCTTTGGCATCATTAAAGTGAAGACTGTTATTTTATCAAATCAATTCTCTGAAATTATTATTACGTGATTAAACTAATAACGTAAATGTAATTAACTAGGAAGTCAGGGCACCAAGGAAAATATTCAGATTACAAAGTTATAATTTTCCTAATATAACTTTTCAGATATTTTAATATCTGATCAATTAGTCTTTCATTAATTAATTATTCTTTACCTCGCGTTAGTCTCATTCTGAATGTCGTAAATTGTTGGTTATCTGCACGAACCCAGTCTTTACTATGAATCATCTATACACCAATTGTCTTAAATCACTCATTTATTAACGAACTAAATAGTCACAGAAATGCACGAACAAACAGTAAACAAACAAAGTAGATATGGTTACAAGGAAATGATAGGGGATGTTTCCCTAGTGGGATAAACCGGTATGACGGCTTGGTGAACAAAAGAGAATGGGGGAGTAGACTGAGAAGGGCGGGAATTACAAGTAACTACACATTTGATAATTCTATTAATTGAAATGCTAATCCTTTGCACATGAACGCTCACTCATTCGTGAATAATTGCTATCAATACATATTTACGCTCAGTGTGTCGTCGTGATTTCTGTTGCAATCGTCCGTTCATCGGTCCCCTCACTCTCTCTTGAAGTATTTCATGGTTAGAATGGGTACCTCAGAGTACCATTAGGAAATGTTTTCATGGGATAGTTGTTTCGGCGGTTCTCGCATTCAATGGTCCCTAATTTCTAGTTGCAGACTATTAATTAGTATCGAAGAGTTGCTCTTATTCTGTCGGATCGATAGTCTCAGAGTTTAACCACGTGGTATGGTTAAGAATTGAAAAACCATTTGTGGTCTCTACTCCAACCTTTGCTCCCTCAGCTGACCGAGGTATGCATGGTCTCTGATCTCAAACCTTAGTTCCCTCTGTGATAGAGGTACTGGTCTGAAGTGGGGAAAACCCAGGTGACGCCAGATCAATGTCTGTGCTTATGGGGCGGGCCTATGACTTAGTTACTTTTTAAAGGGAATTGGATTCTCTTTCATTAAACAGTTTAAAATCACATTCCATAATTTCACAAATAGTTTCATCGTAACTCATTCATTTTATACAACAATTAGATGCAAGTCTCACAACTGAGACTCTTGTATAAACGGGGTTATGGTAATGTGGCTGTATTGTCTCTCATGAGGTTCACAAACATTAAACGAATTGGACCGATTCTTCACCGACCGTATATACATTCTCCAGAACATGGATATTGTTCATTTCTCAAGTTCTGTGATGTGGCAGAAATTCCTTTGTTCTCTCTATGAAACCCTCTCTCTATACTGCAGGGCCATGAGGAGAGAGACTCCTCTAGGAATTTACGACGTGCGATAGAGAACCTGGGTGTAAGGGAGGGGGATGGAGGGAGAGAGAGAGAGAGGATGGTGCTTGATATACCCAAAGAGGGCCAACGTCATGACAGCCTTTTATTGCTCATGCAGATAAAAAAAATCCATTGGACTCATGGACACACGCTCAAACACACACTTTTGATAGACTTAAAGGCCCAATCTGTAGTTGCTACATACATTTTTTTGACATAAAAATTATATGTATATATATAATACATATAAGGACCAGTCAAAGGTGTTCCAAGAGTGTTTAAAGCTGTCATCAAGGCAAAAGGTGGCTACTTAGAAGAATCTAAAATATAAAATATATTTTTGGTTACCACATGTTTCCATATGTGGATGTGTCATGGAATGTATAGACACTAGAATAGTTTACATACAGCAATTGTCGAATAGGATGGCTTTGGCTAGAATTCCATATATACATTGAAATGAGCAAAACAGTATGTAAACATTATTAAAGTGACCAGTGTTCCATTATTGAAGTGACCAGTGATTGATTTTATGTCTATGTACATAGATAGGGCAGCAGCCTCCAAGGTGCAGGGTTGAGTAACCGGGTGTAGCTGGCTAGTAACAGTGACTAAGTTCAGGGTAGGGTATTGGGTGGATTCTGGCTAGTGATGGCTATTTAACAGTCTGATGGCCTTGAGATAGAAGCAGGTTTTCAGTCTCTCGGCCCAAGCTTCGATGCAACTGTACTGACCTCATCCTTCTGGATGATAACGGGGTGAACAGGCCGTTTCTTGGGTGTTTGATGTCCTTCCTGTGACATCGGTGCTGTAGATGTCCTTGGAGGTCAGGCAGTGTGCCCCCCGGTGATGCATTGGGCAGACCGCACCACCCTCTGGAGAGCACTTCTGTTGCGCGTGGGAAGGTTGCCGTACCAGGCGTTGACACATCCCGACAGGATTTTCTCAATGGTGCATCTGTAGAAAGAGATAAAAAGAGATTGAATATGTCCGTAAACACTCCAGCCAACTGGTATGCGGCGCAGCCCAATTCAGATCTTCTTTTCACTAGTTGGTCTTCTGACCAATCAAATCAGCTCTGATGTCAAAAGATCTGATGTGATTGGTCAAAAGACAAATGAGTAGAATAAATATCAGAATTGGACTGCCTGTGTAGACGCAGCCAGTGTCCCTCTGGGATCATAAAAGTATGTTTGCATAGAGAGGACACTTTGCATTGGCAGCACATGCTTCAGTGCTCTGAGAGGGTTTATAGCCCTGTGAGTTTAACACTTCATGACTAAGAGCTGTCCTTCATGACACCAGAGCCTACAACTACCATGACTTTTATCACCATCTTCATCTGTATATTTGCCATCTGTCTCCAAGGTAATGCACTTGACAAAAAATTACCCGAACAGTTGCAATAATATTTAACCTCATTACAGTTTTAGTGAATATGCTATATGGACAAATGAGTTAACATGTAATTCTACATCTCTGTTTCAGAGTCCAGAGGCCAGGTCACTGTGACTCAGACTCCTGCAGTGAAAACTGTTTCAGTGGGACACTCAGTCAGTCTCACCTGTAAGACCAGCAGTGCTGTATACAGTGACAGCAATGGACAGTGGTTGGCCTGGTATCAACAGAAACCTGGAGGAGCTCCTAAACTCCTAATATACTTGGCTAAAACCCTTCAGTCTGGGACTCCATCTAGATTCAGTGGCAGTGGATCTGGGAGTGACTTCACTCTGACCATCAGTGGAGTCCAGGCTGAAGATGCAGGAGATTACTACTGTCAGAGTTACCACGGTGGTGGAGTGTTCACACAGTGATATAGAGCCTGACAAAAACCTCCCTCAGTCAGACTGCACAGTGACTGTACTGCTACAGCTGGGACCTACTGCAGGTGCTGAGGGGAGGAGATGATCCAGTACAATGACACAGTGTGTAGTAGAGCTGAACAACAATAGAGTCAAACTAGAGCTATGTCTAGAAGACCTTAGATCATAACTGATCACTAAATGTTTCTCCTTACCATTAACTACATGTTGACTCTGTTGAGTAACTCAAGGAAAACCATCAACCAATCTTGATAGAGATGATGTGCAATGATCCAAACCCCTAAAGATGACCTGTGTTTTGAATAGCTAGAATTGAATCAACATGATTCAAACACATACAATAAAGCCCCTTAACATTACCCATATATCCTAGTTCCAGAGAGCAGCAGGTGAAGCAGGAGATCTCCCCTTTAGAACAGTCAGTCAGCAGCATCACACAGTCCACACACAGACTGCAGTTACTGAACCGGGCCACTGGAGGGAGACAGAAAGCAGTTACTATCTGGTCTAATTACACAGTAATAACAATCTGCTCCATTTGTAGATGTCTATAATGAATATATCAGTCCCCATTCAGCACTTATATCAGAAACCATGTCAGTAATTGCATAGCTATCATGTTTCTACAACACATCACACAACATATATTAAAAAGTTTAAGCAATAAGCAATAAGGCCCGAGGAGGTGTGGTATATGACCAATATACCACGTATATGACCAATATACCACGGCTAAGGGCAGTTCTTATGCACGTCGCAATGAGGAGTGCCTAGACACAGCCCTTAGCTGTGGTATATTAGCCATATATCACAAATGCCCAAGGAGCCTTATTGCATTTATACACTGGTTACCAACCTAATTAAATGGTTTGTTATACCTGTGGTATACGGTCTCAAATACCACGTCTATCAGCCAACCAGCATTCAGGGTTCAAACCACCCAGTTTATAATTAAGCAATAAGGCACGAGGGGGTGTGGTATATGACGAGAATTTCACGGCTAAGGGCGGTTCTTATGCGCGAAGCAGAGCGGAGTTCCTGGATACAACCCTTAGCCGTGGTATATTGGCCATATACCACAAACCTCCGAGGTGCCTTATTGCTATTATAAACTGGTTACCAACATAATTATAGCAGTAAAAATAAATGTTGTGTCATACACGTGGTATGCGGTCTGGTATACCACAGCTGTCAGCCAATCAGCATTCAGGGTTCGAACCACCCAGTTTATAATGACATATAAGACACTTTGCTTTGAGATTATATAACATGATTATAAGCCACTTTAACAACCTAAGGTTCTGTCAAGGCATAACCTTTCTCCTGCCACGTCCAGCTAGAACCTTCCAGAACATTCCCTGCCTTTGTTTGAGCACAGATGGGCCTTGTTTTCCAATCAAGGCCATGATTGGCTAGACAATCTGCCTCAACCTTTGAAATACTTCTGTTCACACAGATCCCTTCAACGCCCAGTTGTCAGGCTGGGTGGAGGAGAGGTTGGGGACTGTTGAGCTGGTGAAGGTAACTCAGAATGGACTCCTGATGATTTATTGTGTTTCCTCAGCCCAGAGGGAGAGGGCGCTCCGGATTACAAGATTAGGGACAAGAATTGTGACGTGATTTTCTCTGAGGAGCAGGGCCTCGTTGAAGGGAGTGATAACTGGGGTGGAAATAAGTGGAGGAGGAGCAGTTGAAATTGAAGACTCCTGGTGTCTGTGACGCCCGCCGTTTGGTGATGCGTAGATCCGGTGGGGAAACAGAGAAGACATTATCTGTCATGCTGAGGTTTGATGCAGAGTCTTTACCAGATAAAGTCAAGGTAGGAAGTGTCAGTTATCCCAGGAGAGCATAGGTTCCGAAAATATGACTGTGTTTTAGGTGTCAAGGTTATGGGCATATTGTAGCAGTGTGTAAGAGAGAGATGCCTAGATGTGAGCAGTGTGCAGAAGGGCTTGAGACAAAGGAATGTGTGGTATCTGTGAAGAAAGTTGTGTGTGTTAGTTGTGGGGGGTTTCCGGTGAGAGAAAGGCAGATTTGAGGTTGCCAGGGTTAGAGAAGTACAGAAAGTGTATTGAAGAGAGTGGTAGAGGAAGATGGGTACAGGGTGAGGGATCCTGAGAGGATTCCTATGAGTAGGCAGAGAACAAGAGTGAGTGATTGGAGGAATATGTGCTTCAGTAAGGTGGGCTTTTTAAGCATTTATAGCCATGGTTGTTAATTGTACTGCAGAAATGGATTGAAAGTCACAGAAAATAGTGGTTGTGGTGGCAGCGGATTGTGAGGATTTACAGCAGAACAGCTGCAGGGGGTGTTGAGTGGTAGTGATATGTCCTCTCAGACCATTGGTCTAGAGTAGGACTAGGTAGGGTTAAATAGTGGAATGGGTGGTGGATTCTTTAGAGAGAGCTAATAGTTGGTGGGGTCATTGTCCTTTTCCTGTTTCCCAGTGTAGTATTATTGTATAAAAGAATATAATGTAGGTAGGCCGTGAATGGCCTCACACACCAGTACAGTAGGTGGCGGTGTATGCAACTAAAGTTGGATGTGATCCGCCAATCAAATCCCCAAAAATAAAAAGATCCCTTCAACTACAGTATCCTTGTGGGACCAAAAAAGTATGTTTGCATAGTAAGGACACTTGCATAGTAAGGGCACATGCTTCTGTGCTCCGGTAGTGTTTGTATCCCTGTGAGTTGAACACTTCATGACTGAGAGCTGTCCTTCATGACAACAGAACCCACAACAACCATGACTTTTATCACCATCCTCATATGTACACTTGCTTTCAACTTCAGGGTAAAAAAAATGTTTTTGTTAAATGTTCGTATACTGAAAAGTAAACAGTGAGTAAAATGGAAGGTTGTTGATATGGTTTTATTTATTCCTGGTGATGTATAATTATTAGTTCTTGGTTTCAGAATCTAGAGGACAGGTCACTGTGAATCAGACTCCTCCAGTGAAAGCTGTTCTCCCAGGACAGCCAGTCTCTCTGAACTGTAAAACCAGCAGTAACGTATATGGCGCAGGAGGCTCTTAACCCGATCTAGCCTGGTACCAACAGAAACCTGGAGGAGCTCCTAAGCTCATTATTTACTATACTAAAACACTTCAGTCTGGGATTTGTGGTGGTTAATTTCTTTACTATCAAATGAGGAGAGACAAACTCATCACACAAGTCAGAGTTATACTTAAAATACATATTTAATAGTAAGAGCTTTTGTAATTGCAACGACTTCAAGGAATTCACCACTTTCTCTGATGGTCCGTTGAGAGCGGCGACACAAAGGCTGTTGAGATCTTTCATAGCAAATATCCACCCCCTAGTCTACATAACAAACCAGATGTTTGGAACAGGTCACAAGGTGAGAGCTTTTAAATGAGAAAGGAGCATCCCCCAGCCAGATAGCATTAGCTATAAATTATGTTCAGTTTGGCCCCTAAGACGAGGTTCAGATCTCGTTCCTGGTACTTCATAGCACAGAAACACCAACTCATCCAATGGCATAAATCCATTGTCAACTCCAGATACTCCCACCTCAAGTAAAACCCCTTCTTGACCACACACCTGGACAAGCTCACTGAGGGGAGTGAGCCTCTAGGTCATACACTATCCCAAGATAAGTGCAACATCAGAGATGACATAGAATGGTTCCAGACACTACCACACACATCCCCCAGTCAAAGGATTGAGTGACTGGCATACAGACATTGTGGAGACAAGTAATTAGTCCCCCATGAATCACTTCATATGGTTCAAGAATAGGTAAAGACACATTCACATATGAAGACAATGTTCCCTCCTCTCCGCTTCCCTTTCTGATATTCTGCATAGCACCAGGGACATGTGAAAGACAAGCCTGACCTCCCCTCTCTGTTCCCCAGGTGACTGAGCCCCAGCTGAGGAAAGAAGTGCAACTGCCAGAGTCCGACTGTTTAACAGTCTGATGGCCTTGACATAGAAGCTGTTTTTCAGTCTGTCTTTCCCAGTTTTGATGCATCAGTACTGACCACGCCTTCTGGATGATAGCGGGGTGAACAGGCAGGGGCTCGAGTGGTTGATGTCCTTGATTATCTTTTTGGCCTCCCTGTGACATCGGGAGGTGTAGGTGTCCTGGAGGGCAGGTAGTTTGCCACCGGTGATGCGTTGTGCAGACCTCACTACCCTCTGGAGAGCCTTACGGTTGTGGGCGGAGCAGTTGCCGTACCAGGTAGTGATACAGCCCGACAGGATGCTCTTGATTGTGCATCTGTAAAGGTTTGTGAGTGTTTTTGGAGACAAGCTGAATTTCTTCAGACTCCTGAGGTTGAAGAGGCGCTGTTGCACCTTCTTCACCATGCTGTCTGTGTGGGTGGACCATTTCAGTTTGTCCTTGATGTGTATGTTGAGCAACTTAAACGTCCCACCTTCTCCACTACTGTCCCGTCGATGTGGAAAGGGGTGTGCTCCCTCTGCTGTTTCCTGAAGTCTACAGTTATCTCCTTTTGTTTTTGTTGACGATACAATAATCAAAAGCCCTAAAGATGACCTGTGTTTTGAGTACACTCCTGGCTAGTGAGAGTTAGGGTGCTGCTCCAGCTGAACAGGCCGTCCTTTTCCAGGACCCCAGGACTAGCTTCCTGCTTCTTGGTGGTCCCGTCCACTTTCCAGCTCATGATCCAGTCTGGGGGGGAAGCCCTTGTTGGCCAGGCACATCAGTGTGGTCGTTGTCTTACTGGACAGCTCCTCACTAGAGGGGGGCAGGACGGTCAGGGTGGGGGAACTGTTACCAAGGAGAAACAACACATCAACTACATCAAAATAAAGCACTTTGGAAATGACTTCTAAAACTGTATATGAATATAAAAGTTAGATTGCTAAAAGATGTGACGAAAACAGTAACTTTATATAAAGCGGATTACAAGAATAAAGTACACAAGCAGAAAACTTACAGGTATGACGTGTTTAACTTAAGCATTACTTTGTCATACAGATATTGTTTTAGGAACGTATCTGGTCAGAATACTCAAATGTATATTATTTTTTGAATCCAAGAGGTTTGATACAAACACAACGGAGACCCTGTGACAAGTGTAGAGAGGAGTAGCCAGGAGGCAGTCGCAGGTTCAGAACTACTGAATTTATTAAAGCACCATATATAAAAACAGGACGAAACCCAAAGTGCAAAATAATAAAGTACTCAGGAAATAGTAGGCGCGATTCCTCTCAGGGCAACAAGCAACATTTACAATGACCGACAAAGACAAATGACAGAGATTGATTGGCAGCTTAAACTTCTTGAATTCAACCATTATTGGGTTCAAATACACATTTAGATTTGTGAACAGCCATCCACAACAACCACAATCCGTAAATAGCTAAATGAGAGCGCAGCAGTGTGATTCACATCAATGCACTATGTAGATATCAATAATAATTGATCATTACACACACCTGGTTCCAATCCCCACTCTATCACTGTATATATACTCCCTCTGTCATTTGTCTTTGTCGGTCATTGTAAATGTTAATTGTTTTCCTGAAAGGACTCTCTCCTACTATTTTCATGAGTACTTTATATTTTGAACTTTATGGTTTGCTCTGTGCCCGTTTATTTATGATGATATATTTTGAGCAAACAGCGTTTGGGTTTCGTCCGCTTTGATCTATGGTGATTAAATCAGTTCAGTAGTTCTAAACGAGCGACTGCCTCCTGTCCACTGCTCTCTACACTGGTGACAGTGTTAAACAAATCAAAATATGATTCTTCAAAGTAGCGCCCTTTGCCTTGATGACAGCTTTGCACAATCTTGGCATTCTCTCAACCAGCTTCATGAGGTAAATTAGTATGAAATGTGCTGCATATTCATGAGATAGTGATCACTGGAATGATGATTAAATTAACTATTGGTGTTATTTTTCAATCAAAACAAGCTTTATTTGAACTCCGAGTCAAGAATACAAAAAAATGCTTTATTGGAATGCTTTATTGGAACTAGAAGCACAACTTAATCTCAAAATATTTCATTTAGCACTCAGCACTACTGATATGATTCACTATTATACTGTAACATTCAGCTCTAAAACACTGTTCCAGAACTAGCACCATGTGGGGACTCTCTAGACCCCTACAATGGCTTCTCCGGTCTCTAGTCACTACAGTGACTTCTCGGAAGGTGGCCAAATAACTGGTGTCATCATGCGCGACCCTGCAGGCGTGCACCACTCCCACTTCCCAGCATGCCTTGCTCAGGGTCAGGGTACTGCTTCGGATGTAGCGGCCCCCCTTCTCTTCTTCTGTGGTGGTCAGGACCCCCTCCTTCCCTCCGCTCCGTCCACCTCCCAGCTCTCCATCGCCCCCTGTGGGGAGTAGCCACTCAGCAGGCAGGTCAGTGTGGCCGAGCCTCCAGAGAGCTGCTCAGAGGACGGGGGGAGCAGAGACACTGTGGGTCTGACAGAGGGACCAGCTGGAGGAGAGAAAGAGAAAGAGAGAGAGAGGCAATAATAATGTCTCACATTGTTTCATAATAAATACCACAGTCATGGCCCCCTGCTGAATAGTGCATTTCAAGCAAGATTTCAACCATATTTATTGATGTGTTAGGGTTCGTTCCGTGTTTCCTTATCAATCATTGCAATGCTCATTGGTGAAATTAGCATTATGACAATATCTTAATTAAATCATTCAAAAACCTTTATTAATGCAATTGCAGACAGAAGTTGACAAACAGGAACATAGCACGCATGTTTCTGAGTAAGTTCTGCACTTTAGGGAAAGTCTAAGTTGCTTTTATCATGCTTGGAGCCAACCCTCTGTGATGTCACTGCGTTCGTTTATTACTATCTACTTATCAGACCAAGCCCATGCATCCACAGCTGCACAAACATATAGTTCGGTGTTATCTAAACGCTAGGCAATAAATGTCCACTCCCCAAAGTTGATTTATTGTGGAATGTCTTGACTAGTCTCTTATCTCCCCCACTCCTTTGCAAAGCTATGTCTCAGTCACACATTTCCCATAGGGCTTCTTTATAAGAAGCAGAGAGAGAGAGAACTAAAACAACTGTGGAACAATACTAAAACCTCTACAATTAAAATATATTGTTAATCTGTAGTCTAGGAACCTATAAATGTAATGTAAATGTCTAATGTAAATGTAATGTCTATTAATATAACATAAGCATAACCAATTATTATAGTACATCAAACATTTAGTACAGCTTTATCATGACCCCTAGGTGATCTTCTAACAGATGTTATAACATAGTAATACACTCCATAAACCAGAGTACAAAGACCCTCAAGTCTAAACATCACCTGCACCCTAAATAGCCACCCTCTGGGTCCAGGATTGTCTATGCAGGAAGAAGTTAACTGGTCCCGTGTAGCTCAGTTGGTAGAGCATGGTGCTTGCAATGGGGGGTTGTAGGTTCGATCCCATGGGGGAGCAGTATGGGAAATGTATGCACTCACTACTGTAAATTGCTCTGAAGAAGCATCTGCTAAATGACTAAAATGTATCTGCTGCCCTCTCTCTTCACAGATCCCAGCATCAAGCTGATTTGTTTGCATAGAGGACACTTTGCATTGGCAGCACATGCTTCAGGGCTCTTGGAGTGTTTATAGCCCTCTGAGTTGAACACTTCATGACTGAGAGCTGTCCTTCATGACAACAGAATCCACAACAACCATGACTTTCATCACCATCTTCATCTGGACACTTTCCCTCTGCTTTCAAGGTTAATTTTTTTTTGTTCTTCGTATTATAGAAAATATGATTCAAGGTACATGAAATAATCATATATATGGCTTTAATATGTATATTCAGAACTATTTATTATGTATTTAATAATAACTGTGTTTTTATAATATTTTTCAGAATCTAGAGGACAGTACACTGTGACTCAGACTCCTGCAGTGAAAGCTGTTCTCCCAGGACAGGCAGTCTCTCTGAACTGTAAAACCAGCAGTAATGTGTACGGCGCAGGAGGCTCTTATCCCGATCTAGCCTGGTATCAACAGAAACCTCGAGGAGCTCCTAAACTTCTTATTTACGATGCTAAAACACTTCAGTCTGGGATTCCATCTAGATTCAGTGGCAGTGGATCTCATAGTGACTTCACTCTGACCATCAGCGGAGTCCACGCTGAAGATGCAGGAGATTACTACTGTCAGAGTTACCACAGTGGTAATGTGTTCACACAGTGATACAGAGCCGTACAAAAACCTCCCTCAGTCAGACTGCACAGTCACTCTACTGCCACAACTGGGACTTACTCCAGGTGCTGAGGGGGAAGACAGTGACATGGAACACTGATCAGTAGAGGAGGTCAACTTTGAATAGGGTCAGAAAGCATCATTCAGATCACATGTTCTCCATCATCATCATCATCATCATCATCATCATCATGGTTATAACGTGTTATATTGGTCATGAACTGAAAGTGTATATAAAAGTTATTTGTAGTTTTGGAAGACATTACCAGTCCATATATAGAGTAAGATCTACTTAAATCAGCATCAGCCCCCCAAACCAAATCCCTACATGAGATTCACAACCATTTATTAATGTGATCATCTAGCATGTATTAACCCTTTTCTTGAGCTGTTAGATCTGTGAATGAGACATGATGCTGGGCTCAAACAGGAGACACATTTATGTAGAGGCATACACTACACACTAGTATCATAAAGTATAATATCCATTTTATATGTTATCAATTCCACCATAGATGTTAAACCTGTCCACTCCCTCACATCTGGCCCAGTCCAGGGTAAACTGCTAGACTGGTAGCTTTGGGAGTGAAACAGATTTACATTGACAGGGCAGGGTGGTTCTGCTTGTCCCAGAATAGAGCAGCGCTGTCACCATATTAGGAATGAAACATTATAAATATAAACTCAGTTGCATCCAAAGAACACCATACCTACTGTGAAGCATGGGGGTGGAAACATCATGCTTTGGGGCTGTTTTTCTGCAAAGGGACCAGGACGACTGATCCGTGTAAAGGAAAGAATGAATGGGGCCATGTATCGTGAGATTTTGAGTGAAAACCTCCTTCCATCAGCAAGGGCATTGAAGATGAAACGTGGCTGGGTCTTTCAGCATGACAATGATCCCAAACACACCGCCCGGGCAACGAAGGAGTGGCTTCGTAAGAAGCATTTCAAGGTCCTGGAGTGGCCTAGCCAGTCTTCAGATCTCAACCCCATAGAAAATCTTTGGAGGGAGTTGAAAGTCCGTGTTGCCCAGCGACAGCCCCAAAACATCACTGCTCTAGAGGAGATCTGCAGGGAGGAATGGGCCAAAATACCAGCAACAGTGTGTGAAAACCTTGTGAAGACTTACAGAAAACGTTTGACCTCTGTCATTGCCAACAAAGGGTATATAACAAAGTATTGAGAAACTTTTGTTATTGACCAAATACTTATTTTCCACCATAATTTGCAAATAAATAAATAAAAAATCCTACAATGTGATTTTCTGGATTTCTTTTTCTCATTTCCTCTGTCATAGTTGAAGTGTACCTATGATGAAAATTACAGGCCTCTCTCATCTTTTTAAGTTGGAGAACTTGCACAATTGGTGGCTGACTAAATACTTTTTTGCCCCACTGTATATGGTTCCCAATTAGAGGTAACGACACTCAGCTGCCTCTAATTGGGAACCATTTACCCAACATAGAAATAGAACACCTAGAACCGAAAAACCCTACACCAAAAACAAAACTAAACACGCCAGCCTGTAAAACTCAGACCTGGACGTGACAGGGCGCCAAAAGTCCATGGGGGGGTCTCGGGTGGGTCTTTTTTGTCCAAGGTGGCGGCCCTGGGCCCTGGGCTAGCAGACGGAACAGTTCGTGCTAGACTCACGAAGCGCACAGGGGACCTGGTGCATGAAGCAGGCTGTGCTGGACTAGCTATGCGCACAGGGGACCTGGTGCGGGGAGTAGGAGCAGGCTGTGCTGGACTCGCGATGCGCACAGGGGACCTGGTGCGGGGAGCAGGAACAGGCTGAGCTGGACACGTTATGCGCACAGGGGACCTGGTGCGAGGAGCAGGAGCAGGCTGTGCTGGAATCGCGATGCGCACAGGGGACCTGGTGCGGGGAGTAGGAGCAGGCTGTGCTGGACTAGCGATGCGCACCGGGGACCTGGTGCGGGGAGCAGGAACAGGCTGTGTAGGACTCACGATGCGCACTGGGACTCTGGTGCGGGGAGCAGGAACGGCCGTGTAGGACTCATGTTGCGCACTGGAACTCTGGTGCGGGGAGCAGGAACGGGCCGTGTTGGACTCACGATGCGCACTGGAACTCTGGTGCGGGGAGCAGGAACGGGCCGTGTTGGACTCTCTATGCGCACTGGGACTCTGGTGCGAGGAGCAGGAACGGGCCGTGTTGGGCTCTCTATGCGCACTGGGACTCTGGTGCGAGGAGCAGGAACGGGCCGTGTTGGACTCACGATGCGCACTGGAACTCTGGTGCGAGGAGCAGGAACGGGCCGTGTTGGACTCTCTATCGCACTGGGACTCTGGTGCGGGAGCAGGAACGGGCCGTATTGGACTCTCTATGCGCACTGGGACTCTGGTGCGGGAGCAGGAACGGGCCGTATTGGACTCTCTATGAGCACTGGGACTCTGGTGCGGGGAGCAGGAACGGGCCGTATTGGACTCACGATGCGCACTGGAACTCTGGTGCGGGGAGCAGGAACGGGCCGTGTTGGACTCACGATGCGCACTGGGACTCTGGTGCGAGGAGCAGGAACGGGCCGTGTTGGACTCACGATGCGCACTGGAACTCTGGTGCGGGAGCAGGAACGGGCCGTGTTGGACTCTCTATGCGCACTGGGACTCTGGTGCGAGGAGCAGGAACGGGCCGTGTTGGACTCTCTATGCGCACTGGGACTCTGGTGCGAGGAGCAGGAACGGGCCGTGTTGGACTCTCTATGCGCACTGGGACTCTGGTGCGGGGAGCAGGAACGGGCCGTGTTGGACACACGATGCGCACTGGAACTCTGGTGCGAGGAGCAGGAACGGGCCGTGTTGGACTCTCTATGCGCACTGGGACTCTGGTGCGGGGAGCAGGAACGGGCCGTGCTGGGTTCACGACACGCACAGGGATCCTGGAGCGTGGAACAGGGACAGGATGTGCTGGGTCCACGACGTGCACAGGGATCCTGGAGCGTGAAACAGGACGTGCTGAGTCCACGACGCGCACAGGGATCCTGGAGCGTGGAACAGGGACAGGACGTGCTGGGTCCACGACTCGCACAGGGATCCTGGAGCGTGGAACAGGGACTGGACGCACTGGGCTCTCTATGCGCGCACAGGGGCCTGGTGCGCGGAGCCGACACCCTTCTCCCCGGCTGTTCACTCACCCTCGCCTCACAGATGGTGGGAGCTGGAATGTCACGCACCGGGCTGTGGGCGCGAACCGGAGACACAGCACGCAGAGCCGGGGCAGCATATCTCGGTCCACGAAGGTGCACTGGAGACTTAGCGCGCAGAGCCGGCACCACTCTTCCAGGCAACACACTCACCCTAGCCTGACAGATGAGTGGAGCTGGAATGTCGCGTGCATCGGGCTGTGGATACGCACCGGAGACACTGCACGCAGAGCTGGGGCCGGATATCCTGGTCCGAAGAGGCGCACCGGAGACCAGGAGCGCTGAGCCGGCACCTCTCTTCCAGGCTGCACGCTCAACCTAGCCCGACAGATGAGGGGAGCTGGAATTTCGCCTACCGGCCTATGAACGCGCACTGGAGACACTGTGCGCATCACACCATAGCACGATGTCTTACCAGTGCGACGCTCCCTCCATAAAGCACGAGGAGTTGGCTCAGGAGTCCACCCTGAACCGGCCAACCTCCCCGTGTGCCCCCTTCCAAAATTCTTTGGGGGGCTGCCTCTCGGGCTTCCTCGCCAGGCGTGTCCCAGCATATCTCTCTTTATCCCAGCTCCGATCTGCCCTCGCTGCTTCCATCTCCTCCCTGGGGCAACGATGCTCCGTAGTCCTTTTCCAGGGACCCTCTCCAGCCAGGATTTCCTCCCATGTCCAGAAATCCTTGCTCTTTCGCTGCTTGGTCCTGTATTGGTGGGTTATTCTGTCACGATCTTCGATAGGGACGGACCAAGACGCAGCAATGCTTCCAGTATACATATTTATTTATAAATGCAACGTAACTGGGAAAACAATAAACGAACGAAGATCGTAACATAAACATAACATATACTAAACACTTACGCTATGAACAAACAATAACCCACAAAACCCTAGTGAACACTACAAACATATATATGGTTCCCAATTAGAGGTAACGACACTCAGCTGCCTCTAATTGGGAACCATTTACCCAACATAGATATAGAACACCTAGAAGAGAAAAATCCTACACCAAAAACTAAACTAAACACGCCAGCCTGTAAAACTCAGTCCTGGACGTGACAGATAGTGACCACTGGAATCATGATTATATAAATTATTTGGGATATTTTCTTATCAAAAAAAGCTTTATTTGAACTAGATGACATGCACAAATTAATCTCAAAATAGTTAATTTATCACACAGCACTACTGATATTATTCACTATAATACTGTAACATTCAGCTCTATAACACTGTTTCCAGAACTAGCACCATGTGGGGACTTTCTAGCCCCCTAAAATTGCCTCTCCAGTCTCTAGACACTACAGTGACTTCTCCGGAAGGCAGCCTAATAACTGGTGTCGTCATGGGCGACCCTGCAGGTGAACACATCTCCCTCTTCCCAGCGTGCCTTGCTCAGGGTCAGGGTGCTGCTACGGCTGTAGCGACCACATTTCTCTCCTTCTGTGGTGGTCAGGACCCCCTCCTTCACCTCCGCCCCGTCCACCTCCCAGTTCACCCCCAGCTCACCATCGCCCCCTGGGGGAGTAGCCACTCAGCAGGCAGGCCAGTGTGGCCGAGCCCCCAGAGAGCTGGGAGAACAGAGACACTGTGGACCTGACAGAGGGACCAGCTGGAGGAGGGGAGAGATGAGAGAGGAGGGTCAGCTACTACTTTTATTGTATAATGGAATGTATTAGGAGAGGAGTGGAGAGGGGAAGGGAGGGCTTAATGTGTCTGGCAAACAGCCCCTAAGTCTACAAAGACATGCTGTAATACTGTATATGATTTTTTTTTTAACAAATCGCACGTTATTATTGCCAAATAATCTTGGTGGTATGTGAACAATTCTCTCACTTCGGTGACTCTGCCACTTACCAATCTACCAAGGTGTCCATAGAGATCTCTAAAATGATATAGACTGAAAGTATTTCCTTTGGAGAAGATGATAACATCTCATAACGTTGTTACAGATAATTACTACTGTCGGAGTGAACAATACCCCAACAGTGTCTTGGGTTTCAGACAGTGATATACCTACCTCAGATTTCACAGTGACGTCACTATTTGAGTATGACTGCAGGGTACATTTTTTATTTAACTTGGCAAGTCATTCTAGAACAAATTCTTATTTACAATGACAGCCTACCCAAGCCAATAACTAGCCCAGATGACACTGGACCAATTGTGTACCACCCTATGGGACTCCCAATCACAGCCAGTTGTGATACAGCCTGGAATCGAACCAAGGTCTGTAGTGACACCTCTAGCACTGAGATGCAGTGTCTTAGACCTCTGAGCCACTCAGGAGCTCCTAAAATCTTGAGTTGGAAGAGACATGTGCTGAGTGGGAAGAGATAGTGGCCAAACTGGCCATGTCCGAATACTAGAGTACTAAATAGTAATAGTTTTATAGTAAGTGAAATTTGGAAAATAGTATGCCTACTCCGCATGCGTCATTTAATGCGCTATTGCATTGACTCCCGTTATTCATTCATTTTTGTACAGTGCGTCAATTTATCTGATTATCAGCTGTTGTCAAACGTGAGTCAGAGAAGAGGAGTAAATTCTACTAGATCAAACGCCGAAAATAGTATACAATTTAAGTATGTAGTATGCTAGTATGGATATATTTGTACATGGCCACTGACCTGGAACCCTAACTGAACTAAAGTACACTGAGCTAAATACACCGAGTGCACAAAACATTAGGAACACCTTCGTAATATGGAGTTGCACCCCCTTTTGCAGAACAGCCTCAATTCATCAGGGGCATGGACTGTACAAGGTGTCGAAAGCGTTCCACAGATGTGCTGGCCCATGTTGACTCCAATGCTTCCCACAGTTGTGTCATGTAGGCTGGATGTCCTTTGGGTGGTGGTCCATTCTTGATACACTCTGGAAACTGTTGAGCGTGAAAAACCCAGCAGCGTTGCAGTTCTTGACACAAACCAGTGCCCATGGCACCTACTATTATACCCTATTCAAAGGAACTAGCATCTTTGTGACACCCAGCATCATAACCACGTCCTAATATGTCATAACAGCTCACATAACAGCTGACATAACTTGTAATAACCTGTCATAATTGGTAATAACACTGTCAAGGCCCACATATTTACATCTGTTGTGACATATATTGCATTATTTAATTGTTGGTTATGACACCTACATAAGAGTTTGTTTGGTTCCGAAAATCATTTGTTGTTGTTGTAATGAATGCTTTACAGTCATGTTTTGGTTTCTCCTGCACCACAACTGGTGCAGGAGGAGCCTCATCCTCCGGTTCCCCTCGATTTGGCCCCCCCTAACTCCATAGGGATTGGAGCGGGAGGACCGGGAGGTGGAACTAACAGGGCCCTTTCTGACCGCCCGCGAGCAGCCAGCAGGATGTCCAGTCGGATCGACATGTCAATAAGCTCGTCGAGGGAGGGTAGCGTCCCGACAAGCTAGCTCCCTGCGGACGTCCTCCCGGAGACTACACCGGTAGTGGTCCATCAGGGCCCTGTCGTTCCACCCCGCTCCAGCGGCCAAGATCCGAAACTCCAGCGCGAAGTCCTGCGCGCCTCGTCTCCTGTCTAAGGTGAAACAGCCGTTCACCCGCCGCTCGGCCCTCTGGTGGGTGGTCGAACATGGCCCGGAACCGGCGGGCGAACTCTGGGTAGTGTTCCCTTGCGGAGTCTGGGCTATTCCACACTGCGTTGGCCCACTCCAGGACTCGACCCGTCAGACAGGAGATGAGGACGCTCACGCTCTCCTCACCAGAGGGAGTCGGGCGAACAGTAGCCAGGTATAGCTCTAACTGGTGCAAGAACCCCTTGCACCCAGCTGCCGTCCCATCAAACTCCCTTGGGGGCGCGAGACGAAGCGAGCTGGATCCAGACGCCGCCGGAGGAGTATGTTGAGGAGGAGGAGGAGGAGGAGGAGGAGGAGGCGAGGTAGGGAGACCACTCCTCTCCCATCGGTCCATTCTCTCCATCCTCTGATCCATCGCTGACCTGATTCGGTGGAGGATGGTCGTGTGATGGAGGACACGCTCCTCCATAGATGGGAGAGGGGAAGTAGCTGCTCCTGTTGACTCCATGAGAATAGGTGCAGGCTTCTGTCACACAGCAAGGAGTGGTGGGTGCGGAGTCAGGCGCAGAGAGCAGAGAATCAGGAAACCGACTTTATTGCGGTGCGTAAAATGTCAAACGCCAAACAACAGGCGAACCAAACAGAAGAGCGGCCCAAAACAGGACACCGAACATAGCAAAAGAAACATACAACCAAACAGTCCACCGACAAACAGAGAACAAGACCGCACAAAAAGGAGGCGGGCCTATCCGGCTTAAATAGCCCTAACAAAACACACAAACAAGGAACAGGTGCAACCAATACAGAAAAATAACGCAAAGGAAAAGGGGGTCGGTGGCAGCTAGTAGGCCGGTGACGACGACCGCCGAACGCCGCCCGAACAGGCAGAGGAGCCACCTTCAGTGGAAGTCGTGACAGTACCCCCCCCCGACGCGCGGCCCCTGCAGCGCGCCGACACCGGCCTCGAGGGCGACCCGGAGGGCGAGGCGCAGGGCGATCCGGATGAAGGCGGTGGAACTCCCTCAGCAGTGATGGATCCAAGATGTCCTCCCACCGGTACCCAGCACCTCTCCTCCGGACCGTACCCCTCCCAGTCCATGAGGTACTGTAGGCCCCTCACCCGGCGCCTAGAGTCCAGAATGGAGCGGACTGTGTACGCCAGGGACCCCTCGATGTCCAGAGGGGGCGGAGGGACCTCCGGCACCTCACCTTCCTGCAGGGGACCAGCTACCACCGGCCTGAGGAGAGACACATGAAACGAGGGTTTAATACGGTAGTAAGATGGAAGCTGTAACCTATAACACACCTCGTTTATCCTCCTCAGGACTTTAAATGGCCCCACACACTGCGGCCCCAGCTTCCAGCAGGGCAGGCGGAGGGGCAGGTTCCGGGTCGAGAGCCAGACCCGGTCCCCCGGTGCGAACACGGGGGCCTCACTGCGGTGACGGTCAGCGCTCCTCTTCTGCCGGCCACCAGCTTGTTTCAGTGATTCCTGGACGGCTCTCCAGGTCTCCTTTGAGCGCTGCCCCCACTCCTCCACCGCAGGAGCTTCAGTCTGGCTCTGATGCCACGGTGCCAGAACCGGCTGGTAGCCCAACACGCACTGGAAAGGGTGACATGTTAGTGGAGGAGTGGCTAGTGAGTTCTGAGCCACCTCTGCCCATGGGACGTACCTCGCCCACTCACCAGGCCGGTCCTGGCAATACGACCGCCGAAACCTACCCACATCCTGGTTCACTCTCTCCACCTGCCCATTACTCTCAGGGTGAAAACCCGAGGTCAGGCTGATCGAGACCCCCAGACGCTCCATAAACGCCCTCCACACTCGGGACGTGAACTGGGGACCCGATCAGAAACGAAGACGTGGGTAAACAGTCTGTAGGGCCGTAGGGAGACCGGGCAACAGGATGAGATGGCAGGACATAGAGAACCGATCCATTCTCCTCGCTGCCCGGATATACTCCAGATTACGGTGGTAAGTCCAGATGAGAAGAGGGTGCTTAGCCCCCTCAAGCCAATGTCTCCACACCTTCAGAGCCTTTACCACAGCTAACAACTCCCGGTCCCCCACGTCATAGTTTCGCTCCGCCGGACCGAGCTTCCTCGAAAAGAAAGCACAGGGGCGGAGCTTCGGTGGCGTGCCTGAGCGCTGTGATAGCACAGCTCCAACCCCAGCCTCAGACGCGTCCACCTCCACTATGAACGCCAAAGAGGGGTCCGGATGAGCCAGCAAGGGAGCGTTGGTGAACAGCTCCTTCAGACGACTGAAGGCTCTGTCCGCCTCCGCCGACCACCGCAAACGCGCCGGCCCCCCCTTCAGCAGTGAGGTAATGGGAGCAGCCACCTGGCCAAAACCCTGGATAAACCTCCGGTAGTAATTGGCAAACCCTAAAAAACGCTGCACCTCCTTTACCGTGGTCAGAGTTGGCCAATTACGCACGGCTGTAACGCGGTCACACTCCATCACCACCCCAGAGGTGGAAATGCAATAACCCAGGAAGGAAACGGCTTGTTTGGAAAACACACATTTCTCCGCTTTGACGTACAGGTCATGCTCCAGCAGTCGCCCAAGTACTTTGCGCACCAGAGACACATGCGCGGCGGCGCATGTAGCGGAATAGATCAGGATATCATCTATATACACCACCACACCCTGCACGTGCAGGTCCCTGAGAATCTCGCCTACGAAGATTGAAAGACGGCTGGAGCATTCTTCAACCCATACGGCATGACGAGGTACTCATAATGGCCAGATGTGGTACTAAACGCAGTCTTCCATTCATCTCCTTCCCGGATACGCACCAAATTTTATGCGCTCCTGAGGTCCAGTTTTGTGAAAAAACGCACTCCGTGAAATGATTCTACCACCGTAGCGATTAGAGGTAGCGGGAAACTAAATCCCACTGTGATGGAATTTAGACCTCTATAATCAATGCACGGACGCAGACCTCCCTCCTTTTTCTTCACAAAAAAGAAACTCGAGGAGACGGGTGATATGGAGGGCCCGAATGTACCCCTGTCCCAGAGATTCAGTGATATATGTCTCCATAGCCACTGTCTCCTCCTGTGACAACGGGTACACGTGACTCCTGGGAAGTGCTGCGTTTACCTGGAGGTTTATCGCGCAATCCCCTTGTCGATGAGGTGGTAATTGGGTCGCCCTCTTCTTACAGAAGGCGATAGCCAAATCGGCATATTCTGAGGGAATGCGCACAGTGGAAACCTGGTCTGGACTCTCCACCGTTATGGCACCGATGGAAACTCCTCTACACCTACCTGAACACTCCTCTGACCACCCCTGGAGAGCCCCCTTTTTCCACGAAATCATACGATTGTGAGTAGCCAGCCAGGGAATCTCCAGCACCACTGGAAACGCAGGTGAATCAATAAGGAATAGACTAATCCGCTCCCCATGATCCCCCTGCGTTACCATGTCCAGTGGAACCGTGGCCTCCCTGATCAGCCCTGACCCTAACGGTCGGCTATCTAGGGAGTGCACGGGGAAGGGTTGATCTATCGGCACTGGCGTAATCCCTAGCCTCAAAGCGAGTCCGTGATCCATAAAGTTCCCAGCTGCGCCTGAATCGACTAGCGCCTTATGCTAGGGAGAGGGAGAAAACTCAGGGAAAGAGATTAGTAAAAACATGTGACCAACAGGGAGCTCTGGGTGAGTCTGGTGCTGACTCACCTGGGGTGACCGAGTAGTGCTCTGCCTGCCCTCTCGACTCCCAGAGGAGCTCCTCCAGCACCGATCGGCAGTGTGTCCTCTCCAACCACAACTGGTGCAGGAGGAGCCTCATCCTCCGGTTCCCCTCGATGCAGCCCCCCCTAACTCCATAGGGATTGGAGCGGGAGGACCGGGAGGTGGAACTAACAGGGCCCTTTCTGACCGCCCGCGAGCAGCCAGCAGGATGTCCAGTCGGATCGACATGTCAATAAGCTCGTCGAGGGAGGGTAGCGTCCCGACAAGCTAGCTCCCTGCGGACGTCCTCCCGGAGACTACACCGGTAGTGGTCCATCAGGGCCCTGTCGTTCCACCCCGCTCCAGCGGCCAAGATCCGAAACTCCAGCGCGCGAAGTCCTGCGCGCTCCTCGTCTCCTGTCTAAGGTGAAACAGCCGTTCACCCGCCGCTCGGCCCTCTGGTGGGTGGTCGAACACGGCCCGGAACCGGCGGGCGAACTCTGGGTAGTGTTCCCTTGCGGAGTCTGGGCTATTCCACACTGCGTTGGCCCACTCCAGGACTCGACCCGTCAGACAGGAGATGAGGACGCTCACGCTCTCCTCACCAGAGGGAGTCGGGCGAACAGTAGCCAGGTATAGCTCTAACTGGGTGCAAGAACCCCTTGCACCCAGCTGCCGTCCCATCAAACTCCCTTGGGGGCGCGAGACGAAGCGAGCTGGATCCAGACGCCGCCGGAGGAGTATGTTGAGGAGGAGGAGGAGGAGGAGGCGAGGTAGGGGAGACCACTCCTCTCCCATCGGTCCATTCTCTTCATCCTCTGATCCATCGCTGACCTGATTCGGTGGAGGATGGTCGTGTGATGGAGGACACGCTCCTCCATAGATGGGAGAGGGGAAGTAGCTGCTCCTGCTGACTCCATGAGAATGGGTGCAGGCTTCTGTCACACAGCAAGAAGTGGTGGGTGCGGAGTCAGGCACAGAGAGCAGAGGATCAGGAAACTGACTTTATTGCGGTGCGTAAAATGTCAAACGCCAAATAACAGGCGAACAAAACAGAACAGCGGCCCAAAACAGGACACCGAACACAGCAAAAGAAATATACAACCAAACAGTCCACCGACAAACAGAGAACAAGCCCGCACAAAAAGGAGGCGGGCCTTACCAGCTTAAATAACCCTAACAAAACACACAAACAAGGAACAGGTGCAACCAATACACCTGTATTTAACCAGGTATGCCAGTTGAGAACAAGTTCTCATTTACAACTGCGACCTGACTAAGAGATACTGGGGTGCAAAAGAGCAAAACAATAAATAACAATATGGGGATGAGGTAGTTGGGTGGGCTATTTACAGATGGGCTGTGTACAGGTGCAGTGATCGGTAAGCTGCTCTGACAACTGATGCTTAAAGTAGATATGTCTTCAGCTTCAGTGATTTTTGCAATTTGTTCCAGTCATTGGCAGCAGAGAACTGGAAGGAAAGGCGGCCTAAGTAGGTGTTGGCTTTGGGGATGACCAGTGAAATATACCTGCTGGAATGCGTGCTATGGGTGGGTGTTGCTATGGTGACCAGTGAGCTGAGATAAGGCGGGGCTTTACCAAGCAAAGACTTATAGATGACCTGGCACCAGTGGGTTTTGCGATGACTATGTAGCAAGGGCCAGCCAACGAGAGCATACAGGTTGCAGTGGTGGGTAGTATATGGGGCTTTGGTGACAAAACAGATGGCACTGTGATAGACTACATCCAATTTGCTGAGAAGAGCGTTGGAGGCTATTTTTTTTATGACATCGCCGGTAGTATAGTCAGTTTTACGAAGGTATGTTTGGAAGCATGAGTGAAGGAGGTTTTGTTGCGAAATAGGATGCCGATTCTAGATTTAATTTTGGATTGGAGATGCTTAATGTGACCAGACACCTAGGTATTTGTAGTTGTCCACATATTCTATAAGTTAGAACCGTCCAGAGTAGTGATGCTAGTCGGGCGGGCGTTGCGGGCATCAATCAGTTGAAGAGCATGCATTTAGTTTTACTTGCATTTAGGAGCAGTTGGAGGCCACGAAAGAAGTGTTGCATGGCATTGAAGCTTGTTTGGAGGTTTGTTAACACAGTGTCCAAAAAAGGGCCAGATGTATAAAGAATGGTGTCATCTGCGTAGAGGTGGATCAGAGAATCACCAGCAGCAAGTGCGATCATTGATATTTACAGAGAAAAGAGTCGGCCCGAGAATTTAACCCTGTGGCACCCCCATAGAGACTGCCAGAGGTCCGGACAACAGATTGTCTAGCCCAGCTGATATTTAGGGGTCCAGATTTTGCAGCTCTTTCAGAACATCAGCTATCTGGATTTGGGAGGGGGCTTGGGCAAGTTGCTGGGAGGAGGTGCTCTTATTCTCCATGGACTTTACAGTGTCCCAAAACCTTTTGGAATTAGTGCTACAGGATGCAAATTTCTGTTTGAAAAAGATATCCTTTGCTTTCCTAACTGCCTGTGTATATTGGTTCCTAACTTCCCTGAAAAGTTGCATATTGCTGGGGCTATTCGATTCTAATGCAGAACGCCACAGGATGTTTTTGTGCTGGTCAAGGGCAGTCATGTCTGGAGTGAACCAAGGGCTATATCTGTTTTTAGTTCTACTTTTTTGAATGGGGCATGCTTATTTAATATGGTGAGGAAAGCACTTTTAACCTCTTCCAGCTAGGGTCCCATTTTCCGAATTTTCGCCTGTCTGACGTGCCCAAAGTTAAATGCCTACCACTCATGGCCAGAAACTAGGATATTTACATATTTAGTACTATTGGATAGGAAACACTCTGAAGTTTATAAAACCATTAAGATATAGTCTGTGGCTATTCCAGAACAGATTTAGCAGGCAAAAACCAGAGAAATTTCTGTCCGGAATTTATTTTTCTTTGGCTCTCCTCTCATTTTGAAGCCCATGTAATATTTTTCTATGGGGAATAGGACCGAGGTTGCAGTACTTATGGCTTCCACTAGATGTCAACAGTCTCTGGAAAGGGTATGGAGGAAAAAGCTCTGACCAGATCCTTAGAGAGAGAGAATTACTACGGGTAGGGAAAATAGGTAAACAGACGCGTGCGTTCACGAGAACGTGAACGCAGCCCAGCGACCAACTTTCTTTTCGCCTTTTAACGCTTTCACTTACCGTTCTTGTAAAATATGATCGCTATTATTCATAAAAGAATACATAAGGATGCATTATTAATGATATTTGATTTGTTTGTGAAAAGATGAGAGGTATAATTTGAACGATCCCTTCACTGTAAAACGGGCGAGTAGACTGACAATGCTTGGTGGAGTAGCTGAACGTAACGTGCCAAAAACAACGGATATTTATGGATATAATTATTTACTTTTTCTAACAAAAGAACCATGGATTATCTTGTTTGGACACTTGGGAAGACCTCAGAAGAAGTTATTTGAAAGGTAAGCGATTTATATTAGCTGTGATATGGATATTTTGAGAACCGAGCTGGATATGAATTTATGCTAATGTGGAAAATATGTGAGGTACTAGCCTCAAACAATCAAATGTAGTGCTTTCGCCGTAAAGCCTTTTTAAAATCTGACAACGCAGTGATATTGCCAAGAAGCAGAGCTTTTGATGGCTATGCAACACTATGCAACACTTGTATATCGAAGTTAAATATTACGAATATGTATTACGAATATGTATTTTGAATTTGGCGCGTTATGTTTGCTCTGAAAACGATCCCGCTAAAGGGATCGGCGCGCTAAGAGGTTAACTACTTACGGAGTGGTGGGGCGCTCCCGACAATACCCGGTGAAATGTGAGGCGCCAAATTCAAAATCCAAAAGTTGAATTATTAAACATTCATCAATATACAAGTGTTGCATAGTCATCAAAAGCTCTGATTCTTGGCAATATCACAGCGTTGTCAGATTTCAAAAAGGCTTTACGGGCGAAAGCACAACATTTGATTGTTTGAGGGTAGCACCTCTAATATTTACGCATTAGCATGAATCCATAACCCAACGCGGGTCTCACAAAACGCATAAAATCGCTAATATAAAACAGCTTACCTTTGATGAACTTCTGCTGAGGGCTTCCCAAGTGTACAACGAAGACAATCCATGCTTCTTTTGTTAGAAAAAGTCATTTATTATATCCATAAATCTCTTTTTGTTTGGCGCGTTATGATCATAAAATCCACCGTTGAGTCGCCCATTGAACCGTGAAGAGAACACGTTCAAATTATAGCTATACACTTTCTCCAAACAAATCAAACATCATTTTTAATGTATCCTTAGGTATCCTTTTGGGTATATTTGCTGTAATATTTCAACCGGACGATAACGTGAACGATAGGAAAGAAAAATAAAGTGGTGTGCGTTCACAATCTCGCACAGGTCAAACCTTGTTTACAAAAGTGGGCGCCTGACAGTTTCCTGTTCCTATCTGTTCTGGTCACTCCTAGAATTCCCAGACTTTGTATATAGACTGTTGACATCTAGTGGAAGCCATAGGTACTGCAGTCTCAGTCCTACATAAAGTTGTATGCAATAGGCACAATGGAGAAGATGCTCATTTACAAAAATGTCCTCTGGTTTTTGCCTGCTGTATCAGTTCTGTTTTACTCACATACATTATTTTAACACTCTTAGAAACTTCAGAGTGTTTTTTATCCAATAAAAAAAAGAACAACCAGGTATCCTCTACTGACAGGATGAGGTCAATATCCTTCCAGGATACCCGGGCCAGGTCGATTAGAAAGGCCTGCTCGCTGAAGTGTTTTAGGGAGCGTTTGACAGTGATGAGGGTTTGTCGTTTGACAGCGGACCCATTACCAACGCAGGCAATGAAGCAGTGATCGCTGAGATCCTGGTTGAAGACAGCAGAGGTGTATTTAGAGGGCAAGTTGGTCAGGATGACATCTATGAGGGTGCCCATGTTTACAGATTTAGGGTTGTACCTGGTAAATTCCTTGATAATTTGTGTGAGATTGAGGGCATCTAGCTTAGATTGTAGGACGGCCGGGGTGTTAAGCATATCCCAGTTTAGGTCACCTAACAGTACAAACTCTGAAGATAGATGGGGTGCCATTCAATTCACATATGGTGTCCAGGGCACAGCTGGGGGCTGAGGGGGGTCTATAACAAGTGGCAACAGTGAGAGACTTATTTCTGGAAAGGTGGATTTTTAAAAGTAGAAGCTCGAACTGTTTGGGCACAGACCTGGATAGTATTACAGAACTCTGCAGGCTATCTCTGCAGTAGATTACAACTCAGCCCCTTTGGCAGTTCTATCTTGACGGGAAATTTTGTAGTTGGGGTGGACTTTTCTGAATTTTTGGTGGCTTTCCTAAGCCAGGATTCAGACACGGATAGGACGTCGGGTTTGGTGGAGTGTGCTAAAGCAGTGAAGAAAACATATTTAGGGAGGAGGCTTCTTATGTCAACATGCATGAAACCAAGGCTTTTACGGTTACAGAAGTCAACAAATGAGAGCGCCTAGGGAATAGATGTAGTCCTGGGGGCTACAGGGCCTGGGTTAACCTTTACATCACCAGAGGAACAGAGGAGGAGTAGGATAAGGGTACAGCTAAAGGCTATAAGAACTGGTCGTCTAGTGTGTTGGGAACAGAGAATAAAAAGAGCAGATTTCTCGGCATGGTAGAATAGATTCAGGGCATAATGTACAGACAAGGGTATGGTAGGATGCGAGTACAGTGGAGGTAAACTGGTGCTTGCTTCGGGACAGAGGCGTTTGCCAACAATAGCCCTTCGGTTGCAGCTAGTTAGCTGCGATGATCCGGTGTAATGGCCCAGAACTTGCGGCAGGAATCCGATGATGTGGTAGAGAAAAGCAGTCCGATATGCTCTGGTTTGATATCGCGCTGTGCAGACTGGCAGGTATTGACCGAGCTAAAGCTGGCTGGTGTCCGAGCTAAAGGTGGGGACCGCTAGCAGTGGCTAACAATGACTACTAGCTAGTAGCTAGTTAGCTGGCTGGCTTCTAATGGAGGTTCCAGTTATAAAGAATAAAATCAGCAGATCCTTACCACATTGGGTGAGGCGGGTTGCAGGAAAGTATATTTAGATCGTAGATGGAAAGCGAGATTAAAATATATACGAAAAACCCCACAAGAAACAGACTATTTACATGGGACAAGACAAACACACGTCCGACTGCTACGCCATCTTAAGTGCATGAGGTGATAGTTTGTAGTGTGATTTCCTTTACGGTCCATAGACGTATTTAAAACCGCATTATAATCTCCTACCCTAATAATAGAGTCCTGTATTGCTTGTAGGGTTTTTAAATTATTATATGTATTTTCAAAGAAGCCTGGATCATCAATATTTGGACCTTAGATCTTCGTGGCCTATACTCGGCCTTGTCACAGGATAGTAAGCTGGTCGTTGAAGATATCCCTCTAGTGTTGTGGGGGCTGTGCATTGGCAAAGTGGGTGGGGTTATATCCTGCCTGTTTGGCCCTGTCCGGGGGTATCGTCGGACGGGGCCACAGTGTCTCCCGACCATTTTCCCAAGCATCTCTGTGCAGTCAGACCTTTCATTATTTTGTGCCACCAGGGCCACAATAATATGTCCCCTCTCTAAATGTCTGAGTTTGACCCCCTCCCCATGGGTTACTGTAGCACTGCCACTACCTGGGTGTGGGCACCCCACCGGAATCCCCACCGGCTAGGTACAAGGTCGCAAAGGTTCTCATTAGCAGCTTTGAGAATTTCCTTGTATATTATGCTCTCCCATTAGGGGGCTTTGGCTTTGTAGGACCAACCCTGCCAGGCAGGCTCAGAATCTTGAGGGGGCGGTGTTGCTTTAGTAGGTCTCTGACCACATTAATCTTTCTGACTTGGCTGCGTATAGGGTACTTACAGCAGGCCCATAAAACAGATAAGGATTTCTCCTTAGTGTATGGGTTGCTCAGGTGGGTGTCCAGGGTATAGGGTTGGGGACCATTCCATCAGAATAGAACAATAAATAAATAACATATATTTATCATTCATTTTAAAATGTATATCTCTTATCTGCACAAAATTGAAAGCTCTCTGGCACACCCTCTGCTCACAAACACACATGGGCTCTGGGATTTGCAACCTTTATCCATCTTCACTCACTTAACATTTTTCCAAACACAAAAAAACAGCCCACCTTCCATCACAATACATCTGCACATACCCACATACTGTGCCTTCTATGTCCTCTGTTTGCTGTGTTTTATCTCTACCATGTTGATTGAGTACTTTTGTGTTCCAGTTCCTTATATTTAAAAATGCATTATTATCCTTTCTTTTAATGCTGTCTTATCAATTTATGAAATACTAAAAACAGAAAGTCTAATACTAATTATTTTCCAACATTCCCCCTATCTAGAATGGTATTGTCACGGTGTGCGCTACTGGGGTGAAATCAGGTGCAGGAGAGCGGAACGTGTCGTAAAAGCGCACACTTTAATGGCACAAACAAACAAAAGAAGGAACGCAACAACGCGTCAATATTCTAGGCCACAAATAAGAGTGTCTAGCGCCACGACATAAATACAGTCCAGGTGAATCACAAAATACAAATACGGGATAACAAACGTTACCAGGAGAAAATGAGCCTGTACTATACACACATGCAACAAAGATTAATTCCACACAATGACAAAACATATTCACCGGAAATAAATACATGCCGCAATCACTGGAATACAAACCAGGTGCGGGGTGAACAAGACAAAAGCAATTACAACAAAATAACAGCTGAGCGGCGATGGCTAGATAGCCGGTGACGCCGATCACGAACGCCGCCCGAACAAGGAGAGGAGGCGACTTCGTGGAAGTCGTGACAGTACCCCCTCTGACGCGGCTCCAGCGGTGCGCCGACACCGGCCTCGGGGCCGACCCAGAGGGCGAGGAGCAGGGCGATCCGGTCGGCGACGGTGGAAATCCCGCAGCAGTTCAGGGTCCAACACATCAGCCACCGGGACCCAGCACCTCTCCTCCGGACCGCATTCTCCCACTCCACGAGGTACTGAAGGCCCCCGCCCGACGCCTGAATCCAGGATGGAATGAACGGAGTACGCCGGGCCCCTCGATGTCCAGAGGGTGGAGGAACCTCCGCACCTCAGATCCCTGGAGTGGACCAGCCACCACCGGCCTGAGGAGAGACACATGGAATGAGGGGTCAATATGGTAATCGGGAGGAAGCTGTAACCTGTAACACACCTCATTCACTCTCCTCAGGACTTTAAATGGCCCCACAAACCGCGGACCCAGCTTCCGGCAGGGCAGGCGGAGGGGCAGGTTTCGGTCGAGAGCCAGACCCGGTCCCCTGGTGCGAACACCGGGTCTCACTGTGGTGACGGTCCGCGCTGGTCTTTTGGCGCAGCGCGACGGCTGGAAGGTGATCATGGGCAGCTTTCCATGTCTCCTCAGCGCTTGAACCACTCGTCCACCGCAGGAGCCTCGGTCTGACTCTGATGCCATGGTGCCAGAACCGGCTGATACCCCAATACACACTGAAAGGGGGAGAGGTTAGTGGATGAGTGTCGGAGTGAGTTCTGTGCCATCTCTGCCCAGGGCACGAACGCTGCCCACTCTACCGGCCGGTCCTGGCAGTAGGACCGCAGAAACCTGCCCACCTCTTGGTTAACTCTCTCCACCTGCCCGTTACTCTCGGGGTGAAAACCCGAGGAAAGGATGATCGAGACCCCCAGACGCTCCATAAACGCCCTCCAGACTCTCGAAGTGAACTGGGGACCCCGATCAGACACTATATCCTCTGGTACCCCGTAGTGCCGGAAGACGTGTGTAAATAAGGCCTCCGCAGTTTGTAGGGCCGTAGGGAGACCGGGCAGAGGGAGGAGACGACAGGACTTAGAGAAACGGTCCACAACGACCAGGATCGTAGTGTTTCCCTGTGAAAGTGGAAGATCCGTCAGAAAATCCACCGACAGGTGCGACCAGGGCCGTTGTGGAACGGGTAAGGGATGTAATTTACCTTTGGGTAGGTGTCTCGGAGCCTTACACTGAGCGCACACCGAACAGGAGGAAACGTAAAACCTCACGTCCTTTTCCAAGGTGGGCCACCAGTACTTCCCAGTCAGACAACGCACCGTCCGACCGATCCCCGGATGACCAGAGGAGGGTGACGTGTGAACCCAATTTATCAACTGGTCACGGACAGCAAGCGGAACGCACCGACGCCCGACCGACACTGGAGGGGGCGGCTCAGTGCGTAATGCCTGCTCAATGTCGCGCCCAGCTCCCACACAACCGGTGCTACCAGACAGGAGGCTGGGATAATAAGAGTCGGCTCATTGGGCCGCTCCTCGGTGTCGTACAGTCGGGACAGTGCGTCTGCCTTCTTATTTTGGGACCCTGGTCTGTAAGACAGGGTAAACACAAAGCGAGAAAAGAACATGGCCCACCTTGCCTGACGAGGATTCAGTCTCCTCGCTGCCCGGATGTACTCCAGGTTGCGGTGGTCAGTCCAGATGAGAAAAGGGTGTTTAGCCCCCTCAAGCCAATGTCTCCACGCCTTCAGAGCTTTAACCACAGCCAACAACTCCCGGTCCCCCCACATCATAGTTCCTCTCCGCTGGGCTGAGGTTCTTAGAGAAGAACGCACAGGTGCCAAGCTTCGGTGGCGTGCCCGAGCGCTGAGAGAGCACGGCTCCTATCCCAGCCTCGGACGTGTCCACCTCTACTATGAACGCCAAGGAGGGATCCGGATGGGCCAGCACGGGAGCCGAAGTGAACAGAGCCCTTAGTTGCTCAAAGGCCCTACCCGCCTCAGCTGACCACTGCAGACGCGCCGGACCCCCCTTCAGCAGTGAGGTAATGGGAGCAGCCACCTGGCCAAAACCCCGGATAAATCTCCGGTAGTAATTGGCAAACCCTAAAAACGCTGCACCTCTTTTACCGTGGTAGGAGTCGGCCAATTTAGCACGGCTGATTTGCGGTCATTCTCCATCTCCACCCCTGATGTGGAAATGCGATACCCTAGGAAGGAGACGGACTGCTGAAAGAACAGGCATTTCTCAGCCTTCACGTACAGGTCATGCTCCAACAGTCTGCCTAGCACCTTGCGCACCAAAGACACATGCTCGGCGTGTGTAGCAGAGTATATCAAAATGTCATCAATATACACCACTACACCCTGCCCGTGCAGGTCCCTGAAAATTTAGTCTACGAAGGATTGGAAGACTGATGGAGCATTCATTAACCCGTACGGCATGACAAGGTACTCATAGTGGCCTGAGGTAGTACTAAACGCCGTCTTCCACTCGTCTCCCTCCCGGATACGCACCAGATTGTACGCGCTCCTGAGATCCAGTTTCGTGAAAAAGCGCGCCCCGTGCATGGACTCTGTCGCGGTAGAAATAAGAGGTAGCGGGTAACTGTACCTCACCGTGATTTTATTAAGACCTCGATAGTCAATGCACGGACAAACTCCCATCCTTCTTTTTCACAAAAAGAAACTCGAGGAGACAGGTGAAATGGAGGACCGAATGTACCCCTGGCGCAGGGATTCAGAGACATATGTCTCCATAGCCGCTGTCTCCGCTTGCGACAGGGGATACACGTGACTCCTAGGAAGTGCAGCGTCTACCTGGAGATTTATCACACAATCCCCCCGTCGATGGGGTGGTAATTGAGTCGCCTTCTTCTTACAGAAGGCGAGAGCCAAATCGGCATATTCTGGAGGGATGTGCACGGTGGAGACCTGGTCTGGACTCTCCACCGTGGTAGCGCCAACGGAAACTCCTAAACACCTCCCCGAGCACTCTTTCGACCACCCCTTAAGAGCCTTCTGTTGCCATGAAATGATGGGGTCGTGATGAGCCAACCAGGGAAGACCAAGTACCACGGGAAACGCAGGAGAGTCAATAAGAAAGAGACTGATTTTTTCCTGGTGACCTCCCTGCGTCACCATGGCCAAGGAGATGGTAACCTCCCTGATTAGCCCGGACCCTAATGGTCGACTATCCAGAGCTTGTACCGGGAAAGGTCTAACCACAGGAATAATGGGAATTCCTAAACTAACGGCGAATGCTCTGTCGATAAAGTTCCCAGCCGCACCTGAATCGACGAGCGCCTTATGATGGGAATGCGGGGAGAACTCGGGAAAACAAACAGGTAAAAACAGGTGAACAACAGAAGACTCTGGATGAGTGTGGTGCCGACTCACCTGGGGTGACGCCAGAGTGCCCTGCCTGTTGCCTCGACTCCCAGAGGAACCAACCCGACACCGACCGGCAGTGTGACCTCTGCGGCCACAGATAGTGCACGTGTTGGTCCCTCCTCCAGCCTCCCTAAGGGCAGCCCCTCCCAGTTCCATGGGTACCGGAGTGGGGGAGCTGGAAGATGGAACGGACAGAGCCCTCTCTGGACGTCCGCGGGTGACCAGCAGGTTATCCAACCGGATGGACAAATCCACCAGTTGGTCAAACGAGATGGTGGCATCCCTGCAGGCTAACTCCCGTCGGACGTCCTCACGCAGGCTGCATCGATAGTGGTCGATGAGAGCTCTGTCGTTCCATCCCGCTCCGGCGGCCAGGGTCCGGAATTCCAGGGCGAACTCCTGGGCGCTCCTCGTCCCCTGCCTCAGGTGGAAGAGTCGTTCTCCCGCGAACTCATCGAAGTGGTCCAGCACCGCGTCTCCCTCGCTCCACACAGCGTTGGCCCACTCCAGAGCTCTCCCCGAGAGGCATGAGACGAGGGCTGACACCCTCTCCTTCCCGAGGGAGCTGGGTGGACGGTGGCCAGATACAGGTCCAGTTGGAGGAGAAACCCCTGGCACCGTGCTGCTGACCCATCATACTCCCTGGGAAGGGAGAGACGCATCCCACTGGGACTGGCTCCAGGAGGGACGGGTAGATGGGGATCTGGTCGCGTACAGTCGAGGCGCCGGGAGAGACCTCCTGTCTCTCCAAGCGGTCCAAAGTCTGGACAACTCGATCCATCATGGATCCGGGTTGTTGGAGCATGATTGAGTGTTCTTGGACACGATCCTCAACTCCAAGGGCTGGAGTGCCGGCTCCTGCTGATTCCATTGTAGGGTGTGGAATTCTGTCACGGTGTGCGCTACTGGGGTGAAATCAGGTGCAGGAGAGCGGAACGTGCCGTAAAAGCGCACACTTTAATGGCACAAACAAACAAAAGAAGGAACGCAACAACGCGTCAATATTCTCGGCCACAAATAAGAGTGTCTAGCGCCACGACATAAATACAGTCCAGGTGAATCACAAAATACAAATACGGGATAACAAACGTTACCAGGAGAAAATGAGCCTGTACTATACACACATGCAACAAAGATTAATTCCACACAATGACAAAACATATTCACCGGAAATAAATACATGCCGCAATCACTGGAATACTAACCAGGTGCGGGGTGAACAAGACAAAAGCAATTACAACAAAATAACAGCTGAGCGGCGATGGCTAGAAAGCCGGTGACGTCGACCGCCGAACGCCGCCCGAACAAGGAGAGGAGGCGACTTCGGTGGAAGTCGTGACAGGTATAGCGTAGTTTTGGTTAATTTCTTTAACAATTGTTGTATTTTATTGCTTTTCTATATATATTTTTTAGTACAATCCCTAACATGGCTAGTATTGGCTGTTGCATTATTTGACTCCTCTATCTTTGTGTCTTTGTGTCTCGGAACATTTGGTTATCAATATACAGTTTATTGACTACGAGAGCTACACGTTTCCCTTTTAATCTATTCTCCTTGAAGATTGGGTACAGAACTTTGAGGCATTCTGCAATTTCATTCATGCCTATTTTCCTGCCAGCAAGTCTTTTACCCAGGATTTTAACCATTATTTTATCTTTAAAGAAAGCAAATTTGGCAACGATTGGGCGCTCATATCTCTGCCCTCTCTGTCTGAAACAGTGTACATTTCGAGTTGGATTTTGTCGACAGCTTCGCGTGGGATCTGAAGCGCTGTAAGGAGGAAATCCATTACTACACCCTCAGGAATTTCTCCTTCTTTCTCTTGGATACCGGTAAGTACCAGATTTTCTCTCATAGTTCTAGTCTGTATGTCAAGTAAGCTTCTCTCATAAAAAATTTCTCCTTTTTATGTTTATTAATGTCCATTTCAATCTTATTAACTGTCCCTTTAAGCTTGTTTGTTTATTTCTCCATTGTAACAGCTTTTTCGTCACTCAACTCGAGGCTCGCCTTAAACTCATTTATATAATTACTGGGTAGTTCAATCATGCCCAGTTTAACTAGTCCACCCACTCACATCTGGCCCAGTCCAGACAGTGAAACTGAAAGTAGACTGGTAGCTGTGGGAGTGAAACAGATTTGCATAGACAGGGCTTGGTGGTTCTGCGTGTTCCAGAATAGAGCAGCACTGTCACCAGATGTTCGACCTGTCCCCAGGGGCTTGGAGGTAGAGAAGACTATAACCCTACTCTATATTTTGAAGAAATGTCACTTGTAATATTAGTCATTTTTATAATGTATTTAGCTTCAAATCACAGACTATAACACAAGTCCAAGATATTGGTAGACTGTGTGATAGTTCTTATTTTATCGCTATAAAGTCTGTCAAGTCAAACATGTCTGACACAGACTCAGTATCCTTATGAATAAAGACAGTCATCCACTACTACCACAGAAGAACCTCTTCATTATATCATAGTATATTTTGATGGTATTAATTACTGGTAAGTCATCATGTTCAGTGAGAATGAGGTTTAGGCCTGACAGTTTTCAAATACTCCATGAATCAGCCTTTCTGAATGCATTTATTTTGCCAAATATTCCAAATATATCTATGATCCAGTTAATTAATAGAAACAACACAAATATGCATTGCAAAAATACATCTTTATTTGAATCCATTATTACATAATTGAAGCATCAAAGCAAACATGATAGTGAATAAAAGCAGATCCCATCAAATCTAAAACTAACAGAATCTCAGTCTACAGAATGGATTGACACATGAACTCAAGCCAAGTCCCCTGTTAGTCTATACGAGACTGATGACTAAATCAGAGAACGACTGATCTTAGAACAAAGCAAGTCAAAGCAGAGAACCAGCAGCCTCTCTCCACAGGGTGTGTGACTGAGGGGTCCTACCCAGAACAGTCAGCCATCCTCAGCGTCTGGGTGACTGGAGGCTGGGAGCTCTGGTGGGCCTCACAGGTCACATCTCTTGCCATGGTCCACTCCTGGGCAGTGAGAGTCAGGGTGCTGCTCCAGCTGTACAGACCATCCTTCTCCAGGACCCCGGGATTGGTCTTCTGCCCCTTTATGGTCCCATCCACTTTCCAGCTCATAGTCCAGTCTGAGGGGAAGCCCTTGTTGGCCAGACACGTCAGTGTGGCTTGTGTTGTACTGGACAGCTCCTCACTAGAGGGGGGCAGGACGGTGAGGGTGGGGGCACTGTTACCTGGAACAAACAGAACACATCAACTTATTAACTACATCAAGTACAACTACAGTAAGAGCTCATCTTCAGCAAAGTACACATTCAAATAAAGTGAAATAGAAACGCCCTCTAAATATAAATGTAAAAGTTAGATTGTTTAGTGAGATTGTTTAGTAATATGATAAAGCAGATTTATGAACTGAACAAGTATTAAATAAGTAGATTTACAAGTTATACGACGTCAGTTATACATGTCATACAGATATCATTTAAGAATGGATCTGATCAGAATGCCCTAGTCATATTCATAGTACTATTTTAATCACATATCAACCATGTTAGTTCATGAAGTTGGTTACAAACATAACTGAGACCTTTTGTCTTCACACTAACAGTGAAGGCTACCATCAACTCAATGCAACAATAACGACTACTATATCCAATACTATAAAAAAATTGTCATACCAGAACTAAGAGTTATATTCTGCAATCATACAAATCAGACATAAATAAGCCTACAATTTAACATTTTGATTCAAGAAAATGTTAGTTGAAAGAAGGCTCAGTCAAAAGCAATTAAAACATTTAGAAGATCTAAAATTGCAATATTTTCATAGAGACAGAGTGTAAGAATAATATACTTAGTGTAATCAGAAAGAAATATCAAGAGAGCTTGTTACTTACTTCCAACATCTAGTCTGGTGCCGCTACCAAATGTCCTCCACAGTGATACAATCCCTATTACTGCTGGTACAAAAACCTCCTGACCATTGGACAAGCTGAATTTCTTTAGATTGTGGTTCAAATCATTGACTCTAATATGGTATGAATACTTGCCAAAGATGATTTTATCTTGTTCATTTGAAATATAGTGTTTTTTGTTTTGTTTTCCTAAAGAATTTGCTGAAACTACTGTTTATTGAACATTTCCTACAAGGTGCAGTATGTTTATTCATACACCTAATCTGGAATGTAGGCTAATCACTCTCATCATTTAGAGGCAGGTCAAATTGAATTAGATGTAATAACATACTTTTTAATATTGTCCATATTATGTGTAGGCCTTGTATATTGTTTCCCAAACACATGTAGAAAAAGTAAATAAAATAAATCTCAATATTGAGGCTAAATTTATAGAAATATTGAAACACAACATCAAAAGGTGAATAAAACAGTTCATTTAGTTGTTTACTTACTTCCAACATCTAGTCTGGTGCCACTACCAAAAGTCCACCACAGTGATACAATCGCTATTACTGCTGGTACAAAAACCTCTCTGTGTTGTGATGCTGCAGCTGTTACTGTAAAGAACACTCATACAGAATCATAACACTAATACACTTGACCATCTTCCAGGTATAACAAACACTTCATATAAGCTGTTTCTAGATAATACAAATGAATTGAATCTTAAATGCAGATATTAGTATTGTTTCCTTCTTCTGTGTATCAGGTGTTCTCCTAGTCTGTAGGTACAGTCCAGCATTAGATCCAGTGTTGCTAGTATTCCTCCATATTGTCCATATGAAAGACAACAGCAGCAGCAGTAGTGATAGTGATCCATGTTGTATATTCCTTTATTAAACATGTTGATCTCAGATTTAACAGTGGTGGTAAAGTCACAGAGGACAGACAACACTACCAGAGGAATCCTACCAGCTTTAGTTTAGAGAAGTGTTCACTAACTTATTAGAGGAACTTACATGAGAGACCAAGCATGAGTGAACAGACAGTTCATTATATCTGATCATCATCAGAATAAAAATATAATGGTGGTGTGACATAAAAGTGGATATACATAAGTTATATATATCTGAGTAAACAGTTACTGTTTGATGTCATTGGAGGGGCGGCAGGTAGCTAGCGGATAGAGCGTTGGCCTAGTAACCAAAAGGTTGCTAGTTCAAATCCCCAGGCTGACACAGTGAAACATCTGTTGATGTGCCCTTTAGCAAGGCACTTATCCCTAATTGCTCCAGGGTCGTCGTTAATATTGGCAGATGCTGACCATGCCCACAGTGGTGGAGTGTATAATACACATGTGTGAAATAGGACAAATATAAGCACCCACCTAATTACTATTATTATAAAAGCAAGCTCATGCAGGACAAAATATATTCTAATGATGGGATCCTACATTGACACTGAAATAGAGTTGAAACAACCATTTGCATAATGCATCTGCCCCGATGCTCTAAGAGGGTTTATAGTCCTATGAGTTTAACACTTCTTGACTGAGAGCTGTCCTTCATGACAACAGAACCCACAACAACCATGACTGTTATCACCATCCTCATCTGGACACTTGCTATATGCTTTCAAGGTTAACATTTTCTGGATTTATTGTTGAAAATTAAATTAAAATTAAATCTACACAACGGAAATGTGATCAATTTCTATCCAGAACTATTCATTACTATATGTAATATGTCATTCATATAAATGTTTTTATTCTATTTTTCATAATCCAGAGGACAGGACATTGTGACTCAGACTCCGGCAGTGAAAGCTGTTCTCCCAGGACAGAAAGTCACTATTGACTGTAAAACCAGCAGTAATGTCCATGGTAATATCTACCTATCCTGGTATCAATAGAAACCTGGAGGAGCTCCTAAACTCCTTATTTACTATGCTAAAACACTTCAGTCTGGGATTCCATCTAGATTCAGTGGTAGTGGATCTGGGAGTGACTTCACTCTGACCATCAGTGGAGTCCAGGCTGAAGATGCAGGAGATTACTACCGTCAGAGTTACCACAGTGGTGGAGTTTTCACACAGTGATACAGAGCTGTACAAAACCTCCCTCAGTCAGACTGTACAGTGACTGTACTGCTACAGGTGGGACCGACTGCAGGTGCTGAGGGGAGGAGACAATGCCATGGAACAGTGATCAGCGAGAAAACCTTGAATCCTTTGTCATCATCAACATCATCATCCTCATCATCATGGTTGTGACTCGCTATATTTTTTATGACCAGAAAGATCATCTAAAAGTTATTTGAGGTTTTGAAAACACAATACCAGTCCAAATGCAAAGTAAGACGTAAAACCAAAAGTGTTTTTACCTCAAAGTTATAATCACAAATGTTCACTACATGGTTCAAACCTAGTCCACTCCCTCACATCTGGCCCAGTCCAGGGTACTTCAGGCAGTGAAACTGAGATTTGCATAGACAGGTCTGGTTTATTTTTCAATCAAAACAATCTTTATCTCAGAGGCAGGAAGACATGTACAACTTAATCTCAAAATAGCTCATTTATCACACAGCACTACTGATATTATTGACTATTATACTAAAACATTCAGCTCTAAAACACAATTTCCAGAACTAGCACCATGTGGGGACTCTCTAGCCCCCTACAATGGCTTCTCTGGTCTCTAGTCACTACAGTGACTTCTCCGGAAGGTGGCCGAATCACTTGTGTCGTCATGGGAGACCCTGCAGGTGTACACCTCTCCCTCTTCCCAGCGTGCCTTGCTCAGGATCAGGGTGCTGCTGTGGCTGTAGCGGCCACCCTTCTCTTCTTCTGTGGTGGTCAGGACCCCCTCCTTCAACTCCGCCCCATCCACCTTTCCATAGCCACTCAGCAGGCAGGCCAGAGTGGCCGAGCCCCCAGAGAGCTGCTCAGAGGACAGGAGGGTACAGAGATACTGTTGGCCTGACAGAGGGACCAGCTGGAAGAGAGGAGAGAGGGAGAGGAGTGGAGAGGAGAGGAGTTGGAGAGGAGAAATGCAGTAAACAGATATCACATATTCAGATTTAATAATCAGATTTAGTATTCACAGTGTAAATTGCCATATCAAAATTACCTCAAAATACTGTTCAAAACTATAGATGAGGTTCACCTTTAAACCATGTCAGTGTTAATATCTACCATGAGTAAAATACAAAGTGTTGCTTTTATTATAGAAATAGTAGTTGCTACATGTCGACAGAACAATGAGCTGACATGCAAAACATTTCAAAATGTGCTCTTTTTAAATCACATGTTAGAATACTTATGGTTTTATTGCCAAAATACTTGGTGGTATGTGAACAATTCTTTCACTTCGGTGACTCTGCCCTCTACCAATCTACCAATCTGTCCACAGAAATCTCTAAAAAGATATAGCCTAAAAGTTGTTCTGAACGTTGTTCAATAGCATGATTACATTTTGTTTTATGAGAGAATACAAAAATATACTTATTTTTCAGCAACAGTTTCGTTCCACTTCCAAAAGTGTACAACAGTGATTCAATGTGGTGAAGTCGCCGGTACAAAAACCTCCTGCACACAAGAGTGAGAACTTTCACACACAGAGCACTCTCAGTACCACCCTAATAGTACTGAAGTACTAGTATAATACAATAGGGACTGATAGTACTGAAGTACAGTACAATAGGGACTGATAGTACTGAAGTACGAGTACAATAGGGATTGATAGTACTGAAGTACTAGTACAATATAATAGGGACCGATAGTACTGATGTACTAGTATAATACAATTGGGACTGATAGTACTGAAGTACTAGTATAATACAATCAAATCAAACCAAGCTTTATCTATACAGCACATTTCAGACATGGAATGCAACACAATGTGCTTTACAGGGAAAAAACCCCAATAAAAAACAATGAAAATAAAAGCTGAAATGTTTACTACACAACAAACATAAGAATGACACAAACTGAACAACAAAAAAGTACCCTAAGTAAAGAAAAGGTAAAAATATGGGTTTTAAGATCTCTTTTAAATATGTCTGTCACGTTGGTATAAAGGGTCGGGAGACAGGCACAGGAATGAGTAATATGGGATTTTATTATGCCCATATTACGGCGTGCCGTGTATAGGCACGGGGACGAAGACGAAAACAACACGTATACAAAAACACAGGGTTGAGTACCTTGAATAAATACACACACGCACAATGATTAAACCACGGGACGAGACCCGGAATCATCTGCGCAATCCACAATGGCACGAAAGCCAAAACACACAGCACAGGTACTCACATGCACCAACGAACATAGTACAACAATCGACAGCCCAATGGAGAACCAAAGGGCACATATATACAAACACTAATCATTGGTAATTGGGGCCAGGTGTGCGCAATGACAGTTCCGGAGGGATCCGTGACAATGTCCACATTTTCGGTCCCCCTCAGGTTCTCTGGCAGGCTGATCCAGAGGATGGGGGCTTAATAACTAAAGGCTGCCTCTCCATGCCTCTTGGTCCTAGGCCTTGGGATAGTTAAAAGGCCAGTGCCAGAGGAACTGAGGTACCTACTGGGTACATAACTTAAAAGCATGTTTGACATGTATTGGGGTGCACAATAATGGATTAATGGATTTTAATCTTACAATTAATTCTAAAACTCATAGTGCAGAGACCTTTAAAGTCAGTGTAATGTGCACTCTCCGTCTGGTCTTGGTCAGGACCGTGCTGCAGCATTTTGGTCACATTCCTAATGTGTGATTTAAAATTGTGTTCAGAATCTAAAATAACAACTAGGTTTTTTTAGCTGGTGAGTGCATGGTTTGGGATTGGGCCAATCTTTCTCACACACTCTTTCCCATTGACTACGATCCATCCAGAGGCTGTGGTGGGGGTGCCAGAGGACAGGAAGAAGATCCCCTGGGTGGACGGCAGGACGGTGATCCTCCTGGAGCTCTGGGGAGATGACACTGTGCAGCAGAACCTGAAGCGCTGCCCGCACAACGGTCACATATACTCAGAGATTTCAGAAAAGCTCAACTTCTGTGGTTATTTACAGAACTGCAGAGCAGTGCCACACCAGGATAAAGCCCTTGAAGCCAGCTATCAGCAGTGCCAGGAAACCATCAGGTAACCATTGCGTTTCAGTTTCTGTTATTGATACATTTGTCATTTTGCAATCTCTCTCTACCTGTGTTCCTAGTTCATCTGGGTCTGAGCAGGTTGATTTTAAGTTCAACGATATTTTAGATAAAATTCTTGAGAGGCAGCCTCCCTCCACCAGCACAGTGGTGACAGACTTGACCATTGACATATCAGAGGAATAAACAGTGACTCACTTCAAGGTAAAAGTTCAGCTCATTTCAAACTTTCTAATGACAACCTGCATAGGAATGTCAAATTGAACCCTGTTTGTTATATCAAATGTAGCCACTGGTTCTGCTGCAGGTGCCGTCCCCTCGACACAAGTACCTTTGCCAAGTCTAAACAGGGAAACTTTCATGTTATTGGGCTGTTTTGTATTTAGAGTGTACAGAAGCAGACACCACTTCTGAGATGATCACACCAGGCTCATTGTCGGATCCTGAGACCCTGGCCCTTATTGACATCTGGGGGGAGGACGAGGTTCAGAGGCTGCTGAGAGACTTTGTCCACAACGGCCCCGTCTACATGGACATATCAGAAAAGTTGCGTGACAGGAAAAAGTATGTCTGTACCCCACACGTTTAAATTTGACACTTTATGATGTTTATACTTTTATGTTGATATTAACTTACAGAAACGTAGAAATACGCGTTTTCTAATCTAACCCCTAGCCACAATAGTGCATTCCAAAACATTTTCGGCCCACAATAATTTTTCTTCAAAATGGCTTCCTTTTCTGTCTGCTATTCTCAGATGTGGAAGAAAGGGATTGGAATACAAGTTCTACAATCAGTTGGAGCAAATACTTGGTCATGAAGCGGTCTCCATTGATGAGTATGATGAAAGAGACGCTCAAACAGTAGACCAGGACACAGGTCAGTGGTAGTACAGACGGTTATCTGTTCACATTGAAGACTCAGTCAATCCAATCAGCAGAGCTGTACCTAAGATCTGGAGGTTTCCAATGTATATGTCTCCCGGAGCAGGTGCTGATGGGATGAGATACACCCTGTGGTCGGAGCCCAAGACGCTGGCCATCATTGAGCTGTGGGGGAACGAGGAGGTCCAGACAAACCTCCGACATAGCGGAGAAGATGGCCACAATGGGGCACCTCAAAACGTCTGAGCAGTGCCACTCGAGGGTTAAGCGGCTGAGGAAAACCTACCGACGTGTCTCCACAGCTCGATGTAAGTGCAAAGCACAGATTATTTGTGGGTAAGGCGAGTCATGGTGCCTAAATTGGGACCTGTTACAAATGAACCCTTCACCTCCCACTGTTCTCCCTCTACCTCTGGCCGTACCTACAGAAACGGAGGGGAGCCCTTACTCTTCAGATACTACAGGTTCCTGGAGCCGGTGCTAGGCAATGACACTCTCTCCCCCGATGCAGAGATTGTTGATTTGTCTGATCCCAGATCCCACTGAGGAAGCAGATCAGGAAACATGTACAGTGCCTCCTCATCATCCTTACCCTCTAAGTCTAATGTAATTAGGGCCCTGTGTTTTTCCTGTGTCAGTGCCAAAAGTTGTTTGTCCTGGTCAGGTCAAATCAGGACCCTAGTCATAATCAATCTTCTAAAAATGTACTTAGTAGCCACCTAAAGCCTCCCAAAAACGTCTTGCGCAGATTAGGCCCTACCACTCATACCTTCCATATGTGTGTCTCATTTTTTTTTTTTGAACGCCAGGGCTCAGTCAGTTACGCTGTGACAGAGTCCAGCGGAAAGATGCCCTGGTCCGATCGGGAGACCCAGGCTCTGCTGGAGGTCTGGTGTGAGGACCACGTGCAGCTCTCCCCCTGCGGCTTTTTGAAGAACAAAGGCTTGCTATTATGCATATATTTGTGTATTTTATGTACATTTGTGTTTTAGCAAACTCTGTGCTTTTAGGCCTATTTTCAAGTGAACTAAATTTGATTTAAATTCCTTTGATGTGGGTTGATTTATCTGACTATTTGGCTACTGAATAATCTATGTTACTGTGGAATATCTTTCTCTCAAATGGGTTTTAACCTCTATCTAGGTTCACCGAAACACTGAGGTTTCTGTTGTTACCAGCTCTAACCACTGGGAGAAGACAAACAAAATCCTATTTTATTCTCAACAGATTGTCTGGAGCCCCACAGTAACTAGCCACTAGAATTCTGGAAGCACAGGCACCTACTTTTTGCTTACTCATATGTTATTTTTAGATAACACAGTGAGATAGCCGTTGAAACAAATCCTGTTCTCAGCATTGATTGTGTTGGTCGTTCCTCGGAATACCATTTGCATAGAGAGGAAACGTTGCATTGGCAGTGCATGCTTCAGTGCTCTGGGAGTGTTTATATCCCTGTGAGCTGAACACTTCATGACTGAGAGCTGTCCTTCATGACAACAGAACCCACAACAACCATGACTTTCATCACCATCTTCATCTGGACACTGGTCATCTGCTTTCAAGGTGAGAATTGTATTTGCTTGGTTTTATGTTAAACTATTTTGGTTTACTGAAATTATTTTATGATTTACACACTAAGATGTGTGAAAGGATTAAAGGAGGTACTTGCTAATTGGTTGAAGTATTTTTTTCAGAATCCAGAGGACAGTACACTTTGACTCAGACTCCTGCTGTGAAAGCTGTTCTCCCAGGACAGATGGTCTCTCTGGGGTGTAAAGCTAGCACCTATCCAGGTTGGAATTGTGATGGTTCAGGTAAACAGTGTCTAGCCTGGTATCAACAGAAAACTGGAGCAGCTCCTAAACTCCTAATTTACTATACAAGCACCCTACAGTCTGGGACTCCATCTAGATTCAGTGGCAGCGGATCTGGGATTGACTTCACTCTGACCATCAATGGAGTCCAGGCTGAAGATGCAGGGAATTACTACTGTCAGAGTTTAAACTGCAGTCCATGTGTGTTCACACAGTGATACAGAGTCGTACAAAAACCTCCCTCAGATTGTACAGTGACTGTATTGCTACAGCTGGGATCTACTGCAGGTGCTGAGGGGGAAGAGACAGTGACCTGGAATACTGACTGAACTAAAATACACTGAGCTAAATATAACAGTGAAACTTAATCTGTCAACCCATTTACTGTCATCAAAGCATTTCTGAAGTGGCCACCCATATACTGTCACCAAAGCATTCCTGAAGTGGCAACCCATTTACTGTCACCAAAGCATTCCTGAAGTGGCAACCCATTTCCTGTCACCAAAGCATTCCTGAAGTGGCAACCCATTTACTGTCATCAAAGCATTCCTGAAGTGGCAACCCATTTACTGTCATCAAAGCATTCCTGAAGTGGCAACCCATTTACTGTCACCAAAGCATTCCCATACATACTTATACATTCTAGGAGTTATATTATCTGTTGAAAGTATTAACCACCTTGAACGTTTTCCCCTAGATCCTACACATTTGACCAATTTGATAATTGATTATTCCACATCTGCTTTGAAAAATCTGGAATATTTCGAATGCAAACATTGCGTTATATGCATAATAATGTCTCATATTGTTTCAGAATAAATACCCCAGTCATGGCCCCCTGCTGAATAGTGCATTTCAATCAAGATTTCAACCATATTTATTGATGTTATAACATAGTAATAAACTCCATAAACCAGAGTACAAAGACCCTCAAGTCTAAACATCACCTGCACCCTAAATAGCCACCCTCTGGGTCCAGGATTGTCCATGTAGGAAGAAATTAACTGGTCCTGTGTGGCTCAGTTGGTAGAGCATGGCGCTTGAAACGCAAGGGTTGTGGGTTTGATTACTATGTGGACTCGTTGTATGCACTCACTACTGTAAATTGCTCTGAAGAAGAGCATCTGCTAAATTACTAAAATGTATCTGTTGCTCTCTCTCTTCACAGATCCCAGCATCAATCCTAAAGTTTGTACGGTTTCCCTGTGGGACCAAGAAAGTATGTTTGCATAGAGGACACTGCATTGGTAGCACATGTGCATAGCCCTGTGAGTTTAACACTTCATGACTGAGAGCTGTCCGTCATGACAACAGAACCCACATCAACCATGACTTTGATCCCCATCCTCATCTGGACACTTTCCCTCTGCTTTCAAGGTAATATAAATTACCCTGACAATATAAAGTCATTATTTTATGCTGTACTGGACAAATTAATGATTTCACCATCAGTGGAGTGGAGGCTGAAGATGCTGGAGATTACTACTGTAAGAGTTTACACATCCACAATAGTAAATATGTGGTCACACAGTGATACAGAGTCGTACAAAAACCTCCCTCAGTCAGACTGCACAGTGACTGTACTGCTACAACTGGGACCTACTGCAGGTTCTGAGGGGGAAGACAGTGACATGGAAGACTGATCAGTAGAGGTCAACTTTGAACACAGTTAGAAAGTATCATACAAATCGCACGTTCTCCAACGTCTTCGTCATCACCATCATCATCATTATTATCATCATCATGATCATGGCTGTAACTTGTTATATTGGTCTTGAACTAAAAGTGTATATACAATTTATTTGAAGTTTTGGAACATAATATCAGTCCATTTGCCGATCTACAGAAGTCAAAAGAAAAGTGATTTGTGTCACACCCTGATCTGTTTCACCTGTCCTTGTTGTTGTCTCCACCCCCTCCAGTTGTCGCTTGTTTCCCCCACATTTATGTAGAGACATACACTACACACTAGTATCAAAGTATAATATACGTTTTATCTTTCATTAATTACATGGTTGCATATCTGTTATGTCTCCCTCCCTGAATCCACCATAGAGGTTAAAACAGTCCACTCCCTCACATCTGGCCCAGTCCAGGGTATTGCAGGCAGTGAAACTGTTCAACTGGTAGCTGTAAGAGTGAAACTGAGATTTGCATAGACAGGGCTGGGTGGTTCTGCTTGTTCCAGAATAGAGCAGCACTGTCACCAGATGTTCACTCTGTTCCCAGGGGGGTTGGAGGTAGAGAAGACCTGGGGGAAAATAATGGAGACTACACATTGTTGAAAACCATTGCCAAAACATCTAATATAATAAAATCACATTAGGAATTAAACATTATAAATACAGTGCATTCAGACCCTTTGAGTAATTCCACATTTTATTACATTACTGTCAACATTTGGCCGGGTGGTTTCTGGGTTTTGACCACTAGAGGCTCCCATTGTGTTTTTTTTGTCTGATCCTTTCTTTTCTTTTTCCCTTGTTTCCAGTTATTAATTGCACCTGTGCCTCGTTTCCCTTGTATGTATTTAAACCCTTAGTTTTCCTTAGTTCTTTGCTCTGTGTTTGTATGTTAGCACCCTGCCTCAGTGAAGCTGTGTAACGTGCTTTGCTCCAGTTGGACTCTCTTGTGGAACTTTGTTTTGGGTATCGTTTATTCTTGGATTATTCTTTTGAGTCTACTTTTTGTGGAACTTCGTTTTGGGTATCGTTATTTTTGGATTATTCTTTTGAGACTATTTCTTGCTGTTACTTCTCTCCATGTATATTTACCTTTTTGTTCTGGTGGATTATTTTTGCCTGAAGTTATTTTTTGTCATCATTAAATATACCATCTCTATTACGGCTGTGTCTGCCTCATCTTCTGGGTTCTGCTGACTACTTGTGGCTCCGGGTGCTAAGTGACTGGTTCTCACACCGGAGACCCGAGTTCGCTACTGGGTCCTGACAGAAACACAGAGCCACGAACATGAACCCAGAGGCAGCCAGTACCCAGGAGCTTTTTGCCATGCTGTCCCACCATGAGGGGACTGTCCAACGCCACGAAGCCGCCCTGGTTCAGCAAGAGGCCTTGATGGTTAGACATTCTCAACTTCTGTCGGAAATGCTCACTTCCATAAGGCACATATCTGATCGACTTCCTCCGACAGCCGCTTCTGTCTCAGATTCCAGTGCCCGCGGCAGTTAACCCCCTGGCTGAACCTCGCCTTCCGCCTCCCCAACGGTTCTCAGGCGACCCGAGTGCTTGCAAGGGGTTTTTCACCCAGTGTTCTCTCTCCTTTGAGCTGCAACCCTCGTCATTTCCCACCGACCGGTCCAAGATCGCATACATCATCACCCTGCTGTCAGAAAGCCCTGGCCTGGGCCACTGCTGTGTGGGATGCCCAGAGTTCCTGCTGTGCCAGTTACTCCGCTTTTACTGAAGAATTCAAGCGAGTGTTCCAAGGTCCTACCAGCGGCCCTGACTCAGCCAAACAGCTTTTGACTCTCCGCCAAGGGCGGCGCAGCGTGACGGACTATGCCATTCAGTTCCGCACAGTGGCAGCAGCGAGTGGCTGGAACGACGAGGCGCTCACAGTGTGCTTTCTGAAGGGTCTCTGACGCTATCCAAGATGAACTGGCTACTCGGGAACCACCGGACAATCTCGAGTCCCTGATCAAGTTGGCCTCACGTATATACCAGCGCCTGAGAGAGTGAGAACTCAACCGTAGACCCCCCGCCCTAGCTCCCATCGGTCCCAGCTCCGAGCCCCAAACCTTTATCCCCGCTGGCCCCACCGGAACCCATGCAGATCGGACGCATCTCCCAGGCTGAAAGAGACCACCGGATGAGGGAACGATGCTGTCTATATTGCGGTAAACCGGGCCATTTCCGCTCTGCGTGTCCTGGGCTCCAGGGAAACGCACGGTCCCTTGCAGGCCTGGGGGGACTGTAACGGGAAACGTAACCTCCTCCCACCCATCCAACTCCCGTCTGCTCATTCCAGTCACCCTTTCCTGGGACAACCACGAGCTACCCCTTCAAGCCTTGGTGGACTCTGGAGCTGCAGGTAACTTTATGGACGGCATCTGGGCTAAGGAGAATGGCGTTCCCTCTGAACCTCTCACTGACCCCATGAGGGTTACTACGTTGGATGGAAGCCCTCTGGGATCTGGACTTGTTACCCGCGTCACTGCTCCCTTACGACTATCAGTTTCCCAACACCAGGAAGTGATAGACTTTCATCTGATCCCCTGTTCCGAGTTTCCTCTCGTCCTTGGCTACCCCTGGCTGCACAGCCATAACCCTCACATCGACTGGTCCGTGGGCACTGTCAAGCAGTGGGGTCCTACGTGCCAAGCCACTTGCATCTTCCAGAGTTCCCCGAGGTCTCCTCCCGAGTCTCTAGAATCCATCGACCTGTCCCGAGTTCCCGAGTGTTACCATGACCTCAAGCCGGTATTCAGCAAACAGAGGGCCGCCACACTACCACCCCATAGACCTTACGATTGCCCCATCAACCTGTTTCCAGGCACCTGCCCCCCCAGAGGTCGGATCTTTTCCCTATCTCCTCAACGAGCTGCTATGGATACCTACATCAAGGACGCACTGGCAGCAGGTTTCTGCGGTCTTATTGCCAGGACCGGCCAGGGGAGTGGGCGGCGTTCATCCCCTGGGAAGATATGGCCCAAAACTCGCTCCGCCACTCCTCCACTAACCTCTCCCCTTTCCAGTGCATACTGGGGTACCAGCCATTTCTGGCGCCTTGGCATCAGAGCCAGATCGAGGCTCCTGCGGTGAATGACTGGTTTAGGTGCTCGGGAAGAGACCTTGGAGGCCACCCATGTGCAACTGCAATGCGGCAGAAGGCGAACACCGCGGTATGTGGGGCCCTTTAAAGTCCTGAGGAGATTGAACGAGGTATGTTATAAGTTACAGCTTCCCCCAGATTACCGTGTTAACTCCTCGTTCCATGTGTGTCCCCTCAGGCCGGTGGTGGCTGGTCCACTCCAGGAGTCTGAGGTGCGGGAGGTTCCTCCGCCTCCTCTGGATATCGAGGGGGCCCCGGCGTATACTGTCCGAGCCATCATGGACTCAAGGCGGGGGGCCTCCAGTACCTCGTGGAGTGGGAGGGGTACAGTCTGGAGGAGAGATGCTGGGTGCCGGTGATATACATCCTAGACCCTTCGCCCTGCGACTCGTCCTCCGGGTCGTCCCCGAGGCCGGTGTCGGCGCGCGGGGGGTACTGTCACGACTTTAGCTGAAGTTGGTCCCTCTCCTTGTTCGGCCGGTTTTCGGCTGTCGACGGCACCGGTCTTCTAGCCGCCACCGATCCATTAATCATTTTTTGTTGGTTTTGTCTTCCTTTTTCACACACCTGTTTTTTTTTCTTCCTGTCATTAGATGTTCCTTATTTAACCCTCTGTTTCACCCATGTTTTTGTGCGTGATTGTTTGTTGGAGTTATGTTCCGTGTTCGAGTGATTGTTTGTCCACTCGTTTGGAAACTATTTGAGTAAAGTTTTTGAACACTAAAATGTTGTTGTCCTGCGCCTGACTCTGCCTTACCGGCATCATGGAGACCCTGACAATTGGCAGCACATGATTCAGGGCTCTGGGAGTGCTTATAGCCCTGTGAGTTTAACACTTCATGACAGAGAGCTGTCCTTCATGACAACAGAACCCACAACAACCATGACTTTTATCACCATCTTCATCTGGATATTTGTCCTCCATCTTCAAGGTAATATCATTTACAGAAAATGACCCTGTCAATAGTTACCTAACATTATTCAAGTAAATACCATTATGTCATTGTAAAGTAATTATTTTAGAAAGCAATGAGCCAATTAATGCATGATTTTAATGTTAATTACATTTATTTTTCAGAGTCCAGAGGCCAGGTCACTGTGACCCAGACTCCTGCAGTGAAAGCTGTTTCAGTGGGACACTTAGTCATTATCAGCTGTAAAACCAGCAGTGCTGTATACAGTGATATTTGTATTTTTTAGGGATCCCCATTAGCTGCTAACAAGGCAGCAGCTAATCTTCCTGGTGTCCAAACATATTAAAGGACTTAAATTACAAATAAATCAAAGATAAAACAGTACATGTAAAATTATTACACTCCTACATATATACAATACGAAATGTTTAATAACACTTTACAACAATATTACAACGCGTGCATGTGTCTGTACCTTTGTGTGTGTCTCTTCACAGTCCCTGTTGTTCCATAAAGTGTATTTTTTCCTGTAGTGTAAATCTGATTCAACTGCTTGCATCAGTTATCATAGAGCCATGTAGTAATGACTCTATGTAGTACTGTGCGCCTCCCATAGTCTGTTCTGGACTTGGGGACTGTGAAGAGACCTCTGGTGGCATGTCTTGTGGGGTATGCATGGGTGTCCGAGCTGTGTGCAAGTATTTTGAACAGACAGCTCGGTACATTCAGCTTGTCAACACCTCTTACAAAAACGAGTTGTGATGAAGTCAATCGCTCTTCCACTTTGAGCCATGAGAGATTGACATGCATATCATTAATGTTAGCTCTCCGTGTACTTTAAAGGCCAGCCGTGCTGCAATTTTCCTTAGTCCCTCTTTGTGGCACCTGACCCCACTACTGAACAGTAGTCTAGGTGTGACAAAACTAGGGTTGATAGTGTTGTTAAGAAGGCAGAGCAGCGCTTTATTATGCACAGACTTCTCCCCATCTTAGCTACTGTTGTATCAACATGTTTTGACCATGACAGTTTCCAATCCAGGGTTACTCCAAGCAGTTTAGTCACCTCAACTTGCTAAATTTCCACATTATTCATTATGAGATGTAGTTGATACACATGGACAGAGGTTGGCCTGGTATCAACAGAAACTTGGAGAAACTCCTAAACTCCTCACATATTTAGTACCCCTAACTCTGGGACTCCCTCTAGATTCAGTGGCAGTGGATCTGGGAGTGACTTCACTCTGACCATCAGTGGAGTCCAGGGAGAAGATGCAGGAGAATACTACTGTCAGAGTGAAAACTACCTGAACAGTCTGGTTATTAACACAGTGATATAGAGCCATACAAAAAACTCCCTCAGATTTCACAGTGACTGCTCTAGTTGGGTATGACTCCAGTAGTTGAGTGGGAAGAGACAGTGGCCGTGTCCGAATACCATACTAGCGTACTAAATAGTATGCAAAAAAACAACGTTTTATAGTATGTGGAATTTCGGGAAATAGGAGGTGTACTCCAAATGCTTCATCTAATATGCAAAAGAATTGACTCCCGTTATTCATTCATTTTGGTACAGCGCGTCAATTTATTTAATTATCAGCTGTTGTCGGAAAAGAGGAGTGAATTCTACTAGATCAAACACCGAAAATAGTATGCAGTTTAAGTATGTAGTACGCTAGTATGGATATATTCGTACATGGCCACTGACCTGGAACACTAACTGAACTAAAGTACACTGAGCTAACTACAGAGTGTACAAAACATTAGGAACACCTTTGTAATATGGAGTTGCACCTGCCTTTGCCATCAGAACAGCCTCAATTCATCTGGGAATGTAATCTACAAGGTGTTGAAAATGTTCTACAGGGACTCTGGCCCATGTTGACTCCAATGCTTCCCACGGTTGTGTCAAGTTGGCTGGATGTGCTTTGGTTGGGGCCCATTCTTGATAAAGACAGGAAACTGCTGAGCGTGAAAAACCCAGCAGTGTTGCAGATCTTGACACAGTCAAACCTGTGCACCTGGCACCTACTACCATACCCTGTTCAAAGGCGGTTGCATCTTGGTGACACCCAGCATCATAACCATGTCATAATATGTCATAAAAGTTGACATAACAGCTGACATAACTTGTTATAACCTGCCATAATTGTTAAGAACACTGTCATGACCCATATGCAAAGAACTGCAAAAATCACTGAAGCTGGAGACTCCTATCTCCCTCACTAGCTTTAAGCACCAGCTGACAGAGCAGCTCACAGATGACTGCACCTGTACATAGCCCATCAGTAAATAGCCCATCCAACTACCTCGTCCCCATACTGTATTTATTTATTTATCTTGCTCCTTTGCACCCCAGTATCTCTATTTGCACATTCATCTTCTGCACATCTACCATTCCAGTGTTTAATTGCTATATTGTAATTAGCTCGCCACCTATTTATTGCCTTACCTTCCTTATCTTACCTCATTTGCACTCACTGTATATAGACTTTTTGTTTTCTTTTTCTACTGTATTATTGACTGTATGTTTTGTTTATTCCATGTGTAACTCTGTGTTGTTGTATGTGTCAAACTGCTGTGCTTTATCTTGGCCAGGTCGCAGTTGTAAATGAGAACTTGTTCTCAACTAGCCTACCTGGTTAAATAAAGGTTAAATAAAAAATAAATCAAAATATGTTTACACCTGTTGTGACATATATTGTGTTATTTTATGGCTGGTTATCACACCTACATAAGCGTGTCAAAACCCACATTTATTCAAATGTGTTTTTTACCTCCCGAGAAGTTTCCTTTTGTTTGAAAGTTTGTTTCCTAAATCCTTTGTTGTTGTTGTAATGAAATCTTTACAGTCATGTTTTTTTAAATTGTATTTTAAATAACGTGTAGAAAATACATGTTATAACTCTGTCATGAAGCGTTATGACCATCCTGTGTCACTTTACTTGGACTAAGAAAATCTATTTTATGACACTGTCAAGAAGCATTATGACCATCATAATCGTATGAGCCAGATAGGTTTATCACAAACATGCCCTTATGTCAGTCAAAACCCCAGTCTCTGTAAGGTCCCTCTGTCGAAGAGTGAATTCCAAGTAAAAATTCAACCATTGTACTTTCTGACAATGTCGAAACACATCAGATTTTGTTTTATTGAACCTGCTATCATAATAAAGGCATTTTAACTATATAAAGAGTACCTTGGTCCTCCTAGTTTTGATGAACAATTCAACCATATTGTTGAGAAGATGATTGTAAACCGTTAAAACAACACCTAATTCCTGCCACAACCTGCTTAAATCTTCCAGCACCTTCCCAGTCTTTAATTGATTCCAGCAGAGGCATGTTCACCAAACAAGACCATGATTGTTTGGACAATCAGCTCTCAACCTTTTTAAAGGTCTGCTGCTCACACAGATTTATTCAACTACAGTTTCCCTGTGGGACCATGAAGTCTGGTTGCATAGAGAGGACACTTTGCATTGGCAGCACATGCTTCAGTTGTCTGGGAGTGTTTATAGCCCTGTGAGTTTAACACTTCATGACGGAGAGCTGTCCTTCATGACAACAGAACCCACAACAACCATGACATTTATCACCATCTTCATCTGGACACCTGCTCTCTGCTTTCAGGAAAAAAAGGTCGACCTCAGACATTAGAATCATGTCAGTAACAGTAATACCTGTCTTTAGTAATACCCATCTTATATGTCATCTATTAAATGGTGGTTTATTCATTGTAAGAAAGTCCCCTTCCTTGAATCCACCATAGAGGTTACAGTAAAACTAGTCCACCCACTCTCATCTGGCCCAGTCCAGGCAGTGGAACTGAAACTAGACTGGTAGCTGTGGGAGTGAAACAGATTTGCATAGACAGAGCTGGGTAGGTGCATGTCTGACATCAATGGAGAGCCTTCATGGAGAAGCTGGGGGTCACGGTCAGCCTCACATCTAGGTAGCGGCCTCAGTCCAACGGGCAGGTGGAGAGGACCAACTAGGAGCTGGGGAGGTTCCTGATGCGTCACTGTCAGGACCGGCAGGGAGAGGGGGCCCGGTTCCTTCCCTGGGCGGAATACGCCCAGAACTCACTTTGTAACTCTCCCATCCAGTGTGTCCTGAGGTACCAGCTGGCGCTGACCTCGTGGACACTGAGCCATACCGAAGCCCCTGTGGTGGACGTGTGGTTCTGGCGCACAGAGGAGATTTGGGACGCTGCCCACGTGAGGCTCCAACGCACCCTCCGCTGCCAGAAGTAGCAGTGAGGCACCTGTATTCCCTCCATGTGATTGCGTCTCCACCAGAAACCTCCTGCTCCGCCTGCCCTGCCGGAAGCTGAGCCCCCGGTTTGTGGGGCCATTCAAAGTCCTCCGGAGGGTCAATGTGGTAATTTACCGATTACAGCTACCCACTAACTACCGGATCTCACCCTCTTTTCACGTTTCCCTCCTTAGAATGGTGGTTCCTGGCCCCCTGGCTGATACCGTCCCCACATTGAGGGAAGCCCCACCTATGCCGACAGATCCCTCCTGGGGGTTGGCTCAGTACCTGATAGACTGGGAGGGGGTATGGTCCGGAGGAGCGGTGTTGTGTTCCGGTGGACAACATTTTAGATCGCAACATCATCCGAGAGTTCCATCTTCGCCGTCCGGACCGGCCCGCTCCTTGCCCTTGGGGCCGTCCTCCTGGCCAGCATCATCCAATGTCCTACTGGCTTTAGTTTAGAGAAGTGTTCCCTAACTAATTTGAGGAACTTACATACGAGTCCAAGCATAATTGAACTGACAGTTATGGCTGTATTCAATCTGAATCGCTGAAGACTTTACATTTTAATTGGGCTTTAGTTGAATAGAGCCCTTCATCTGATATTAAAGTTAAAATTGTGTGGCAGAAGAGTTGTCATATACAATATATTAGAGTAAAAAGTTGCTGTTTGCTATAAAAGCTAACATGTGGAGGATAAAATACATGCTTAATGATGGGAGCTTACTTGGAAACTGAAATAGATTTGAAACATGAATATAAATATGCCCGCTAGAGTGTATCAACATTTGGGTTTAACACTTTGACAACAGAACCCACAACAATGACTTTGATCACCATCTTGAGCCTCTGTTCAATTTGTATCGCTGAAGCGTTACAGATTGCGCGATAGAAATGTAAAGATAATTTCCGATTGAGCTGACATATTACATTTACTTCACTTAGCAGATGCTCTTACAGGAGCAATTAGGGTTAAGTGCCTTACTCAAGGGCACATCGAAATATATTTCACATAGTTTTCTCTGTGATTCAATTCAGCTACGTTTCGATTACTGGCCAAACGCTCTTAACCACTAGGCTACCTGCTGCCCCATATGCAGTGTTTACCGTGAATGCCGTCTCCGCTAACACAGGAACATTGCCTTTAAATTTCAATCACGCTGTAATGCTGAACTTCCACAATACGGATTGAATAGATCACTTCATCTTGACGCTTGCCATTTGCTTTCAAGGTAAAGTTGCTGTTGAATTCTAAAGCATATTATGTTCCACAAAACTGAACTTAAATTGAATCTGAACCTTTTTATTTTAGTATTATCATTATTTAAAAAATTATTATTGAATATTTAAAACATACAATCTACTTGCAGTGAAGCCACTCAACATCTGCATCCCATTAGTAATTAAATAAAAACAATTCTGCAATCTACACACAATACCCCATAATGATAGAGCAAAAACAGGTTTGAAGAAATGTTTGCAAATGTATTAAAAATAAAACATTTAATTACCTTATTTAAGTTTTCAGACCCTTTCTATGAGACTCGAAATTGAGCTCAGGTATATCCTATTTCCATTGATCATCCTTGAGATGTTTTTACAACTTGATTGGAATCCACCTGTGGTCAATTTAATTGATTGGACATGATTTGGAAAGGCACACACCTGTCTATATAAGGTCGCACAGTTGACAGTGCATGTCAGAGCTAAAACCAAGCCATGAGGTCGAAGGAATTGTCCGTAGAGCTCTGAGACAGGATTGTGTCGAGGCACAGATCTGGGAAAGGGTACCAAACATTTCTGTAGTATTGAAGGTCCCCAATAACACATTGGCCTCCATCATTCTTAAATGGAAGAAGTTTGGAACCACCAAGACTCTTCCTAGAGCTGGCCGCCCGGCCAAACTTAGCAATCGGGGGAGAAGGGCCATGGTCAGGGAGGTGACCAAGAACCCGATGGTCACTCTGACAGAGCTCCAGAGTTCTTCTGTGGAGATGGGGGAATCTTCCAGAAGGACAACCATCTCTGCAGCATTCCACCAATCAGGCCTTTATGGTAGAGTGGCCAGACGGAAGCCACTCCTCTGTAAAAGGCACATGACAGCCCGCTTGGAGTTTACCAAAAGACATCTAAAAACTATCAGACCATGAGAAACAAGATTCTCTGGTCTGATTAAACCAAGGCACTATCCCTACGGTGAAGCATGGTAGTGGCAGCACCATGCTGTGGGATGTTTTTCAGGATTGACTAAGCAAAGTACAGAAAGATCCTTGATGACTTGCTCCAGAGCTCTCAGGACCTCGGACTGTGGCAAAGGTTCACCTTCCAACAGGACAACCGCCCCTAAGCACATAGCCAAGACAACACAGGAGTGGCTTCGGGACAAGTTTGTGAATGTTCTTGAGTGGCCCACCCAGAGCCCGGACTTAAACCTGATCGAACATCTTTGGAGAGACCTGAAAATAGCTGTGCAGCAACGCTCCCCATCCAACCTGACAGAACTTGAGAGGATGTGCAGAGAAGAATGGGAAAAACTCCCCAAATACAGGTGTGCCAAGCCTGTAGCGTCATTCCCAAGAAGATTCAAGGCTTTAATCGCTGCCAAAGGTGCTTCAACAAAGTACTGAGTAAAGGGTCTGAACACTTATGTAAATGTAGGTATTTGCATAGAGAGGACACTTTGCATTGACAGCACATGCTTCAGTGGTCTGGGAGTTTTTATAGCCCTGTGAGTTTAACACTTCATGACTGAGAGCTGTCCTTCATGACAACAGAACCCACAACAACCATGACTTTTATCACCATCCTCATCTGGACCATGGCCCTCTGCTTTCAAGGTTACAATGTTAAGATTTTTTCATATTGTAAAGATCATTCAAGCTACACAAATGAATAATATATATGGCTTTAATATGTATATTCAGAACAATTTATTACAATATGTATTTAATAATAAATTGTGTTTTCATTCTATTTTTCAGAATCTAGTGGACAGATCACTGTGACTCAGACTCCTGCAGTGAAAGCTGTTCTCCCAGGACAGACAGTCTCTCTGAACTGTAAAACAAGCAGTAATGTGCATGGAAATAACCATCTAGCCTGGTACCAACAGAAACCTGGAGGAGCTCCTAAACTCCTTATTTACTGTACAAGCACCCTACAGTCTGGGACTCCATCTAGATTCAGTGGCAGTGGAACTGGGAGTGACTTCACTCTGACCATCAGTGGAGTCCAGGCTGAAGATGCAGGAGATTACTACTGTCAGAGTTACCACAGTAGTGGAGTGTCCACACAGTGATACAGAGCCGTACAAAAACCTCCCTCAGTCAGACTGCACAGTGACTGTACTGCTACAGCTGGGACCTACTGCAGGTGCTGAGGGGAGGAGATGATCCAGTACAATGACACAGTGTGTAGTAGAGCTGAACAACAATAGAGTCAAACTAGAGATATGTCATAACTGATCACTAAATGTTTCTCCTGACCATTAACTACACGTTGACTCTGTTGAGTAACTCAAGGAAAACCATCAACCAATCTGAAGGGAGATGATGTGTAATGATCAATACCTCTAAAGATGACCTGGGGTTTGAATATACTCCTGGAGTCAGAGAGTCAGGGTGAACAGGCTGTCCATCTCCAAAACCCTGGGACTATTTTCCTGCTTCTTGGTGGTCCCGTCCACTTTCCAGCTCATGGCCAGGCACATCAGTGTGGTTGTTGTCTTACTGGACAGCTCCTCACTAGAGGGGGACAGGACGGTCAGTGTTGGAGAAACACAACACATCAACTACATCAAAATAAAGCACGTTGGAAATGACTTCTAAAACTGTATATGAATATAAAAGTTAGATTGCTAAAACATGTTAAGAAAACACAAACAGCAATTTTATATAAAGCAGATTACAAGTACAAAGTATACAAGTGATCGGCAATGAAAAGCCAACTGACATTTACTCATGAGGTGCTGACCTGTTGCACCCTCTGCAACCACTGTGATTATTATTATCTGACCCTGCTGGTCATCTATGATCTTGGCCATGTTCTGTTATAATCTCCACCAGGCACAGCCAGAAGAGGACTAGCCACCCCTCATAGCCTGGTTCCTCTCTAGGTTTGTTCCTAGGTTCTGGCCTTTCTAGGGAGTTTTTCCTAGCCACCGTTCTTCTACACCTGCATTGCTTGCTGTTTGGGGTTTTAGGCTGGGTTTCTGTACATCACTTTGTGACATTAGCTTATGTAAGAAGGGCGTTATAAATACATTTGATTGATTGATTGACAAGCAGAAAGCATACAAGTATGACGTGTTTAACTTTAGCATTACTTTGTCATACAGATATTTCTTTAGGAACGTATCTGATCAGAATACTCATATTTATAATATTTGCACAAGAGGTTTGATACAAACATAACGGAAACCCTTTAGCTTCACATTAACAATGTGGCTATCATAAACTCAATGCAATGATGACTACAATAACAGATAACATAGTTATTGTACCAGAATTATAGTTCTGTAGTCTGCAATCACACAGATAAATGCCTACAATTTGACATTTTGATTTAATAAACTGTTATTTCAAAGAAGGCTCAGTCAACAGCAACGTAGAACAATATATATATATATATATATATATATTCATATCTCAAATAGTAATATTTTAATGGAGACAGTTTAAGAAAGTGAAATACAAAAAATGTAATGAGATATAAATATCAAGAGAGCTTGTGATCCACTGATTACCAACATAAAGTCTGGTGCCGCTACCAAAGTGATACAATCCTTATTACTGCTTGTACATAAACCTCCCACCCAGGTGAATCTATTAACCCTAACCCTATCGCCAACCTTAACCTTAACCCTTATCCTAACCCTAAACTTAACCCATACCCTAACCCTAGCACAGTGGTCTAAGGCACATTTGTTACAATTATTTTTCATTTTTTACTTATCTATTATTTTTCTTAAAACTGCATTGTCGGTTATGGGCTTGTAGTAAGCATTTCACTGTTGTATTCGGCCCATGTGACAAATAACATTTGATTTGGTTTGATTTGCATCTCATTGCTAGAGGCGTCACTACAGACCCTGGTTCAATTCCAGGCTGTATCACAACCGGCCATGATTGGGAGTCCCATAGGGCGGTGCACAGTTGGCACAGCGTTATCCGGGTTAGGCTTTGGCAGGGGTAGGCCGTCATTGTAAATAATAATTTGTTCTTAACTGACTTGCCTAGTTAAATAACGGTTAAATATATATATATATATTATATATTAAACCGTACCTTTATTGTAAACCTAACCCTAACCGTAACCTTAACCAGCAGTTGCTTATCAACAGATAGTTTGTTGATAGTATGACCATCTGTAGAGCAGTTACAGATGGAATATCTGGACTACCCAATTAAAGTGTTCTCTACAGACTATTAGTAACATTTCAACAAACGATCTACTAACTCTAACCCAACGTCAAACAACATCAAAAGGTGAATAAAACAGTTAATTTTGGTGTTTACTTACTTCCAATATCTAGTCTGGTGCCGCTAGCAAAAGTCCACCACAGAGATACAATCGCTGGTACAAAAAACCTCTCTGTGTTGTGATGCTGCAGCTGTAACAGTGAAGATCACTCATACAGAAGCATAATAAACACAAATACACTTTAACATCTTCCAGGTAGAACAAACACTTCATATGAGCTGTTGATTCAATTCATAAAAATCTATATATTTGTTTTTTGTCTGTCTTCTGTGTATCAGATATCTTCTTAGGAACAGCACAGTCAGTGTTCAACATTAAATCCAGCATTTGTGTTCCTCCATTTTGTCCATGTGAAAGAGAGGAGAAAAAGCAACAATTGAGACATGGATTGTGTATGTGTGCCATTCAGAGGGTGACTAGGCAAGACAAAATATGTAAGTTCCTTTGAACGGGGTCTGCTAGCAAATGCCAGGCGTACCGGTTTGTGTCAAGAACGGCAATGCTGCTGGGTTTTTCACGCTCAACAGTTTCCCGTTTGTATCAAGAATGGTCCACCACCCAAAGGATATCCAACTAACTTGACACAACTGTGGGAGGCATTGCAGTCAACATGGGCCAGCATCCCTGTGGAACGCTTTCGACACCTTGTAGAGTCCATCCCCTGATGAATTGAGGCTGATCTGAGGGGTTGCAATATAAGGAAGGTGTTCTTAATGTTTTGTACATTCAGTGTAGAGCCGTACAAAAACCTCCCTCAGATTACACAGTGACTGCACAAATTGGGGATAATAGCAGGTGCTGAGGGGGAAAAGACAATGAGATGGAACACTGACTGAACTAAAATACACTGAGGTAAGTATATATCAGTAATGTAGCCTAGTGGTTAGAGTGTTGGACTTGTTACTGGCAATGGTTGCAAGGTCAAATCCCTGAGCTGACAAGGTAAAAATCTGTTGTTCTGCCCCGGAACAAGGCAGTTAACCCACTGTTCCTAGGCCGTCATAGAAAATAAGAATTTGTTCTTAACTGACTTGCCTAGTTAAATGAAATAAAATGTCAACATATCCACTGTCAAATCTCTAGATTGCGTGAGTCTTCCTACACTTTGCTATTGCAAACCTGAATTATTTAATTATGCAAACAGTGCCTTAACATCAGGGTTGGGGAGTAAAGGATCACATGTAATCCGTTACATGTAAGGGATTATAAAAAAAACGGTAACTGTAATCCGTTACTTACCAGCAAAAATATTGTAATCAGATTACAGATACTTCTGAAAAACTAGATGAAAACCTTTGACACTTTTTTTGACACTGTTTTCTCAATGACATTTGAATCAGCAATGAAAAAAGGCACAAGTTTAAGTTTGTTCCACCTGAGCGAGTCTGACCACAAATTAGAGATCACTATGATAACACCAAATGTGTTTGATCGATCGCGGGAAAAGCACACAAATAGGCTTTTGCAGGCTACAGTCCAAGGTATGTCTTCCAATGGTGCGACTGCTGTCGGCATCCAAAAATGATCCAACTTGAATAAATGCTTGGAGGTAAGGATGACAGCAGTGGTGTAGTCTACGGCGATACAGATATCACTTATTATTGATAGCTTCAAAGCGCATTGATGTTAATCACACTGCTGCTCTCTAATTTATCTATTTGAATTACGGATTGTGGTCGCTGTGGATGGCTGTTTAAAAAATCTGAATGTGTATAACTTCAAGAAGTTTAAGCTGCCTATTAATCATTGCTATTGAAACCAGTGGACAGACAGTGAAGAACGCGCTCTTGCAACAGCTGCATAGTGCGGATCCCAGCCTATAGAATAAAAGTGTGGCTTTTATTGCTCAATCTAACTCATGCTGATAAAAAAAATCCATAGGCCTAATGGACACATGCTCAAACTAATACACTTTTGATAGACTTAAAGGGGCAATCTGTAGTTGCTACATCAGTTTTTTACTTATAAATTATATATATAATATATATAAGGACCAGTCAAAGGTGTGCCAAGAGTGTGCAAAGCTGTCCTCAAGGCAAAGGGTGGCTACTTTGAATAATCTAAAATCTAAAATATATTTTGATTTGTTTAACAATGTTATATATGTATGTGTCATGGAATGTATAGACATTATGGACAGCATGTGGATAGAACATTTAGTATTCATTTAGTAACATTTAGTAAGGTGCAGGGTTGAGTAACCGGGTGTTAGCCGGCTAGTAACAGTGACTAAGTTCAGGGTAGGGTATTGGGTGGATTCCAGCTAGTGATGGCTATTTAACAGTCTGATGGCCTTGAGATAAAAGCAGTTTTTCAGTCTCTCGGCCCCAGCTGTGATGCACCTGTACTGACCTCATCCTTCCGGGGTGAACAGGCCGTTTCTCTGGTGTTTGATGTCCTTGACGATCTTCTTGGCCTTCCTGTGACATCAGTGCTGTAGATGTCCTTGGAGGTCAGGCAGTGTGCCCCCGGTGATGCATTGGGCAGACCGCACCACCCTCTGGAGAGCCCTGCGGTTGCGGGCGGTAAGGTTGCCTTACCAGGCGTTGATACATCCCGACAGGATGCTCTCAATGGTGCATCTGTAGAAAGAGATAAAAATAGATTGAATATGTCCGTAAACACTCCAGCCAACTGGTCTGCACAGCCCAATTCAGATTTTCTTTTCATTAGTTGGTCTTCTGACCAGTCAAATCAGCTCTGATGTCAAAAGATCTGATGTGATTGGTCAAAAGACAGATGAGTAGGAAAAATATCAGAATTGGGCTGCCTGTGTAGACTCTGTTTCAGAGTCCAGAGGCCAGATCACTGTGACTCAGACTCCTGCAGTGAAAACTGTTTCAGTGGGTCTCTCAGTCAGTCTCAGCTGTAAGACCAGCAGTGCTCTATACAGTAACAGCAATGGACAGCAGTTGGCCTGGTATCAACAGAAACCCGGAGGAGCTCCTAAACTCCTTATTTACTATGCTACAAAACTTCAGTCTGGGATTCCATCTAGATTCAGTGGTAGTGGACCTGGGAGTGACTTCACTCTGACCGTCAGTGGAGTCCAGGCTGAAGATGCAGGAGATTACTACTGTCAGAGTTTCCACTATCCCAATAGTAAACTTGTGTTCACACAGTGATACAGAGCTGTACAAAAACCTCCCTCAGTCAGACTGCACAGTGACTGTACTGCTACAGCTGGGACCTACTGCAGGTGCTGAGAGGGAAGAGACAGTGACATGGAACACTAATCAGCGAGGAAACCATGAGTATTCAAATCACACGTTCTCCATCATAATCATCGTGGTTGTAGCTCGTTATACTTGTCATGACCTGAACGGTCATCTAAAAATTGTTTGAGGTTTTGAAAAAAACAATACCAATCCAAATGCAAAGTTAGAAGTAACATAAAAGGTGCTATAACCTCAACATTACTTCAATGTTACTACAAAGTTACTTCAACGTTAAAATCACTTCAGCCCCCAAACCAAGTCCACAAATTGAGCTCACAACCAAATGTCTGATTTAAATGGATTTTATCTTACAGCATTATATTAACTTTTTTGATGAGCAGGTTCCTGACTGTTAGATCTGTGAATGAGACATGATGCTGGGTTCAAACATGAGACACATGTACACTACATACACTGTCTACATAAAGTCTAATATCCATTTTATCTGTCATTAATTACATGGTGGCATATCTGTTGTCTCCCTTCCTGAATCCACCATAGAGGTTAAAACCAACCCACTCCCTCACATCTGGCCCTGTCCAAGGTACATCAGGCAGTGAAACTGCTAGACTGGTAGCTGTGAGAGTGAAACTGAGATTTGCATTGACAGGGTTGGGTGCATGTCCCATAATAGTGCAGCACTGTATCCATATTCGGAATTAAACATTATAAATATATATGTTATGGAAAGTAACTGTTTAGCAGTGTGCGTTCTGAGAGCAGGTTCATTATCAAATATCACTAATTATTATCACTGGTATTGGTGCTACAGTATAACAGGATCATTCAGTTGTAGAAATGATTGCAGAGTATTTGTTGGATCAGATGCCCTGTTTAATTCTGTTTGAAAACATGAGAGTAGCTATATGCTACAATGCTGAAATTATAAAAGAAGCTAATTGGTATAAATTAGTTTTAAATGTGCTGCCTATTTATGAGACAACTGGAACTTTTTGGGGTATTTATTTTCTCCAATTAAAGTTTAATTTGAACTTAGAGGCAAGAAGACATGCAAAACATAATACAATGTGGACTGATAGTGTTGAAGTACTAGTATAATACAATAGATTCTGATAGTACTGAAATACTAGTATAATACAATAGAGAATGATAGAACTGAAGTACTAGTATAATAAAATAGAGAATGATAGTACTGAAGTACTAGTATAATACAATAGAGACTGATAGTACTGAAGTGCTTGTATAATACAATAGAGAATGATAGTACCTAAGTACTAGTATAATACAATAGGGACTGGTAGTACTGAAGTACTAGTATAATACAATAGAGACTGATAGTACTGAAGTGCTTGTATAATACAATAGAGAATGATAGTACCTAAGTACTAGTATAATACAATAGGGACTGGTAGTACTGAAGTACTAGTATAATACAATAGAGAATGATAGTAATGAAGTACTAGTATAATACAATAGAGAATGATAGTACTGATGTACTAGTATAATAAAATAGAGAATGAGAGTACTGAAGTACTAGTATAATACAATAGGGACTAACGGTGTTGAAGTACTAGTATAATACAATACAGACTGATAGTACTAAAGTGCTTGTATAATACAATAGAGAATGATAGTACCTAAGTACTAGTAGAATACAATAAGGACTGATAGTACTGAAGAACTAGTATAAGACAATAGGGACTGATAGTACTGAAGTATTAGTATACTACAATAGGGAATAATAGTACTGATGTACTAGTACAATACAATAGGGACTGATAGTTCCGAAGTACTAGGATAATACAATATAGACTGAGAGTACTGAAGTACTCGTACAATACAATAGGGACTAAATGTACTGAAGAACTAGTATAATACAATAGAGAACGATAGTACTGAAGTACTAGTATAATACAATAGGCACTGATTGAACTGAAGTACTAGTATAATACCATAGGGACTGATATAACTGAAGTACTAGTATAATACAATGGGGACTGATAGTGCTGAAGTACTAGTATAATACAATAGGGACTAATAGTACTGAAGTACTAGTACAATACAATAGGGACTGATAGTACTGAAGTACTAGGATAATACAATAGGGACTGATAGTACTGAAGTACTAGTATAATACCGTAAGGACTGATAGAACTGAAGTACTAGTATAACACAATAGGGACTAATAGTACTGATGTACTAGTACAATACAATAGGGACTGATATTACTGACGTACTAGGATAATACAATAGGGACTGATAGTACTGAAGTACTAGTATAATACTATAGGGACTGATAGAACTGAAGTACTAGTATAATACAATAGAGACTGATAGAGCTGAAGTACTGGTATAATACAATTGGGACTAAGAGTACTAAGGTACTAGTATAAGACAATAGGGACTAATTGTACTGAAGTACTAGTGTAATACAATAGAGTCTGATAGTACTGAAGTACTAGTATAATACCATAGGGACTGATACAACTGAAGCACTAGTATAATACAATAGGGACTGATAGTTCTGAAGCAATAGAATAATACAATAGGGACTGATAATCCTGGGTTATGAGTGTATTCCACTGACACACTTAGATAATTACATTTTATATTGGATCACTGATTTCCAGTATAAGGTATTTAAAACATGATCAAATATTCTGCGTCTGTATTCTCTGTATATCATTAAATAGATAACAGTTATGAATGTGGGTACTACCAGTAACACTATTTACATATGACACTTTGCATTGGCAGCACATGATTCATTGGTCTGGGAGTGTTTATAGCCCTGTGAGTTTAACACTTCATGACTGAGAGCTGTCCTTCACGACAACAGAATCCACTAGAACCATGACTTTTATCACCATCTTCATCTGGATATTTGCCCTCTGTCTCGAAGGTAATCTCAATAATCATCATTTACCAATATTTGTTGAATACTTCAATGGAAGGAAATCATCATAAGTAAATATCTGAATAATTTCTGGAAATATTTTATTCCTTCCCTTCAGAATCTAGAGGACAGTACACTCTGACTCAGACTCCTTCAGTGAAACCCGTTCTCCCAGGACAGACAGTCTCTCTGAACTGTAAAACGAGCAGTGATGTGTATCCTAACTGTGGTTCATCTATGCCCTGTATGGCCTGGTACCAACAGAAACCTGGATCCTTTCCCAAACTCCTTATTTATCAAGGAAGTACTCTTAACTCTGGGACTCCATCTAGATTCAGAGGCAGTGGATCTGGGAGTGACTTCACTCTGACCATCAGTGGAGTCCAGGCTGAAGATGCAGGAGATTACTACTGTCAGAGTTTACACTATCCCAACAGTGTCTGGGTTTTCACACAGTGATACAGAGCCGTACAAAAACCTCCCTCAGTCAGACTGCACAGTGACTGTACTGCTACAGCTGGGACCTACTGCAGGTGCTGAGGGGAGGAGATGATCCAGTACAATGACACAGTGTGTAGTAGAGCTGAACAACAATAGAGTCAAACTAGAGCTATGTCTAGAAGACCTTTGATCATAACTGATCACTAAATGTTTCTCCTGACCATTAACTACATGTTGACTCTGTTGAGTAACTCAAGGAAAACCATCAACCAATCTGAATAGAGATGATGTGCAATGATCAAACCCTTAAAGATGACCTGTGTTTTGAATAGCTAGAATTGAATCAACATGATTCAAACACATACAATAAAGCCCCTAAACATTACCCATACATCCTCCCTCACACCACCATGGTAGTTCCAGAGAGCAGCAGATGAACCAGGAGACTGGAGACATCAGAGCTCTGGAGATCTCCCCTTTAGACCAGAGTCAGTCAGTCAGCATCACACAGTCCACACACAGACTGCAGTTACTGACCCTGACCACTGGTAGGAGAAAGAAAGCAGGTACTATCTGTTCTGGTTGCACAGTAATAACAATATTCTCAATTTGTAGATGTCTCTAATTAAATTATCAGTCCCCAATAAGCACTTATATCAGAAACCATGTCAGTTACATAGCTATCATGTTTCTACACCACATCCCACAATATGTATTAATAAGTTGAATTGTTCAGGAAGACTATTTAAGCAATAAGGTCCGAGGAGTTGTGGTATATGGCCAGTATATCGCGGCTAAGGGCAGTTCTTACGCACGTCGCAACGAGGAGTGCCTAGACAGAGCCCTTAGCCATGGTATATTGGCCATATCTATGCGGTCTGGTATACCACGGCTGTCAGCCAATCAGCATTCAGGGCTCGAACCACCCAGGTTCTAATGACATATAAGACACTTTGCTTTGAGATTATATAACATGACTATAAGTCACTTAAACGACAGAAGGTTCTGTCGAGGCATAGCCTTTCTCCTGCCACACCCAGCTAGTGCCTTCCAGAACGTTCCCAGCCTTTGATTGAATCCAGATGAGGCTCATTTACCAATCAAGGCCATGATTGGCTGGACAATCAGCCTCAACCTTTAAAATACTTCTGTTCATACAGATCCCTTCAACGCCCAGTTGTTTTAAACGAGTGTGGAGGACGATGAGAGGTTGATATTCTGTCAGATGGGACGATGGAGGACAAGAAAAAAAGGAAAAATATTATGAATAAATATGGAGTGGGGGATTGTATTAGCCTTCTGGAATATCTGGTGGAGGAGAAGATGATGGACAAGGAAAAAAGTAAAAACATGGAATATGTTTTCAGGAAATATGGAATGAAGGATCGCACAGAACTTTTGGAAGAGCTTGAGGAGGAATTGGAAAGTGGCAGGTGTAGTGATGACTGCTGAGAAGAAGTTGAGTGTAGATAGAAGTAGTGAGGAAGGTGGGTGTTAAGTGCAAAAACAAGGATACATTCTCCAGTAGTTCAGAGATGGAACTTGTTGAAGGTGAGGGTGAAGTACCTGCGGCGAGGATCACCTAGTTCGGGCCTCGTCCCAATATGATAAGGATGATTTTGCTGTTTGGCGGATACATATGTGCTGTCAGGCTGGGTGGAGGAGAGGTTGGGGACTGTTGAGCTGGTGAAGGTAACTCAGAATGGATTCCTGATGATTTATTGTGTTTCCTCCGCCCAGAGGGAGAGGGCGCTCCGGATTACGAGATTAGGGACAAGAATTGTGACGTGATTTTCTTTGCGGAGCAGGGCCTCGTTGAAGGGAGTGATAACTGGGGTGGAAATAAGTGGAGGAGGAGCAGTTGAAATTGAAGACTCCTGGTGTCTGTGACGCCCGCCGTTTGGTGATGCGTAGATCCGGTGGGGAAACAAAGACATTATCTGTCATGCTGAGGTTTGATGCAGAGTCGTTACCAGATAAAGTCAAGGTAGGAAGTGTCAGTTATCCCAGGAGAGCATAGGTTCCGAATATATTACTGTGTTTTAGGTGTCAAGGTTATGGGCATATTGTAGCAGTGTGTAAGAGGGAGATGCCTAGATGTGAGCAGTGTGCAGAAGGGCTTGAGACAAAGGAATGTGTGGTATCTGTGAAGAAAGTTGTGTGTGTTAGTTGTGGGGGTGTCCGGTGAGAGAAAGGCAGATTGAGGTTGCCAGGGTTAGAGAAGTACAGAAAGTGTGCTGTATTGAAGAGAGTGGTAGAGGAAGATGGGTACAGGGTGAGGGATCCTGAGAGGATTCCTATGAGTAGGCAGAGAACAAGAGAGAGTGATTGGAGGAATATGTGCTTCAGTAAGGTGGGCTTTTTTTTTAGCATTTATAGCCATGGTTGTTAATTGTACTGCAGAAATGGATTGAAAGTCACAGAAAATAGTGGTTGTGGTGGCAGCGGATTGTGAGGATTTACAGCAGAACAGCTGCAGGGGGTGTTGAGTGGTAGTGATATGTCCTCTCAGACCATTGGTCTAAAGTAGGACTAGGTAGGGTTAAATAGTGGAATGGGTGGTGGATTCTTTAGAGAGAGCTAATAGTTGGTGGGGTCATTGTCCTTTTCCTGTTTCCCAGTGTAGTATTATTGTATAAAATAATATAATGTAGGTAGGCAGTGAGTGGCCTCACACACCAGTACAGTAGGTGGCGATGTATGCAACTAAAATTGGATGTGATCCGCCAATCAAATCCCCCAAAATAAAAAGATCCCTTCAACTACAGTATCCTTGTGGGACCAAAAAAGTATGTTTGCATAGTAAGGACACTTTGCATTAGCAGCACATGCCTCTGTGCTCCGGTAGTGTTTATATCCCTTTGAGTTTAACACTTCATGACTGAGAGCTGTCCTTCATGACAACAGAACCCACAACAACCATGACTTTTATCACCATCCTCAGAATCACACTTGCTTTCAACTTCAGGGTAAAAAAAATGTTTTTGTTAAATGTTTGTATACTGAAAAGTAAACAGTGAGTAAAATGGAAGGTTGTTGATATGGTTTTATTTATTCCTGGTGATGTATAATTATTAGTTCTCAGTTTCAGAATCTAGAGGACAGGTCACTGTGAATCAGACTCCTCCAGTGAAAGCTGTTCTCCCAGGACAGCCAGTCTCTCTGAACTGTAAAACAAGCAGTAACGTGTATGGCGCAGGAGGCTCTTAACCCGATCTAGCCTGGTACCAACAGAAACCTGGAAGAGCTCCTAAGCTCATTATTTACTATTCTAAAACACTTCAGTCTGGGATTTGTGGTGGTTAATTTCTTTACTATCAAATGAGGAGAGACAAACTTATCACACAAGTCAGAGTTATACTTAAAATACATATTTAATAGTAAGAGCTTTTGTAATTGCAACGGCTTCTCAAGGAATTCACCACTTTCTCTGATGGTCCGTTGAGAGCGGCGACACAAAGGCTATTGAGATCTTTCATAGCAAATATCCACCCCCCTAGTCTACATAACAAACCAGATGTTTGGAACAGGTCACAAGGTGAGAGCTTTTAAATGAGAAAGGAGCATCCCCCAGCCAGATAGCATTAGCTATAAATTATGTTCAGTTTGGCCCCTAAGACGAGGTTCAGATCTCGTTCCTGGTACTTCATTGCACAGAAACACCAACTCATCCAATGAAACACCAACTCACAGGGATACAAACACTACCGGAGCACAGAAGCATGTGCTGCTAATGCAAAGTGTCCCACATAAATCCATTGTCAACTCCAGATACTCCCATCTCAAGTAAAACCCCTTCTTGACCACACACCTGGACAAGCTCACTGAGGGGAGTGAGCCTCTAGGTCATACACTATCCCAAGATAAGTGCAACATCAGAGATGACATAGAATGGTTCCAGACACTACCACAAACATCCCCCAAAGTCCCCCATTAATCACTCTATCCCTTCATATGGTTTAAGAATAGGTAAAGACACATTCACATATGAAGACAATGTTCCCTCCTCTCCTCTTCCCTTTCTGATATTCTGCATAGCACCAGGGACATGTGAAAGACAAGCCTGACCTCTCCACTCTCTGGGCCCCAGGTGACTGAGCCCCAGCTGAGGAAAGAAGTGCAACTGCCAGAGTCCAACTGTTTAACAGTCTGATGGCCTTGACATAGAAGCTGTTTTTCAGTCTGTCTTTCCCAGTTTTGATGCATCAGTACTGACCACGCCTTCTGGATGATAGCGGGGTGAACAGGCAGGGGCTCGGGTGGTTGATGTCCTTGATTATCTTTTTGGCCTCCCTGTGACATCGGGTGGTGTAGGTGTCCTGGAGGGCAGGTAGTTTGCCACTGGTGATGCGTTGTCCTCTGGAGGGCCTTACGGTTGTGCGTGGAGCAGTTGCCGTACCAGGTGGTGATACAGCCCGACAGGATGCTCTTGATTGTGCATCTGTAAAGGTTTGTGAGTGTTTTTGGTGAGGTTGAAGAGGCGCTGAGGTTGAAGAGGCGCTGTTGCACCTTCTTCACCACGCGCTGTCTGTGTGGGTGGACCATTTCAGTTTGTCCTTGATGTGTACGCTGAGGAACTTAAACTTTCCACCTTCTCCATTACTGTCCCGTCGATGTTGAAAGGGGACTGCTCCCTCTGCTGTTTCCCGAAGTCTACGATTATCTCCTTTGTTTTTGTTGACGATACAATAATCAAAAGCCCTGAAGATGACCTGTGTTTTGAGTACACTCCTGGCTAGTGAGAGTCAGGGTGCTGCTCCAGCTGAACAGGCCGTCCATTTCCAGGACCAGCTTCCTGCTTCTTGGTGGTCCCGTCCACTTTCCATCTCATGATCCAGTCTGAGGGGGAAGCCCTTGTTGGCCAGGCACATCAGTGTGGTCGTTGTCTTACTGGACAGCTCCTCACTAGAGGGGGGCAGGACGGTCAGGGTGGGGGAACTGTTCCCAAGGAGAAACAACACATCAACTACATCAAAATAAAGCACTTTGGAAATGACTTCTTAAACTGTATATGAATATAAAAGTTAGATTGCTAATAGATGTGACGAAAACAGTAACTTTATATAAAGCGGATTACAAGAATAAAGTATACAAGCAGAAAACATACAGGTATGACGTGTTTAACTTAAGCATTACTTTGTCATACAGATATTGTTTTAGGAACGTATCTGATCAGAATACTCAAATGTATATTATTTTTTGAATCCAAGAGGTTTGATACAAACATAATGGAGACGAGACCCTGTCACAAGTGTAGAGAGGAGTAGCCAGGAGGCTGTTGCAGGTTCAGAACTACTGAATTTATTAAAGCACCATATATAAAAATGGGACGAAACCCAAAGTTCAAAATAATAAAGTACTAGGCGCGATTCCTCTCAGGGCAACAAGCAACATTTACAATGACCGACAAAGACAAATGACAGAGAGAGTATATATATACAGTGATAGAGTGAGGATTGGATCCAGGTGTGTGTAATGATGATGAGACAGGTCCAGGGTTGATGTGTGAAGGGCGTTGCAAGCAGCAGGTTCGGCAGCAGCTAGAATCACGGAGACGCCGAACGCCTGAGCTGGACAGGAGGGGGAGCCAAAGCGAAGGCTGGTGTGACAAACACTTTTTTGGTTACTACATGATTCCATACGTGTTATTTCATAGTTTTGAAGTCTGTGCTATTAAAAAAGTAAAAAAGTAAAATATTGTAAAAAATAAAGCAAAACCCTGGATTGAGTAGGTGTGCCCAAACTTTTGACTGGTACTGTATGTATATATAATTAATTTATAAGTCCAAAAATGGATGTAGCAACTACAGATTGGGCCTTTAAGTCTATCAAATAGTGTGTGAGTTTGAGCATGTGTCCATGAGGCCTATGGATTTTTTTTATCAGCATGAATTAGATTGAGCAGTAAAAGCCCCACTTTTATTCCATAGGCTGGGATCCGCACTATGCAGCTGTTGCAAGAGCGCATTCTTCACTGTCTGTCCACCGGTTTCAAAAACAATGATTGATTGGCAGCTTAAACCTCTTGAATTCAACCACTATTAGGTTCAAATACACTTTTAGATTTGTGAACAGCGATCCACAACAACCACAATCCGTAAGTCGCAAATAGCTAAATGAGAGAGCAGCAGTGTGATTCACATCAATGCACTATATAGATATCAATAATAATTGATCATTACACACACCTGGTTCCAATCCCCACTCTATCACTGTATATATACTCCCTCTGTCATTTGTCTTTGTCGGTCATTGTAAATGTTAATTGTTTTCCTGAAAGGTTTCTTTCCTACTATTTTCATGAGTACTTTATATTTTGAACTTTGGGGTTTGCTCTGTGCCTGTTTATTATGATGATATATTTTGACCAAATAGCGTTTGGGTTTCGTCACGCTTTGATCTATGGTGATTAAATCAATTCAGTAGTTCTAAACGAGCGACTGCCTCTTGTCCACTGCTCTCTACACTGGTGACAGTGTTAAACAAATCAAAATACGATTCTTCAAAGTAGCGCCCTTTGCCTTGATGACAGCTTTGCACAATCTTGGCATTCTCTCAACCAGCTTCATGAGGTAAATAAGTATGAAATGTGCTGCATATTCATGATAGTGATAACTGGAATGATGATTAAATAAACTATTGGGGTTATATTCAATCAAAACAAGCTTTATTTGATCTCCGAGTCAAGAAGACAAAAAATGCTTTATTGGAATTCTTTATTGGAACTAGATGCACAACTTAATCTCAAAATATTTCATTTAGCACTCAGCACTACTGATATGATTCACTATTATACTGTAACATTCAGCTCTAAAACACTGTTTTCAGAACTAGCACCATGTGGGGACTCTCTAGACCCCTACATTGGCTTCTCCGGTCTCTAGTCACTACAGTGACTTCTCGGAAGGTGGCCAAATAACTGGTGTCATCATGGGCGACCCTGCAGGTGTACACCTCTCCCTCTTCCCAGCATGCCTTGCTCAGGGTCAGGGTGCTGCTTCGGATGTAGTGGCCGCCCTTCTCTTCTTCTGTGGTGGTCAGGACCCCCTCCTTCCCTCCGCTCCGTCCACCTCCCAGCTCTCCATTGCCCCCTTGGGGGAGTAGCCACTCAGCAGGCAGGTCAGTGTGGCCGAGCCCTCGGAGAGCTGCTCAGAGGACAGGGGGAGAAGAGACACTGTGGGTCTGACAGAGGGACCAGCTGGAGAGGAGAGAAAGAGAGAGAGAGGCAATAATAATGTCTCACATTGCTTCAGAATAAATACCCCAGTCAAGGCCCCCTGCTGAATAGTGCATTTCAAGCAAGATTTCAACCATATTTATTGATGTTATAACATAGTAATAAACTCCATAAACCAAAGTACAAAGACCCTCAAGTCTAAACATCACCTGCACCCTAAATAGCCACCCTCTGGGTCCAGGATTGTCTATGCAGAAAGAAGTTAACTGGTCCCGTGTAGCTCAGTTGGTAGAGCATGGCGCTTGCAATGTGGGGTTGTAGGTTCAATCCCATGGGGGACCAGTATGGGAAATGTATGCTCTCACTACTGTAAATTGCTCTGGAGAAGAGCATCTGCTAAATGACTAAAATGTATCTGCTGCCCTCTCTCTTCACACATCCCAGCATCAAGCTGATCTGTTTGCATAGAGGACACTTTGCATTGGTAGCACATGCTTCAGTGCTCTTGGAGTGTTTATAGCCCTGTGAGTTCAACACTTCATGACTGAGAGCTGTCCTTCATGACAACAGAACCCACAACAACCATGACTTTCATCACCATCTTCATCTGGACATTTTCCCTCTGCTTTCAAGGTTACAATTTTTTTGTTCTTCGTATTATAGAAAATGTAATTCAAGCTACATGAAATAATCATATATATGGCTTTAATATGTATATTCAGAACTATTTATTATGTATTTAATAATTAATTGTGTTTTTATTATCTTTGTCAGAATCCAGAGGACAGGTCACTGTGACTCAGACTCCTGCAGTGAAAGCTGTTCTCCCAGGACAGGCAGTCTCTCTGAACTGTAAAACCAGCAGTAACGTGTATGGCGCAGGAAGCTCTTATCCACGCCTAGCCTGGTATCAACAGAAACCTGGAGGAGCTCCTAAACTCCTCATTTACTATGCTACAACACTTCAGTCTGGGATTCCATCTAGATTCAGTGGCAGTGGAACTCATAGTGACTTCACTCTGACCGTCAGCGGAGTCCACGCTGAAGATGCAGGAGATTACTACTGTCAGAGTTACCACTAGCCCAATAGTAAAGATGTGTTCACACAGTGATACAGAGCCGTACAAAAACCTCCCTCAGTCAGACTGCACAGTGACTGTACTGCTACAGCTGGGATCTACTGCAGGTGCTGAGGGGGAAGAGACAGTGACTTGGAACACTGACTGAACTAAAATACACTGAGCTGAATATAACAGTGATGCTGACAATATGTCAACTCTTCCAGCCTCATGTGAAAGCATTCCTGAACTGATAACACTCACAGGTCCAGACTACATAAATATTACTTCCCTGCTGCTATGGCCAACAAACGTTTTCATAACATGTCACACAATAAGTTGAATGGACTCCATCTATATGCAATAGCAATGTCTCACGTCATTTCAGAATAAATAACCCAGCCTCTGTAAGGTATGTCAGTCAGTTAGTGAATTTCAAGCTAAGATTCAACCATATTTATTGAGATAAAATGATTATAACTCCCTAAAATGTCCTGTGGTTCCGTCAAGTTAAAATGTCTCTCCTGCCAACCCTTCAGTACCTTCCCAGCCTTTCATTGAGCCCAGCTGAGGCTTGTTAACCAATGAAGACCATGACCAGGATGAACCTCAACCTTATATAATTGCTGCTGATCACACAGATCTCTTCAACTACAGTTTCCCAGGGGGATCAAGAAAGTCTGGACACTTTGCATAGACAGCACATGCTTCAGTGGTCTGGTAGTGTTTATATCCCTGTGAGTTGAACACTTCATGACTGAGAGCTGTCCTTCATGACAACAGAACCCACAACAACTATGACTTTTATCACCATCGTCATCTGGATATTTGCCATCTTACTCCAAGGTAATATATTTGACAGAAAATGACCCGGATAATAGCAATAAATATATAACCTCATTACAGTTTTGGTGAATATGCTAAATTGACAAATTAATTAACAAGTGATTGCTAATGATACATTTCATCTCTGTTTCAGAGTCCAAAGGCCAGGTCACTGACTCAGTCTCCTGCAGTGAAAACTGTTTCAGTGGGACACTCTGTCAGTCTCAGCTGGAAGACCAGCAGTGCTGTATACAGTGAGGGCAAAGAACACTATTTGCACTGGTATCAACAGAACTGGAGGAGATACAGATTGGAGGACTGCTGCTGATCACACTGTTTGCACATGTTTTTAAACCTGCTTTTTGAAACTCTCTTATGCACTTTTGCAGTGTTTTAACTTCCATTCATTGTTATGTTTTATACTGAACAGAAATATAAACGCAACATGCAACTGTTTCAACGATTTACTGTTCGTATCAGGAAATCAGTCAATTTTTTATATTCATTAGGCCCTAATCTATGGATTTCACATGACTGGGAATACAGATACGAATCTGTTGTTCACAGATACCTTAAAGGTAGGGCCGTGGTAGGGGCATGGATCAGAAAACCAGTCAGTATCTGGTGTGACCACCATTTGCCTCATGCTGTGCGACACATCTCCTTCACATAGAGTTGATCAGACTGTTGATTGTAGCCTGTGGAATGTTGCCCCACTCCTCTTCAATGACTGTGCAAAGTTGTTGGATATTGGCAGGAACTGGAACACACTATCGTACACATTGATCCAGAGCATTCCAAACATGCTCAATGGATGACATGTCTGGTGAGTATGCAGGCCATGGAAGAACTGGGACTTCTTTAGCTTCCAGTAATTATGTACAGATTCTTGCGACATGGGGCCGTGCATTATCATGCTGAAACAGGAAGTGATGGCGGTGGATGTATGGCACGCCAATTGGCCTCAGGATCTAATCACGCTATCTCTGTGCATTAAAATTGCCATCAATAAAATGCAAATGTGTTTGTTGTCCGTAGCTTATGCCTGCCTGCCCATAACATAACCCCACCTCCACCATGGGGAACTCTGTTCACAACGTTGACATCAGCAAACTGCTCGCCCACACAACGCCATACACATGGTCTGCAGTTCTGTGGCCGGTTGGACGTACTGCCAAATTCTCTAAAATGACAATAGAGGCAGCTTATAGAGAAATTAACAATAAATTATCGGGCAACAGCTCTGGTGGACATTCCTGAAGTCAGCATTTCAATTGTAAGCTCCCTCAACACTTGAGGAGTCTGTGGCATTGGGTTGTGTGACATAATTTTAGAGTGGACTTTTATTGTCCCTAGCACAAGGTGTACCTGTATAATAATCATGCTGTTTAATCAGCTTCTTGATATGCCACACCTGTCAGGTGGATGGATGTTACGTTCCCCAGTTTCTGTGTTGTTTTGAGTTTGTATGTGTTTGGATGTGTATATGTTTCAGGATGGCTTCCTGGATTCCAAACAGCTGATTGGTCAGCCCCATTGCAGATTGGAGCTCTGATCCCGCCCTCTCGTCTGGAGATACAGCTGTCTGCAATTACCGACTCCTTCTGCAGCTTGAAAAGCCAGTGTTCCTTTGTTAGGAGAGAGAGCCTCTGTGTCTCGGTAAATTTGTTGTAAAATATTTTGTAGCCTGTCCTGCATAGGTATGTGTTTGCTATAGTACCTAGTGTTTTTGGTTTATTCAAATTGTAAACTGAGTTTGGTGACTTATTCTGTTAAATTTGTTCCCAGGGGCGAAGGGGAAGGCACCTTGGGAGTGTTTAGGCAAGAGGCCTGCAGGCATACATATACCTGTAGTATGTACTATGTCTATGCACACTAGGTAAGACCTGGGAGGACCACCCCCCTGTATTTTGGGTAGTGTGCCAGGTGGTGTTAGGTAAGGTAGGAGAGGGGACTCTTTAACTTTTACTTTCTTTGCTTTGGTTCTGTCCAGACCCTTGTCCCCACACTTACCATGTTAAGGGAATAAATTCCCTGTTAACGGTAATATTCTCTGTCTCTGTCATTGTTACCCGCATCTACAATCCCAAACCTCTTTCACTCTACAGGGAGTTGAGTTGTAGTGGGGTGTTGCGTTCCCTCCCCCCAAGAGGTGCACGTAACAATGGACTATCTTGGAAAAGGAGAAATGCTCACTAACAGGGATGTAAATGAATTTGTGCAAAACATTTGAGAGAAATAAGCTTTTTCTGCATATGGAACATTTCTGGGATCTTTTATTTATTTCCCCATGTAGTGGCTGTAAATGAGAATGTGTTCTCAGTGAACTTACCTGGTAAAATAAGGGATAAAAAAATACATATTTCAGCTCATAAAACGTGGGACCAACACTGTACGTGTTGCATTTATATTTCTGTTCAGTATATTTCAATCTCACTTTGTAATGCATTGATGCTTACAATATGTCAAGTTATCCACCCTTATGTCAAATGTATTGGCCATATACCACAAACCTCTGAGGTGCCTTATTGCTATTATAAACGTATTATCAATGTATTTAAGCAGTAAAAAGAATTGTCACACCTGTGACAAACTGTCTGATATACCACAGCTGTCAGCCAATCAGCATTCAGGGCTCTAACCATCCAGTTAATTTATTTTTTATTTTACCTTTATTTAACTAGGCAAGTCAGTTAAGAACAAATTCCTATTTTCAATAATGGGCTAGGCACAGTGGGTTAACTCCCTGTTAACTATAATAGTAGACATGATTATTACCCCCTAAAACATCCCGATGTTATGTCAATGTAAAATCTCTCTCCTGCATGCCACACCACGCTAGAACCGTCCAGCACCTTCCCAGCCTTTAATTGAGCTCTGCTGAGGCTCGTCAGTCTTTTACTAATCAAGGACATGGTAAGGCTCACCCTTTTAAAATGTTGCTAATCATAATGTCTGAGCTCTGGAGATCTCCCACTTAGAACAGTCAGTCATCAGCATCACATTCCACACACAGACTGCAGTTACTAACCCTGACCAATGGAGGGAGACAGAAAGCAGATATTATCTGGTCTAATAACACAGTATTAACTATATGCTCCATTTGTAGATGACTATAATCAATATACCAGCCCCCATTCAGCACTTATATCAGAAACCATTTCAGTGATTACATAGCTATCATGTTTCTACATCACATCAGGCTGACTGTCCAGGAAGACTATTTACATATTGAACTATTTCCATATTGAACACTTTGCATTGGCAGCACGTGCTTCAGTGGTCTGGGAGTGTTTATAGCCCTGTGAGTTGAACACTTCATGACTGAGAGCTGTCCTTCATGACAACAGAACCCACAACAACTATGACTTTTATCACCATCTTCATCTGGATATTTACCCTCTGTCTCCACGGTAACATATTTTCATAGAAAATTAAATCGACCATTGCAATATTAGGCTATATAACCTCATTACAGTTTATGTTAATATGCTATGAGGACAAATCAATGAACAATTGAATGCTAATACTACATGCCATCTCTATTTCAGAGTCCAGAGGCCAGGTCACTGTAACTCAGACTCCTGCAGTGAAAACTGTTTCAGTGGGACACTCAGTCAGTCTCAGCTGTAAGACCAGCAGTGCTGTATACAGTAACAGCAATGGACATGTTTTAGCCTGGTATCAACAGAAACCTGGAGGAGCTCCTAAACTCCTAATATACTGGGCTAAAACCTTTCAGTCTGGGACTCCATCTAGATTCAGTGGCAGTGGATCTGGGAGTGACTTCACTCTGACCATCAGTGGAGTCCAGGCTGAAGATGCAGGAGATTACTACTGTCAGAGTGCACACTACTTAAGTGCCTGGGTGCTCACACAGTGATACAGAGCCGTACAAAAACCTCCCTCAGTCAGACTGCACAGTCACTCTGCTAATACAACTGGGACTTACTCCAGGTGCTGAGGGAGAAGACAGTGACATGGAACACTGATCAGTAGAGGAGGTCAACTTTGAATAGGGTTAGAAAGCATCATTCAGATCACATGTTCTCCATCATCATCATCGTTATCATCATCATGGCCGTAACTTGTTATATTGGTAATGAACTGAAAGTGTATATAAAAGTTATTAGTCGTTTTGGAAGACATTACCAGTCTATATGTAGAGTAAGATCTACTGATGTTAAATCAGCATCAGCCCCTCAAACCAAATCCCTACATGAGCTTCACAACCATTTAATACATCTAGCATGTATTAACCCTTTAATGAGCTGTTAGATCTGTGAATGAGACATGATGCTGGGCTCAAACAGGAGACACATTTACGCAGAGACATACACTACACACTATTATCATAAAGTATAATATCTGTTTTATCTGTCATTAATTACATGCTGCCATATCTGTTATGTCTTCCTCTCTGAATCCACCATAGAGGTTAAAACCAGTCCACTACCTCACATCTGGCCCAGTCCAGGCTATTTCAGGCAGTGAAACTGTTCAACTGCTAGACTGGTAGATGTGGGAGTGAAACAGATTTACATATACAGGGCTGGGTGGTTCTGCTTGTTCCAGAATAGAGCAGCACTGTCACCAGATGTTCACTCTGTTCCCAGGGGTTGGAGGTAGAGAAGACCAGGGGAAATATAATGGAGAAGTGCAGACCACACATTGTTGAAAACCATTGCAAAAACCTCTGATTTAAAAAAATCATATTAGGAATTAAACATGATAAATGTATACTGTGTGTTATGGAAAGCAACTGTTTAGCAGTATGAGTTCTGAGAGCAGATCTTAGAGATGTATTGTTTACTTTTGCTATGTGAACTTGGTGGTATGTGAACAATTCTCTCACTTCGGTGACTCTGCCCTCTACCAATCTACCAGTTTCCACAGAAATGTCTAAAAAGATATAGCCTGAAAGTCTTTCCTCTGGACAAGATGATAACATCTCATAATGTTGTTCAATAGATTACTCTTTTTTTTGTAACAGAAACAAAAAAAACATACAGAAATTAATAACAAAAGCTCAGTTTAAATGAAGGAATTAGGTCCAACACATGGAACATACAGTGTCATCCTGAGACAAGTAAACAACCACCATTCTAAGTAAATCCTTGCAGCATAACAGCTGATAAATCAGGTTCTAGGTAATTTAAATAAGGTTCCCAAATTTTGTAAAACTGATCTGTTTTAGAATGTAATGTACCTGTCTGATATTCTAAGATTGAATTTTTTTAAATGAGAGAATACACAGATATTCTTATTTTTCAGCACTAGTTTTGTGGCACTTCCAAACGTGTACCACAAGGATTCATTCTGGTGAAGTCCTTCACTCACAGAGCACTCTCAGTACCACCCTAATAGTACTGAAATACTAGTATAATACAATAGGGACTGATAATACTGACGTACTAGTATAATACAATAGGGACTGATAGTACTAAGTACTAGTACAATACAACAGGGATTTATAGTACTGAAGTATTAGTATAATACAATAGGGACTGATAGTATAAATCAATAGAAACTGATATTCCCCAACTACCTGTATAATACAATAGGGACTGACAGTTCTGAAGTACTAGTATAGTAAAATAGGTACTGATAGTACTGAAGTACTAGGATAATACAATAGGGACTGACAGGTCTGAATTACCAGTATATTACAATAGGGATTTATAGTTCTGAAGTAATAGTATAATACAATAGGGACTGATAGTACTGAAGTACTAGTATAATGCAATAGAGACTGATAGTATTAAAGTACTAGTATAATACAATAGAGACGGATAGTCCTGGTTTATGAGTATAATCCACTTTTGGATCAATGGTTTACAGTAAAAGGTATTTAAAACATGATAAAATAATCCTCATCTGCACACTTCTTTCTACATCAAGGGTAAAAATAATTAGGGGAGGAGATGATCCAGTACAATGACAGAGTGTAGTAGAGCTGAACAATAAAATCAATTTATGATAACTCAAAGCTGTTATATCATATTCAGTCATTCACGGGTTCATTATATCATTTTTACAAAATGTTCTTGAGCATCAAATTGGAACACTTTACAAAATGACTTAAAATGTGATAATTTAATTCTGATTGATGATTTTAAATCCCAGATTGGAGGACTGCTGCTGATCACACTGTTTGTTCATGTTTTAAACCTGCTCTTTGAAACTCCCTTATGCACTTTTGCACTGTTTTAACTTCCATTCATTGTTATGTTTTATATTGAACAAAAATGTAAACGCAACATGCAACAGTTCATATAAGGAAATCAGTCAATTTAAATAAATTCATTAGGCCCTAATCTATGGATTTCACATGACTGGGAATACAGGTATGCATCTGTTGTTCACAGACACCTTAAAAAAGGTAGGGGCGTGGTAGGGGCGTGGATCAGAAAACCAGTCGGTATCTGGTGTGATCAACCTTTGCCTCATGCTGTGCAACACATCTCCTTCACATAGAGTTGATTGTAGCCTGTGGAATGTTGCCCCACTCCTCTTCAATGACTGTGCAAAGTTGTTGGATATTGGCAGGAACTGGAACACACTATCGTACACATTGATACAGAGCATTCCAAACATGCTCAATGGATGACATGTCTGGTGAGTATGCAGGCCATGGAAGAACTGGGACTTCTTTAGCTTCCAGGAATTCTGTACAGATCCTTGCAAAATGGGGCCGTGCATTATCATGCTGAAACAGGAAGTGATGGCGGCGGATGTATGGCACGCCAATTGGCCTCAGGATCTAATCACGGTATCTCCTAATATACTTGGCTAAAACCCTTCAGTCTGGGACTCCATCTAGATTCAGTGGCAGTGGATCTGGGAGTGACTTCACTCTGACCATCAGTGGAGTCCAGGCTGAAGATGCAGGAGATCACTACTGTCAGAGTTACCACGATGGTCCAGTGTTCACACAGTGATACAGAGCAGTACAAAAAGCTCCCTCAGTCAGACTGCACAGTGACTGTACTGCTACAGCTGGGACCTACTGTAGAGGAGATCAACTCTGGCATGTGACAATGTGATTAGAAAGCGATAATTCAGATAAAATGTTCTCTGTTATCGTTATCATTATCATCATCATCCTGATTAAATTACAGAAGATTATTGCTATATTGTCATGACACCAAAATGTAAATATAAAAAATAACCCCACCGAGTCGCAGAAGTCCAAAAAATTTGAAACATTTCAGCCTCCACTTCCCCCCGTGTATGAAAGATAAAGATGTGGAGCTCAGACATTAGACTCATGTCAGTAACTGTCAATGCCTGTCTTTAGTAACCAATCTTATGTCATTTAATAAATGGTGGTTTATTCAGTGTAAGAAAGTCCCCTTCCTTGAATCCACCACAGAGATTACAGTAAAACTAGTTCACCCACTCATATCTGGCCCAGTCCAGGCAGTGAAACTGAAACTAGACTGGGAGTTGTGGGAGTGAAACAGATTTGCATAGACAGGGCTGGGTGGTTCTGCTTCTCCCAGAATAGAACAGCACTGTCACCAGATGTTCATTCTGTTCTCAGGGGGTTGGAGGTAAAGAAGACCCCCACAATGTTGAAAACCATAGCAAAAACATTGAATTTAATCAAATCATATTAGGAATAAAAATAATTCAATACTTATGTCATGGCAAGTAACTGTTTAGCAGTGTAAGTACTGAGAGCAGATCTTAGAGGTGTATTATCAAATATCACTAATTCATATCACTGGTATTGGTGCTACAGTATAACAGGATCATTCAGTTGTAGAAATGATTGCATTGCAGAGTATTTGTTGTATCAGATGCCCTTTTAATTATGTTTGAAAACATGATAGTAGCTATATGCTACAATGCTGAAATGATAGAAACTGATTGATCTAAATTAGTATGAAATGTTATGCCTATTCATGAGATAGTGATGACTGGAGTGATGATTAAATGAACTATTGGGGTTAGTTTTCAATCAAAACAAGCTTTATTGTAATTCAGAGGCAAGAGGACATGCACAACTGAGTTTCAAAATAGTTCATTTAGCACACAGCACTACTGATATGATTCACTATTATACTGTAACATTCAGCTGTAAAACACTCATGTTTCCATCACCAGCACCATGTAGGGACTCTCTAGACCCCTACAATGGCTTCTCCGGTCTCTAGTCACTACAGTGACTTTTACGGAAGGCGGCCGAATCACTGGTCTCATCATGGGCGACCCTGCAGGTGTACACCTCTCCCTCTTCCCAGCGTGCCTTGCTCAGGGTCAGGGTGCTGCTGCGGCTGAAGTGGCCATCCTTCTCTTCTTCTGTGGTGGTCAGGACCCCCTCCTTCACCTCTGCCCCATCCACCTCCCAGCTCACCATCGCCCCCTTGGGGGAGTAGCCACTAGTCAGGCAGGCCAGTGTGGCCGAGCCTCCAGAGAGCTGCTCAGAGGACGGGGGGAGCAGAGACACTGATGGTCTGACAGAGGGACCAGCTGGAGGAGAGATGAGAGAGGAGTGTCAGCTACTACTACTCCGTAATGGAATATATTAGGAGAGGAGATGAGAGGATGGGAGAGATAGAAAGAGAGAGAGAGAGAGAGAGAGAGAGAGAGAGAGAGAGAGAGAGAGAGAGAGAGAGAGAGAGAGAGAGAGAGAGAGAGAGAGAGAGAGGAGATGAGCAGAGTCAAAACACACATGATAAAACATTTGCTACAGTATTGACAACAACCGACAACAACATAACAATTCATCTATGAAGATAAAGGCAAAAAGAAACTCTAAAAATAATAATTTTTGGACATAACAATACATCAGATGTATGTTACATTCATGCTCTACAGTTTACCCCACCAAGAGCAACAAAACATTAGAAGGTGTTTTCCTGGACACAAATGAAGCCTTATCCTAGACTAAGAAGCACTTTCAATTAAGATTTTCCATTGAGCTTGCTTTTTAGACCAGGACTAGGTTTAATGTGTCTGGCAAATCGCCCCTATTTCTACAGAGACATGCAGTAAAGAGATATCACATATTCATAATTAATAGTCAGATTGACTATTCACAGTGTAAATCTCCAAATCAATTTTGTCAAATCTACTCTGAGACACAAGCCACAATGACCTCAAAATACTGTTCAAAACTATAGATGAGGTTCAACTTTAAACCATGTCAGTGTTAACATCGACTATGATGACAATACAAAGTGTTGCTTTTATTATAGAAATAGTAGTTGCTACAACTTGACAGAACAATGAGATGACATGCAATACTGTATACCAAAATCTGCTCTTTTTAAATTGCATGTGAGAATACTTTATTGCCAAATAAACTTGGTGGTATGTGAGCAATTTTCTTACTTCTCTGCCCTCTACCAATCTACCAATCTGTCCACAGACATTTCTAAAAAGATATAGCCTAAACGTTATTTCCTCTGGAGAACATAACATCTCATAACGTTGTTCAATAGCATGATTACATTTTGTCGTATGATAGAAGACAAAAATGTACTTACTTTTCAGCACCAGTTTTGTGCCGCTTCCAAACGTGTACCACGGTGATTCATTCTGGTGAATTCGCCGTACAAAAACCTTCTTCACACAAGAGTGAGCACCTTCACACACAGAGCACTCTCAGTACCACCCTAATAGTTCTGATAAACTAGTATAATATAATAAGGACTTATAGTAATGAAGTACTAGTATAAAACAATAGGGACTGAGAGTACTGGAGTACTAGTATAATACAATAGAGACTGATAGTACTGAAGTACTAGTATAATACAATAGGGACTGATTGTACTGAAGTACTAGTATAATACAATAGAGACTGATAGTACTGAAGTACTAGTATAATAAAAAAGGGATTGATAGTCCTGGGTTAGGAGTATAATCTACTGAAGAATGCAGATAATTACATTTTCATCGTGGATCAATGATTTACAGTGTAAGGTATTTAAAACATTATAAAATAGTCTGTGTCTGTATAATCTGTAAATAGTTACATGGTTAACAGTTATGAATGTGGGGCCTTACCAGGAATGTTATTTACATAAGAAACTTTGCATTGGCAGAACATGCTTCAGTGGTCTGGGAGTGTTTATAGTCCTGTGAGTTGAACACTTCATGACTGAGAGCTGTCCTTCATGACAACAGAACCCACAACAACCATGACTTTTATCACCATCCTCATCTGGACACTGGCCCTCTGCTTTCAAGGTTAACCTTTTCTGAATGTATTGTTGAAAATTAATCAAATCTACACCACAGTAATGCATATCAATAATAATATTTATATTCAGAACTATTCATTACTATATGTAATATTTCATTCATATAAATGTTTTTATTACATTTTTCAGAATCCAGAGGACAGGACATTGTAACTCAGACTCCTGCAGTGAATGCTGTTCTCTCAGGACAGGCAGTCTCTCTGAACTGTAAAACCAGCAGTAATGTGTATGACAATAACTATCTATCCTGGTACCAACAGAAACCTGGAGGAGCTCCTAAACTCCTTATTTACTATGCTACAACACTTCAGTCTGGGACTCCATCTAGATTCAGTGGTAGTTGAACTCACAGTGACTTCACTCTGACCATCAGTGGAGTCCAGGCTGAAGATGCAGGAGATTACTACTGTCAGAGTTTCCACAGTGGTCCAGTGTTCACACAGTGATACAGGGCCGTAAAAAAAAAAACAGTGACATGGAACACTGGTCACCAGATTAAATCAACTGTGACATGTTATAATATGGTCAGAAAGCAATCGTTCAGATCACATGACCATCTTCATCATCATCGTTATGACTTGTTATATTTGTCATGGCCTGAAAGTGTAAATAAAAGTTATTTGATGGTTTGAAACACAATACCTGTCCATATTCAAAGCTTGATCTACAGGAGAAAAACAAAAGTTGGCATGACCTCAACATTACTTCAAAGTTACAAATCACTTCAGCCCCCAAAACAAGTCCTCATATGGACCTTTAACCAAATGTCTGATTTAAAATGATGCATTCTTCTAGCATTATATTAACTGTTTTCATGAGCAGATTACTGACCATTAGATCTGTGAATGAGACTGTGAATGACGCTGGACTCACACATGAGACACATATACACAACATACACTATCTACACTACATACACTATCTACACTACATACTCTATCAACATACACTATCTACACTACATACACTATCTACATACACTATCTACACTACATACACTACCTACATACACTATCTACACTACACTACCTACACTATATACACTATCTACACTACATACACTATCTACATACACTATCTACACTACATACTCTATCTACATACACTATCTACACTACATACACTATCTACATACACAATCTACACTACATACACTATCTACATACACTATCTACACTACATACACTATCTACATACACTATCTACACTACACTATCTGCACTACACTATCTACATACACTATCTACACTACATACACTATCTACATATACTATCTACACTATCTACACTACACAATCTACACTACACTATCTCCACTACACTACCTACACTATATACACGATCTACACTACACTATCTACACTACTCTATCTACATACACTATCTACACTACATACACTATCTATATACACCATATATACTACACTACCTACACTATCTACACTACACAATATACACTACACTATCTACACCACACTATCTACACTACACGATCTACACTACACTACCTACACTATATATACGATCTACACTACACTACTCTATCTACATACACTATCTACACTACATACACTATCTACATACACTATCTACACTACACTACCTACACTATCTACACTACACAATCTACACTACACTATCTACACTACACTATCTACATAAAGTGCCTAGGTGTTCACACAGTGATACAGAGCCATACAAAAACCTCTCTCAGTCAGACTGCACAGTGACTGTACTGCTACAGCTGAGACCTAGTGCAGGTGCTGAGGGAACCAAGTATACTGTATCTGACCACTAGAGGGGAGTTAAAGAGCAGCTATAAATTATGCTTGAAATCCGTCAGTCCCAACCCACTGGGCACACACTGGTAGAATAAATGTTGTTGCCATGTATTTCAATAAAATTAAGTTTAACCAACGTGGAATAGACATTGTATTGACGTCTGTGCCCAGTGAGAAGGCTTCATAATGAGTGTGATAGTGCAGCATGAGAGGAGATGGCAGAGAATCCTAAATTCCGGCTGTCTGGGGATTGAATCATAAGGATCTGTCTCTGTCAGTTAGCATGGAACTGGTATTTCCTTCAGCCTACGGCTCTATTCTTTTGTGGCGAGAACAAGCCCCTCTTATGGCCCTCACTGAGATCATCCAGAGCAGGGTAGCTTACTCACTCACTCACTCACACACACACACACACACACACACACACACACACACACACACACACACACACACACACACACACACACACACACACACACACACACACACACACACACACACACACACACACACACACACACACACACACACTGCTGGCAGTTAAACTGTCATACTGTAGTCACACACACACACAGTTGATGTGACTCAAAGAGGGGGTAAAACAAAAAAGTGTCAGCACACACTGTGTCTACACAGCAGCAATAGATCTTCAGGCAACAACAAAATCCAGTCTCAGTAGAGAATATCTCTGATGTTGTGTAATGTCAAAATCTCTGATTAGACAGACATAGGCAGGGTGGAACCTGTGATACATGGTGTTGTGTCAAAATATATGACAGTCCAAATGATATAGTTCTGGTAAGCGGTTGATTAATGTCTTATCGCCGTTGTCCCTTGTTTAAGTGAGACACCTACAGTGGGGAAAAAAAGTATTTAGTCAGCCACCAATTGTGCAAGTTCTCTCACTTAAAAAGATGAGAGAGGCCTGTAATTTTCATCATAGGTACACTTCAACTATGACAGACAAAATGAGGAAAAAAAATCCAGAAAATCACATTGTAGGATTTTTAATGAATTTATTTGCAAATTATGGTGGAAAATAAGTATTTGGTCAATAACAAAAGTTTATCTCAATACTTTGTTATATACCCTTTGTTGGCAATGACAGAGGTCAAATGTTTTCTGTAAGTCTTCACAAGGTTTTCACACACTGTTGCTGGTATTTTGGCCCATTCCTCCATGCAGATCTCCTCTAGAGCAGTGATGTTTTGGGGCTGTCGCTGGGCAACACAGACTTTCAACTCCCTCCAAAGATTTTCTATGGGGTTGAGATCTGGAGACTGGCTAGGCCACTCCAGGACCTTGAAATGCTTCTTCGAAGCCACTCCTTCGTTGCCCGGGCGGTGTGTTTGGGATCATTGTCATGCTGAAAGACCCAGCCACGTTTCATCTTCAATGCCCTTGCTGATGGAAGGAGGTTTTCACTCAAAATCTCACGATACATGGCCCCATTCATTCTTTCCTTTACACGGATCAGTCGTCCTGGTCCCTTTGCAGAAAAACAGCCCCAAAGCATGATGTTTCCACCCCATGCTTCACAGTAGGTATGGTGTTCTTTGGATGCAACTCAGCATTCTTTGTCCTCCAAACACGACGAGTTGAGTTTTTACCAAATAGTTCTATTTTGGTTTCATCTGACATTCTCCCAATCCTCATCTGGATCATCCAAATGCTCTCTAGCAAACTTCAGACGGGCCTGAACATGTACTGGCTTAAGCAGGGGGACACGTCTGGCACTGCAGGATTTGAGTCCCTGGCGGCGTAGTGTGTTACTGATGGTAGGCTTTGTTACTTTGGTCCCAGCTCTCTGCAGGTCATTCACTAGGTCCCCGTGTGGTTCTGGGATTTTTGCTCACCGTTCTTGTGATCATTTTGACCCCCACGGGGTGAGATCTTGCGTGGAGCCCCAGATCGAGGAAGATTATCAGTGGTCTTGTATGTCTTCCATTTCCTAATAATTGCTCCCACAGTTGATTTCTTCAAACCAAGCTGCTTACCTATTGCAGATTCAGTCTTCCCAACCTGGTGCAGGTCTACAATTTGGTTTCTGGTGTCCTTTGACAGCTCTTTGGTCTTGGCCATAGTGGAGTTTGGAGTGTGACTGTTTGAGGTTGTGGACAGGTGTCTTTTATACTGATAACAAGTTCAAACAGGTGCCATTAATACAGGTAACGAGTGGACGACAGAGGAGCCTCTTAAAGAAGAAGTTACAGGTCTGTGAGAGCCAGAAATCTTGCTTGTTTGTATGTGACCAAATACTTATTTTCCACCATAATTTGCAAATAAATTCATTAAAAATCCTACAATGTGATTTTCTGGATTTTTTCCCTCATTTTGTCTGTCATAGTTGAAGTGTACCTATGATGAAAATTACAGGCCTCTCTCATCTTTTTAAGTGAGAGAACTTGCACAATTGGTGGCTGACTAAATACTTTTTTTCCCCACTGTATATCAGCCCATATATTTTAGAGATATCACCTCCGATATGTCAAAGATACCAAATAAGAGATTTCAGCTCTGTTCTCTCAGGGATATCACCCAAGAAGAATCAGAGATACCAGTTCAGAGTGTCACCAGTCCAGAGTGACACCAGTCCAGACGAGGAGCTTTCTGATCTCTATGCAGTGCTTGATGTTGGCTTCATCTGCTCCCTCAGTGGTGATCAGGCTTCCCCCATTATTGGTGTGTCAGGTGGACTGGTGACTGGTGGAATATGGATGGTTATGGTCCGTTCCACATCAGTGGACAGCCTTCTATGGCCTCTCTCAAGGTTACTCTCTGGGGAGCCTCCTCTTCTAGATTTAATCTGTGGAACAGAGTATCACGTTGAAGCATCCAAAACCATACACCAGTGCTCTTCAGTCCTAGTGCTGGAGAGCCAGTGTGCAGGCTTTTGTTCTAGCCAAGTATCAAATCAAATCGTATTAGTCACCTGCGCCGAACACAACAGGTGTATTACCTTACAGTGAAATTCTTACTCACGAGTCCCAAACCAACAATACAGTTAAAAAAAATACGGATAAGAATAAGAAATAAAAGTAAGTAACAAAGAGCAGCAGTAAAATAACAATAGCGAGACTATATACAGGGGGGTACCGGTACAGAGTCAATGTGCGGGGGCACCGGTTAGTTGAGGTAATATGTACATGTAGAGTTATTAAAGTGACTATGCATAGATGATTGGCGCTCCGGTACCGCTTGCCGTGCAGTAGCAGAGAGAACAGTCTATGACTAGGATGGCCGAAGTCTTTGACAATTTTTAGGGCCTTCCTCTGACACCGCCTGGTATAGAGGTCCTGGATGGCAGGAAGCTTGGCCCCAGTGATGTACTGGGCCGTTCACACTACCCTCTGTAGTGCCTTGCGGTTGGAGGCCGAGCAGTTGCCATACCAAGCAGTGATGCAACCAGTCAGGATGCTCTTGATGGTGCAGCTGTAGAACCTTTTGAGGATCTGAGGACCCATGCTAAATCTTTTCAGTCTCCTGAGTGGGAATATGTTTTGTTGTGCCCTCTTTACGCCTGTCTTGGTATGCTTGGACCATGTTAGTTTGTTGGTGATTACTAACACATTTGATGATTAGTTGAAGTGTTGATTTAGGTGCGCAGTAGTAGTTCTGGGCTGGAACAAGAGTCTGCATACCCTGTAGGTCTTCAGGACCAGACACTGTCATACAGCCTGAGCAAGCCATCCACATTGTTAACTTACCACCCACACAATGAGGAACACGCAGGCTGTGACTGGGATCGGAAGCATGGACAGCAGACTCCCCCTTGACCGAGTCTGTTCATGATCCTGTGCTTCACTTCCTGAGAGCGACAACAACACGCTCTGTGAGGAACAGACTTGTGAATGCTGTATGTGGGGACTGAATGGATACTGTGTGTTGGGGCGTGTTTCTTACCTGTTGCAGTAGGGGCAGGGCAGGGTGGAGGCACACAGCGGAATCCTCCTTTTCCCTGAGTTGCAGAATTCAAAATGTTTCTGATATAGTCAAGATACTGCCCAGACGGCCATTTGACCGCCCTATAGTGGCATTTAAAGACTTGCATTGTTGCCTCCTGAAAGTACAGACAAACAAAGTAAACATCAGGATGGTTGCACCACTTAATAAAGTCAATAAACTGGGTCTACAGTAACTGGATCTACAGTAACTGGGTCTACAGTAACTGGGTCTACAGTAACTGGGTTTAAAGTAACTGGATCTACATTTGGCATTACCAGCTCCTCATGATCAAATTGGAAACGTAGATTTTGTAGCATGGTGATGAAGATCATAATATTATCTTTGTTGGAAGAAATGGCACCAAACACTCGGGCCAGTTCCCTAAGGCTTTGTTCCAGTGGATAGATATTCAGTAGAACCCAGCACACACCACTCTGGAGTAAGAAAATGGAGAAAACTGACTAGGTTACATATAATTCCATTCTACAGATTCCAAATAAAACAAAAATGTTCATCAACAAAAATGCTGACAAAGTTTAAGACCACGCAGCACAACTTCTCTCCTTCTAAAAGTGTTTGCATTATGTTTTGTTTTTGAGAAATTCTACTCACCCTCTCTTTGGGAATAGAATGTATAGAAATGTTATAATCCTTTGGAATATTGTGTTTCTGTAAAAATACATTTGGATTATTTGGTCATTTATTTCTTGCCCAGTTTGGCCCATATACTGTATCAAAATAAGATATTTAAAGTATTTTTTATGTTTAAGTAAACTCGAAATAATCACCAGACTAGTTTTGCATAGTACAGTTCAGGTTAGTATGTAGAAGTTCTTACCAATAACATCAGCCTGCTCACATCATCTGTTACCGGATTCCCAAATCCTCCTGAGCATTCTCCAAGACTTGTGAATAGAAATAGGAGGACACACGTGGTCGTCCGAATCTGACAGAGGAAGCACATCAGAAAGGGAAGACTTTCCTTTACCTACCCCTCCGTACATTGCTTTATTTTCTGAATCTATATATGGCTTCACTTTCTCATCAATCCTCAAGATAATTCTAGATACGTTCTAAAACTAAATCACAAAATATTCAGGAAAATCTGATAATAATATCATACATAAAAATATGGATTTTTACTCACTTTGCTCTTCATATGGAACTTGAGAAGTTAATAAGGAAGAGAGGAGAGACAGCTGTCTGTGATTCATATGCTTTGATTCATCTGACCTTTTGTTTACGGCACAAGGACAGTATTGTGTACCAGTCCACTGTCACTCAGTCACATAGTGTGTGTGTGCGTGTGTGTGTGTGTGTGTGTGTGTGTGTGTGTGTGTGTGTGTGTGTGTGTGTGTGTGTGTGTGTGTGTGTGTGTGCGTGCGTGCGTGCAAGCGAGCGAGCGAGCGTGCGAACAAGCGAGAGAGAGAGAGAGAGAGCTGCTCGTTGAGAGTGCACAGAGTGGTTGGTAGCATATTCGAGTCAGACAACATGGAGGAGGATGAACGTACAACTCGTGACAAATCACTCACTTGTTACTCTTTGTAAGATTTTGATCAGGCACACACAAGGTTACTTAACAAAGTACATTTTGTCTGTGTAGGACGTTAGGAGCCAATAGAGGCCAGATGTATTTACAAGGGAAGGGAAATACTGTAACTCTAAAGTGAACAAAAATATATCTAGGCAATGTTTTTATATTAGTGTCTGTCTTACAATATGGGACAGTATTGATACTGCTTTTTTTATGAATAAATAAACCACACAAAAATTCTGGTCATCTCACTGATGATTTGTCAACAGCGTTCATATCACAGGTGTCCTGTATCATCAGACTGTTGGCCCATTTGCATATGAAGACAATTTGTGTCCTTTATAGAAGCAACACAACATAAGACAAAAATGACTTTTATCTCAGTAACTATCATGGTCCTTGCATTTTACACAAATGGTAAGTTTGCAATTACTTGTAATATCATTATCCTATTTTAAACAACAATGATTTATTATAATATCCATTTTTGAACTGAAACAGGTCACGATCAGCTGTAAAGCCAGTAGTGCCACTGACAATGATTTAGCCTGGTACATTCAGAAAAATGGAGAAGCTCCTAAATTCATCATCAACTTTGCATTAAGTTTTACATCTGGTTGATATCATGGCACTGGATATGATATAGATTTCACTCTGACCATCAGTGGAGTTCAAGCTGAAGATGCAGGAGATTACTACTGTCAGCAGCATGAAGCTACTCCGTTCACACAGTGATACAGAGCCGTACACAAACCTCCCTCAGCTGTAGAAAAAGTGATCTAAATCTGCTTACTGGGGACATTCACAAATGTGTTGAAATACAATATGAACATTTATCATGACAAGGATTATGGTCAAGGCCCAATTTGAATATAATATCAGTTAATATGTCTGTTTGTGGGTGTGTTTATGCCTATTTAGGTAAGGTTGGTCCAGACAGAACGCAGACAACTAACACTGACAAAGTGTACAAACCATCCAGACATTTGTGTAGGCCTAAAAAGTATATGTGTATGGAAGAGTAGGCCTACCCTGCGCTATAGGTAATGTTTTTTTGTAGTCTATGCGTCAAATTCCTCCAGCACGCTAGGTGGCGGTAATGCTGCCAGCTTCTATGCTGCCCGAAAAAAACTTTTGGTTGGATGTTTAGAATATTTTCTGATTCACGGCAGCAACACTACCTGGATCACTGAGGTATAATAAGAACTGGGGACTACGTCCAAGATGTCCGACCATTGTTTTCAAGGTAAATTACTCACGTCCACATACACCGCTTCATGGACTGTCTGTACGGGTTGCATCCAGTTTATATGGACCAACCACAGGAGTTTCGTTGCACCTTAATTGGGGAGGACGGACTTGTGGTAATGGATCGAGTGGAATTAGTGAAATGGTTCCCATGTGTCTGATGTCATTCCATTCACTCCGTTCCAGTCATTATTATGAGCCGCCCCTCAGCAGAATCCACTGGGTCACCAACATCACATTCATGAGCAGCCACGACATCATCACGTCATCCAAAAATATAGCAAACATTGGATGAATATATAATGTTAATGGCCTTGTTTGAGTGGTAAGGATGAAGCAAACGACTGCAGACGAAAGTCGAGGTCGGCGCCGGGTGGCGATTGTATCATGACGCCGGAGAAGATGGCTGAAGTTTTACGTGCTCCTAAACAAATGTGTTTTTTTGTAAAAATGCATTGTTTGTAACTAATGTTTTTACTTATTCTGTACATAATGTTGCTGGTATCATCTCTTATGACCGAAAATAACTTCTGGACATCAGAACAATAATTACTCACCAGCTTTTTTTTCCTTTAACGAGTCTGACGAGCCCGACGTGAAGGACATACTGATTTCCCGGGAACAGGCCCAAATCCCCGTCATTTACGTGAAGAGAAGACGGAGAAAAATAGGACGGAGGTCGGCTGCCTTCTGAGAATTCGTAGGCAATCGAACAAACCCCCACTGCCTTCCGTTCTACTAGCTAACATGCAATCATTGGAAAATAAAATTTACAACCTACGAGGAAAATTAAACTACTAAAACTACTAAAACTATTAAACTATTAAAAACTGTAATATTATATGCTTCACGGAGTCGTGGCTGAACGACGACATCATCAACATACAGCTGGCTGGTTATACGCTGTATCGGTAGCATAGAACCGCGGCGTCTGGTGTGGGGTTCTGACATTTTTTACCAGGATAGTATTGACAATTGCTAATTGCTAATAATCATATTGGGGGTTAGTCAGTAGGGACTTGTGTATGTGTAACCCCTGTGCGGACATCTTGAGAAAGTTGCTGACTTGTGGTTAAGTGGGGGGTGTGAGGTATTTACTACAAGACCCTGGCTGGTGGAAAAATACTGAGATGTCAAGAAAGAAGATAAATCAAAAAGAGCGCCAAAGAGGCTGGGACCAGCCTGTGTGACAACGATTGGCCAGGCAAATCTAAACCACGCCCAGCCACTGTTCTGATAGGCCCATCCCGAGGTGGGAACTAAACTCTGTCGGGGTATTTAATAAGAACTTTTTGGGTGTTGGCCAGTTTTTTGTTTCGTCCTGCGTGATGTTACAGTGAACCTGTATATACGGAAATTGTATTTGCCATTTATTAACTTTTGAATTAAACAATTATTTTAACCAAGTTCAGGTGTATTATCGTTTCCTATCTCAGTTGAATCTAAAACCTAACAATTGGTGACCCCGATGTTGAACTGAGGAGCGTCTTCGCTGGACAAAGCGCCAGCCATTGGCCGAGACTGTCGCCAGACGGTACTCTCATAAAAGACCGCGGTCTACAAAAAATAAGGTAAGCAGATACCTATTGTCTAAGGACTGAAATTCTGCACATTGGCGTTAACCAAATTTATTTTGTGAGAAAACCTAACTGGTGTAAGTTACTACATTTTCGAACCACCTGTTCATTTCGGTAAAGTAAGAGTAAAATAATTTACGTATTATTTAATTACATTACTGTGATGGCGAATGCAATTTCAGTTGGCCAACAGAATAAGATTGGGATGACTGTATGTGTATGACGTGAAATTAAAAGCCTGAATGTCTGTGGGTATGCATGTACGCTAGGGTTGTTTTATCAAAAAGTCTATAAGGCTTTAGGGAAGTGAGTGAGGACAATGGCAGCATAACCACCGTGAATGGCGAATATCGGATATTAGACAAGTTCTGATAGAGTACCGCAATATACCGGGTTCACGGATTTTTATGGGTTTTACATGGTGTGTTGGAAATAAGATAAATTGTCGATTAATAAGTCTAGGTGTAGTGGACCCTCGACTAAAAGTGTGCGGCAACACAGTCCAGGGAAAGGCAGAAGTATTGGAAATAAGATAAGTCTAGGTGTAGTGGACCCTCGCCCGGCAATACACTGAGTAAGACAAGTTCCTGTTACAAGTAAGCGGAAAAATACTGATGAAGAGAGGGTTACGGTATATGCGCAAAATACTTTTAACGGCAGTGTTTTGGAGATAAAATAAGTTTACTGATTGAATAAGACGTGTTGGATATAAGATAAGTCACACTGTATGCTTGTTGCTTTATGATTGAGATTCTGTATGTGTAGTTAGTCAGGCTTATGTGTGTAGGGGTGTAAGGACGTATAATTAATGTAACCAGATATACTTAAATAATCCTATAATTGTATAACACATTCACCCATTATTAATCGTAGTCTCTGAGAATAACGTGTAAATATGCCAGCGATAAATAAATAACCAATTGTAATGGATCAAATCGAAAAAATCGTTAAAACATTGAAATCAACTCTTGAAATAAACGGAGGGAAAGACGAAAAGGAATGGAAGAAGAGAGGAGAAATATTGTACCGAGAATGGATAGATGATGGAGTCCATTCTGGCTCCCTCGGACTGCCAACTGAGAGAACCTGGTAGAATACTTGAGGCCCTGAGCGGAGAACAATGAAGACCACGGTCGAATGGAAGCAGGGGGGAACCAATAAAAGGGACCATAAGAGACACAATGGAAAAGGCGAAACTCAATGAAAAAATTGGCCTGGCCATGTTAGAAAAACTTAAGAAAATGTGTATGGACGCCACCCCAGCGCCACCACACCCAATAAATTATATCCCGAACTGTCTAAACCCAGTGCACCTCCCCATATGAACCGGCCAGCAGAATGGCCCCAGTAATAGATCTCTGTGCAACAGTAGACTACCACAAGAGACCAGATAGGGGATGACACACCATGGGTCCCAGCAGAAAGAAGAGAAGAAATAAATGTACTGCTTGACACTTCCAAATACCTGAAGAAAGGGGTGGCTGAATTGAGTAGGCTACAGAGGGTAATGATAGTGGGAGTAAGTAAGTGCAAGCAGCATGGACTTGATAAGTGGAGGCTCTGTCTCCGCTCAGTGGTCAGAAAGGAGGTAGTGGAGGAAGTAGACAGCCCCTACCCCTGACGGCAGAACAGATAAGGGTGGATGCAAGGTTAGTGGAAGAGAGGAGCAGATGAAGATATTACAGAACAAAATGGGCGAAGAGAGAGGAATCACGATTGCGCCACACCTTGACCACCCTAAACCAGGAACAGAAAAACTGACCGACCCGACACCATCGATAATACCAGGTCACCCTTATCCCTGGGCCACATTATACAAATGGGACATGGGAATCAGGCGAAGAAGTAAATGAGGAAGAATACACAGAATATGGGGTGCAAGGCATATTCAAAGGGGCGTAGTGGAGCGAAGGGGACCTGCATATAACACCAGAAGTAAAGCCGCACCGGAAAGGGGATGCCTTTGACAGCGACAGCAGGTGGGGGGTATCCACCTACAAACCATGGGGACATCGAGATCTCCAAACACTTGTGGACTCTCTACGATACCAAAGGAATCCCGGGTGTAGGTGGGTAAAGGCCTTCGAGAGCCTGACAGCATCTGATGAACTTACTCTGGGCGACGTACTGGCAGTCCTTAACAGATGCATGGGAGACCAGGAATGCAGGGACCTCATGGACTGGGCGGGCCTGGTGGAAATCAACTTGTGAATACCAGATTGGTTAACCAGGGCAGCCCTGTGGAGAAGCGGTGCGTAGCAGATATCCCACCCAGACCCGACCACAACTAATGCGTACACTGAATCTGGAGGACCACGGAGTGTCCCAGTATACATGAAAAGCACGTGTTCTGTGGCGACAGGCGTGGAATGAGAGCCAGACAGACCTCAACTCGGACACATGTTCTTGGACCAGTGCCTGAAGTCACTATCGGAACATGCGTGTTGAGTGTGAAAAATTGTGGGCATCACAGCTAAGGGTGTGCCTGAATTCACTGAAAAAGTTCAACACCATGTGGAGAGGTACAGAGAGGGAAGAGAAAGGAGGCGATGAGATAAAGCAACTTCAGAAAAAGTGCTGAAAAAAACAACTGCTGGATGACAAGCCAGCCGTCAAATGTCCATGACAAGCGCCCGGTCACCCAGGGTTCAGATGCAGCCACCAGTGAGGTGGTAGCGGCCGTGGTGCAACAAATGGCTGATTTGATGGCCCCTGGCAGGACACCCAGTGGGGTGGCGATATGCCCACTCAACCCTGGCAGTCCATCCCTGCAGTCTGCTTTGCCTGCGGGGCACCAGGACACTATGCCGGAGCTGCCTCATGAAGGGTCAACAACACAAAGGCATGGGGGGTTATGGACCCCATTACAGTGGAGCGGGCTACAGTGCACAATATGGAGCAGGTGGATATGGACCACCTCGGGGAAGGGGCCAATGGGGGGCCCCTAGAGGCTCATGGATGCCTAGAGAAGGAAGAGGATATAATAACTAATTAAAGTGGCCTCCTTGTAAAAAGCAGAAATAGGTTTGTTTTAACTATATTTAAAAAATTATGAATAATTAACTGATAACAAACGTTGGCAAAAAGAGAAGGGGTTGGAAGCAAGTAATTGTTGGGGTTGAAAGTACAGGTATGAATAAAACATTACTATTGTTCAACAATCAAGCTGATAGGGCAGCACTAATGTTTTGAAGGTCCAACATATACTAATAGTTTTGAATTTGACTAAAATAATGCAAAGGTTAAACCGATAGGATTACTGGAAAGGGACTCTGGGATTGGTTAGTTTAAAGTAAGGTAGATTCCACTTAATGGAAAAACTATTATATGAGGTTTGAATATAGGGCTTGCTTTCAGGAAAAATGGAAGTCAAATACATGCGTATGTGTGTTAATTAAAGGAGACAATAGATAATGGTTAACAGAAATAGTCTACTGCATAATAGCTATCAAATTGGTCTATTGGAAATTGGGATAACAGTGTTTGTACATGATTATGGCATAGCGTCTCACTGGGTTGTGGGACTTCATTTGTATAAGAAAAAATTTTGAAAGGCCCTGGATTTTGAAACAATTCCTGATGAGGAATGATCAACCTCATCACGAATGTTAAAGAAATCAGGAGAATTTCACCTTGATATTTATGAGAAATACTATTTTCTATCAAATTGTACTGATACTTTGGGAGATTATTATTATCTCATTGGGAAATTATATGGATATTGTTTGGGAAATATAGAGAGTTTTGGGACAGAGACAGGCTCCACTTATGGTAGAAAAGAGGAGGGGAGGCCATGAGTAGGAGTAGGGGGTATGGGCTGAACACACGGGTAGGCGCCATCACCAGACAGTGTAGACGAGGAGGAAAGATAGATACTGAATTACTAGGTATTTGGAGTTAGCTACAGTATATTTGGCTCTAGCTTTACAGGAACAGAAACCATTTTAACATCGTTCTGACTCAAGGGGTTTTCTGGGAAGCAATGGTACCGGTGATTTCCAAGTTGTGTCCCGTTAACCTATTGGGAAGAGATGTGATGTCACTTTTGAATAGAGTTGTATCACCCACTGAAAAGGGGGCATGAAGGCCCACATAGTTAAGAACATGGTCATCTGTGGGGACAGGAACCTTGTTGCTGGTATAGTCAGGACTTAGTTAGAACAGTGGGGGAGTATGGGTTTATTGGGTAAAGGAAAAGGGTTGCCATTCATACAGATAGCCTTGTGCAGCTCGATGGAGAGAAAGGGGATGGTAACTACAGCTAATTTTAAATTGTTAGAGCAGTTCTCCTACCAGACATAGTATCTGCAATGGAGACAGGAGGGCAGAGCGAGGGAAGCGAAGACAGTTAGTCTTGCTGACATTGCTACACAGACTCACACTTGAAAGAGAAGTGAACAACGGTTTTACTCTGCTAGAAGATAGCCAAGATAGGGCACCAGTTTCAGATTAAATAAGTGGGAGCAGCTAGGAGCAGTTAGTAAGGAAGAAATTTGGAAGAAGAAATTTACCAATTTTGGCTAAGCAAAGTTAGTGGTTTTTGTTGTTTTAGAGATGCAGTAGTTTGATACAGGGGCAGAGCCTTGTATCAAAAGGAGGGATATGGTAGAGTATATATGGTAGAGTATGATAGAGATGAATAGTATAGAGAGGATTGTTAGATATGGTAGAGATTGTTCGACAACACAAATTACTTTGAATAAAAAAATTATAATTGAGCTCACCAGGAGCAAAGGAAAGAGACAGTGTTTAAATTGTTATTGTATTATAGGACACATGAATTATATGATTAAAAATAGGTTAAGATAGACCTGAGTACAGGATGAAATTATAGTTAGGAAGATACAGTAACAAATCACATGAGCAACCTGGGTCAACGTTACCCACTGCAGAAAGGTAGGAACACATACCAACACCGTGGAGCACACGCAGTTAGAGAGCAGAACTGGACCAATAGGGTCTGGGGTCACCTCTGTTAGCGAAGACTTCCTACCCGACCTATCATCACTGTAGTGTGTTCACTAGAGGTGTGAGTATGGGGTGCTACCTAGCAGACTGGCTAAGGGCAGGAGAGGGCTGGCGGTTTTTGGGATATGGGGTACCTTAAACTGCATCATAGTTTTGATGATCTTTTTTATAAATCCTGATTCAACACCTCTAGTATAAATTATATGTCGCTGACAGGTTTAAGAAGTAAAAGACTAGTTATATAATACCCGACCCCTCATGAATAAGAAGGATATAAAGAAGGAGTTCAAATAGGTGATGATGTGAGATGATGTCAGATTTAAGGTAAATATTAAACATTTCCCTAATAGAGCAGGAATATGGATGCATAATACATTGTATAAGATAATTCAGGACTTTATATTTCTGTTTGGGACCACTTCATCTTGTTCCTGGCCTAGGTAATTAAACATACATGGGGACCGGGGTATGTGGATGGAGTTTTAAACAAAGTTTGGATATTAATGACTGTAGAGTAGATGTAGCAGTAACCCTCTGAGGACTCACAGGAACAGACACGGAATGAAGGTATTGGGCTTATACTGATGATTGTGGACTCGATTTTTCCTGTTCATTAATCCAGTCGGTAGAGACCAACTTCACGAAAGACCCAGGTCCTGTAGTGGATCTCAATGGATGTCTGTCAATGTGACTGATTTGGGTTCAGAAGTATAGGAGAAAATTCTAAACCTTACAGCTCCTATAACTAATGTGTGGAGGGGCTTGTACCAATGAAGGAGGACTCTGACAGGCATTACCTATAGGGTAGAGGGGCACTTGTGTTCTGGTATTATTGGTCCAACCAGTTAGGATTAGACATCAGAGACCAGTTCTGGACAGGATAACTAGAAAAAGGAGGAATATAGGTTCTAATGTAGGCAGTTCTATTTTGGATGGATGTCATGGGTATCGCCAGTGAAGCTCCAGACGAATATAAAGCTATGACTCAGATTGGGGAGGGTTTTATCACTACGCTCTTCTGGGGGGTAATGATAACTAAAAATGTTGATTGGATCAATTATATGAATCATAATAAACAAGGATTTGTGAATAAGACTAGAGATGCAGTGATGGGAATCTCTGAACAATTATCCGCCACCTCCCTCATGACCTGGCAAAATAGGTTGACTCTAGATGTGTTATTGGCTGAAAGGGTGGCGTCTGCAGAAGGGTGGGGGGAATAATGTGTACCTACTTTCCCAATAACATAGCTCCAGCTCTGAGTTGGTTTGACAATATGTTTGGATAATGGAAAAATGTAATGATTACTGTGTTGTGGGCTACTTTTACCTGTATGACTGTTAGTATTGTTTGGAGGTTGTGTGATTCTGTGTGTGAGAGGTTTAATTTCCAGGACTCTGGGGAAATCAATGACAACAGATGGTGGGATATGGACTGATTCTGAGCTCTGACCAGGGGAATGATGAATACATGCCTCATGTCCCTCTAGATGGCTCCAGTTCCTTTACTCATGAGGAACCCATGTTTGATGAGACAATTTTCAATATTTAGATTAGATCTTAATAAAATCCTACCTAGAACAGTTATGATTGGATATAGGCCTAGAACAGTAATTGATGAGGATCAGATGTCAAATACATGTATTGATTTGGTGTGGTGTCATTATTAATTACTGTTTTGTTCTATTTGTTTTGCATTCTCTACCATTGTTTACTAAATTTTGTTTGTGTGACACCCTTGCGGGTGTCAAAAGGGGGACTACAAAAATTTGAATCAATTTATTCTACTATGTATTTTTATTTGAGCTGTTGTTCTCTTTTAAGGGAAGGTTTAAAGTTCCTAGGTGGCTGGTAGCCAATCTAGTATATGGAAATTACATATGAAGGACACAAGGGTTTTTTATTGTTTGGTCACACCTTGTAGATGTGAAAAGGGGGATTGTGGGGTTCTGACATTTTTTACCAGGATAGTATTGACAATTGCTAATTGCTAATAATCATATTGGGGGTTAGTCAGTAGGGACTTGTGTATGTGTAACCCCTGTGCGGACATCTTGAGAAAGTTGCTGACTTGTGGTTAAGTGGGGGGGGGTGAGGTATTTACTACAAGACTCTGGCTGGTGGAAAAATACTGAGATGTCAAGAAAGAAGATAAAACAAAAACAGCGCCAAAGAGGCTGGGACCAGCCTGTGTGACAACGATTGGCCAGGCAAATCTAAACCACGCCCAGCCACTGTTCTGATAGGCCCATCCCGAGGTGGGAACTAAACTCTGTCGGGGTATTTAATAAGAACTTTTTGGGTGTTGGCCAGTTCTTTGTTTCGGTCCTGCGTGATGTTACAGTGAACCCGCATATACGGAAATTGTATTTGCCATTTATTAACTTTTGAATTAAACAATTATTTTAACCAAGTTCAGGTGTATTATCGTTCCTATCTCAGTTGAATCTACGCAAAACCTAACACTGGTAAGACAAGGGGGGATGGACTATGTATATTTGTAAACAACAGCTGGTGCACGATATCTAAGGAAGTCTCAATGTTTTGCTCGCCTGAGGTTGAGTATCTCACGTTAAGCTGTAGACCCACTATCTACCTAGAGAGATACCACCATAGACCGATGCTGGCACTAAGACCGCACACAATGAGCTGTATTCTGCCATAAGCAAACAGGAAAACGCTCATCCAGAGGTGGCACTCCTAGTGGCTGGGGACATTAATGCTGGGAAACTTAAATTAATTTGACCAAATTTCTATCAGCATGTTAAATTTGCAACCAGAGGGAAAACAAACTCTAGACCACCTCTACTCCACACACAGAGACGCGTACAAAGCTATCCCTCGCCTTCCATTTGGCACATCTGACCATAATTCTATCCTCCTGATTCCTGCTTACAAGCTAAAATTTAAGCAGAAAGCACCAGTGACTTGGTCAATAAAAAAGTGGTCAGATTAAGGAGATGCTAAGTAACAGGACTCTTTTGCTAGCACAGACTGGAATATGTTCCGGGATTCTTCCGATGGCTTTGAGGAGTACACCACATCAGTCATTGACTTTATCAGTAAGTGCATCAATGACATCGTCCCCACAGTGACCGTACGTACATACCCCAACCAGAAGCCATGGATTACAGGCAACATCCGCACTGAGCTAAAGGCTAGAGCTGCCGCTTTCAAGGAGCGGGACTCTAACCCGGAAGCTTAGAAGTAATCCCGCTATGCCCTCCGACGAACCATTAAACAGGCAAAGCGTCAATACAGGACTAAGATCGAATCTTACTACACTGTCTCCGATGCTCGCCGGATGTGGCAGGGCTTACAAACCATTACAGACTACAAAGGGAAGCACAGACGAGTGCTGCCCAGTGACACGAGCCTACCAGACGAGCTAAACTACTTCTATGCTCGCTTAGAGGCAAATAACACTGAAACATGCATGAGAGCACCAGCTGTTCCGGACGACTGTGTGATCACGCTCTCCACAGCCGATGTGAGTATGACCTTTAAACATGTTAACATTCACAAGGCCGTAGGGCCAGACGAATTAACAGGACGTGTACTGCGAGCATGCGCTGACCAACTGGAAAGTGTCTTCCCCGACATTTTCAACCTCTCCCTGTCTGAGTCTGTAATACCAACATGTTTTAAGCAGATCACAATAGTCCCCGTGCCCAAGAACACTAAGGTAACCTGCCTAAATGACCACCGACCCGTAGCACTCACGTCTGTAGCCATGAAGTGCTTTGAAAGGCTGGTCATGGCTCACATCAACACCATTATCCCAGAAACCCTAGACGCACTCCAATTTGCATACCGCCCTAACAGATCCACAGATGATGCAATCTCTATTGCACTCCACACTGCCCTTTCCCACCTGGACGAAAGGAACACCTACGTGAGAATGCTATTCATTGACTACAGCTCACGGGGCTGTAGTGGAGCAGGTTGAGAGCTTCAAGTTCCTTAGTGTCCACATCACCAACAAACTAACATGGTCCAAGCACACCAAGACAGTCATGAAGAGGGCACGACAACACCTATTCCCCCTCAGGAGACTGAAAAGATTTGGCATGGGTCCCCAGATCCTCAAAAGGTTCTACAGCTGCACCACTGAGAGCATCCTGACTGGTTGCATCACTGCTTGGTATGGCAACTGCTCGGCCTCAAGGCACTACAGAGGGTAGTGCGTACGGCCAAGTACATCACTGGGGCCAAGCTTCCTGCCATCCAAGACCTCTATATCAAGCAGTGTCAGAGGAAGGCCCTAAAAATTGTCAGAGACACCAGCCACCTTAGTCACAGACTGTTCTCTCTGCTACCGCACGGCAAGCGGTACCAGAGAGCCGAGTCGAGGTCCAAAAGGCTTCTTAACAGCTTCTACCCCCAGACCATAAGACTCCTGAACAGCTAATCAAAGGGATACCAAGACCCCTCTTTTACACTGCTGCTGTTCTCTGTTTATAATCTATGCATAGTCACTTTAACTCTACCTACATGTACATATTACCTCAATTACCGCAACTAACTGGTGCCCCCGCACTAGGGTGCATCAAATTTGAATGGGAAATTTTAATTTCAAAATATCAATTTGGCTGGCATTGCATTTTGTTCAAATTAACATACAGTGGGGCGAAAAAGTATTTAGTCAGCCACCAATTGTGCAAGTTCTCCAACTTAAAAAGATGATAGAGGCCTGTAATTTTCATCATAGGTACACTTCAACTATGACAGACGAAATGAGAAAAAGAAATCCAGAAAATCACATTGTAGCATTTTTTATTTATTTATTTGCAAATGATGGTGGAAAATAAGTATTTGGTCAATAACAAAAGTTTATCTCAATACTTTGTTATATACCCTTTGTTGGCAATGACAGAGGTCAAACGTTTTCTGTAAGTCTTCACAAGGTTTTCACACACTGTTGCTGGTATTTTGGCCCATTCCTCCATGCAGATCTCCTCTAGAGCAGTGATGTTTTGGGGCTGTCGCTGGGCAACATGGACTTTCAACTCCCTCCAAAGATTTTCTATGGGGTTGAGATCTGGAGATTGGCTAGGCCACTCCAGGACCTTGAAATGCTTCTTCTGAAGCCACTCCTTCGTTGCCCGGGCGGTGTGTTTGGGATCATTGTCATGCTGAAAGACCCAGCCACGTTTCATCTTCAATGCCCTTGCTGATGGAAGGAGGTTTTCACTCAAAATCTCACGATACATGGCCCCATTCATTCTTTCCTTTACACGGATCAGTCGTCCTGGTCCCTTTGCAGAAAAACAGCCCCAAAGCATGATGTTTCCACCCCCATGCTTCACAGTAGGTATGGTGTTCTTTGGATGCAACTCAGCATTCTTTGTCCTCCAAACACGACGAGTTGAGTTTTTACCAAAAGTTATATTTTGGTTTCATCTGACCATATGACATTCTCCCAATCCTCATCTGGATCATCCAAATGCTCTCTAGCAAACTTCAGACGGGCCTGAACATGTACTGGCTTAAGCAGGGGGACACGTCTGGCACTGCAGGATTTGAGTCCCTGGCGGCGTAGTGTGTTACTGATGGTAGGCTTTGTTACTTTGGTCCCAGCTCTCTGCAGGTCATTCACTAGGTCCCCGTGTGGTTCTGGGATTTTTGCTCACCGTTCTTGTGATCATTTTGACCCCACGGGTGAGATCTTGCGTGGAGCCCCAGATCGAGGAAGATTATCAGTGGTCTTGTATGTCTTCCATTTCCTAATAATTGCTCCCACAGTTGATTTCTTCAAACCAAGCTGCTTACCTATTGCAGATTCAGTCTTCCCAACCTGGTGCAGGTCTACAATTTTGTTTCTGGTGTCCTTTGACAGCTCTTTGGTATTAGCCATAGTGGAGTTTGGAGTGTGACTGTTTGAGGTTGTGGACAGGTGTCTTTATACTGATAACAAGTTCAAACAGGTGCCATTAATACAGGTAATGAGTGGAGGACAGAGGAGCCTCTTAAAGAAGAAGTTACAGGTCTGTGAGAGCCAGAAATCTTGCTTGTTTGTATGTGACCAAATACTTATTTTCCACCATAATTTGCAAATAAATTCATTAAAAATCCTACAATGTGATTTTCTGGATTTTTTTTCCTCATTTTGTCTGTCATAGTTGAAGTGTACCTATGATGAAAATTACAGGCCTCTCTCATCTTTTTAAGTGAGAGAACTTGCACAATTGGTGGCTGACTAAATACTTTTTTGCCCCACTGTATACTGTAGCTAAGAAAGTAATACTAAGTGTAATAAACTGTTAGCCCATGTGCTTCACCCTAATAATTTTGTCTATTTCACCAACGCGGTATTGTAAACACGGTGTGTGCTTGTTTGCCAACTTTTTTGTACACCTTTGACAGTGCTACTGATAGTAGTGGTGGTGCTTGGCTTGCATGTGCAAATTCAGCACACACAAAATTCTATAATAGAATTGTGTTATTTAACATGTCAAATTGTGTTATATGACATGTATGTTTTTTGACACGCAAAGAAACAATTATTTTTTCATGTTTTATTTAACTAGACAAGTCAGTTAAGAACACATTCTTATTTACAATGGCGGCCTACACCGGCCATCATGTGATACAGCCTGGATTCAAATCAAATGATGCCTCTAACACTGAGATGCAGTGCCTTAGACCGCTGAGCCACTTGGGAGCCCAAATGGTGTTCAATGTGCCTCACCCTAGTAATTTGGTCTATTTTCACCTCTTAATTTCTCCTACTATTCTATCATGGTGGTGCACATATAGCCTATAACCTGTTTTAGAGAAATGTAATCATCAAATAAATCATTAAATAATTTACTTGTCTGTTTATATGCCCCCTTTATTTATTATATGGTTCTGACTTGTTGTACAGGGAGTACACTGTAAGAACGGCCCATGTTATGAATTCAGTCGCTGTACATTTCAAACGGGCTGAACAAATAGTAATATTGACTACGTCTGTCGTCGCTCGCTCATTAATGTCTTAATCGAAATTACGGACTGCCTCTTATCCTCTTATCAGCTTGTCATCCCCTTACATCTCAATTGTCAGTAGAAGCCACATTTGTTTAAGCAAATCAGCCATATCCGCTATATATTTTTTAAAGGCAGTAAATGAGTCTGAAAGAACTGGTCCGCTGAAAGCCAGGTGTAGCATTGCTAAGGCATCGGGACTGCTGTTGGGACAGCTTTATGTAGGCCCTAACAGTTTGTGGGCACAGTTTGTCACCGTTATAGTGCAATTAATGTATTGTTTAGTGTTGTGTTGTGGCTTTGCTGACATGTATCCCCCCAAAACGTGTTTGCCCCACTAAGATTTACATGCTAAAATCGCCACGGAAATAGGGGTTAATTACTTTTGTACTATTACGTGGTTACTTATATTTTGAGATTTTCTGAAAAAGTGACCAGAAAGTATTTTTCTAGTATTCCTGACGAGACACTAACAACTTTTCCATCATGGATAAACGAGTCAAAGCGACTGCCAGTACGGGTAGGGGTTGTTACAGTCTATGCTATTAACCCTGGCTAACATTAGCTAGAGTAACTCAAATTCAACACACAGGCAGCCCCAAGTGAATTGTAAAGTAACTTACTAATATAGCAAACTACATTAATTTCATGTTAATATCATGTTGGCTTTCTTTCTAAATGTAGCTAGCTATTGCTGCTAAATATAGTAAAACCAAAGATTATAACTCTCATCGGTGGTATAGTCTTATCATAATATTTTGTATAGCCTTGATGTTGCAGACGAATATGAGAATTTTTGTTATGCAACAACCAGTACAGCCTAAATATTTATTGGTTCCCTCTTCTTTCCATAGATCCCCCTCTTCCTCTCTCCTCTTTGCGACTCTTGGTTTCTCCCCTGCGGCTGATGTATTCATTTGTATGGCATGTGGTGAATCAACGCAATGTGATGCACTATGGGAAGGTCGAGGAGTTTGTTACTGTGGTGACTGAAGCTGTTCCAAAGTTGCTGAGTTACAAACAGAGGGCTCAACTCATCCTGGGCCTGAGAGCAAGGGTGAGTGACATGTTGTGTGGTCATGGTAAGGGTAGTTGATTATGCTTTGATTGACACATTTGTATCAATGCCAGTAGAAACTATATGTGTGTAAGGTGGGCAGGGAAGATGCAAGTTTACTCAATATCGCCATGATTCCCATTATTTAGATGATCTTGGAGATGTTCCGAAAGGATTGTCCACCTAACCCTCAGGGCATCCAACGTCTCCTGGGAAAGATGAACATCAGTGCATCCTCAGGGGTAAGAATATTTCTCTCTCTCCTGCATACATTCAAAGGGTGTAACAGCTACTAATTTGAATAGCTCAATTCAGATAACCAGATATGTTATACTTGTATCAAATGATTCACATTCTGTGTTACAGCAGCAAGATATGGAAGTGGAGGAGTCACAGGCTAACTTTGTGGCGCTGGTCCAAACCCTGCTGAAAAACCCTTATGAGAGGAAGCACTTTTTCCAGGTTTGACATACTTTCTCTCTCTCCCTTTCAACTTTTATTTAGCTGCTCGTCATTCAGGTAGGTTCTCCCATAGTCACTCTTTCCTTCCCTGTAGGAGGAGTTCCATACACAGTATGGCTCCAAGTATGACATAGCACTGCAGGCCCTTGTGGGAGGCTTGGTCCTCAGACTGGAACGACTGCTATCTGTGCCAGATCTCTCCCAGGTAATGAACTGGTACATGACAAGTCTATAACTAACAGTTTACTGATCATACCTAATTTTGTCATTATTAGATAACAATTTATGTCAACACATGCCATATTATTGTCTTGACCTCACATGCTAAGCCACCCCCCTTTTGCTGATCTTAGGTTATTCCTCTCCTTCTCAGATAGCATCCATTATCAGTGCTTCCCCCTCTGACCTGGAGGAGTGTGGACAGTCTGTGTCTGACCCTGAGCACCTGAAGATCCTCCTCCAGCACCAGAACCCGCTAAATAAAACCCAGTTCAACAAAAATGGTAGGCTTGAAAACAGTCCATAGAAAGCTTTGGAGTCTCTACTCAATCATTATCTGTTATCCTCTCTGTGTATGTACAGTATATTTATTTAACAGCTAAACAAATAACATTACACGTTTTATTTTTGACATCTATAATTAAAAGTACAATGTGGAGAAATCGCTCAGCCATTACCTGGTAGGTAAAATTCTATAGTGTTCGCCTACTTTCAGTTAGTGACAAAACAAGCAATTTAAATAATTGCTGTACAATATAAACCACTGTGAAATGTATTTTCAATGATCATAAATATAATATTTTTAGCTGTAAAAATTTAGTTTACAAAACCTTAAATAAAAAGATTCAAAAGCTATACTTAAGGATGGAAGGCATAGAAATAGTATGCATAGCACTGATATAGCACTTTTCAGACTGGCTTACAATGAGAAAGACAGATCTATAACTCACATTTCTATGTACATTTGGTTGGGTCACGCACAAAACTACATACGGGACCTTTCAGTTCATTACGAACCATTTTATGATTTTTTTTAAACAGGAATGTAAGTAAAAGCCTAGTATTTTTAATTCGCAGAATATCCTTAACTGTGATGTACTCAATATTTTTTATATATTTTATTTTTTCTCAGTACCTCTCACTTCCTCTGTGGGTGACTGTGTGCTGTCTTCGATGTCCTTCCGCCTCGCCTGTGGAATGCCATCAATGGAGCCAGATTTTGATGACCCATCAGAATCATTAGAAGCCGTTCTAAGCGTCATGAACCCTGCCTCCTTCAGTGACTTGGAGGATCTGGGAATGATGTCAGATGACTCGCCACAAGCTGGAGAAGACAGTACTGTAAAGAGAGAAGAGGATGCCAGGGTTAACAGAAGTGGTGTTAAAAATGCAGTGCGTGACAGTGAAGAAGACAATGCACTGCCAGAGAGCTTGTCTAGTCCTCAAGGTGTTAGCGGACTAGTGGGAAGGGAGCCAACAGAAATGAGTATGCTGCCAACAGAGAGACGCCAACAGCTTATATCACTGATGAGTAGTTCCTTCACCAAATCCTCTCCTTCACAGATAGTCAAATTAGTCATCCCTGCCACGGTCACCAATGGGAACCAGCCAGATTACCATCCGGTCGAGCTAGCGAGTGTCCACCAGTGGGTCTCCCACATTGCAAGTAACTCTTATCTCGCTCCCTTCCTTGCCACCCGTTCCACAAAACAATGATGTAGACAAGGAGATCCGGTCAGATGACACGTGTCTTGGAAGCAGTGTGGAAATTGGGGATCAGGAAACAGAAGCCAATCTCTTTGAGAGGGCTGTTATCCGAAAGAGACGGGCGCCCAAGCCACAAAGAATAACGGTACCCTCGAAGAGGAAAATCCCTGAGGCAACCATCATTTGCCAGGAATGTGGGAAGAGTTTTGTCTATCCGTCTCAGCTCGAAAATCACCTCCGCATTCACACAGGAGAGAAACTTTTCAAGTGCATTGAGTGTGGCAGGGCCTTCAGGTCATTAGGAGGCATGACCACTCATATGAAAAATCACTCTGAAGCGCGGCCATTTAAGTGTGATGAGTGTGACAAGGGCTTTCGGAAAAAGGCTGACCTGAAAAAGCATCAGCTCATCCACACGGGTGCGAAACCACATAAATGTACCATCTGCGGAAAGGGCTTCAGCCAAGCATTCTATTGCAGAATACACATCCAGTCTCATGCAAGTGAAAATAACTTTCCCTGCACTCATTGTCAGAAGAGATTCCCAACCCAATACAAGCTGTCTGTCCACGAGCGCTGGCACACCATGGAGCGCCCGTTCATCTGTGAGCAGTGTGGGATGCGCTTCTTTCATCCCAGTGGGCTGAAGAGGCACATGGGCTATCACATTGGGAACCGCCCGTTCCTGTGTGCCCAGTGTGGAAAGACTTTTGTTTATGAGTTTGACCTGAAGAAACACCAAAGGGACCATGGCCCCAAGCCCAAGATCCCATGCCCTGTCTGCCAGAAGGTGTTTGGCAGCAACGGACTCGTTAAGGCCCACATGTTTACGCATACCTCTGTAAAACCTTACAGATGTGACATATGCGACAAGACCTTTAAACAGAGCAGCAGCTTGAGCAGTCACAAACGTCTGCACACGGGCGAACGCCCTTACCACTGCGACATGTGTGGGAAGACATACAAGCTGAATCAGCACCTGAAGGAGCGCATAATTATCCACCACACGGCGGAGGGGCACCCCTGTGACCAGTGTGGAAAGGTCTTCAAGTTACCACGTCTTCTAAAGGCGCATGAGCGGTTGCACTCAGGAGAGCGATCAGAGCAGACAAGAAAATACAGTAACACCAGCCGTCACAGGAGACATTCCTCCGAAATGAGTTGATTTACTGCTGCCCTCCACACTCACTGACTGGAATGGTAGTTTTATTGTTCTGACACAAATTTTACTTTGTCACAATGCCATGCCATTGGCTGTAATCATGTCGTGGTTGTTTTTGTTGTAAACTTGACCATTTTGGACCATAATCCAGGATTCCCTAGACTGAACATTGACAAATGGTAGAATGGCTGGCTTAATTCATGCAGAAACAAACATAATGTACTGTTAGATAACAATAATTAATGATTGTGTCATTAAAACATATTTGTTTGTGATGCTTTTTTTTTTTTTAATAGGTTATTGAAACTCCAATGACCTTAAGATGTAAATTGACAGCTACTCACGTATTTATTTTTGAGAGTAGTCAATGATTGCTGGAAGCCTTTACAATGAATATGCACAACATTTGATGTTGGATAAAGGCAAATAAAGTCAATTGTGTGCCACTACTCACTTGTTTCGCTGTTTTAGTTGAAAACATTAACAGCAAGGGAAACCAAATGTTTGCTAGAATGGTCCTGTGCGATTACTTTTTATAATACATTTAAAGATTGTATTAAGCCACAAAAGTTCATTAATAAAGATTCATACTCATCCAGATATATAACGTTATACAGAAAAATTATGAATGTAAATGTAATTTCAAGAAAAGAGAGCTGAAGGGTTCACTTGCGGCTCTTATTCCAGCACGGTAGGTGGCGGTAAGGATGTTATGCTGCCAATCTTGGTTTTAATTGTCTTTGTCAAAACTCTGTTTTGGGTTTGGTTCCGTTTCCCTCTGTCCTGTCGTTGTCGCCATTTTCACACAAAAATCGTCAGTGAGTTGTTGATAGCTATCTAGCATGCTAGTTACTTATACTGTTACATTTCTGCTTATCGTACATATGTGTTAACATTCCGGCATGGACAAACGAGTCAAGAAGAGTACAGCCAGTACGGGTAGGTTACGTTACATGACACTTGCTAGCCATGTTTTAGCAATTGAACCAATTTTACAAATGTGAACCTGGCTAGACCCAAGTCACCCCAATGCAGAGCGCTAGCTTACTATCTTCAATGGATAGCTAACGTTAAGGGTAAAGCTAATGTCCGTTTCGGCTTGCCTTCTAAATTAAGTTTGCTTGCTAGTTAGTAATGTTGCTGTATGTATTTGTTGCTAAAGAACCTAGAGGATGAAGCCACACAGCCTAACATTTTGTTCTGTCGTCTTGCTATAGGTCCCCCACTTCCTCTCTCCTCTTTGCGACTCTTGGTTTCTCCCCTGCGGCTGATGTATTCATTTGTATGGCATGTGGTGAATCAACGCAATGTGATGCACTATGGGAAGGTCGAGGAGTTTGTTACTGTGGTGACTGAAGCTGTTCCAAAGTTGCTGAGTTACAAACAGAGGGCTCAACTCATCCTGGGCCTGAGAGCAAGGGTGAGTGACATGGGAGGGGTGGTTTTGACACGTTGTGTATTGGAAGAATCATATACAATTTTGACCCATTATTTTAGATGATCTTGGAGTTGTTCCGCAAGGACCCACCCAACCTTCCGGATATCCAACGTCTCCTGGAAAAGATGAACATCTTTGGGGTAAGAATATTTCTCCTGTGTGACAGTGTGAAAAACATATTCAAGAATGACTGTCAATACCATTAACCCAGAAAAACCAAGGCTGGAGCGACAGCACTTAAAAGAGGGTAAAATATGCGCTGTACTCTGATTTGAAAATATCCTTTAGCTCTGCAGTGTACAGATCTGAGGGGACTGCATAAGTTTAAACGACATACAAGTGTTAACACCTTCCAGTGGGGTTGAGGGAGCTTTCTGCCATCTGTCTTGCTTTGCTGTCACTCATCTGATTCCTTAGATCTGCAAAGTGCAAACATGGATGGGGTAAGAGAACAGTTGTTTTCAGGCAAGACTTGTGACTTCTACAAACCCTGTCACCCATAAACTCAATGCCCCTCTTTTTAGTTACGTGTCATTCTGATGACGGAAGTGGCTGTACTTTGTATTAAACAATTCCTACTCTGTGTTACAGCAGCAAGATGCAGAAGTGGAGGAGTCGCAGGCTAACTTTGTGGCACTGGTCCAAACCCTGCTGAAAAACCCTTACGAGAGGAAACACTTCTTCCAGGTTCGGCAGGCTTTCTCCCTTTCCTCTCACACTGTCCACTTTGTCATGTCAAAGACACTGACTTAAACTTTTCTTTTCCTTCCTTGTAGGAAGAGTTCCATACACAGTATGGCTCCAAGTATGACACAGCACTGCAGGCCCTTGTGGGAGGCTTGGTCCTCAGACTGGAACGACTGCTATCTGTGCCAGATCTCTCCCAGGTAATAAACTGGTGCATGACAAGTCTATAACTAACAATTCACCAGTCATATCTAATGTTGACATTGTTAGACAACTATATACACTACCGTTCAAAAGTTTGGGGTCACTTAGAAATGTTCTTGTTTTCCATGAAAACACATGAAATTAGTTGCAAAATGAATAGGAAACATAGTCAAGATGTTTACAAGGTTATAAATAAGGATTTTTAATTGAAATATTAGTGTCCTTCAAACTTTGTTTTTGTCAAATAATCCTCCATTTGCATTAATTACAGCCTTGCAGACCTTTGGCATTCTAGTTGTCAATTTGTTGAGGTAATCTGAAGAGATTTCACCCCATGCTTCCTGAAGCACCTCCCACAAGTTAGATTGGCTTGATGGGCACTTCTTATGTACCATACGGTCAAGCTGCTCCCACAACAGCTCAGTAGGGTTGAGATGTGTAACCTTTATTTAACTAGGCAAGAGATCCGGTGACTGTGCTGGCCACTCCATTATAGACAAAATACCAGCTGACTGCTTCTTCCCTAAATAGTTTTTGCATAGTTTGGAGCTATGCTTTGGGTCATTGTCCTGTTGAAGGAGGTGATGGGTTCAAATTGGGCTCATGATAGGGGCTGCACCAAATGTGTGGTGTATTATAATAATTGATTATGCTTATGTTGTATTAATAGAAGGGGAAGGGCTATAAGACCCCCTTCCCACAACATGTATAGGGTCCTAGACTACAGATGAACAATATATATATATATATATATATATATATTCATTATAAAGGTTTAAAATTGTCCCACTTTTCTGGTCTCTGCCTCTTATAAAGAAACGGTCTGAGAAGGTGTGAATTATTGCATGGGGTCTGTGAGAAAGCACTTCAAAGATAAACACAGAACCCTGCAGGGGAGTAAAAGAGATAAGAGACTAGTCAGACATACCTCAATAAATCAACTTGGGGAGCCCTTAGAAACACTGGAACTATTGTAACTCTCTTGTAAGTTTGTATAGCTGTGTATGCTTGGTCTGATGAGTAGAAGGCAATGACATATGCAGTGACATCACAGGGGGTTAACTACAAGCATGATAAAAGCAACTTGGACTTTTCCTATGGGGCAGAACTCAGGAGAATGTATGTTTTATCTTTGACTTCTGTCTACAGCTGTATCTTGATTAAAATTGTTATGATTTTTGAGTGTTCCTTATTTGTTAAGTAAATAAAACGGAGCACAGAAAAACGGAACCAACATAGGAAATTGGCTCAAATTAAGTGCCGTCCACAGGGTATCGCATGGTGTTGCAAAATAGAGGGATAGCCTTCCTTCTTCAAGATCCCTTTTACCCTGTACAAATCTCCCACTTTCCCACCACCAAAGCACCCCCAGACCATCACATTGCCTCCACCATGCTTGACAGATGGCGTCAAGCACTCTTCCAGCATCCTTTCATTTTTTCTGCGTCTCACAAATATTTTTCTTTGTGATCCAAACATCTCAAATGTAGATTGTCTGTCCATAACACTTTTTTCCAATCTTCCTCTGTCCAGTGTCTGTTCTTTTGCCCATCTTAATCTTTTACTTTTATTGGTCAGTCTGAGATATGTCTTTCTTAGCAACTCTGCCTAGAAGGCCAGCATCCCAGAGTCGCCTCTTCACTGTTGACGTTGAGACTGGTGTTTTGCTGGTACTATTTAATGAAGCTGCCAGTTGAAGACTTGTGAGGCGTCTGTTTCTCAAACTAGACACTAATGTACTTGTCCTCTTGCTCAGTTGTGCACAGGGGCCTCCCACTCATCTTTCTATTCTGGTTAGAGCCAGTTTGTGCTGTTCTGTGAAAGAAGTAGTACACAGTGTTGTATGAGATCTTCAGTTTCTTGGCAATTTCTCACATGGAATAGCCTTCATTTCTCAGAACAAGAATAGACTGATGAGTTTCAGAATAAATGTATTTGTTTATTGCCATTTTGAGCCTGTAGTCGAACCCACAAATGCTGATGCTCCAGATACTCAACTACTCTAAAGAAGGCCAGTTTTAATCAGAACAGTTTTCAGCTGTGGTAACATAATTGCAAAAGGGTTTTCTAATGATCAATTAGCCTTTTAAAATGATAAACTTGGATTAGCTAACACAATGTACCATTGGAACACAGGAGTGATGGTTGCTGTTAATGGGCCTCTGTACGCCTATGTAGATATTCCTTTAAAAAATCATCAGTTTCCAGCTACAATAGTCATTTACAGCATTAACAATGTCTACACTTTCAAAAACAAGAACATTTCTAAGTGACCCAAAACTTTTGAACGTTAGTGTACGTGCCAACACATGCCATAATATTTTTCATCCTGCGCACTCGAAGAAACCCCATGGTTGCTGATCTTAGCTTTTACCTCTCCTTCTCAGATAGCATCCATTATCAGTGCTGCCCCCTCTGACCTGGAGAAGTGTGGACAGTCTGTGTCTGACCCTGAGCACCTGAAGATCCTCCTCCAGCACCAGAACCTGCTAAATAAGATTCAGTTGGGTAGGGTTACTTTAATTAGGATCTCTTCTCCATTTTTATGTTCAGTGGAATTATCAACAGCTGAACAAAGAACAATGTAGTTTTCCCTTTTTGACAAACTGCCATGGTTAACTCTATTGATAACTTTGAACCAGCTGTATTTACAGGAATTTGAATTATTTTGAAATGGTATTAATCTAAATATACCCAATACTTTCAAATTCAATCAGAATGTGGTGTAATATAAAATATTCATCTATTTTTCTGTATTTGTCCCTTTTTCTCAGTACCTGTCACGTCCTCTGTAGGGGACTGTGTGCTGTCCTCGCTGTCTTTCCGCTTAACCTGTGGAATGCAGCCCATGCAGACAGATTTTGACGAGCTAGCGGAATCATTAGAACCTGCTCTAAGCATCATGAGCCCTGCCTCCTTCAGTGACTTGGAGGATCTGGGAATGATGTCAGATGAATCGGACCATGCTGGAGCAGTAACTACTGTGGAGAGAGAAGAGCAGAATGCCAGGGATAACGGAGGTCGGGCCAAAAATTCAGTACTCGACAGTGAAGAATACAATGCACTGTCAAAGAACGACGTAGTCTCACCTACTCCTCAAAGTGTAAGCAAGCCAGTGGGAGGGACACCAACCGTAGAGAGCATGCTGCCAACAGAGAGACACAAAGAGCTTGTAACACCGATGAATACTTTCATCACCGAAGCCTCTCCTTCACATATTGTCACCCCTGCCACGGTCACCAATGGGAACCAGCCAGATTACCATCCGGTCGAGCTAGCGAGTGTCCACCAGTGGGTCTCCCACATTGCAAGTAACTCCATCTCGCTCCCCTCCTTGCCACCCCTTCCACAAAACAATGATGTAGACAAGGAGATCCGGTCAGATGACACGTGTCTTGGAAGCAGTGTGGAAATTGGGGGACAGGAAACAGAAGCCAATCTCTTTGAGAGGGCTGTTATCCGAAAGAGACGGGCGCCCAAGCCACAAAGAATAACGGTACCCTCGAAGAGGAAAATCCCTGAGGCAACCATCATTTGCCAGGAATGTGGGAAGAGTTTTGTCTATCCGTCTCAGCTCGAAAATCACCTCCGCATTCACACAGGAGAGAAACCTTTCAAGTGTCCTGAGTGTGGCAGGGCCTTCAGGTCATTAGGAGGCATGACCACTCATATGAAAAATCACTCTGAAGCGCGGCCATTTAAGTGTGATGAGTGTGACAAGGGCTTTCGGAAAAAGGCTGACCTGAAGAAGCATCAGCCCATCCACATGGGTGCGAAACCACATAAATGCACCATCTGCGGAAAGGGCTTCACCCAAGCATTCTATTGCAGAATACACATCCAGTCTCATGCAAGTGAAAATAACTTTCCCTGCACTCATTGTCAGAAGAGATTCCCAACCCAATACAAGCTGTCTGTCCACGAGCGCTGGCACACAATGGAGCGCCCGTTCATCTGTGAGCAGTGTGGGATGCGCTTCTTTCATCCCAGTGGGCTGAAGAGGCACATGGGCTATCACATTGGGAACCGCCCGTTCCTGTGTGCCCAGTGTGGAAAGACTTTTGTTTATGAGTTTGACCTGAAGAAACACCAAAGAGACCATGGCCCCAAGCCCAAGATCCCATGCCCTGTCTGCCAGAAGGTGTTTGGCAGCAACGGACTCGTTAAGGCCCACATGTTTACGCATACCTCTGTAAAACCTTACAGATGTGACATATGTGACAAGACCTTTAAACAGAGCAGCAGCTTGAGCAGTCACAAACGTCTGCACACGGGCGAACGCCCTTACCACTGCGACATGTGTGGGAAGACATACAAGCTGAATCAGCACCTGAAGGAGCACATAATTATCCACCACACGGCGGAGGGGCACCCCTGTGACCAATGTGGAAAGGTCTTCAAGTTACCACGTCTTCTAAAGGCGCATGAGCGGTTGCACTCAGGAGAGCGATCAGAGCAGACAAGGAAATACAGTAACACCAGCCGTCGCAGGAGAAATTCGTCCAAAATGAGTTGATTTTCTGCACAGTGGCTGCCTTCCACACACACTGACTGGGATGCTATTTTTAATGTCCTGACAAATTGCCTTTAGCTGTAATAATATTTAAAAAATTTTGTTGTAGACTAGATTTTTGACCATAATTCAGGATTCCCTAAATAGACTGAACATTGAAAAATAGTATAATGTCTGGCTTAATTAATGCAGCACCAAACATATATCCTGTTAGATAGCAATTAGTGTCATTAAAACATATTTTGTTTGATGCTTTTGGGGGTAGGTTATTGAAATTTCAATGACATAAGATGTAAATTGACAGCTACTCACTTATTTCTTTTTGAGAGTAGTCGATGATTGCCGGAAGCCTTTACAAAAAATATGCACAACATTTGACGTTGGATAAAGGCCAATAAAGTCAACATTGTGTGCCACTATTCACTTGTTTTGCTATTTTATTCACAGCAAGGGAACTCAAATGTATGCTAGAATGGTACTGTGTGATGACTTTTTAATAATACATTTAAAGTGTTCATTAAGCCACAAAATAAAGATTCATACTCATCCAAATATATATATATATATATACAGAAAAATGCTGAAATTTGTGTTTTTACTTAAAATGTAATTTCAAGAAAAGAGAGCAGAAGGATTCAATTGCGGCTCTTATTCCAGCACGGTAGGTGGCGGTAAGGATGTTATGCTGCCAATCTTGGTTTTATTTGTCTTTGTCAAAACTCTGTTTTGGATTTGGTTCCGTTTCCCTCTGTCCTGTCGTTGTCGCCATTTTCACACAAAAATCGTCAGTGAGTTGTTGATAGCTATCTAGCATGCTAGTTACTTATACTGTTACATTTCTGCTTATCGTACATATGTGTTAACATTCCGGCATGGACAAACGAGTCAAGAAGAGTACAGCCAGTACGGGTAGGTTACGTTACATGACACTTGCTAGCCATGTTTTAGCAATTGAACCAATTTTACAAATGTGAACCTGGCTAGACCCAAGTCACCCCAATGCAGAGCGCTAGCTTACTATCTTCAATGGATAGCTAACGTCCGTTTCGGCTTGCCTTCTAAATTAAGTTTGCTAGCTAGTTAGTCATGTTGCTGTATGTATTTGTTGCTAAAGAACCTAGAGGATGAAGCCACACAGCCTAACATTTTGTTCTGTCGTCTTGCTATAGGTCCCCCACTTCCTCTCTCCTCTTTGCGACTCTTGGTTTCTCCCCTGCGGCTGATGTATTCATTTGTATGGCATGTGGTGAATCAACGCAATGTGATGCACTATGGGAAGGTCGAGGAGTTTGTTACTGTGGTGACTGAAGCTGTTCCAAAGTTGCTGAGTTACAAACAGAGGGCTCAACTCATCCTGGGCCTGAGAGCAAGGGTGAGTGACATGGGAGGGGTGGTTTTGACACATTGTGTATTGGATGAATCATATACAATTTTGACCCATTATTTTAGATGATCTTGGAGTTGTTCCGCAAGGACCCACCCAACCTTCCGGATATCCAACGTCTCCTGGGAAAGATGAACATCTTGGGGGTAAGAATATTTATCTCCTGTGTGGAAATTCCGCCCCATACCAGCGCACAAACTCAAAACACACCTGTAACACAGCATACAAAAACATTGCTGTCAATACCAGTCTTGGACGACTACTTAAAAGAAGTAACATTTGCACGTTGGTCTGGTTTGAAAATAGCCTTTAGCTCTGTAGTGTACAAATTCTGAGGGGACTGCATAAGTTTAAACGACATACAAGTGTTAACACCTTCCAGTGGGGTTGCAGGAGCTTTCTGCTGTCTGTCTTGCTTTGCTGCCACCCATCTGATTCCTTAGATCTGCAAAGTGCAAACATGGATGGGGTAAGAGATAAAAGTTGTTTTCAGATTGGACTTGGACTTCTACAAACCCTGTCACCTATACTCAATACCCCTCTTTTTAGTAACGTGTCATTCTGATGACGGAAGTGGCTGTACTTTATATCAAATGATTCCTGCTCTGTGTTACAGCAGCAAGATGCAGAAGTGGAGGAGTCGCAGGCTAACTTTGTGGCACTGGTCCAAACCCTGCTGAAAAACCCTTACGAGAGGAAGCACTTCTTCCAGGTTCGGCAGGCTTTCTCCCTTTCCTCTCACACTGTCCACTTTGTCATGTCAAAGACACTGACTTAAACTTTTTCCTTTCCTTCCTTGTAGGAGGAGTTCCATACACAGTATGGCTCCAAGTATGACACAGCACTGCAGGCCCTTGTGGGAGGCTTGGTCCTCAGACTGGAACGACTGCTATCTGTGCCAGATCTCTCCCAGGTAATAAACTGGTGCATGACAAGTCTATAACTAACAGTTCACCAGTCATATCTAATGTTGACATTGTTATACAACTGTATACGTGCCAACACGTGCCATAATATTTTTCATCCTGCGCACTCGAAGAAACCCCCTGGTTGCTGATCTTAGCTGTTACCTCTCCTTCTCAGATAGCATCCATTATCAGTGCTGCCCCCTCTGACCTGGAGGAGTGTGGACAGTCTGTGTCTGACCCTGAGCCCCTGAAGATCCTCCTCCAGCACCAGAACCTGCTAAATAAGATTCAGTTTGGTATGCTTACTTTAATTACATCTTCTCCTTCCTGTTAATGTTAAGTAGAATCATCAACAGATGAACAAAGAACAATGTAGTTTTCCCCAAACTGTCATGGATCACTTTGAACTAGCTGTGTTTACAGGAATGTGAAAAAGTTGTTCAATGGTATTTCTGTTAACCAAATTCAATCAATCAGAATGTCATTTTTATATATTTGTCCCTTTTTCTCAGTACCTGTCACATCTTCTGTGGGTGACTGTGTGCTGTCCTCGCTGTCCTTCCGCCTCGCTTGTGGAATGCCATCAATGGAGCCAGATTTTGATGACCCATCAGAATCATTAGAACCTGCTCTAAGCGTCATGAACCCTGCCTCCTTCAGTGACTTGGAGGATCTGGGAATGATGTCAGATGACTCTGACCATGATGGAAAAGATGGTACTGTGGAGAGAGAAGAGGATGCAGTGCGTGGCGGTGAAGAAGACAATGCACTGCCAGAGAGAGCCGTGGTCTGCTCTAGTCCTCAAGGTGTTAGCGGACTGGTGGGAGGGGCACCAACAGTAAGGAGTATGCTGCAAACGATGAGACAGCAACAGCTTGTATCACTGATGAATACTTCCATCACTGAAGCCTCTCCTTCACAGATAGTCATCCCTGCCACGGATAACCAGCCGGACGAGCTAACGAGTGTCGACCAGTGGGTTTCCCATATTGCCAGTTACACTTTATCGCTCCATTCCTTGCCACCCCTTCCACAAAACAATAATTTGGACAAGGAGATGGAGTCGGCCGACACAGGTCTTGGAAGCAGTGTGGTGATCGGGGGTCAGGAAACAGAAGTCGATCTCTTTGAGAGTTCCATTCTCCAAAGGAAGAGGGTGCAAAAGCCACTACGTGTAGCGTGCTCGAAAAAGAGAAGCCTTGCAACCAACTCTTGCCAAGAGTGTGGGAAGCGTTTTCTGTCTCGGGGACGGCTGGAGGATCACCTCCGCATACACACCGGAGAGAAACCTTTCAAGTGCGCCGATTGTAGCAGGTTCTTCAGGACATTGGCACTCCTGACCAACCATATGAAAATTCACTCTGACGTGCGGCCCTTTACCTGTGACGAGTGCGGCAAGTGCTTTCGGAGAAAGGTTGGCCTTCAGAATCACCATCGCGTCCACACGGATGCGAGACCATACAAATGCACCATCTGTGGAAAGGGCTTCACCCAAGTACAGTACTGCAAAAGACACATGGATTGTCATACAAGTGAGAATACCTATTTCTGCACTCATTGTCCAAAGAGTTTCCCAACCCAATTCCAGCTGTCCGCCCACCAGCGCTGGCACACCATGGACCGCCCGTACGCCTGTGAGCAGTGTGGGTTGCGCTTCTTTATGCCAAGCCTGTTAAAGAGACACATGGGCTATCACATCGGGAACCGCCAGTTCCTGTGTGCCCAGTGCGGAAGGACCTTTGTCTATGAGTTTGACCTAAAGAGACACCAAAAAGACCATGACCCCAGTCCCAAACTCCCCTGCCCTGTCTGCCAGAAGATGTTTGGCAACAGCAGCCTACTCCAGGCCCACATACGCAGGCACTCTTCAGAGAAACCTTACAGATGCGACATATGCGACAAGACCTTTAAAGACAGCGGGGGCCTCCGCATACACAAGCGGGGGCTGCACTCGAACGAGCGCCCTTACAGCTGCGACGAGTGTGGGAAGACTTACAAACTACACACGCACCTGAGGGAGCACAAGTTTAAACACACGGGGGAGGGCCACACCTGTGGCCAGTGTGGAAAAGCCTTCAGGTACCTGCGTCTCCTGAAGGTGCACGAGCGGTCGCACTCCGAGCCACCTGAGCTCACACGGCGAAACAGTCACACCAGCCGTCGCAGGAGACATTCCTCCAAAAGGAGTTGATTTTCTCACATCTGCACACCCTTCACTGTGGTTACAGTAATATACAACAGTATTCAACTTTGTCACAATTCCATGTCATTAGCTGTACGGTCATTATGTAGGGCAGCCCCGGGTTCCTCTGTGTTGTCTTAGGAATGCTGCATTATTCCTCCATTCTGTCACATCTCTGTGGTGCAGAGGGGCGACATGATGGGGGATGGTGAGATAATTGACTTGAACGGGGAAGAGGGTCTCTGCTGTTCGGGACTGCTGCTCACTGAGTTTAGCCTCCTCCCTTCCTCTATGATCCTCCTCCCTCTAATGAGACATACTGGGACTATACAAGCCCTTATTACATGATACACCGCATATCAAGTACAGGTTCTAAAGCCATTTCAAATCATGGGATGTCATACATGGTCTATTTTGGGAGGTACCAGCATTGCAGTCCTAACAGAGATGCATACAAAACCGGTTAATGCGTCTGAAGGCTCCCAGAAAATCTGTGGACCTGCAATTCATGAAGTGAATCTGTGGAACTATGTTCAGTGAGGTGTGTTAGGTAAACCAGTGAAACAACCACTGTCAGGTGCTGTATGCCCTGGTTTAAATCTGTTGATTTGGATCAGGATTGGGGGTCAATTACTTTTTAATTCAGGATCTTGCTAATAGAAAATAATTTCAGTTACTGACTGAATTGACTGAATTGATATGTCATTGACTCCAACCCTGATTTGGATACAGCTTCATGGCTTCTCCCGCAGTATAATCATTAGTGATAGTCACATGTGCAGGGTTGCAGGTGTAATTGCGGGGTACAGTGACAATCTTAAGGTCCGAGCTCCAACAGTGTAGTTCTTCAATTTGTGCTTCTTGTTCTATCACAATGTTCTTGTTTAATTCAAAAGCTACATTCAATTGTGGTATTTATTTTGGACATTAAACAGTCTCCAAAGAAGTGCCTATCATTTCCTGTTCTGTAAAATGTATTTCCTGTAGCTGCCATTGAAACCTTTGGAGAGACTGTTATTTTTCTTCTTCCAGATGCAGCATTACCCTTCTTGGAGGCACATCAGAAATGTGTGAACTTACGTGTTATGGCTATGCTGGAGTTGTCATATATTTTTGTTATGAATCATGAGATTTATCCGGTGGATGTCAGTTTGCCTCATCAGTCTTTTGATGTCAACAATATTTTGTGGGAAGCAATACACTGAGTTAATATTGTTTTAATAGTTATAGCTAACAAGATTGCAACAGATGTCTGTAATTTTTCTGTGTGAAGTGTTGGTTCACAACAAAATATGAAGTACTGACATATCTATTTTTGAATGTATTTCACACATTTCTCAGGCAAACAATATTCCACAAAATGACACTTGCAGTCAACAAAACGAAGAAAACCTGTGCACACACATGCGTTATTCTGTAAGCTGTAAGCATCTACCTGTGAGGGAAATCTAATAAACTAGATTATACATGATTTATTTGCATGGCGAAGAAGAGCTACGGTACCCTACTGTACTGTAACTCAGGTCCGACAGAATTCCAGCCGTCTTTGTGAAGAGCAGTGAGTCTGATAGTCATTTATAGTGAAAAGTATGAATTCTTAATAAATAACACTATTACACATTACTTAAATGGTTGTAACAACTATGAATGCAGTCACATGCATTCCTCATACGAACAAAAGGTCAACAAAAAGCACAGCCTTTCTTTGCTTTTGTTTAGGGTGTGTCGGAGGTGGAAGAACTGTCAAATAGGGCTGCACTTGTGGTCATTGTCACGAAACTACACCCGCGCTTATCCCACCCATGTTAGACAATCTGAACAAGAAAGTGAAGGCTATATAAAAATTACACTCAAATTATAATAGGGATTTATATCAACCTAATTGAGGTGTAGGGGCTCCCGAGTGGCGCAGCGGTCTACGGCACTGGATCTCAGTGTTAGAGGCGTCACTGCAGACACCCTGGTTCAAATCCAGGCTGTATCACAACCAGCCGTGATTGGGAGTCCCATAGGGCGGCTCACAATTGGCCCAGCGTCGTCCGAATTTGGCCGGTGTAGGCCGTCATTGTAAATAATAATTTGTTCGTAACTGACTTGCCTAGTTAAATAAAGGTAACATTTGAAAAAATGATTGTGCCCTACATCACACATTCCAGTGATTGAATCCTGGTTTAGAGCTGTGACCTTTTTCATGTGATTGTTTATGCTTAAGATGAATGAAATGAAAGTCCTCAAGACCAGATTGAACTTCATTCCACAAAGGCACCTCAAAGATGTACCAGACCATGTCCCAGTTAAAAAAAAAACCAACATATTAGCCTTGAATATATAGCATTGATTAAAAAGTCAATCAGAAATCTTTTTTCCCCATGTTAACTGTGGTTCAGAGCTTCATTCTTTGGAGTTGTTCTCTATAATAGTCTCGAAGTCTGGTGATCGACCACAGTTTGAACAGACAACTGTGTTTGATGGAGTCATCATATCGCAGTGTGACTAAGAAAGAAAAGCTCAGACAGAGCTGGGTCAACCAGAGCCCACAGTGGAGGGAGAGGACCCTAGATTGCTCACAGAGCCGCACAGACCGTGAAGTGGTTCTCTGGCAGATATGTCATATGATCAACAATAGTACAGTTGTGGATAATCGTGTATGTAGTATTTACAATAATTTCACATATTTAATAACAAAATGGGTTGATATTATATGCTCACTGAAAACAATTTTCTGTGAAATTGTAAGATGATCAAAAATGGAAACCAACTTATCACTTTTTTGTTGTTGCAAAAAACATTATTCTTGTGCTCAGTGTCTTCAGTTCATTCCTGATATATGTGATATGCAGTTTAGTTACGGTTCATATTGTTTTTAAGCATCTTTGAGATTATCTGTATAATTAAAGGCACTTTATGAAATATATACTATTATTATTATGCTCACAACAAAACACTGTTTACTGAGTGAAACAAAAAGTAAACTGTTGTTCAGCAGTTATCAAGTTGTTTGGGGATTTTCATATAAACCTGAATTACGGTTTTAATTTAACAAGTCCAGTCAGCTCAGTCTTTCTTACACCGTCTTTTCTAGATGTTTTTCAGAGATGACGTGGCTGCACTTACATCAAAAATGAATCCTCCGCTGGGTTTGACCAATGGGGTCTCAATGGGGAGAGCTTCCTTACCTTTGACCCTACCTCTCATACATGGATGTCAGTCTACAGGCAAACCCCATAGAACAGAGTTGGAACTCAAACAAAATGAGCAGTCACATGTTTGAGTTTCCAGCATGACTGTTGCTCGTCACTCACCAATATCATGAAGACGAGAGGGAGCTGGCACAGTACAACAGAAGACAGGTGAGATGAACAGATAGTCAAGTGACTATGAAATAACAAAGCCTTGCGAATGAATGTGTACAATAACAGGATTTGGGGTTGTGGAGTCACCGAGTGCATGTGAGTCAATTTGCCTTCCCCTGTTGGTTACAACTGGTATTTACATCAGCCCACATTGTTTTATTCTATGATTTTCATTATCCAGACGTGCACATATTTGCCAAGCCCATACCTCACAAAGAGGACGTGTCCTTAAGATGTCATGTGACAAGCACTGACCTATCAGCACTAAAGGTCCACTTGACCCGAGATAGGGTTGTGATGACAGATCAGGTCAGAGTCACCCAATGTTGATGGATCTGAGTGTTGAGATCCCCACTGGCCACATTAGCACATGGCGTTACCGCTATAAAGTACAAACAAGCACAGACAGATAGTGAAATTAATTTATGCATGTGGTTTGGATGAATTACTATGTGCCTTGCAAAAGTATTCATACTCCTTGGAATTCTTCACATTTTATTGTGTTACAAAGTGGGATTCAAATGGATTTAATTGCAATTGTCAACAATCTACACCTAAAATGCTCTGTAATGTCAAAGTGGAAGAGCATTTTAATTAAAATATATATATTTAAAGAAATTAAATAACTAAAATATAGTTGTTGCATAAGTATTCAGCTCCCTGATTACAGCTGCCAAAGGTCTTCTTGGGTAAGACTATCAGAGCACCTGGATTGTGAAATAATTAGCCCATTATTCTTTTCATAATTCTTCAAGCTCTGTCAAGATGTTTGGGAAATGGCAAGAGAGCTATTGTCAAGACTTGCCATAGATTTGCAAGCAGATTTAAATCAAAACTGTAACGTGGCCACTCAGGAACATTCACTGTCTTTTTGGGAAGCAAATCCAGTGTAGATATCATCATCATGCTTGAAAATACAATACAATCACCATGCTTTTATTTATTTCACTTTTTTAACCTTTATTTAACTAGTCAGTTCAGAACAAATTCTTATTTTCAATGATGGCCTAGGAACAGTGGGTTAACTGCCTTGTTCAGGGGCAGAACAACAGATGTTTACCTTGTCAGCTTGAAAATAAGGAGGCAGTTACTCAGTGATATATTGGATTTTCCCCAAACCTAAGGCTTTGCATTTAGGCCAAAAAGTGAATTCCTTTGCCATGTTTCTTTTGCTGTATTACGGTTAGTGCCTTGTTGCATACAACATGCATGTTTTGGAATATTTTTACTCTGTATTTGTATTCTTCTTTTCACTCTGTCATCTGGGTCATTATTGTAGAGTCACTACAATGTTGTTGATCCATACTCAGTTTTCTCCAATCACAGCCGTTGAACTCTAAAATCACCAATGGCTCCATGGAAACATCCCTGAGCATTTTCCTTGTTGTATGCATGGGGGACAGAGGAAGGGTAAGTCATAAAAAAAAACATGTCCATTTTTATTTTTTCCCACAGAGTGATTCCATGTAACGTATTATGTGATTTGTTAAGCCAAATATTTTACTCCTGAACTAATTTAGACTTGCCTGAACAAAGGGGCTTCATACTTATCGTATGCAACAACTGTATTTTAGTTATCAAATTTGTATTGATCTTGAACAAAAAAAAAGAATGTGGCATTACAGAGTATTTTTTATAAATTGTTGACAAAGAAATGACAAAAATATTTTAATCCCACTTTGTAACAATCAAATGTGAAGAAATCCAAGGGGTATGAATACTTTTGAAAGGTAATGTAGATGTTGACTGATCAAATTCTTGATTTCTGTTTCTCATGAGTAGTTCTTGTTACAGATGGCTTCACAGTTGTTGATGGAAAGTGCATACACTCATCAACAAATACATTGTGGCAGAACCCTTCGAAATATTCAACATTGATGATCCCCCTTGTTATTTGGGGGATTTTAGCTACATTCATTATAGTCATCAAATGTTATGGTAAGATTTAAAATATGATTTTAACTCAATCATAACTTCTACAGATTTTTTTAAACGTTAATCCCCAGAGGTTTGAGCTCACTCATAAACAAATCAGAGCAAAGCAATCCTAGCTAAAATAAATCATAGCTTAAATCAAAATGCTTTATTGTGGAGTTCTGTTACCATGAAAATAGCTATACCGTACCTATCTAAAAGGGATAACCACTGACTTCCATCTGCCTTTTCATACAGACCAGAAAAAGCCCAAACCTGCAGTTGTTGATCCCAAAGTAATAGGCTGGTTTCTTCAAGTCATTAAGGATACAACGCATCCTGTTTTGAGGATCGTTCTTGGAACCATGGCATTTGGCACAGACTTTCCAGAGGCCTACAGAAACATCAATGAGGAGTGGGTGGAGGTGCAGACGGACATTGGATGATGAGTATGACATGGAGTACCATGTCCCATCTGGGAAATATGCAAAGTTACAGGTTGTAGTGTAGATAACACATATTATTGAGCCATCATCTTTACTAACATGGTTTAAAGGCATAATTCAAGATTTTGGCAACTTAACCCTTTTAAAAGTTAAAAGTTGAAGGTAGCATGCTATGTGCTCCCTGTAGACTTTCAGTAATTGTGCTAACGCTAGTTAGCAATGGCTCCAGTAACAAATGTACCTTTATCTTCCTTCAAACTGCACACAGACGTAAGAATTGTATCAATGAGTTCATCTGACTCTGGATAAGTAGAAAATAGGGCTTAATTGCAAAAATCTCAAACTATCCCCTGTTAAAAGTCATGCAAGTCTTTGAGCTACAATACAGACAGGATCGGTTGCTGATGCCAGAACCAACAGGTGAACTGTCCTGATATTTGTTTTGCTTCCATGGGGTCCTTAATTCTCTGGTGTTTGTACTGAAGTATGTCACTTCCCATAAGGGAAAGGGGGATACCTAGTCAGTTGTACAACTGAATGCATTCAACTGAAATGTGTCTTCCGCATGTAACCCAACCCCACTGAATCAGAGAGGTGCGGGGCCTGCCTTAAATCAACATCCACATCTTCGGAGCCCGTGGAACAGTTGGTTAACTGCCTTGCTCGGGGGCAGAATGACAGATTTTTACCTTGTCAGCTCGGGGATTCAATCCAGCAACCTTTCGGTTACTGGCCCAACGCTCTAACCACTAGACTACCATAAGGCAGTGTTGTTTCTAGTAAACATAGAAAACAACACTGTTGTTCAGAGAACATACCTAAAGTTACACATGAGTGTTATATGTAGCATATATACTGAACAAAATATGAATGCAACATGCAACAATTTCTAAGATTTTTCTTAGTTACAGTTCATATAAGGAAATCTGTCAATTGAAATAAATAAATTAGGACCTAATCTACGAATTGCACATGACTGGGAATACAGATATGCATCCGTTGGTCACAGATACCTTAAAAAAAAGATACGGTTGTGGATCAGAAAACCAGTCAGTATCAGGTGTGACCACCATTTTCCTCATGCAGCGCGACACATCTCCTTCACATCTTGTGTACAGATTCTTGCGACACGGGGCTGTGCATTATCATGCTGAAACATGAGGTGATGGCAGCGGATGAATGGCACAACAATGGGCCTCAGGATCTCATCACGGTATGTCTGTGCATTCAAAATGCCATCTATAAAATGCAATTGTGTTCCTTTGTCCGTAGCTTATGCCTGCCCATACCATAACCCCACGCCACCATGGGGCACGCCACCATGGGGCACAACTTTGACATCAGTAAACCGCTTGCCCTCACAATGCGATACACGTGGTTTGCGGTTGTGAGAGGTACTGCCAAATTCTCTAAAACGCTGTTGGAGGCAGCTTATGGTAAAGAAATTAACATGACATTTTCTGGCAAAAGCTCTGGTGGACATTCCTGCAGTCAGGATGCCAATTGCACGCTCCTTTAAACTTTGAGACATCTGTAGCATTGTGTTGTGTGACAATACTGCACATTTTAGAGTAGCCTTTTATTGTCCCCAGCACAAGGTGCACCTGTGTAATGATCATGCTGTTTAATCAGCTTCTTGATATGCCACACCTGTCAGGTGGATGGATTATCTTGACAAAGTAGAAATGCTCACTAACAGGGATGTAAACAAAAATGTAGAGATATAAGCCTTTTTGGGAATTGAAAAGTTCTGGGATCTTTTATTTCACCTCATGAAACATGGGAGCAACACATGTTGCGTTTATATTTTTGTTCAGTGTTCCTCAACATTTGTGATTATGGATGGCTAGACACTTCTCTTTTGCTCACCGGCTTTATTTCATTGGTTACCAATATTGTTGAAATGTACGCAACAAATGTCTTACATTTGTAGACTGCAAATTAACCGCAAGAAGCCCAAACAGATATAATATTGGAATAAAACATAATAATTTCAAACCTTGCTTAATTTTTTTTTACAAAAAAAACAACAAGATTTTTGCTCAGAAAACTTGAGGGGCCAAATAAAACCACCCACGGGCCAAATTCGCGGGCCGCCAGTTGGGGAACCCTGCATTACTATGTATTAATAGAACTGCTTAATAACTATATGAGAATTTATCTAACACTCTCTGTTCATTTTCAGTACGTGTGACTTGTTATAGTAAGTATCATTTACCTCATGCAGACTTTTAAGTAACAGTGCAAACAGATGGATATATTTTTATGATTCAACCTTTTCTATCATCTTATGCTATTTTTAGCCTTGAATTAAGTTGTGGGGGGAATGATAACTATGTGGCTGGGTATCATGTCACAACAACTTGAACCAGGTCATACACTACTGTCCCTCCCCGGAAGGAATGCTCTTCCTGGTGAATGTCACAAGTCTGACAACGTGACACTAAACATCACAAAAAAATATGAATATGTACAGTGCCCTCGGAAAGTATTCAGATCCCTTGACTTTTTCTACATTTTGTTACGTTACAGCCTTATTCTAAAATGGATTAAATGGTTTTTTTTTCCAGTAATCTACACACAATACCCCATAATGACAAAGGGTCAACAGGTTTTTAGAAATGTTTGCAAATGTATAAAAAAAAATCAAAAATGAAATACCTTATTTACATAACTATTCAAACCCTTTGCTATGACTCGAAATGTAACTCCGGTGCATCCTGTTTCCATTGATCATCCTTGAGATGTTTCTACAACTTGATTGGAGTCCACCTGTGGTAAATTCAATTGATTGGACATGATTTAGAAAGACCCACACCTGCCTATATAAGGTTCCACAGTTGAAAGTGGATGTCAGAGCAAAAACCAAGCCATGAGGTCAAAGGAATTGACAGGACTGTGTCGAGGCACAGATCTGGGGAAGGGTACCAACACATTTCTGCAGCGTTGAAGGTCCCTAAGAACACAGTGCCCTCCATCATTCTTAAATGGAAGAAGTTTGGAACCACCAAGACTTCCGAGAGCTGGCCGCCCGGCCAAACTGAGCAATCGGGGGAGAAGTGCCTTGGTCAGGGAGGTGACCAAGAGCCTGATGGTCACACTGACAGAGCTCCTCTGTGGAGATGGGAGAACCTTCTAGAAGGACAACCATCTCTACAGCACTCCACCAATCGGGCCTTTATGGTAGAGTGGCCAGACGGAAGCCACTCCTCAGTAAAAGGCACATGACTGCACGCTTGGAGTTTGCCAAAAGGCACCTAAAGACTCTCAGACCATGAGAAAGATTCTCTGGTCTGATAAAACCAAGATTGAACTCTTTGGCCTGAATGCTAAGCATCACATCTGGAGGAAACCTGGCACCATCTCTACGGTGAAGCATGGTGGTGGCAGCATCATACTGTGTGGATGTTTTTCAATGGCAGGGACTGGGAGACACGTCAGGATCGAGGCAAAGATGAACGGAGCAAAGTACAGAGAGATCCTTGATGAAAACCTGCTCCAGAGCGCTCAGGACCTCAGACTGGGGCGAAGGTTCACATTCCAACAGGACAATGACCCTAAGCACACAGCCAAGACAATGCAGGAGTGCTTTTGGGACAAGTCTCTGAATGTCATTGAGTGGCCCAGCCAGAGCCCGGACTTGTGCAGCAATGCTCCCCATTCAACCTGACAGAGCTTGAGAGGATCTGCTGCCAAAGGTGCTTCAATAAAGTATTGAGTAAAGGGTCTGAAAACGTATGTAAATTTGATATTTCAGTTTTTTTAACGTTTTTGTATTGTACAGTGGTTTTTGGTGGCATGAAATGTGCTTATGATCAAATGCATTGTAAATTGCGTAGGATAACCCTTTGAAGAACCCTTGTTGGTTCCAGGTAAAACCCTTTTTGGTCCCAGGTAAAATAATTTTTGGTTCCATGTAGAACCATTTTGGGTTCTATGTAGAACCCTCTGTGGCAAGGTTTTACCTGGAACCAACAAGGGGTTCTCCTATGGGGACAGCCGAATAACCCTTTTTTTCTAAGAGTGTAGCTATAGGTAAAGAGCTATCCGGTGGTAAGTCACAAATAAATGGCACTCAAACAGAGGACTCCTCTCTTATAAGTTTTATTTTTCAAACTTGATGTTTTCAAGTCAATCCAGCCTACAAGGACCTATACCAAAATGTGTGCCAATTAGCTTATTAAACGTAAATATAACACACAGCACTTTTCTTTACATCAATGATTCCATTTAGTACTGAGCATAACAGTATGAAAAACTTGGATCTTTCACACTGTCTCCATAATGCTGTCAGTAGAGTTCATACACATTTAAACCATAAGGTGCAAGGGATACCATTTCATCAATGGATACAAATGTGAAACCTTGAACATTATTCTTTCTCATCTCATGCTATAGAGTACAGTCGTGGCCAAAGGTTTTGAGAATGACACAAATATTAATTTTCACAAAGTCTGCTGCCTCTGTTTGTATGATGGCAATTTGCATATACTCCAGAATGTCATGAAGAGTGATCAGATGAATTGCAATTAATTGCAAGTCCCTCTTTGCCATGCAAATGAACTGAATCCCCAAAAAACATTTTCACTGCATTTCAGCCCTGCCACAAAAGGACCAGCTGACATCATGTCAGTGATTCTCTCGTTAACACAGGTTTGAGTGTTGACAAGGACAAGGCTGGAGATCACTCTGTCATGCTGATTGAGTTCGAATAACAGACTGGAAGCTTCAAAAGGAGGTTGGTGCTTGGAATCATTGTTCTTCCTCTGTCAACCATGGTTACCTGCAAGGAAACACGTGCCATCATCATTGCTTTGCACAAAAAGGGCTTCACAGGCAAGGATATTGCTGCCAGTAAGATTGCACCTAAATCAACCATTTATCGGATCATCAAGAACTTCAAGGAGAGCGGTTCAATTGTTGTGAGAAGGCTTCAGGGCGCCCAAGAAAGTCCAGCAAGTTTCAGGACCGTCTCCTAAAGTTGATTCGGCTGCGGGATCGGGGCACCACCAGTACAGAGCTTGCTCAGGAATGGCAGCAGGCAGGTGTGAGTGCATCTGCACGCACAGTGAGGCGAAGACCTTTGGAGGATGGACTGGTGTCAAGAAGGGCAGCAAAGAAGCCACTTCTCTCCAGGAAAAACATCAGGGACAGACTGATATTCTGCAAAAGGTACAGGATTTGGACTGCTGAGGACTGGGGTAAAGTCATTTTCTCTGATGAATCCCCTTTCCGATTGTTTGGGGCATCCGGAAAAAAGCTTGTCCGGAGAAGACAAGGTAAACGCTACCATCAGTCCTGTGTCATGCCAACAGTAAAGCATCCTGAGACCATTCATGTGTGGGGATGCTTCTCAGCCAAGGGAGTGGGCTCACTCACAATTTTGCCTAAGAACACAGCCATGAATAAAGAATGGTACCAACACATCCTCCGAGAGCAACTTCTCCCAACCATCCAGGAACAGTTTGGTGACCTACAATGCCTTTTCCAGCATGATGGAGCACCTTGCTATAAGGCAAAAGTGATAACTAAGTGGCTCTGAGACCAAAACATCAACATTTTGGGTCCATGGCCAGGAAACTCCCCAGACCTTAATCCCATTGAGAACTTGTGGTCAATCCTCAAGAGGCGGGTGGACAAACAAAAACCAACAAATTCTGACAAACTCCAAGCATTGATTATGCAAGAATGGGCTGCCATCAGTCAGGATGTGGCCCAGAAGTTAATTGACAGCATGCCAGGGCGGATTGCAGAGGTCTTGAAAAAGAAGGGTCAACACTACAAATATTGACTCTTTGCATCAACTTAATGTAATTGTCAATAAAAGCCTTTGACACTGATGAAATGCTTGTAATTATACTTCAGTGTTCCATTGTAACATCTGACAAAAATATCTAAAGACACTGAAGCAGCAAACTTTGAGGAAATTAATATTTGTGTCATTCTCAAAACTTTTGGCCACGACTGTATAGAACAGTGGCTGTTGATAGGTAACTCAGGGTAATTGAAACAAACACAGCCATTTCCTGACAATGATTGGATGATCCACCTACTTCTGGAGACAGAAGTCTCCATAGCAAACCCATTATACGCAATACACTGAGTCATTGGGGAAATGTATAGCTCACGCCAACGGAGATGTCATAAGACCTCAGTCTCCAATCAGTAATTACAGTAAAACACCCATAGCTTGTTCTGCAACTGTGCAGCATTCATCCCATCCCCTTAAAACAGTAAGATGTGGTCCATTAACATTCACTCCTCTGCGGTCCTAAGAGGGGCAACAGGGTTGAAGAGTGGTCGTTGTTGCCTTAGCTGCAGTTTGCCATAGGTCATCTCAAAGTCCTTCTTGGTGCCGACGATAACGTCCAGGCTGCCACCTCGCACGTCATAGCCGTAGGAGGCTAGTTTCTGGATGCGGTAGAGCACAATCTGTGTGGTGAGCTCCAGCACGTTGGGCGTCTCCCTCACTTGGTCCATGCTCACCCCCACGTCCAGCAGCCCCTTGAACCGGCCCACCAGGGTGGGCACTGAGTAGTACAGTACAGCAGGGCAGCGGAGGACTATCTCCCGGAGCTCGTTCTCAGAGCACACGAGCACCCCCTGGGTGTAGTCCAGAGCCTGTTGCATGGCCTCAGGCTGCAGCTCTGCGATGGAGGCCCTGAGGCTGGAGACCAGGACCAGGAGCTCCTCTGTGGTGAAGCCCTTCTCCCTCAAGAAGCCCAGACTGTCCCTCCACGCCTCGGCCGGCCGCATCAGGATGTAGGGGTTCTGGCTGAGCAGCTTTTGGAACCATAAGCGCAGGTTTCCCTCGTCCCCTCCCAGGTCCAGGTAGGTCTCTCGCAGCATGTGGATGACCTCCTGGTTTTTCTCCACAGGCCGGCTGAAGCTTTGGGGGGCGCTGGCCATCAGCTTCCCAATGATGCGCTTGCTGAGGCGCAGGCTCTGGAGATAGCAGATGTTGTCACGCTGGTTGGTATGGTGCGTGAGCGTGAAGAAGGAGGCAGGGAACTTCTCAATGATGCCCACCAGCTCACGCCGGTTGGGGCATACGGAGGACCAGAGGTCCCGCTGAGCTGCCATGTCCTCGGGCCGACACAGGATAGCCTCGGGGTGGGTCTCCAGCACACGGGCAATGGAAGCAGTGTCAGCGCCCATGTCCCGCAGCAGGTCCGCCGTCTCGTACACGTACACAGAGTTCTCTGACAGCACCCATCCCTTGAACTTACGCACCTTACGGATGTCCACCGACAGGTCATAAAGGGAGTCCACAGTTTGCTGGTTCTCTGGCCGCTTGTTGGCTAGGGTAGAGGCGGAGAAGCCCATATGAGGGGTTAAGACGCTCATCTTCTGGCAATAGGCACACAGGAAGGTAGTGGTGGCACGAAGCATTGTTGTCAAGGCACTAAAGTACAGACAACCTGTATAAGACAAAAACACACACTGAGCAGAGTTACATCACACAAGACCATTATGTCCTTTGGCAGTATTGTGTACCAGTTAGTCCTATACTACTGTTCTATGCTTTCAGTTCATAGACTGTTTTCTATTGCTCTAAATGAGACCATTAATTAACAGTAAGATACATTTTACTTAGGATGATCACTTAACAAACAAACATTGCTTTCCTCACTGCAAAGCCTGTCAAAATCAAACAATATTGAAGTGATCTATTGAGGGCAACATCAGTAAAGTTAAGTATATCTGGCCAGTAGATATCAGAGTAGTGTTGGTGTGGGAACACGATGTACTAAACGTGTTACTGGGTGGTGGAGAATGTGTAACTCATAACCAATGCGCCCTCTATTACCGCCGGTAGCAAGTCACTATAGCTCTATAATTATCGAGTTCGTAAAAGGTGTATGCTGCTGTAACAACTAAATGTGTCTTTCAGCACATGGGACAGACACCACCTTAATCAACTATAGTAATTCAAATACAGGCTATACATTCTATATTGTAAATAAAACCAGATGTTTACCAGTTTATTGTCCAGAGGAATACACAAGTTGACGCTGGAAGATGTTCAGGCATTTGTACCATTATGAAAGATTCTAAACGCCCTCTGCTTACGTGTTTCATAACGCGTGTGATTGGCTCTGTTCCAGTCCGCCTATATTGCTGTTGTGCTGCGCAGATTATTATATTGTTAATTCATATTGATGGAGTTCCCACAATGTAATTAATAATAATACGGTGGGTGCTTATATTTGTCCTATTTCACACATGTAGGATACACGTGTGTATTATACGCATGTGTGAATTGGAAATGTGTTTTTGTTGTTGATGCATATCCCAACTCTCCCTGAGACACCCTCAGTGGGGCCGGCGTTATGGGCGGGATTTAGGGGGCCTGGTCCGCCCTACCGTGCCTCGTGCCCGTCCAAATACAATTTTGAGATATGCATAATTTATTTGACGGAGATGCGCGCCAAAAGAAAGACGCATCAATCTCAGTTTAAGCATCCGAACAAGCGAAACAGCGCCCCTCTGTCTCAGTATGTAAACCATGTATTTAATACTGTCTGGAGAAAAAAGAGTATGGCATGTCATACTATTTCTGTCCAGACAGCTTCAGATACATGGGCTACATAGGGGCGCTGTTTCACTCGCTCGGATACGTTCTCCGGTGATATAGTTTAAGCAGAGAGGAAGAGGCGAGGGCTCACTCTTTTTATTTTTTATATATATATATTTTTTTTTTTTTTATTTTAATTTTTTTATTAACAAATATCAACAAACAAAAGAGGAATAGTCACATGCAAACAAGCATACATATAAACTATTTACATTGCCAGGAATCCTAAACAAACAAATCATATGCATTAATAATACAACAAGTTTTAATTGCCTTTTTGTTTTTCATTTTAGTTAAAGTAGTGCCATATTGTTTAACTTCATTTATAAAGTGAAAAAAGTTAGGTTTCGAATTAGACCATTTGCATTTGTGAATATGAAATTTACCTAGTATTATTAGCAGTTGAATTAAATATACTACATCTTTATCTATGTCAGAATTTCTGAAATAAATCATTATATCAAAACCATTAAATAGTACAACCGGTCCTATTTTTTTTTGTAACAAAGTTCTGTATGTCAATCCAACATTTTTTACTATAAATACAGGCAAAAAACAAATGCAAAATGGACTCCTTCTCCATTCCACAGAAATCACATTTATAGTCAATATTCAGCTTGAATCTTTCCAAAACATGTTTCACAGGATAAATTGTATGTAACATTTTAAATGAAACTTCCTTTACCTTGTTACTGATACAATATTTGTTAGCAATTTTCCATGCTTTCCCCCCATTGTATATCACCATAGATATTTGACCAAAAGAACCTTGCTGAGGGAAATGTAGTATCACAAACAATATTCCTAATCTGTTTATTACTGCATTTATCTTTGATGTTAATATTGCCAATGAATATATTTCATGTAAATCTATGTTACTGACATCAACCACAGAGGAATTTAAAAGAGATACAACCCCCCTTGGAATCCCATCAAAAACAATTGCATATTCTTTCGGGGTTATTGGAATTTTAAACTTATCAATAAATTCCCCATATGAGAGTAGATATCCATCCTCATTCAGTAACTGACCAACCAAAATAATTTTATTCTCAAACCAGTTACGAAAAAAAAGAGACTTATTTTTAAATCGTATATCTTTGTTGTTCCATAGAAAGTATCTGTGAGGGGAAAAATTGTGTCACTCTTGTAAGGGCGGAGACATGAGCATCTCGTCATTATATGCAGATATCTGGTGTCAGACTCTTGCGAATTGGAAAGGGAAGTTGGCGGGTGTACAGTGCACTGTTAAAATGCTGGATTGCCCTAAAGTAAATTGATGTTCCGCCAAAATTATATAATTACTCCTGTCTAAATAAAAGCATTCAAAATACTTCACCAGGAAGCATTACTTAGCCACATAGCATAATTAGCTTCTTTAAAAAAGGTTTGCTGTGGTTGTTTTAATTCACCCGTGTGTTTGAGACGCCCCGCGATTTGGGTATAGGTCTAACGTAAAGTCACTCACTTTTGTACATTGCCTTGGTCCGTACAATTGACCTTATTTTAGCAACAAAAACCATAATACTTCCAGATCAACTGTAATGTCAATACCATTGTAAAGCACAATTTCTCCCCTTTCCAACTAAATCAATGACGAGACTATCATACTATAGATGCCCATCTCTGCGTGATTCAAGAAGGCAATGAGCTCCGTCGGGTCTTTTAAAAAATTGCGGGTGGGCAAGCGAAACCTATGCGTGATAGTGAGAAGGAGAGATGTGTGGGGAAATAGCTTTTTTTCACTCGATCTGTCCAACTTATCGCCTCTAAAATGTAAATAAAACATATAAAACGTTTATATAATGTGTCATTACATACCTATTTTAAGGTTTGTGTTGAATTTGAATCGGGTTTTTAGGGCGGTGCTAAAGTGATCTTCAGAAGTAAACAGTGGCTTTGGAAAGTCATGATCGCTTGCAGTGATGACGCCAAAAATAACTAGATACCCCCTTTACCCCAGTCCCGGTCCCTTCCTTGTTTTTAAACGATGAGAGAAGTGCTACACCTGGTGGAGAGAGATTGTAAAACAGAAATAGTTGCTTTATGCGTGCTGTACGTTACGGCTTGACACGCTACGATGTAACCGAGGGTCAGTCTTTTCTCCAATACTATAGAGCCATTACCATGTCGATCAACGCTTGAATAGAAAGTAGTTCACACCCCAGATTTTGAAGTCAACACAGTCCCATTAGATTTCTTTGCAGCCTCGTTTGAATGTCGCGGTTGCGCACGTTTGTACGGAATGGGGTTAGTTTACATTATTTGATTGATTTGCGGCTGTCAGTGCACATAAGAATGAGAGGTTTTTGGCGAACGTTCTGATTGTCGTACAGCAGTCATTTTTTTCTTCGCCTCACACGTCAACGAAGTCTGTTTTTTTAACATCCATTGCGAATGATAGTTCCTCAGTATTTGAAATATCTTTCCAACACTCACGGCCTCGATAATCACCACGTCGTGTGAAAAAGCAAAATATCATGATCTGATGATCCCATCCAGTGTAAACGTCATAAAAAACAGCTTTCTATCCCGAGCTCACTGGCGCAGGAAACTCGGACCAAGTGATGATTTGACATTGTACTTCACTAGCAATAGCTCAAGACAGATAGAAAGGAGGCAGACAGGCGGATTAGATAGATCAATGTGATTGAAAGAATCGGGATTTTCATCAGGATATTTTCTACAGTTTTTATTTTGTCGGTTTTGCTTATGCATTTTACTTAGTTGAGGCCTACTGCTGCATCTCTGAGTTATACTGTCATTTATTTAACCTTTCAATGGATCACAGTGTATCAATGTGTCCATATGGCAGAGGCTAGTGCTCTCAGCATAGTTTAATATTTTTGGGGGGATTTGTATCATTTACCTCCGATTTTTATGATTAACCACGTGACAATGATTTTGAGAAAACAAAACGTTATTATTGAAATGAAACCGTCCCAAGAAAATGTGCATATAAAAATAATCATTACTGCCTCGCAGATTGGTAGAAATGGTATGGTAACTGTATGCTTCGCCAAAATTGAAACTCATGAGCTGCCTATTACAGCCGTTAAAAGTCCCGTGAAAAAACATGCCCTCTATGGAAATCAATGGCTCTCGAACTGATTTGTTTCCTGGAGCAATTAAGGCTACGTGCCTTGCACTCAGGCACATTGGCAGATTTTTCAACACCTAGTTGGCTCTGGGATTTGAACATATCGCCCTTACCGGAGGCCATCTTAGGTCATACCTGTATGTCAGGTTAGCTCAAGCACCAACTTCTTAGCCTCTGAGCAGGGGCGGAGCCAGAGGGGTGTAGAGGTGGCACTGGACACCCCTGACATTTGAAATCCATTAACTCAGTTCGATTTTCGTACTTGAACTCAAAACGAACAATTGTTATTATTAATCTGTTAACGTTACTCAAAAGATGACCACAATGTGCAGATATCCTGTTTGCTATCGTAAAGGTATAAGACATTATAGCTAGCTAAGTTACTTACTGCAGAGTAGGGCTAGCCAGGGCATGATCTATCTAGTAACTTAGGCTGGTAGTTGGTTTTAAGGTACAGTTATGATAATGGGGATTTGTAATTGAGATTGGACTAAAATGTGGGTAATTGGATGCTTAGATGTATCCATAGACTGTCTTATTTTTGCATAGGGTCAATTAAACATGAAAAGAAAGGGAGAGATATCGGACTTCTTTTTAAAGAAGCACAAACAGGCATATCAGGTGCAAACAGACCCCAGCCCTTGCATCACCAGCGGACCCCAGAGCAGCTCCCTACCTGAGGCTAGTCAGAGTCAGTGTGGTCAGACTTCACAAGGACCCAGTCTACCACCACGAGGTCAGAGCATCTACCACGCAGTCAGTCACATGCCCAGTTCAACATTTAAGTTTAGCTTCAGTTTGTAATAGATGATTTTGTCAGATTAAGCCTCACTTTAAAATGTTGGTTGTTGATTCATGTGTGTTCTTGTTTTGATGGCTGTGGCATTTTTATTGTGATTATACACAAATGGTTCTTGTGTTATTTTAATGTAAAATAGGTATCAAGGGATGACAAAGAGACCTCTGGCTCTGAGCAATACAGTGAGCCAGAGCTGCCAGGAGATGTCATCGAGCACCTCCCAACTGCATCAAGCACCAGATATGCTGATCCAAAAGGACCCAATGGTAGGCCAGGCCTATACTTTAAACTACACATTGTAGTTAGCAGCTGTTAGTATTTAATCTTGTGAATCCCTTAATTATACATTTCCATAGAGATATGACATTATATAATATCACATTATTTATGATTATTTATGATATGACATTTATGATATGACAAGATATGACATTATTTAACGTGTATTTCAGACATTTCAAGATCCAGAGAAGAGGGTCCTGTACAGCCGAGTTTGAAAACATTTCCCAGAACTCAGCATGGTACTAGGAAAATGGCTTTCAACAGCTCCTGGTATAAGGACAATTCATGGCTTGAATATTCTTTAAGTCAAGATGCGACTTATTGTTTCGCCAGTAGGCATTTTTCTCTGCCCAATACACCTGAGTCTGCCTTCACATCACAGTCAGGTTTTTGTAACTGGAAAAAAAGCACTGTTTAAAGATTCTGGATTTAACCTCTTAAGCATAATTAAGGAGCGCTGGGGCGCTAGCGCCCCCGTTCCTGACACTACCCGGTGAAATGTAAGGCGCCAAATTCAAAATCCAAAAGTTGAATTATTAAACATTCATCAATATACAAGTGTTGCATAGTCATCAAAAGCTCTGATTCTTGGCAATATCACAGCGTTGTCAGATTTCAAAAAGGCTTTACGGCAAAAGCACAACATTTGATTGTTTGAGGATAGCACCTCACATATTTTCCACATTAGCATAAATTCATATCCATCGCGGGTCACACAAAACCCATATAAGAGCTAAAATAAATCACTTACCTTTCAAAGAACTTCTGCTGAGGGCATCCCAAGTGTCCAAGGAAGACATCCAATGGTTCTTTTGTTAGAAAAAGTCAATTAATATATCCATAAATCTCAGTTTGGTTGGCGCGTTATGTTCAGAAAATCCACCGTTGAGTCGCCCATTGAACCGTGAAGAGTATGCTTTCAAACTATACCTATCAACTTTGTCCAAACAAATCAAATATCATTTATAATGTATCCTTAGGTACACTTTTATGTATATTTACTATAATATTTAAACCGGATGATAACCTGAACGATAGGAAAGGAAAAAAAACCAAAGAGCGCGCGAGACCGTGAACGTGCATGTCATTCTATTGACTTCCTGGGTCCACTTCTAAATTCTTCTATTCGCTTCTAATTCAACCTAACGTCATGAAACCCTGTCTACAGACTGTTGACATCCAGTGGAAGCCATAGGTACTGCAGTCTGAGTCCTAGACAACAGCAAATCCTGTAGGCAGCCAGGAGAAAAAGGTCATCTAAAAAAAAAAAAACAGTAAATCCTGATGGACTTTCCTCTGGTTTTCGCCTGCTATATCAGTTCTGTTATACTCACAGACATTATTTTAACAGTTTTAGAAACTTCAGAGTGTTTCCTATCCAATAGTACTAATTATGTGCATATCCTAGTTTCTGGGCCTGAGTGGCAGGTATTTTACTTTGGGCACGCCAGACTCTCCAAAACCGACGCCTCGGCTGCCGCTCCCTAAGAGGTTTTAAGCTCCATTCGAAGGCAGAGCATCATCAATGCTATGTATGCTTGGATTCAGCATAAAGGGGCCATTGACAACAACTCATCAATGTTATATGTCATAAATGAGGACTGGAAAAAGAAAGTGGAGGAAAACTGTACTTACATTAAAACAATTGCAGATGTGCTCCTATTAACTGCCACTGAAAATATAGCGCAGATAGAGAAAAGGATGAATGCATGTGGCAATGCTAAGTACACTTGCCACCAAATCCAGAACGAAGTTCTTGAGGGCTTAGCTGAGATGGTAAAAGTGAAATAATAAGAGAAGTAAAAGAAAGTGAAGTTTTTAGTGTAATTGCAGATGAAACCAAAGATATATTTTTTTACAAATGTCTTTAGTTGTAAGGTACTACTACAATGGGGCCGTCCACGAAAGCTTTTTACACTTTCAGTCAGCTGAAAGCTTAGATGCAGCAGTTCTCACAAAAATGATAATTGATTGCCTTGAAAAACATGGTCTGGACTACAGAAATAATATTGTGGGGCAAGGCTGTGACACTGCATCCGTCATGAGCGGAAAGCATTCTGGTGTGTCTGCACGGATTAAAAACAGTGCAAGATTTGCATTTTATGTCGACTGTAATGCACATTGGTTGAATTTGGTTCTTGTCGATGCTGTAAAATCAGTGCCTGAGGCAGTTAACTTTTTTGCTCTCCTGCAGAGCTTTATAACGTTGTATCTGGCTTGTACATTCATCTCAAGTGACTTACAGTTCAGAAAGAGCTGTATCCACAGCAGCAGCCCAGTGCACTACAGAGACTTACGGATGTAAGGTGGGCATGCAGATACATGGCATGCCGTAATCTGAGGGACAGGCTTCCAGCAGTTCTGAGAGGCAGTTCATGCTTCCAGCAGTTCTGACATGCTCCAATCAAGCTCTCTTGACCTAGCAAGGGCTGTGGATCTAGTAGGTGCCCTTACAGGCACAGTACAGGACTACAGAAGTGAGGGTTACTTTGGAGATCTATGGAAAGAGATTGCAGAGCACTGCAAAATAAGTGTACAAACAGTGTGTAAAAGACAGCCTAAAACAAGCTTAAGATTTCACAACTCCTTGATGATGAGCACTGTAGGACAGAAAAATAGTGACCAAAGTGATAGTTTCTTTTACACCAGTCAGCAGTGCTTCTTGCGAGAAGCTTCTCAGCTTTGAAACTGATTAAAACCCACCTTAAGACAACAATGCTTGATGACCGGTTAAGTCACCTCGGAATTCTCAGTGTTGAGTCAAGGAGGGCACGCTCCCTCAACATGGATGAGGTTGTGAAACATTTTGCCAGTTCTCACCAGAACAGCAGACTTATGCTGTTTTAAATCTACCTAGGATAATTTGGCACTTAGGCGGTCCCTCTGGTCATGATTAAAACCTGCACTGTGTACTAGCTAATACACTGACATTCTAAAATGATAATTCCAAAGGGTATCATGTCACACAGATTTAATTTGGTCTTGATTAGGCCTATTCCAAAACTTTTCTTTGCTATTAGTTAACATAATATATATGAGCATAAATATGATACTGTAAATTTGGAATATTGATGGGCACCAAAATTATTTTTATTTTCCAAGTCCATTTCTGCTTGATACCCGGTATGTCAAATTTCAGTGTGTTTTTTTGTAAATTTACTTTTTTGTAAATAAACTATTCACTTTATCTCCTTGGTGCTTGAGCTTTATTTTCTACAAATATTTTGGATGTTCAACACTTATAGACCCAGATTATATATTCATGAAAACAGAGTGACCCAATTCTCTCCATTATGTGAGTACAGTATTGTGTGTGTGTGTGTGAGAGAGAGAGAAAGAAAATGAGCTGCAGTTCCGAGGTAGAGACACTGACTATTCATAGCATGTTAAAGAATTCTAGTGAAGTAACCCTTTTGGACCAGACTATCTGCCACATTGAAGAACTCTGGGTTAAGTGAATTATCACTTCTACCTCTAATCAGCAATCATAGGATTAATTCATGCACCTTAGATGCCAGGGTAGCCTAGTGGTTAGAGCGTTGGACTAGTAACCGGTTGCAAGTTCAAATCCCCTGAGCTGACAATGTACATATCTGTTGTTCTGCCCCTGAACAGGCAGTTAACCCACTGTTCCTAGGCTGTCATTGAAAATAAGAATGTGTTCTTAACTGACTTGCCTAGTAAAAAAAAAAAAAGTTTAGGGTTACACACTAATTTTGTTGTCATGGTCAATTGACCCCCTGAAGTAGCCTTGGACACCCCCCTGGCCACCCCATGTACAAAACTCTAGTTCCGCCACTGCCTCTGAGTATCACAGAAACACAACACTTTGAATGAATAACAGACAAATGTTCATAACAATTGTCTATGGATGAAATTGATCAAATTATATATTCAAAACATGAAAAACATACAATTTGACAATAAATGTTTACTTGTTTCAAAAGGTTAATAAAATAAAAAGTGTTACTGCTTGGCAGACCGTGTCTCTCAAAAATGACCCCCCCAAAAAATATGTTGCTGCTTTTAGGGTTAATCTCATTTGCCTTTCTCTTTCTCACAAAAAATGCCCTCTAAACTTCTCTCTTCTATGGGATGCATTCAATTTTCCAATTTAAAAAAAAAAACATTATTTTCAGACAATTTCTGATTTGTCCATGTGCATGTTGAGCATCATTTATTTGTATTGCTCCAGTTACAGGAAGGCATGCAACGATGGTGGCAGTTAAGTTTGCAATTTGGATTATGGAAGAGCGGTCATCATGTCTATTACCTGAATGTACTGCTGCGGTCGCCTATACATACGCGTCAAGTTTCAACATTGTGCAGACATTGTAGTAGCCTACTGTAATGTTTATTTTTTCAGTGTGTCTGTCCTTAGTTCCCCGTAACCCGTTTGATGACAAAGCAAAGAGAGCAGTCCAATTCATTGTGGGAGAAATCAGGTCAGAACTCCACAGAGACCAGGGGAAATTAGCTGCTTCCAAAACTGAGTTGATGAAAGGCAGTCCTTATTATCCAATGTCCTGCATTAATGCTTCGTTGAGATACATTATTGTACACCTCCCTTTGCCTGGCCACTAGATTATGTCTTAAACACCTTTAAATACTTTATTTTCATAGAATTAGGAGGTAGCCCTTTACCAACTAGATAGCCCCCACCCCCACACACACATACATATAAACACACACTGCTGCCTAGTACCAGTGAGAAGATCTCAGAAAGAATGAGTAATGAGTAATGTTGAATGAGTAATGTAATGTTGCATAGGGAAATGACTCTTAGTCATTTAACAGAGATGTTAATGTGTGTGTAATGAAATACAGCCACAACATCTATTTATTTGGGATGTTGACACACATACCTTGTTGATCTGATACAGGGCATCCTGTACAATCTGAGCAATCCAGATGAGGCACACTAAACGCTGACGCACGAGTCAAAATAAACAAGGAGAAAGACAAAACGTTTGTCTAGTTACAATATTCCATGTGTAGCAGTAGCTTGCTTGGGTTAAAGAACAGTGTAAATCTTTTTGAACCATGGTCGTATCAGTGTCTATCTTTCAAATGCACTGATTTCTCAATAAATAAAATGGTTCACCTCGTCCACTGCTCTAAAGCTCTGGTCAACAGCATCCTCGGGTGGAATATAAAGGTAAAAACACAATTGAGCAGCGACATCAACGTTCAGACTGACAATTGACAAAGATGAAAATGATCAATCAATTAGCACATTCAACCTTTGACATTCTAAAATCGCACTTTTATGATGAGATAAAAACACCTCTAAATCGCAAACTCAGTACAGTTACACAAAGGGATGTGTTCCCACCATATTTGTTGCAAGCAGTTGAATGTCCATCCGATTAGGCCTTTAGGTCAGTGCTGACCACAGAGAGCCACATGACTCAGTGGGATCGAGCAGCTTTGGGCCTGGGGATGATGGGAATGGGCCTGCTGTTCACATGGGATAGAGGAAGTGGGGAGCCTCTTTGACATCAAGCATCCGACCGTCCGACCTGTATTGGTTGAGCATGTGGTTGTTTGCTTTCCCATGATTTATCGTGGCGTTGCAGTTGACAGAGCAGCATGTCAATGGAAATAAACAGTCAGAGTGGTTTTATAGGATTTGTTAATCTGTGTTTTCTGCTACTGACACCAGAAGCATTTATTGTGTGAAGACTCACAGCCTGCGTTTACACAGGCAGCCCAATAAATAAATACAAATCCCCACTAATTGGTATTTTGACCAATCACATCAGCTCTGAAAAAAAGATCTGATATAATTGGTCAAACGACCAATTAGTGGAAAAAGATATCAGAAACGGGCTGCCTGTGTAAACGCAGTGACTTTGGGCCTGGGCACTTTGTTTACCACACTGTTGTATGCATTAGAACAGAGCACATGACAAGGCAGAATGGAAGGTTATACAATACACAGAGCAGTGGAACAGCCTATATGAATGACAACTCTGTCTGTCTGGAACCAGAGAGAAGAGAGGAAAGTAGAGTCTGCGTCTTGTCATACTCTTACCCTTAAAGGAGGGAAGCGGTCAGGCCATACCCGGGGCAGGGGAGGGTTGAAGATAAATAGCGTCTTGGGAATCTGTATACAGTGGCATGAGTCATGTGAGTGCTGTGCAGCGCCTACCTATGCCTGACATTTACAGCAGGGAGAGTGGTGTTTACAATGCCGGACGCGGGTGAACAGGCACCTGGCTTCTTTTATTGTCAGGGAGAAGTCCCACTTCCCCACTCCAATGACCCAGTGCAGTGTGGATGTGTAGTGATGGTAATGATGGTCTCTGATGTTCCCCTCACTTCTCCTAGACTGACCTCCACTTAGGTTCCTCTTCAACCTGGCTTCAGCTACCCTACTGAAAGTTTTACACAAGATGAATAAATTACATTTGCCATTCCAATGTGTTAATATGTTTTAAATATATGTGGTGAAAAACATGCAAACTAAAAATGCATTTCAAACCATATTTCTTTATGTTTGCTTACAATAAATACATTTTTAACACATTTCAATGGGTACATTTCCTGTAGGGTTGGCATAGCTGTGCCAGGCATGCCAGCTTTGAGTCAGCCAATGCCCTCACCAGTCTCCAGTCTATTCATAGCACCATCACCGCCCTCCTATTTAGGCACACAGGCCAAGGGGGCCCATATGCAGCCATTTTTAAATGGCGTTTTTTTCTCTCCTCTGAGTTGGGATACGGTCCACTTTTAAATCCAGGGGCCTGCTATTCTCATGCAGTGTGTTGGAGTTGGATGAGAGGAATGAAAACAGGTCCTCTGTGTTTTACAGTGACAGTTAAAGTAAATGAGGACGTACAGTATGTATTTGACTTCTGGGCTATTATGTGATGGACTCAGTTTCACAGTCAACACTGTATGTGGTGTGTGAGATGTCCTAAGGGGGTAGGTCTGATTCCGAACCCCGCTCACTGCGGCTCACTGTGCTCTTTCCATCAGGGCTGCAGCCATGGTTCATGCGTGAAAAACCCTTAGAGTAATCAGCCTACAGATAACTCGGAGGGATGATCCTCTATCATGTAAGCGTGCCAATGTCTACACCCCAGTGTCGGACAGAGGAAACGCTGTGCGAGGAGAGGACCCAAGCTGAACATCAAGCAGGACAGATAGACCTGTGTGGTCGTGTTGAGGGTTGTTGGGGCCCCCCTTGCCGTCTGCATAGGAAACACGTTGGGGCCACAGAATCGTCCTCGATTTCCTGCTTCGCTCAGCGGCCCGCTAAAGCACACAATCCCTTTGTGTTCGCAACTGTCAAGTTCTCCTTCCATTGTCCAGGTGACTCCGTGATCTCAAGTTAAACGCTCTCAGATTACTGCTTTGGGTGTGGTATTTCAAGCACAGCATTTGTAGGGTACCGGGGGCCTGCACAATCACCTCAGCACTGCTTCGTAACAGGATAAAGAATGACATTTTTCATACGTAAAGAGTGTTGGAGTTGGTTAACTAAAACCTGCATTGCTAGAAGAGTTAGCTGAGTCTCTACTGTACTGTGTCAGAACAGAAGTGCAGGACTCTGGGAGAGAAGAGTCTGTAGCCAGTCACCCAGTAAACCAAGGAACAGGCATTAAATAAAGACCATACCATATATGTGCATTCTCTCTCCACAGCCTTATGGAAACACATCACCTGGAGGCGCGACCCCGTGACCTTATCTTGTCACAGCACCCCGAGCATGAGACAATGGCTCGCAGATTTACAGCAAAGGAGCAGGCTTTTCGGGTCGACGTTATACTCTCATTTGACCATAATAGGTTGAGGCGAGGTAGAAAAAGTGTTGCTGGTAATTGAAGTTTCCCTGAGCAGAGGGAGAGAGAGGGCTGCCAAGCCCTGGGTGCTGGGGGTGAGGGGGCGAGAGGGGTGCTTTAGAGTTTTGTGAGGAATACAGTAGTACGGTTGCCATGGAGACAGGGAAGCACTCTTCAGGTCTTGCTTATGAAGAAGAAAAGCGACGTCGCAGCGAGGGCAGTGAATACAGCGCCTGCCTGCCTGTCTGCCAAGGGAAATAACGATTAGAGCCACAGGTCTTACCTTTTATATCTCTGTCTGTGGCTCCATGAATAGGCCCTGTCATTCCCACTCTTCACCCTACATCGAGCTCTTTTAAAAAGGAACATGCATCAACTTTCCCCGTTTCATCATAATGACTTGTTCCACTGCGTAAAAGGCAGGCCATCCAAGGTTAGGTTGTGATTAGCCAGACAAAAGAGGAAAATTACAGTTGATGTATCAGCAACATGACCAGGCCACCCTCCACAAGCTGTGGGCATGTTGGCTTGTTTAGTTGACGCACACAGCTATCCAAACTGTATATTTTCCCATAATGCCAATCCTTAAAACTTTACTCCAATGCCCTTAACCCCTTTAGGTCTAAGCCCTTAGAGCGCAATATCTACTAAGCTAATATATGGAATTGTTTTAAGGAAAAAATATATACCTATATTTGATAACATTGAATTTGGCCTTTACTGCTATAGCCCATAGAAACGCATTGAATAACACGTTTGTTTTTATTTTGTAGCTCCAATGGTTCGGTCTGGCCAACTGGTTCTGTGAGAAGATCTCTTCGAAATGAGGATGTCCGCGACAGAGAGTTCAGACAACTGACGTAAAGCTTGTGGGTGTCGTAGAGCGAAACAACCGTTGTGTTCGTGAGTCTAATTAATTTTTCGATGGTGGTGACACTAGTTTGTAGCTCAAACGTTTCGGGTTTTACACATGATTTCATAATGATTTTCTTGTCTGGATCCTCTCATGCATAGAAAAAGACCGCTTTCACAAACCCATGTTATGGAATAGGCTCAAACTCTATATCGGTGCAAAGAAGGGATTGAGCTGCACAACAAGAAACAGTCGGTTTTTAGCATAAACACACGGGGAGCTATTCAATATTCAAAATTACTTCACTGTGACATAATAGTAGTCTACTTATAGGCTACTGTATGCATCCACACTTTTTAAGTGGAATCGTATTGCTACATAATCTAAACACTTTTCCTGCTTGTCCATAGAAACATTGCTTGAGCTTCTCAGTGTCAGTTGTGTACATGCTGATAGGCTATCACGTTACACAACATCCCAGGGACTAACACATCTCTGAGTGACAGTTATTTACAGTATGTTTGGCCGCCTTCAGTCTCTTTCTTAGAAGCACCAGCCCCATGGGTGCATAGCGGTGGGCCACTGAAAGGGGGATTTCCTCACGCTTTACCACAGTATAAAGTTACCCTGGAGGGCAAGCAAAATGGCCGTCACTCCATCTCCACCTCTTACCATTGTGCCATGGCAGCGGTAAATATTGATGTCTACTGCTGTGTGTGACAGCTCAGGCCGGTAAAATGTGTCCTGGTATTAAACCCTCGTTTGGACTTGAGCCTCTTCCATTAATTTGGCTATTTTAGCAGGCATCGGCTGCATAGTGGCGGGCCTTGCCGACAGCTGTCCTCTGGCCCACTGGGGTGGGATGCATTGTACCCTGGCCTGTACACAGGACCAGATGCTCATCATTAGACAGAGCATTAGGTTCCAGGAAGAGACTCACACACACTGCTTTCACCCACTGCTTTTTCAGCAGAGAGAGTGAGAGAGAGAGAGAGTGTGTATGTGTGTGTATGAGTGGTTAATGTCACCACTGTCGTTCACTGCCTGTGAATCAGATGGGCTTTTTAGCTTTCTAATGCAGGGAAAAATTGTGTCCAAGACCAAAATCTTAAAGAGGATGTTATGGTTATTTAACAGGGTAATGTTTAAGTGCCATTTGTCAACATCTAGATGTTTGAGAAAAGGCATGTAGGGGAGAATGGGGTAAGTTGAGCCAAAGAGGTAAGTTGAGACACCCTTGTTTCTAGGAAACCATTCACAAAATGAATAATTTGACCAAATATTTAGGAAGTCATTATTCCATGGAGTCTGTGAAGGAAGAAACCACAAGGAAAAAGTGGTAGGCAAGTTAGGTCCAAAAGAACAATTTTCACAAAGTCAAATAAATGTATTGTGTTAGAGGTTTCATGATGCTTGTATCTAAACAAAAGTAGATACTTTGAAGATTGTTTTATACATAAGTTGGAGTCTCTATAAGCTTCAATATGAGGTCCTAAACCTAGCTTGAAAGTGCATCCTTGTAGCTCTGTGGGCTAATATAGTCCAAATGTTTGCCTTGGGGTAAGTTGAGCCAATGGCCACCATACCCCATACAAATTATAATACAATTTTGTCAGTTTAATGCATAATATGCATAATATTTTGCAATGTGTCATGCATATGAACTCACAAAAGTATATTTTTAGTGTTGAGCAACTTGAAATGTTTTCTTCCTAGGCGTAACGCAAGGCATTATCGCTGGAATGTGAGATAACAACAGGGTCTGGCCTATGTTAAAAATTGTTAAAAAGAAACTTACTGTAACGCCCAGGCCTGAGATGACAGGCTGGAGTGTGTTGGTTTCGTTTTGGTGTAGGGTTTGTGTGTTCTAGGGTGTCTATTTCTATGTTGGGATAATGGTTCCCAATTAGAGGCAGCTGAGTCTCGTTGTCTCTAATTGGGAACCATATATATGTTTGGGAGTTGCACTTTAGTTTCGTGGGTTATTGTTTATGTTATGCTTATCATGTTCAGTTGGGTGCTTGTCTTTCGTGGCTAGTTAGGTTTTGCCGTTTAGATTTCTGTGTTCAGTTTAGGATTTAGCGTTAGGGCTCATGTCTTTTTCTTCGTTTATTGTTTTGTTCCGTCCCGTCTTTGTCGCGCCCTGACCGGTAGGAGCCTTTTATGTCTCCTTTTGGTTTGGTCAGGGTGTGATTTGGGGTGGGCATTCTATGCTATAGTTTTTGTATTTCTTTGTTTTGGCTGAGTGTGGCTCTCAATCAGGGACAGCTGTCTATCGTTGTCTCTGATTGGGAACCACACTTAAGCAGCTATTTTTCCCTCCAGCTTTGTGGGAGGTTGACTCTGTTGAGGTGTGTATTGTTGGTGCGACACCTGTTTTGATCTTCGTTTGTTGTTTTTGTATTTGAGCGAGTTGACAAAATAAATATGTTTAACTCCACCCGGCACGCTGCGCCTTGGTCCATCCATGAAGATCGTGACAGTCTTTCAATAAATATGTATTCCGGTTACATCGCTGCGTCTTGGTCTGTCCCGAAGGAAGAGAATCATGACACTTACCCCACTCTCCCCTACTGTAATATTGAGTTAAAAGCTAGCGAGATATAATGACCATGACATTAAGGTGATATCTAATGTGTTCTGTTCACATAAACTACATTTCTACATCCCACTTTCTCATAAAGTGTCATTGTGTATTTTAGAGTGGGTCATTGTTTATAGAGTGGCTGGATCATTCAAAGGTTCTGTCTAAAGCTATACTTGAAACATTGAGAACATTGAGTTGACCTGGCAATAGAGCAAAGCATGATGGGAAAGTAACTCAACTTGCCAACGCAGTAGTCATTCCCTCACTGTCTCGCTGTCACATTCATACTCTTTCTCCTCCTCTCTCTCAGCCTTTCACTTCTCTTTTCTCTTTTCTCTCTCTCACACACACAGACACACACTCTCCCTGTCTCTCTCTCTCCCTCCCACTCCTTTGTCCTCCTTTTGTGGTTCTGGTAAGGGTTCATGCAAGAGGCAGAGTGTGGAGGGTGAGTGGGGGCCATCATCAGCGCTCGGGTCAGGGCAGGGAGGGCCATCACAACACAGTCCCTCTCCAGTCCGTCTCTGCCTATCTGATGGGCTCTGGGACAGTGGCTGCAGCCTGGACAACATCTGCTGGGCCTGGTAGGAAATACAATGATGAATACTGCTGTCAGAACCATGGAGGTTCTTTCCACCTCCCCCACCACGACCACCACACTCTGAACATGGCCTTGCTGATGTACACCAGTTAGCAAGACTGAATCATACAGTGATAGCGGTAGTGTTATTGCTCTACCTCAGTTACATAATGGACCGCCGTTATAAATCAATTACTGAATGAGATGTGTTTTGATTGAATAGATGTATGGAAATACATTTTGGTCTATGTCTCATTTGTTGGGGTCTTTGAGTTTTTCTGTTAGTGTCTGTCTGTGTAGTATGGCTGCATGCATATGCTCAGTGTGATTTACTGTCTGTTCCTCTGCATAATGTACAGCGTTTTTGTGTTTATAGCTAGGTGCATGTCTGCGTGTCTATAAGATAGGTGTCTCCGATCCACGAGGCCTGCAATGTATGCCCTTTTCTGTCCTTCTTCCCAAACCAAAAATAACTCCATCAGGACTGGGACCCTTTAGGACTGGGGTTGTACACCCCTGACATAAGCAGCCTGACGGAGTGTCTCTGTGTACAGTATGTCTTTGTATCATCACTGTGTGTGTCTGTGTCTCAGTACAGTCAGTGTCTGTGCTCCTGGCTCCCCAGGAGAAGAGAGGATGGGGCTGGGAAGCTGTGTGCTGCTGCTGCTGGGAAAGTGGGCCAGCACAGCGCTCACAAGGCCTCCACAGGAGCACTCCTTAAAAGGCCAGGATGAATGATGTCGTCGTGGACTCTCTTCTTTTCATTTTTTTTCTTTCCTTCTTAAAGAGGAGAGAAGCCTAGCAGCAGGCTTTGTGAAACTCGTCGTGCACATCAGATACACACACAACATTGATGACTTCAGAGGGCTGGAGTACGTAAGCCTCATGTCCATCATATTCTGACTGGTGCACACAGAGACCTTGGGTTTATTGGACAAATTGCTACAGTATGTGTAGTCGTTCAATGGGGCAATGATTATATTTGTCTCTATTAGATATTGGAAAAGTAGAGTAAATCCCTGAGTAGTATAAAACTGTTAGTTCCAGCAATGCAATCTAATTGTCTCCTCCTCTTCCTCACAGTCAAAGCTACGTGGTTCTCCATGATAGGGCATGTTTAAAGGAGAGAGTGAAGAAGAGAGAGGAAGAGAGAGCTGTCCACTTTGATAGAATGTGACATGACCATGGTTGACAACATGATGCGCCGAGGCAGGGTTCTGGACCATTTACAGTCTGCTGAAGGCTCTGGAGAAGGGCGTCATTAATTCAACTGTCATTCGAATGACACCCCTGTTAATGTACATGGTTCAGTCTTGCGCCACTGAAGATGGAGAGAAAAACAAGATCATGGACTGATCCAAGAAATATATGGGACCAATAGCTGGTTCACATTCTCCGAAAAGCAGAAAAATTTCATCAACTACCATGTACGTATGCTAATCTAGGCCTACAATACAAATATCAGCAAGATGTATCAAGTGATAATTTCCATGCTATGAAATTCTCATGCAGTTACCAGGAAGGCTCTATAGCTACATTCTGGCCCTAAAGACTAATTAAAAAACACAGAGCATGTTCAGTAGCGGATGTCTTCTTCAGACAACAGCTGTTGGCCTCTCAGTTTAAAGGAGTCCAACTTTTTCCACCAGGACCTCACTGATAGGGGTCAAGGACTGCTTCATGTACACAATGCTACAGCATAGCCGAACCCACTTAAACCCCTGTTTGCCTCCACACAGGACAATTTGGGAGACCTGTCTCCACTCTTCGCTTTCTCTGCGGTGAACTGCCGCACCAAAGGGCCTGCGATGCCTAGTTTGAAGCGTGTGTGGGCTGTTCCTCCTCTCCCCGCGACGCCCAAATCTGTGAGCCATCTGCTGTTATCTGAGGAATGTGCTGCACACTTTATGGACATATATGTACCAGCGCTTTGACGTCTTCCCTATTTTTAGACACCGGCCCCGCTGCTGGAGGTTGTTATTATGATGTCACACAGGCTCTGAAAATAAATCAGTTTGTTTGTCTTAGGTTGCACCTCCATGCTTTCCATGTCAAGTCTGTTTGTGTTTACATGTCTGTTAAAATGCATTTTTTGATGGCTTCCATGCAGGCTGGTCACAGTTCCAAGGACATTTCCTTGAACGATTTCCAAATGCGGAGTTGATTGGAGGATAATGTGGTGTGTGGATTGGAACCATTTTCAGAGCTGAGAGCCTGAAAATGGTTCCTTTTGCTGTGTCTTTTCCAATGACAATGTTGAAGTCTAGCTCCAGGATAGTGCCGATCTCGATTGTAGTCAGCTGATATTCAGTTTCTTGGAGGTGATGCATGAAATCCATATGTAAAACTGTAACCAGAAAATATGCCAAGCATTAATTGGCTGGATGATTTCCATGTCATATGAATTGGATGATAAGTACTTCCCTGCTTAAATTTAGTTGTCACTTTCTCTATTGGTAGATATATCATATTATTGTACCCCTATTTTGAATAGATAACAAGTCCATTATGTAATGATTACATCCTGAAAACAGTATGCCATGAGAGATGTATATGCTCTCCTCAGATCAAATCAAATCAAATTGTATTTGTCACATACACATGGTTAGCAGATGTTAATGCGAGTGTAGCGAAATGCTTGTGCTTCTAGTTCCGACCATGCAGTAGTATCTAACAAGTAGTCTAACAATTTCACAACAACTACCTTGTACACACAAGTGTAAAGGAATGAATACGAGTATGTACATATAAATATATGGATGTGCAATGGCCGAACGGCATAGGCAAGATGCAGTAGATGGTATAGAGTACAGCATATACATGAGATGAGTAATGTAGTATGTGTAAACATTATATAAAGTGACATTGTTTAAGTGGCTAGTGATAAATGTATTACATCCAATTTTTAATTATTAAAGTGGCTAGAGATTGGAGTCGATGGCCGAACGGCATAGGCAAGAAGCAGTAGATGGTATAGAGTACAGTATATACATATGAGATGAGTAAAGTAGGATATGTAAACATTATATAAAATGGCATTGTTTAAAGTGGCTAGTGACACATTTATTACATCCAATTTTTATTATTAAAGTGGCTAGATCAACTCAAAATGAGTCAGTATGTTGGCAGCAGCCACTCAGTGTTAGTGATGGCTGTTTAACAGTCTGATGGCCTTGAGATAGAAGCTTTTTTTCAGTCTCTCGGCCCCAGCTTTGATGCACCTGTACTGACCTCGCCTTCTGGATGATAGCAGGGTGAACAGGCAGTGGCTCGGGTAGTTGTTGTCCTTGATGCTCTTTTTGGCCTTCCTGTTACATCGGGGGGTGTAGGTGTCCTGGAGGGCAGGTAGTTTGCCCCCGGTGATATGTTGTGCAGACCTCACTACCCTCTGGAGAGCCTTATGGTTGTGGGCGGAGCAGTTGCCGTACCAGGCGGTGATACAGCCTGGCAGGATGCTCTCGATTGTGCATCTGTAGAAGTTTGTGAGTGTTTGTGAGTGTTTTGCACCTTCTTCACCACGTTGTCTGTGTGGGTGGACCATTTCAGTTTGTCCGTGATGTGTTGCTGAGGAACTTAAAACTTTCCACCTTCTCCACTACTGTCCCGTCGATGTGGATAGGGGGGTGCTCCCTCTGCTGTTTCCTGAAGTTCACGATCATCCCCATTTGTTTTGTTGACGTTGAGTGAGAGGTTATTTTCCTGACACCACACTCCGAGGGCCCTCACCTCCTCCCTGTAGGCCGTCTCGTCGTTGTTGGTAATCAAGCCTACCACTGTAGTGTCGTCAGCAAACTTGATGATTGAGTTGGAGGCGTGCTTGGCCACGCAGTCATGGGTGCGCAGGGAGTACAGGAGAGGGCTGAGAACGCACCCTTGTGGGGCCCCAGTGTTGAGGATCAGTGGGGTGGAGATGTTGTTTCCTACCCTCACCACCTAGGGGCGGCCCGTCAGGAAGTCCAGGACCAGGTTGCACAGGGCGGGGTCGAGACCTAGGGTCTCGAGCTTAATGACGAGTTTGGAGGGTACTATGGTGTTAAATGCTGAGCTGTAGTCGATGAACAGCATTCTTACATAGGTATTCCTCTTGTCCAGATGGGTTAGGGCAGTGTGCAGTGTGATTGTGATTGCGTCGTCTGTGGACCTATTGGGACGGTAAGCAAATTGGAGTGGGTCTAGGGTGTCAGGTAGGATGGAGGTGATATGATCCTTGACTAGTCTATCAAAGCACTTCATGGTTTTCATTTTGTAGTCCGTGATTGACTGTAGATCCTGCCACATACCTCTCGTGTCTGAGCCGTTGAATTGCGACTCTACTTTGTCTCTATACTGACACTTAGCTTGTTTGATTGCCTTGCGGAGGGAATAGCTACACTGTTTGTATTCAGTCATGTTTCACGGTCGCCTTACCCTGATTAAAAGCAGTGGTTCGTGCTTTCAGTTTTGCGCGAATGCTGCCATCAATCCACGGTTTCTGGTTGTTGAAGGTTTTAATAGTCACTGTGGGTACAACATCACTGATGCACTTGCTGATAAACTCGCTCACCGAATCAGCATATTCATTAATGTTTATGTCCGACGCTATGCGGAACATATCCCAGTCCACGTGATTGAAGTAATCGCACACTCGCTCACTCACATTATGTGTGTGCGTGCGTGCCTGTGTGTGTGTGTGTGTGTGTGTGTGTGTGTGTGTGTGTGTGTGTGTGTGTGTGTGTGTGTGTGTGTGTGTGTGTGTGTGTGTGTGTGTGTGTGTGTGTGTGTGTGTGTGTGTGTGTGTGTGTGTGTGTGTAGAGAGAGAGGCATCAAACCATGCAGGGTGAGTTGATCTGGGGTGACAGGTAAATGTGTTTGACTAAGTCTGATTTAGGGAAGCTCTGACATGAGGAACCCCCCAGGGGTGTCTGGGAGGTACACAGTGACTGGCTCCACAAGCTGCATGTCACCCCTCCCTCTCTAACACATACACACAACACACCTTATGTCCTCCACCCTCCATCCTCCACCACACCCTTAGTACAGGCAGAGAGGAAGAGAAGAAGCGAGAGATTTTACTCTGCCCAAAATCTGTCCATGAAAATAATCCCACAACATGAGGAACTTTAGCATGGAGGTCAATGAGAGAGTGTGGAATAGCTTATTTTCTATGTGAGGTTTGTTTGATTGAATAGAAGTTTTGTAATGGTTAGGTTGTTACGAATGCACTGATATAAGTGAGCGCACGTGGCATTTCGCAACTTTATATCGAAGCAGTGCCTGTTGTCATAGAGATAAATAAAGGACTCATCATGGATTTAACCCGTTTTAGCATGGACATTGCCAATGAGAGCTTCCACCATTTTAAAGTAGTCAGCTGGGTGGTGATTCCTATGAGTTGGGAGATATCAGCCAATGAAGAAAAAGAAAACGTTAAAATGGAGATAGCCTCAAAGGCGCTGCCCATGCTGTCACAGATGCTATAATGGCACAGATACAAAGATGAGTCATCCTTCTATCTCTATCGCCTGTCTTCCACATAAGTATCTGCCCTCTTATGGGCTAGAATGGTCCCACCTGATCTCGCCTCCTCCCGCCTGCCTTCCATCTTTAAGGACATGTATTACCATTGTTAGAGTGGTCACTTGACTATCTTGTCAATATAATAGACAGTCTTTGGTACATGTAATGCGTGAGCACTGATCAGGACCTGTCAAGGGGCTGTTTCCACATGATGAACAGCGTCAGTCGACGGCTTGTGTTCTCTGACACGGCACACCTCGCCGTCCTGCCTAACAGCTCAGAGATAACACTGACATTACCTCATCATCATGTAGCAGGAGAGAATACCCATTCAGACTGGCTTGTTGTATTCTACACTATACAACTCAACATTTTGTAATGTATACCTGCAAAATACGTTATACATTTTCCATTGTACCTCAATATGTTTTTTAATAAAAAAATATATATATCTATTTCACCTTTATTTAACCAGGTAGGCCAGTTGAGAACAAGTTCTCATTTACAACTGCGACCTGGCCAAGAAAAAGCAAAGCCGTGCGACACAAACAACAACACAGAGTTACACATGGAATAAACAAACGTACAGCCAATAACACAAAATAACAAATATATATACAGTGAGCGCAAATGAGGTAAGACTAGGGAGGTAAGGCAATAAATAGGCCGTAGTGGCAAAGTAATTACAATTTAGCAATTAAACACTGGAGTGATAGATGTGCAGAAGATGAATGTGCAAGTAGAGATACTGGGGTGCAAAGGAGCAAAACAAATATATATCAATATAAGGAAGAGGTAGTTGGATTGGCTATTTACAGATGGGCTGTGTACAGGTGCAATGATCTGTGAGCTGCTCTGACAGCTAATGCTTAAAGTTAATGAGGGAGATATGAGTCTCCAGCTTCAGTGATTTTTGCAGTTCGTTCCAGTCATTGGCAGCAGAGAACTGGAAGGAAAGGCAGCCAAAGGAGGAATTGGCTTTGGGGGTGACCAGTAAAATGTACCTGCTGGAGCGCGTGCTACGAGTGTGTGCTGCTATGGTGACCAGTGAGCTGAGATAAGGCGGGGCTTCACCTAGCAAAGACTTATAGATGACCTGGAGCCAGTGGGTTTGGCAACCAGCCAACGAGAGTATACAGGTCGCAGTGGTGGGTAGTATATGAGGCTTTGGTGACAAAATGGATGAGTAAAGTGTTGGAGGCTATTTTGTAAATGACATTGGCGAAGTCAAGGATCGGTAGGATAGTCAGTTTTTAACGAGGGTATGTTTGGCAGCATGAGTGAAGGAGGCTTTGTTGCGAAATAGGAAGCCGATTCTAGATTTAAGTTTGGATTGGAGATGCTTAATGTGAGTCTGAAGGAGAATTTACAGTCTAACCAGACACCTAGGTATTTGTAGTTGTCCACATATTCTAAGTCGGAACCGTCCAGAGTAGTTGGGCAGGTGCGGGCAGCGATCGGTTGAAGAGCATGCATTTAGTTTTACTTGCATTTAAGAGCAGTTGGAGGCCACGGAAGGAGAGTTGTATGGCATTGAAGCTCGTCTGGAGGTTAGTCAAAAGAAGTGCCAGAAGAAGGGCCAGAAGTATACAGAATGGTGTCATCTGCGTAGAGGTGGATCAGAGAATCACCAGCAGCAAGAACGACATCATTGATGTATAGAGAGAAAAGAGTTGGTCCGAGAAATGAACCCTGTGGCACCCCCATAGAGACTGCCAGAGGTCCAGACAACAGGCCCTCCGATTTGACACACTGAACTCTGTCTGAAAAGTAGTTGGTAAACCAGGCGAGGCAGTCATTTGAGAAACCAAGGCTGTTGAGTCTGCCAATAAGAATGTGGTGATTGACAGAGTCGAAAGCTTTGGCCAGGTTGGTGAATACGGCTGCACAGTATTGTCTTTTATCGATGGCGGTTATGATATCATTTAGGACCTTGAGCGTGGCTGAGGTGCACCCATGACCAGCTCGGAATCCAGATTGCATAGCGGAGAAGGTATGCTGGGATTCGAAATGGTCGGTGATCTGTTTGTGAACTTGGCGTTTGAAGACCTTAGAAAGGCAGGGTAGGATAGACATAGGTCTGTAACAGTTTGGGTCTAGAGTGTCTCCCCCTTTGAAGAGGAGGATGACTGCGGCAGCTTTCCAATCTTTGGGGATCTCAGACGATACGACAGAGAGGTTGAACAGACTAGTAACAGGGGTTGCAACAATTGCGGCAGATAATTTTAGAAAGAGAGGGTCCAGATTGTCTAGCTCAGCTGATTTGTAGGGGTCCAGATTTTGCAACTCTTTCAGAACATCAGCTACCTGGATTTGGGTGAAGGAAAAATGGGTGAGGCTTGGGCAAGTTGCTGTGGGGGGTGCAGGGCTGTTGACCGGGGTAGGGGTAGCCAGGTGGAAAGCATGGCCAGCCATAAAAAAATACTTATTGAAATGTTCAAATATCGTGGATTTATCGGTGGTGACAGTGTTTCCTAGCCTCAGTGCAGTGGGCAGCTGGGAGGAGGTGCTCTTATTCTCCATTGACTTTACAGTGTCTCAGAAGTTTTTGGAGTTTGTGCTACAGGGTGCAAAATACCATTTGAAAAAGCTAGCCTTTGCTTTCCTAACTGGCTGTGTATATTGGCTCCTAACTTCCCTGAAAAGTTGCATATCGCGCGGGCTATTCGATGCTAATGCAGTACGCCACAGGATGTTTTTGTGCTGGTCAAGGGCAGTCAGGTCTGGAGTGAACCAAGGGCTATATCTGTTCCTAGTTCAAAATGTTTTGAATGGGGTTGTACCTGGTAGGTTCATTGATAATTTGTGTGAGATTGAGGGCATCTAGCTTAGATTGTAGGACGGCCGGGGTGTTAAGCATGTTCCAATTTAGGTCACTTAACAGTATGAGCTCTGAAGATAGATGGGGGGGCAATCAATTCACATATGGTGTCCAGGGCACAGCTGGGGGCAGAAGGTGGTCTTTAACAAGCGGCAACGATGAGAGACTTGTTTCTGGAAAGGTGGATTTTTAGAAGTAGAAGCTCGAATTGTTTGGGCACAGACCTGGATAGTATGACAGAACTCTGCAGGCTATCTCTGCAGTAGATTGCCACTCCGCCCCCTTTGGCAGTTCTATCTTTTCGGAAAATAAACAGAACTGGTCGTCTAGTACGTTCTAAACAGAGAGTAAAAGGAGCAGGGTTCTGGGCGCGGAAGAATAGATTCAAGGCATAGTGTACAGAGGGTATGGTAGGATGTGAATACAGTGAAGGTAAACCTCGGCATTGAGTGACGATGAGAGAGGTTTTGTCTCTAGAGACATCATTTAAACCAGGTGAGGTCACCGCATGTGTGGGAGGTGGACCAAAAGGGCAAGCGAAGGCATATTGAGCAGTGCTGGAGGCTTTACAGTGAAAGACAATAATCCCTTACGAAAACAGCAATGGACAAGGCAGATTGACATTAGGGAGATGCATGTGTAGCCGAGTGATCATAGGGACCAGTGGGTAGCTAGGCGAGCTGGAGATACAGCGATTCAGACAGCTAGCGGGCCGGGGCTAGCAGGCTAGCAGAAGGTCCTTGGGGAGACGTTGCGACGGAAGAGTCTGTTCTAGCCCCCCTCGGACGGTTACGTCAGCAGACCAGTCATTATAGATCGTCAGGGCTCCGTGTTGGCAGTAAAAGGGTCCAGGCCAATTGGCAAAATATGTATTGTAGCCCAAGAAATTGGCTGATGGACCTCTTTAGCTAACAGTCCGATATGCTCTAGACAGCTAGTGGGCCGCGGCTAGCAGGCTAGCGGATGGGCCTTCAGGGGACCTCGCAACGGAGGAGCCTGTTGAAACCCCCTCGGGCAGATTACGTCGGTAGACCAGTCGTGATGGATCGGCGGGGCTCCGTGTCGGGAGTAAAAGGGGTCCAGGCCAATTGGCAAAATAGGTATTGTAGCCTGATGGACCTCTTCAGCTAGCTGGGAGATGGGCCTAGCACGAGGCTAGTTCCAGGCTAACTGGTGCTTGCTACGGGGCAGAGACGTTAGCCAGGGGTAGCCACTTGGATAGCAGCGAGCTAGCTGCGATGATCCAGGTGAAAAGGTTCAGAGCTTTCGGTAGGAATCCGGAGATGTGGAGAAAAAGCAGTCCGGTATGCTCTGGGTTGAATCGCACTGTGCAGACTGGCAGGAGCTGACCGTGCTAAGGTTAGCTGATGACCACTAGCAGTGGCTAACTGACCACTAGCTAGTAGCTAGTTAGCTGACTAGCTTCTGTTTGGGGTTCCGGTTCTAAAGTATAGAAAATAGCAGATCCATACCAATAGATTGTATATTGGCAGCCATTTTGTTTTTACTATCTCTGGGCCTAGGATGGAGTGGGACCAGTGGGACCAGTGGGACCAGTGCAGTGGGACCAGGGAAGGAGGCTGTTATTGTGACTTTGGACATTCAGCCAACCTTGACCTAATTTGTTACTCTAAATTTAAAGCGCATCCCAGAAAGCCGTAGTGGTAGCTTGCCGCTCGGTGACATAACCACAGTAGTCTAGTTCCATGGTCAAAATCATTGACCATTAGCAGCTATGCTGAAACGGTTATTGTGGGGTGTAGACTGGTCTTGGAGTCAGTCAGAGGGCAGACGTACGACACAGTTGTCTGGTCATGAAGGGCAAGGCGAGAGAGGGACACTGGCTGTGTTTGGAATAGGATTACAACGAGCTTGATGAGCTATTTCACTCTATTTGTTTAATGAGAGAACGTCTGTCTGTGATAAGTCAACACAGCTGAGTAATTCTACTCCTGTTAGAAATGCAGGTCTCAGCATAGCTTCCCTGGATGCTGAATATTCCTATTCACACCTGTGACACCACGCTGTCATCTCACCAAATCAGAATCACTCTCATTGAATTATTATTGCATTTTATGATAATACCTTAATTCATTAATCCTGCTATGTTAATGCCAATGCCATCTCCTTCTATGTGTGTATATTGTATACTTCAGGTCACCTGTGTTAACTGATAAACCAACTGTATTGTGTGCTAAAATAATAGTTTTGTTTCAGCTCAAGAGCATGATTCTTACCTCCTCCACTGGTCTTCTGATTCTGGTGAGTGGAGAGCTGCAACATAAATGCTAATAATGAGTGTCTCCACTGTAAAGAGAGGGGGAAGAGCTGAATCTAAGTAAGCAGAAGAACACAGCTCTATTTATAACTCTGGTTGGAGGGTCTGTTCTGTTTGCTTCATCTTGCAGACACTCAACACTGCTGCTCCAGGGCTTCCTGTGTAAAATGGAGGGTCTCTCACTGTACATGTGCCAACTCTCCACAGTGGTAACCATGGCGGACTAGGTTTAAGGAGGATAATGTCTTCAATGGCCAGAGGCTCTGGTTGTCTATCTATCTACAGTATTTTTGATCTGGGCTCCTATTCGCTGTGTAGTTTGTCAACTAACACTGGCTACAATGTTGTGGATGGATAATACTAATTTCCTGTAACTAGTTGTTTTGCTCTGGAACTCTGGGGTCATGGGAGATATGAGGACGATGGGAAACAAGATATATGACACATGTTAATTGAAATGTGAACCTGTCTGCATGTGGATTTGACAACCTTGAAGTACTGTCCATGGCAAATGGTCTGGTCTGGTAAACTTTGAACCCTGAGAGAGAGATGTCTCCACTGGGCTCCCATCCACTGATCATCACATGGTTGTCATGAAGGTAGGCTAAATGGAAACAGTCTGGATAGGAGATATAACCAATAGTAACTCCAAAGGGGAAAGCCCCAGTCTCTTTGTCCCAGAGATATATTTGACTCTGAAGTCAAGAGGCTTTCTGATAAATTCTCCATTATCAACCACTCATTAATGTTAACCCCTGATATGTCTACTGTCATGGAGAAATGGAGGAAATTAGAGACAGACAGACAGACAGACAATGAGGAAGTGACAAGAAAAACAAGGAACAGCAAATCCTCTCGTTGTTAATAAGCCAATAGACACAAATGGAGGAGTAGACAGCTGAGAGTGCCTCTCGTCCACTGGGCTCTTGATTAAGCTGCTAGTGCCAATGTTGCCATGGTAATAATTAGCAGCCCATAGGAGTGGACAGGTCAGCTGTTTGGTAGAGAGACTAAACACACTCCATCACCTTAATACACCGCCTCACCAATGGTGTGTATGTTGTTAACCTTTTATGACAATAAACGATGAATAGGCAGGCGTCTTTTTCCATGGTTTGCTCTGTCGGAGTGACTCATTTGAGCTTTTAGCTCTAACCCATTACCGGTTGCTGCACAGCTCCAGATTCATACTATTATTAGACTCTTGATATGAAACAAGGTCAGTGTAATAGCCTTGTCTTATTAGGCTGTCACTACTTTGCCTTAAAGAGACATGTATCCCTGCACCAGTAGAGTAATGTGCATAGTATACATTCATTCATTACAGTAAACCATAGCCATACCATAGGAAGTATAACCTCTCACTGAGGGATATCTTAAAAGTTGAACGTTCCTTTGATGGACTACAGTATCTGTGTATGTGCAGCCTTTAGACTCGTAGAGAGAATGGAGTGATGCTATAGTAGTAAGAGCTGCTAAGTGAGGGGCCTGCCCTGTATCTGGTTGTGGCAGGAGCTCAGCTGTTGTCCATGACAAGATCAGCTCATGATCACTCCTCCTCTGGGGGGGGGGGATTTTGGCGAGGGACGCTCTCGCTGAGATATATCACGTGTTGAACACAGGGGCACACCAGCAAGATTTGCCAGGTGGCTTGCATTTGACAGACTGGCTGGTATTCTCAAAGAACTGCCTGCCCGCTCACAACGGAGAAATATTGCTCCTTAAGTCGAAGAAGCCACATGCTCAGTGGTGTAGATATCCCAAGAGCGTGAATTCAAAGTGACAAGCTCCCTGAGACTACAGAGAGAAGCTTTTCCAGACACCCCCCATAAGGAGGCTCAGAGCAGCACAGTGAATAAGGGGGCCCTGGGACAGCTGCGAGGGGGCAGCTCCATCACAGATCTGTCTGACCTCTGACCCCTGGCTGCAAGAGTCAAATCCCTGAGACTCTCTGCCTCAGTGTCTCTGCTCTACTGCTGTTTGCTGGGCGCCACAATTATACCGTGCACTGAGAGTTTAGCCACAGCTTATTCTTTCCACTACTGCCTTTCTGCTATCTATTTAGAGATGTGTTTCCATAGTTAGGTTGTTGGTTGTTTTGGGTCTTCCGTGAACCTCAAATTGATTGGACTCATCAACAACTGACATGGGCAATGAACTACACTTCAACACTTGAGAAGCTTTTCTCACAGAAGCATGAAGTGTCACCCACAATGTCAAACCTAAAACCACAGCCTTACATACCATACCTGCCAACATGACCTGACAGGCTGTGTGAGCATACAGTCATTTTATTAATTTACTAGGGGGAACTGCTCAACAGATTTCTATAGAAATTATGCGAACATGTGCACAGATATGAACCCCCCACACACACACACACACACACACACACACACACACAACAACATCAACAGACTTCACAGCATGTGACTGGCTGCTGCGCAGATCAGCTTGCTATTATTACTCTACTCAATGAGGATGGTCTGACAGAATAAACCACTCTGCCTCAGCCAACTCAGCTCAACTCATGGTGGTTCAAAGTTCCACACGTAACATACTTTAAAAATATAGAGGCATAGGTCCTATTTGTCAATGACACACGTGGATGAGCACAGATGTATAGGAATGGTTGCATTGGGCCTGCTGCCCATTTAAGCGTCATGCTGTGCATATGTGATGATATGTACTTTACCCATTGCAAAACAGCAGGCTGAGAGCGATACTGTCTGCAGACCTGCTAACTCTCACCTGATACCAGGGGCTGGAGGAGAGCTTTAATATCTGACAGTGACTAATTGAAGAGGCTAAGGTCTGAGCCGGCACTATCTATGCATTTCTTGCCATCGCCTTTCGCATCCCAGATAACATCAAAGCAGGACTATTTCTATCAGTGTGATGATAGCACTGCAGTCTGTGTTTTCTGCTCTGGGAGGAGTTGAGTGTATGTCACAGGCGCCAACGTCGCCGCGGCAGCAGGCAGTGGGCTACAGGAAGTGGCCGTCTGGCTTCACTCAGATGGTGCTCACTCGTCCACACTCACGAGTCACCCAGCTCTGAGTGGCTGCTGCCTCAGTTACCTTCAGGGACATGTTACTGTAATTAGTGAATATGTCTGAAGAGATCGTTTTATGGCAATGGTAGTTAGTTATTTATTGGAAGGATTCTAACTAAGCTGTATTTCATCTTCATTGCAATATCTGATCATTTACCCCTGTCCAATATATTAACAGTTTCGCACCCACTCACAACCACAGGCAATAGGAATCATCCCACTCACAACCACAGGCAATAGCAATCATCCCACTCACAACAGTCCACAATATTGTATAGTTCTCCACCCTCGGCCTCAGTCAGCTATCTTTTCTGCATGCTCTTAGACTGCTCACCTCAATCTGGTTTTACAAACCACATCAGGGAACAGTTGCTTCAGAAACACTCAATTACAATAGTAAACACCAACTTCAGTCCTGGGTACGACCGTTCTGACACAAGATCACATAACAGCACACACAAACAACAAGCCCCTAGGATAAGTCTTTATGACTTATGGCTTGTTTTTAATAAGCTTCAGTCACTAACATGTCAATGGAAAATGCCAAAAAGAGAGTGTTGGTGGTTTGTGGTATTGATTCACTTAATTTGTCTCCCTCCCAAACTTTTGTTTGATCTCTGCGAGGAACAGGAACAACAGCAAACAGTCCTCTGGCATCAAAGTGAAAGAAATGAGGGACAGAGTTCGTCTGGATTACTTTCCCTCTCAGTGACACATGATGACTGGACTGGCCTGTATGCAGCTGAGGCAGCCATTTATGGCCCAAGTGAGCATTGTGATAAACACAATTGTTTAATGTGTAAGGAAAAGACACCTAAACATTTACTATACCTTCAAAAGGTAGGTTAGTCCACATGGGAAAAGCCAAACAGAACGCAACAGTCATATAACTGATGTGGTTGGATGATGGATCACATGGTTGCCTCAGGGAGCAAATTACCGCTGTTAGACAAGCAGAGGGGCTATGGCGGTTGTGGCGACTGACTACAAACAGGACCTGGCAGGTTGGGGAGTATGGGCCAGAAGGAGGGGCGGTGGCGAGTGGATATTAATTCACCTTGGGGGCCGTATGATCTACTGTTTCTCTGCTGAGGCGTCCAATCAGAAGCCTGTAACAAATTAGCACCCTGATGTCTCAGAAGGCCTTGGCAGTAAGATAGACAGAGCTTGGCTCTGCATTTCACCCACAGATGGTTTCTTGGTGGTATTCCTGCCTCGTGGAGAGAGACAATTCACTGCCATGCTTGGCTCTGCCTGTATTGCAGACTTTGTCTTCTATATTCCGCTCAAGCTACCAATGATGCCTGCAAATGTTAAAACAAGCAAATGGATCTACTGTGTTTGACGTGACGTCATCCTTACATAATGAATGGTTGGTTCTTTATTATCTAACCCGTGGGAAAGGTGTAGCTGTTCAGTTTCACATACAGTATGGTGCTGTATGTTATGTATAGTAAGCATAAACCGATGACGGTAAGGTGTTTAGGTAGGAGAGAGGCCCTGCTTTAAGGTTGATATACAATTTCTCCAATATTGTCTTGACAATCAAAGTTTGAAAGCAGAAGCACAAACTTTTGAAGGTGATTTTGACACACATTTGACACATTTTCTAGTGTGTTTATTCGGTAGGATGATTTCATTGAGTTTGAGCACCTCCATTAACCAATTGAGAAGAACAATACGCAGACGCTGACAGATTGTCAGTGTTCCAATACAAACACTGCAGATATCAATGCCGTCCAAAAACACGTACCTTGAACTCACGCACACTATCCATCACATCACTGGGAGGTCTGCTCCCTGCCCTGCCCAGCAGCAGCTTACACATCCCTTTCCACTACTAGCTCTCCTGATATCAGCACATAAAACCCTTTTAGCCATCATCCTGACACCACAGACATTTGGCGTGCTCCACCTCCCCTGTGACTGAACACAAAAGGCCTCCTTCCAGGATCTCCTGGCGGCTGTTTGCACCATATACTTTGGTCAGAGTGGTGGCCAGTAAATCAGGATGAACTGGGCCTGATCCCCCTCTGTGTATCTTGGCCTCCCACTGGTTCTCCTGGCCTAGAGATCCTCCACGCCTCAGCGTCGGTCCTGCCAGGAGCCTGATTTATGCGCAGAGTCTGCAGAAATCAATTACTGTTAAGTCTGTCCTCACTATTATTAAAACAATACCTAGATGGCAATATAAAGATTCAATCTGTCTAAAAAACGTGAGGCCTCTTACACTTCAATAGCAGCTACCTCTCAAGAGCCTTGTTTTGACATTTCAAGAGGAGTTAAACAAGGGTGTTCTCTGTCACCATATCTATTCGTTATGGCTATCGAAATGCTAGCTATTAAAATCAGATTAAATAACCATGTTGGAGCATTTGAAATCCACGGCTTAAAAACAAAGGTATCCATGTATGCCGATGACTCAAGTTTTATATTAAGTCAGCAAGCTAGATCCCTGCGTTGTCTCATTGAAGATCTAGATTACTTTTCTGGACTTTCTGGACCTAATTATGTGTACAATATTACATATTGAATCTTTAAAAAATACAACTTTTACATTACACTGCAGTTTACCTATAAAATGGGCTGACGGTGAAGTAGACATACTTGGTATTCATATCACAAAATATATAAACGATCTCTCCACAATGAATTTCGATAGAAAACTAGTAAAAATAGACAAGATTCTGCAACCTTGGAGAGGTAAATACTTGTCTATTTATGGGAAAATTGCCCTGATTAACCCCCTAGTCATATCTCAATTTACTCACTTACTTATGGCGCTGCTTACTCCTGATGATTCATTTTTCAAATCATATGAGCAGAAAATATTTTGCTTTCTCTGGGATGCTAAACCAGACAAGATAAAGCATGCCTATCTATATAATGATTATGAACTGGGTGGGTTGAGATTATTAAATATAAAAACACTAAACATCTAAAAAGTATCTCTCAAGCATTGCAGAGATGGTTACAATTTCAATTTCATCCCCCTGAAAAGATAAAACAAATATTACAACAAATATTATGGCTGAACTCAAATGTGCTGGTTGATGGAAAACCTGTATTTCTGGAAAATATGTTTGAAAAGTGTATTTTGTTTTAAAATTATATTGTAAATTGGAATGGTCGATTTATGTCTTTCATGGAGTTCTCAGAATTGAATGGGAAGGTCTACTCAATCAAAGATTAGAACCAATTAAGTACATCATTACACCAAAAACGGAGGATGCAGGTGGCAGCGGGAGGTGGTAGGGAACTGGTCTGCCTGCCCAATATAAAGGATCAAAATTGGCTGAATAAAAATAGCATAAATAGGAAAGTATACCAGTTTCATTTGAGGACCAGGGTGTTGACAGCTGTGCCATACAGATTGTAAAATAGTTGGGAAGATATTTTTTATGTACCGATTCCATGGTACAGGGTGTAGGAGTTCAAGACTTGCCACCAACAAAATGTTGAATATTTGGGGCATGCAATCATTGCAGCTCTGCGGATTTTTGAGGATTCAGAATCAATATACCATTTGTTTTGGTTTTGACCTCAGGTAGTCTGTTTCTGGTCTCAGGTTCAGGAATGGCTGAAAAAGCTTAACAGAAATCTAAAATTGACCTTAGAAATAGCATTGTTGGGAGATCTGGAGAGACCTGGTTAGTCAATTTCTAACATACTAATACTCTTAGTAAAATTATTTATCTTCAACTCGCAATCTGTGGATTATATTCAATTAGATATGTTAAACATCACAGCATTGTTGAAAGATATACTGTATGGTGCGTAGAAATCCTGAGGCTGATGGCAAGCAGGTGTTTGTACGCGTGTACACATGTATATACACACACTCTCATTCAAACACACACACGTGCACATACACGGACACACACACACACATACACACATGTAAATAGTGCCATACATGCACTCAAACGTACTCAGTTGGCCTTGCTGTTATGATTTTTGTTGTCCTTGATGCCTTTTGGTTTTTGCATTGTTGTTTTCTGTTTTCTTTTGTCTTTGTCTTTTTTCTATTTTGTTCATTTTGTTGGTTGTTGGTGCGTTGGGGGACGAGGGCTTGGGGTGGAGGGGTCTTGGGGGTGAGGAATGGAATCATTTTGGGGCGGTCTCGGATGGTTGAGGGGCAGCTGTTAGATGACTGAATGTAATGTAAATGTTGAGCGGCTTCACTGCAAGTAGATAGTATGTTTTAATATTCAATAAAAAAAAACGAACAAAAAAACTAAACAAAAAAAGCTTGTCATCTTCTCGCCAGTGGGAAAATACTTGAAAGTACTACTTAAGTCGTTTTTTTGGGGTATCTGTACTTTACTTTACTATTTATACGTATGTTTGACAACTTTTACTTTTATTTCACTACATTCCTAAAGACAATATTGTATTTTTTACTCCATACATTTTCCCTGACAACCCAAAGTACTCATTACATTTTGAATGCTTAGCAGGACAAGAAAATTGTGAAATTCACATACTTATTAAGAGAACCAGTGGTCATTCCTACTGCCTATGGTCTGGCAAACTCACTAAACACAAATGTATCTTTGTAAATAATGTCTGAGTGTTGCAGTGTCCCCCTGGCCATCCGTAAATTTTAAAAACAAGAAAATGGTGCCGCCTGCTTAATATAAGGAATTTGAAATGATCTAATGTTTTACTTTTCTTTTTGATACTTAATTATATTTTTGTAATTACATTTACTTGTGATACTTACGTTTTTTTTAAACCAAAAACTTTTTGACTTTTACTCAAGTAGTATTTTACTGTGTGACTTTAACTTTTACTTGAGTAACTTTCTACTAAGGTATCTATACTTTTACTCAGGTATGACAATTGGGTACTTTTTCCACCACTGGTCCTTGCTGGATGTCCACTGAGTCTGATGGAGCGACCAGGGTTGGGAAAGGAAGTGGCAGCCGGTTGTATCTACAGAGGAGATCTCTCTCTCGTCACCCCTTCTGTCCTCACAGTTGTCGTTCTGTCTTAAGGTTTAACTCATGTGGGTGGAGCTGTGTAAATGTTTTGGATCATTTCTTTGCTTGGATGGCTTTTTGGCTCAGGTTGTCAGATTTTGTCAGATTGTCCAGAGTCAGGTGGGTTTATCGCACAACAACATCTCCGGTGCTGCTGACAGATACTAGAGGGTTTCATTAACAAATGAAGCATTGTGTCAAGCAACGTTACAGAAGATGAACTAAAGCAGCTTCTAATGGGCAACCAACTTTAGAAACATGTATCTGTATCACTATTATCCCCACTTGTTTTATACACAGGGATGTTCTAGATTTCATGTAGGAAATAAATTACTTTGAGATCCAGGAGCCGTTTCCCACCAGAATTAGCAGGACAATTAGACCAACAATTATTGTACTCAAACCCATAAACACTATCATTATGAACATGACAGTAAATGGCACTTCCATTTAAATAGTGTTGTAGCATGCTCCATGACGACTGCCTAGGAACTGGCCTCTAGAAACAACTCCACAACCAGCATACAAGGAAGCAAAACCACACCCCTGCGACGTACACATGGGCATCTGCCAATAACAACGCTCGTTGGTGCCAAAATAAAAAACACCCTTCGCCGGTCCACCTTGCATTCAGTCAGGGCTAAGTCCACTAGACATTCCTTTCACTTCAAGTGCTCTGGTAAAGGTGCTTTATTTTTCTCTTTGGTGTGCATTGTGACTTTGTTATGAAAAGGATCGCAAATGGGACATAAATACACAGACTATGTCTACCACAGGTGGCCGGGTGGCATCTTGAGGGGTGGCAGGTAGCCTAGTGGTTAGAGCGTTGGGCCAATAACCGAAAGGTTGCTAGATCAAATCCCAGAGCTGACAAGGTCAAAATCTGTTCTGCTCCTGAATAAGGCAGTTAACCCACTGTTCCTAGGTCATCATTGTAAATAAGAATTTGTTCTTAACTGACTTGCCTAGTGAATAAATCCATTCCAGCCATTGTTATGAGCTGTCCTCCCCTCAGCAGCCTCCTATTATGTCTGTTTATACCACAGGAGGTTCATGACACCTTAATTGGGGAGGACATGCTCGTGGTAATGGCTGGAGTGGAATCAGTGGAATGGTATCAAATGCCATTCCATATACCCCTCAGCAACCTCTACTAGTTTATACCTGATATAACCATCCGACACAAAAATAAAGTGGATGTCTCTTGTAAAGGTATTTTCCCCCAACAAAACACACACACAAACACTACTGAGAGACAAAGCAGTCCATACCATGGCTCACACCCTTGGGTTTCCAATCCAGTTGGAGGCCATGGAGGAAGGCAATAGTTTCCTTTAGATAAGTTGTTGTTGCACACTGGTCACTAAATGTTTTTCTATCGACCCACAGTGCTTCAAAGCACCCATGGTAAAAGGCTTCTACTTGTCTCTCTCATATCTAATGTAATTATCTCAATGGACTGGCCAGCTAATGTTTCATGGACAATAGTCTCTCTCTCCATAATGGCTCCTCTGAAGGAGTGGCACAGCTGACACAGATGGGCACAAACTAAGTAAACATACTAATATCCTGCTACTACAGTGAAACTACCACAGAGATATTTAAGTAGAAAATAGACATATTTGTTCAACTAGTGCTTGTTTTGTAAACAAGCTATTGAAAATTGAAAGTCTGATTAAGTGACCATGGTCACATTTCATTTAAAGGCCCAGTTGAAAATTCTTTGGGATGTAATTTGATCTGTAAATTTTAATCACTGGTGAGATGATTTTTTATTTTTTAGGGCCTCGCAAATAACTCTAAATGTAAAAAACAATGTAGTAGCACCTCATCCTTGATGAATAAAAGGCTCCGAAAATCATTTTGATAAGACATGCATTTAATTGGCCTGTGTTGTACAGTATGTGGCCAGCCTGTCGGCTGAAATTGTCTCTGCAACATCGATTTCACTTTTTGTTTTCTGAGACCTTGACGTGCAAAGCTCAATGTGCTACCTTAAAAAATCCGCAAGTTCTACTTTTGGGAATTGTGCCCTTTTACACCATTTTACCACTGTTAGTAAAACATAAACCCCCTTGCCTATTTCTATTGTCAATGTTCTATAATTGTTATTGTCTTCCTCTGGTAATTTCAAATGGATAGGGATGATGTTCTTTGAATGTTATTAATAAACAGATGAAAAAAGAAGGAAAGAGCTAAGTTTACCAATCTAAAATACACCTTAGCCAAGTACATTTAAACTCAGTTTTTCACAATAACTGACATTTAATCCTTGTAAAAAAATTCCTGTTTTAGGTCAGTTAGGATCACCATTTTATTTTAAGAATGTGAAATGTCAGAATAATAGTAGAGAGAAGGATTTATTTCCGCTTTTATTTCTTTCATCACATTCCCAGTGGGTCAGAAGTTTACATACACTTAATTAGTATTTGGTAGCATTGCCTTTAAATTGTTTAACTTGGGTCAAACATTTTGGATAGCCTTCCACAAGATTCCCACAATAAGTTGGGTGGATTTTGACCCATTCCTCCTGACAGAGCTGGTGTAACGGAGTCAGGTTTGTAGGCCTCCTTGCTCGCACACGCTATTGAAGTTCTGCCCACAAATTTTCTATATGATTGAGGTCAGGGCTTTGTAATGGCCATTCCAATACCTTGACTTTGTTGTCCTTAAGCCATTTTGCCACAACTTTGGAGGTATGCTTGGGTCATTGTCCATTTGGAAGACCCATTTGCGACCAAGCTTTAAATTCCTGACTGATGTCTTGAGATGTTGCTTCAATAAATCCACCAAATTTTCCTTCCTCATGATGCCATCTATTTTGTGAAGTGCACCAGTCCCTCCCTCCTGCAGCAAAGCACCCCCACAACATGACGCTGCCACCCCATGCTTCACAGTTGGGATGGTGTTCTTCAGCTTGCAAGCCTCCCCCTTTTTCCTCCAAACATAACGATGGTCATTATGGCCAAACAGTTCTATTTTATTTTCATCAGACCAGAGGATATTTCTCCAAAAAGTACGATCTTTGTCCCCATGTGCAGTTACAAACAGTAGTCTGGCTTTTCTATGGCGGTTTTGGAGCAGTGGCTTCTTCCTTGCTGAGTGTCGATATAGGACACGTTTTACTCTGGATATAGATACTTTTGTACCTGTTTCCTCCAGCATCTTCACAAGGTCCTTTGCTGTTGTTCTGAGATTGATTTGCACTTTTCGCACTAAAGTACATTCATCTCTAGGAGAGAGAATGCGTCTCTTTCCTGAGTGGTATGATTGCTGCGTGGTCCCATGGTGTTTATACTTGCATACTATTGTTTGTACAGATGAACGTGGTACCTTCAGGTGTTTGGAAATTGCTCCCAAGGATGAACCAGACTTGTAGAGGTCTACAATGTTTTTCTGAGGTCTTGGCTGATTTCTTTTAATTTTCCCATGATGTGAAGCAGAAAAGCACTGAGTTTGAAGGTAGGCCTTGAAATACATCCACAGGTACACCTCCAATTGACTCAAATTATGTCAATTATCCTATCAGAAGCTTCTAAAGCCATGACATAATTTTCTGGAATTTTCCAAGCTGTTTAAAGGCACAGTCAACTTAGTGTTTGTAAACTTCTGACCCACTGGAATTGTGATACAGTGATTTATAAGTGAAATAATCTGTCTGTAAACAATTGTTGGAAAAATTACTTGTGTTATGCACAAAGTAGATGTGCTAACCGACTTGCCCAAACTATAGTTTTATCTCAATACATCCCTTTAGATTTGTGTGTATTAGGTAGTTGTTGGGGATTGTTAGATTCCTTGTTAGATATTACTGCACTGTTGACAAATGCAATTTTATTTTATTTCAAATAAAATACCTATTTTCTCAAATGTTTTGACTTAGTTTGACCAGTCATCATAAAAACCCTTGAAAAAAAACTGGAAGCAATCCTGATAGAACTCACAATGAATAAAATCGACATTATGCTGGTCTCGGTGCTCTTATTTATGATAATAAATGATAACACTCTCTAACTCTGTCAAGGAATGTACAACCTCCTCCTTTTCCCTTCATCTGCTGATGATGACGTTATATTGCAGATCCTGAGGTGACGTTGCTTTGTCTCGCGAGCTTATGGAAAACCATCCAGACGCTCTCTCAGCCCCCCCGTCCCACGCCCAGTGCGCTGTGGGATAGTGGCACTATAAAGTATATCTTCTCTCGGAGAAAGATAAGAAGCCCGAGACAGGAGGGGATGAAGATGGCGGACGCCAAGCAAAAAAGGAACGAACAGTTGAAACGATGGTTAGGGTCGGAGACAGACATCGAGCCTCCTATTCTGAAGAAGAAGAAGACGAAGGTGAAGTTCGACGATGGCGCCGTGTTTTTGGCTGCCTGCTCAAGCGGCGATACCGAGGAGGTGCTCCGAATGATTGACCGGGGTGCTGACATCAACTACGCCAATGTAGACGGTCTGACTGCCCTCCACCAGGTTGGTATTTTACAGCTATAAGCCTAGACACTTCCCATACAACAGCAAGACAACCATATGTCTTGCCAAAGATAGTAGCTAACGTTACCTCCTGCCACAGTAATGGAGAATGGAGTAATTCCTACTGTAGCTCAGTCTGTTTACCTAGCACGCCCGTCTTTTTTTAGACGAGACAGGGCCATTTCATTTGTTGGACTGTGTTGATTGAATTGGATCAGAAGCGAAGGGGTGGATAAACTCATAAAATACCTGATTGGTAACTATCCTGTTTGAGCTAGCTAGGTATGTTTTTAAATGTATTCGTAGCTTAGCTAATGTTAAATGAGGATAGTTAGCTAACGTTATATGGTCTTCGTTTATCAGCAACTGATTCAAACATCCAATAGTCAGGAAGAATGACGTTGGCTGGCTTGCTAACATTTAACCAGTCACTTGGGAGGTGCAGTTAGCATAGCTAGTTAACGTTTGCTCAGATCTGGCACAGCCCAGCCCATTACTCTGGCTAACCTGTGTAAGCTATGAAGATAGCTTAACTCCATATTGGTGTTTAAGAAATACTCAATTATTACAGTCGTCGGCGAGGTCAAAACTGCAGCCAATTGTGTTATTGGAGTCAATAGGAAGTATAGAAAAGTAACACTTTTTTTTTTGTTAGTTGATAGTTAGCCAGCCAACTTGTAGCAAGCTAGCTAACGTCAGCTAACCTGTGCAAATGGTGGAAAGAACGTTTAGCTAGCCAGTGCAGTGGCACGGTTCGTTACCAAGCAGAAGGTTGACTGCAGTCGTTCGGCAGTAAAACTCCATTCAAATTAAATGAATCAGATGTCAGCTTTGGTCACGTCGAAGCTGTAACATGCAACAATATTTTACAATATGTTTAGCTAGAGTAGCTATGCCGCAGTATTTAGGCTAAAGGGCAGGACAACTGTACTGTAACTAGCTACAGTCATGACACATTTATATTTTCAAGAAATATTGTGGTTAATAGCAGATGTAACTAACTAGTCTAACTTAGGCTAGCTAAATTATCATACAACAGCCCACTAACGTGTTACTAGCTAAGTCTTTTGACATTGTGGAGCTACTCCTATTATTTCAATAATACTATTGTAGCAAGTTGATAAAGTTACAATTTGTACCCACATTTTGTAATTGCAGTTTGAGACTTCCTTGGATTCAAATCAGTTTTTTTTCTAGTGTAATATATATTACACTACTGATTAAATTACACATTACATGTATCACAATGCATTTGGCCTAGTTTCTGTTGCTGCTCTGGTAAGGTGGGCACAGCCCAGTTATTTTGATATATGGAGGATGTAGCTTTTCATATATCTGTGCAATTGTATTGTAAGCTCTCTGCATGGATTGGCAATCATCAAAACAAGTGGTGTTTCAAAGTAGTTGGCATAGTCTACTTTTAAAATAACCTAGCTAACTAACATTCTTAGCTTAACACTAAGTAAATGCTCAGAATTAGAATCATATGCTAATTTTATAAAGGTTGTTACACTTTGGAATTGACTATTGGCTCTAAATTAGGCTAGCTAGCCTATATCCTGCAGATGTGTTTGGATTGCAATGTTGCATTACTGACATGGGCTTTGCTGCACAGTAAACTGTTCTGCAGTCGGATAACAGCTGACACATTCTCTCTGAGAGATGTGAAGTTTACATGTCAATATCTGTCACTTTCAGCTGTGTGAAAGAAGCCAATCCTAGGTCTTTGGGCTGTTAATGTTATTAGTCAACACTTTAGCCTACGTTATGGCAGGTGGAGCACCAGCCTGTTACCCTGAAAACTGACAACAGAGTGCCCGTGGAAGACAGAACTCCTCTAAGTCAGTGGAAAGCGTTGTTTTTCAAACAGATACTGCACATTTTAAGTCGTGTCATTGTAACATGGTAACTGTTCATCATCAAAGGTTTTCACACAGGCGTATATTAGAAAATGTAGACACACTGCCACATTTCCACACTGCCACGTAGGGCTGCACGATATAGGCAAGTAATCTGGGCCTTATTTTTAACTAAATGTTGCAATTTGACTTGCTATTTAGAGCAAAACACTTGGGTTAACTGTTGGAATCATGGAAATAGAATGTCTATTCTAATTATTTAGTTAGAATATAACAGTGGGAACTTTAATACGGTATTTGACATGACAACGAATGAAAATGCCAGGGAGGAGTTATTGTGAAAGGGTAGGAACTAAAGTGTTGTTAGGTGTTTCTTAAGGGACCCTATAATCTTTGGCTACGTTTAATGTTTTCTCTTAGCTCCTTCATGTAGCTGAAATATTCTTGCTTTGCAGATTCCTCTTTAATTTAGAAAATACTGTTGCACAAACAACATGCTGATTTAGGTCTACACCATCAATGGTATTATCAGGCTGTATAGCTAATTACACTTGCTCTTACTCAGTACCTTTATTAGCTTGCGTTTAGCATTAGCAGCTAACAAGATTTAGGAACAACTTGCTAAGAAAAGACAAACTAGCTGTTTGCAGATGTAAGAAACACAAGCTAATAGTGTAATTATAGAATGCTAGTAGATTTATATTAAGAAGCAAAGTGACAACTGCATCGTTGTCATCAACATTGTTGCATATGCTGCCTTGACCATGCAGACTGAATGCAAGTGTCTCGTGGTCGAGGAACAACAAATGCGCTCCTTGAGTGACAGGAGCCGGGGCTAGGTCTGTGTGGAAAGCGGCATATGGAGAGAGATGACTCAAGTAGCGAAGTAAACTATAAAAATGGATGTTACACACTGCGTATCACATTTTAACAAACCAAACATTCAAATACTGTTATAGAAGGTAAAGTAAAAACCCAAACTGGTCCGTACATCAATACTGGTATATCGCAATAATCTATATACCACCCAGCCCTACTCTTAATCAGCCTTTCTTTAGGGTGACTGAGTTGGTCTTCCTTTCAACTGGAATTAGTCAGCCCCCCGCATTGCCCAGGCTCACTGGGTGAAAACATTGCCTTTTTTTGGACCGGAGTCCACTCCAGGGACAAGCAGAGGGAGGAAAGCATTTGCGACGCAGTGTTTGAGACCTAACCATGTCTGGTGAGACTTGGAGCAGATTTGTTTGTTTTCCAGCATGTGATCCCTGGCTTCAGGGTCTTGGAAAAGAGTTGTAGGCGATATAGGGATTGGCGTTTAGTGCGCTAATCCTAGGATTTCAGGAAGGTCAGGCTGATGTTGGTTTGCTCAAAGCAACAGAGATTTGGTTTAGGGATGTGCATGTGAACCAAGTAGGCAGTTGAAGAGAGCGCAAAATGTGGCCTCAATTAGCCTAGCTAGCTATAGTTGGCTAGCTTAGCTTCTATAGGCTACTCCAGTCAAGATGTGCACTGTTATATGGGATGATAAATAACATTGTGACTTTTACAAGCTAGGTAGTCTTGGCTGTAGACGAGTAACGTCGCTCTCTGCCTCAGTCTGCTCATTCCCATCTCATTCCTCCACAGCTCCCTCGTACAGCAGTGCTCAAGTAAAAAAAAACATAACAAAATGCATATATTTCAGATATCTGACACATCTGATTTTGATTGGACACATGCGCCGAATACAACTTTCCCAACAACGCAGAGTTAAAAAAGTAGACTTATTTTCTGTTAAAAACATCTTGATACTATTTGAATAGTAACATTTTTGCTAACCCCCATCTAATGTGGCTCAGTCTGGGTTGCCCCTGTTTGTTTTGGTTGCCACGTTAGTTGTCCCTGATGGCTTTGCTAATCATTATCCACATTGGGAATCTCTGCCTTCAAGGAGTAGGGCCAGTTGGCTTAGAGAATCAGTTGTCAGAATGAATGGTTAATGACTCTCTCAAAGTGGGATGGACTCCCCTCCTATTAGCAGGAGGCCAGTAGTGGTAATGCACCCTAGTCCTGGTCTTGAATGGAACTAAACTAAACAGTCTAGTAAGTCAACTACTGTAATAATTGGCTTAGTAGTGAGACTACTGTGGCTTTAACATGACTCTAATGCTGCTACCGTGCAGGTACACGAGTGACCACTGACCAGCCAGGCAGTCTAGGCTAATGGACATAGTAGAGTGGCAAGTCTCCTTTCAGTTGCAGCTGAAGAGCTGTTATTTTATCTGTAACAATTGTTTATGGGGGTTGTCGGGTGCTGATGACATCAGCGGTCGTTGACATGCCCTGAACCATGTCCCTTCCTGGTGACAAGGCAGTGACCTCTAGCTTTGATTGTAACAATGCTTTACAAGGAGGGTCACTCACTCCTCCTTAAATGCGTTGGCTGCACTGCACTCCCGCACTTCTGAGTGCCAGGTTATAAATAACACCTGCACCAGTTCTTCTCAGTATAGCTTGGTTTGAAGAACTGATTCTAAGTTTGGGTATGAGTCACCGCCACACATACTCTGGACCGCTTAGCTTTGTTCTGGAGGCCTGGCATGCATTTGGAGTTTATGTGGACCGTCTGGCTTGAAAGGGTTTGTCTGTGTGGAACCGAGATCACCTACTAGTCACTGAACAATGGCCTCTGATCACCTTTTTTTTGTGAATGACCACCACTGTTCTTAACTGGACCTGGAGGACTAGGCCTATTTGACTGATTTGAGACGTGGTTAATCTGAATCGGGTGTGTTAAGGCTTCTGCATGCTTCCAGTTCGGAAGTGGTTGTGCATATATTATCACAACATTTTGTGATGTTTTGGACTTCAGTGATGTTTTTTTCAGCTGGTTGGGTACTTAATAATAATGTTTTTTATGGAGGCAAGTTGAAGCCGAAGACTACGCCCCTTCGTCTGATTGGTCAACAGTAGAGTTTCTTCAATAATTTTTTTTTTTTTTTAATGCAAATGTTTCTCTTTATATACTTAATCAAGTTTGACGAGGCACCAGGCGAACTGAAGCATGTCTTTACTGCTGGGGCACAAGCCCTCACACCCTGCAGCCCTCTAGGACCACTGAGTAAATGTGTAAACCAGAATTGTAACGCTTTCCACACAGTTGCTCCCCAGAGGTGAGGGGTGGAGAGGAGGTACAGGGAGTTGTGAATGAGGGGGCAGGACTGGAGAGAGATGTTTGTAGCGATGCACTGGATAGGTAGCATTCCGGCCCTGTCGTCCTGGCCCGTGCATTCCTCACATGAGTCGGTGGAAACCATGGCAAAGGGAGAGCAGAGCAGGCATTCCTCAGCTGTCACCCCCACAGTCCTACCCTCCTCTTTCTGCCCTGCCTGCCAGCCTCTCCCCAGGCGATGCCAGGACCCAGCTGACTGCTGCATACTGTGCCCTATCAAGGCAGGGTCTACACAGGGAAACAGGTGTATTCACCCATATCTGGCCTTTCTCTTGAGTCATCCACATTGTATATAATTGGTAATGCACTTACAGTATATAGTCTAGCTGTCAAAGGATTACATTTTTACTGGCTCATCAAAGTAGCTTTTTGTAAGTTGTGGTTTGGACGTTAAGGTTTTACGACATCATTGGGATAGGCTCGATAAAATGCCAACTGTTCACTTTTTTACCTTAACAGTTTACATTCAACGCCCTCACTATCGGTGTGTGAACTCTAACAATGTAACCATGGCAATGACTCATGCCAAGTTGCTAGCGGCTTGGCGGCTGATTTGCGTACATACAGAGTTACATAACCACTGACTGAGCAGAGTAGCCAGGAGCAGTTTAGAATCACATGGACTGCATGAATCTTGAAATGGAACCTATGCAGACAGCAGTGCATGGGGCCCTCACTGCAGTTCCATCCAAAGCAGCACCAGTTGGGGGTGTATGGGCTGTCTCATGGCAGGAAGCATAGATAATGACTTTCAGTAGAGGTGTTGATGTTTTTGTTGCTTGAATTGAATCTCTTGATTCAATTTGTAAAATGTACTTGTTGACTTGATATTTTGAAGGTCTGGCTTTGTAAAGTGTTGTCTTCACACAGATCCTATTGCTGAAATATTATGTTCTGGAACATTTCTTCCACCAGTCATGCGGCGCTCTGTTTTTGTTCTTAAGGCTGTAAACTCACTTACCCTGGTGGGAAGCGGAGAGCATTTTGGTTTACCACGGATCACCTGATCCGAAGTGAGAATTGGTCTGTGTCAGGACCTGAAAGCGCTGCCCAATTAGGGCCAGATTAAGTTTATTTGGGACGACTCGAGCGGTGTGACTTTTGATGACTTGGGAGCACCATGTTCCTCATTACTAGGGGCATTTGTCGTCGTTCACCTTGGAAGATAATCAAAGGAACGTCGAACAAGACTGAATACTTTCAGTCCGTTTTACCAAGGCCCAGAAGATAAGACATCATTCTCTACTTGATACCTTTTCCTGTAGATGTCACTCAAACAATGACACTCCGAGCCGGTTTGCTCATCCTAGCCCTAAACCAAAGTTGGAGTTGGCCTGTTTGCCAGTGGACTGGGTATGCAGGCGCAGCGCGAACACAGCACATGGCACTGTTTGGTTTGTGGAGGAGGGGACTCTTACAGTGGAATGCCCCACTTCCTTTGTTGAAACCATTCTGAGGAATGGTCAGAAACCCCTGCCTCTGGTGTTGGGCCCTGTCAAAAGGCTGTTTAGCCCTGCCAAAGGTCAGTGGCATTACAAATGGCAGCTCTGAATGAAATGTAATTGTAGCCATCGGTTTATGGTGAAGGGGGTACTGTAAAGCAGCTGGATTACCTTATATTTGTGATGCGATCGCGGTGATAATTCATCCCGGTTTGTCAAATTTTAAGACATTAAACCATTTTTTTTTTAGAACTTTTTTTTAAAATCCACATTGCATTGGTGTTTGAGGTGAGTTTAGCTGTTACTATGTTAAGCTCTTGAAGTACCTCTGGTAGAAAGGCACTATAGAAATCTATTATTATAAGAAAAATATTTCAACCACCCCTTTTTGTTGTAGCTGACATTTTGTCTTTCTAATTGACCTGCCCAAAGGCAGCGATTCATGCATTTTATAATGCATAGAGCAGCTTGAGAATACATTTAAAATGTCACTCAGTTATTTAGAGTATGGAATGAAGACAGTCAATTGTGTTACTCTTTGTCCAATGATTCAGTCTGTCTTGTAGAAAGGTTAATGGCTAATACAGTTTGATGTTTTCATAACCGTAGCAGTCGATTGCTTGTCAGTTTTTATGGACACTAGTGCATTAATAACATTATAATTCAAGCGTTATGGGTCACCCAACCCAATGTTGATTCAACGTTGCCTCTGAATCATCAGCATAACCGTCACGGGCCTCTAGCCTGTGACAACTCTAATACTAGAAAAGCTCACAGAACTTGCACATTCTACCTGTCTATAATTGGTAGGTCTTGCTCTGTCAGGCGGGCCCCGTCTAAGTTTTCATTGAAGTGTTTCCACAAAACCTATAATCAAGTGCAGGAAGTCCTTGTGTCGTTGCTCTCGACTGCTTCTCGACATGTCAGGTCGTCTGCTGATCATGCCACGTCTGCATGGCTTCCTTACGCAATGTGTCACACACATTAGAAAGCAGACACCGTCCATGTCTGTTCAACTCCAGATTTTCTTGGAAAAACTACCCAATGTTACCTCAAATAAAACATCTATAAAATATAGGCATAAACACTGACATTTTCTTGAGACTTATTGATACCCAATTTCTTTATGCTTTAATTTTGAAAGGGCTCGAGTGGTAGGAACTGTCTGAAGTATTTGAGACGAGCGTCACCGCAGGTTGAAACTGGTTCACCTGGGGTTGTAGGTAGAATTCCTCAGCAGTGGTGTAAACTCGACCCTCTTTTGCCACGTATGTGCTCAGACAGACGTGACAGCCAGGCAGGCTGTGGAGATGGACTTGACCTGTCACACACTAGCAACCGATAGGCTAGGTGCTCTGTGGATGTCGGCCATGATCAAAACGAGACAATGAAGCTGGTGACTCGGCTATAAATGTAAAGGCAAAGTGACGGTTGATTTGAAACCAGAAGCTGCCATTCATCCACACCTGTGTACCACCCTCTCCCACAGGTACATTTTGTCACAATGTTTTCCAGTACATGCACACTATTTCTCACCCAGGCGAGAAGCTATAGATCTCTCACTATGTCGTCAGGTCTCCTCGGGTCGCTGAGAAAAAGTCCCGGCACATAGACCTGTTGACAACATCTGTGTAAGGTAAACTGGGATGAGAAGCTGCCAAGAGCTCTCTTTCCTATCCCGCTGCCACACTTGGGCCTCAGCATAGTATTGAGCTGCTGCAAGATTTTCAGCAGCGTGTCTGTTTTTATTCACCCTGTGGCACAGTCTCCTCTGCTCTAGATTGGCATTTAAACTATCCCAGGGTTCTTTGCGTTTCAGCGGTCATATGCCTCACTGAGTGTGGGTTTATAAGCTGTTTTTGAACTGAAAACACCTGGACGCTGTAGACTGTGAATTCCTCTGTCTTATGCAGCGAGGAGGACAATTAAGCCCAGAGTCTGTTTTGTTGTTGTCCTGGGAGGAAGAAGTTACATTCTTTCTAGCCAGTGAAATTGGTGCAGCAAAAACTGTACTGACAGGTACAGGTGTCGCATTAACACAGAATTCTGCGCTTTTCATGTAAAAAAAAAAAAAAAGAACTCTTATGGAATATCTTGCTGTGTTTTGTAAACGAAGATCTAAAGTGCTGTTTATTGTAATTTCTGCATGGCATCAGACTAATGTGGTGTTTCAGTTGCTCTTCTCCACTCAAATGCTGTTTGAGCAGACAGCCCTCTGGCGGATGTGTAGATACTTTTCTCCGGTAAAATGCTAGATTAAATTCAAGCAAATCATTAGGAAATGTAGCTTGCTATATTCTTTCTATGATAAACATTAGAAATATGATGTTTCCTGATCAGGAGCCCATGTTTTGTTGTAAGCAATGTAAAACGCAGGTGAAATTGTTTAAAATCAGATTCTTTGATTGTCTGCATTTTAAAAATGCTAATATCTGAACTCGAACGCGATCCCTGAGGTAAAGCCCTGATTACAGCCTAGGTGAAGGACCATAAGATGTAGGGCCTAGACCACCATAGAGTATGAGTGAAGGACCTACAGCTTACTAGACTTGACAGGCTTCACACCCCTATGTGGTTTCAAAGTGGGCTACTTGCCTTGCCTATAGTCAACCCAGTACACAACAAACTCTTTAGCAACCTTTGTACAGGCTAACCAGTCTGCCTCTTCCCCTCAGCCTGTGATGGATCTAGTTTTGTACTGAGCCACCACCAGCCTTGTGACTATGTGCCAGTGAAACTGCTGCGTGCAGTTGTGCTGACAGGGGCTTTTAATTATAGTCTGTGGTGTGTGTGTGTGCTGTGCTGTGCGTGTGTATTTGACTGCAGAGTAAAAGCAGTGTCAGTGAATAGAGCTGGGTGTCAGTGTGTTTGGCTTGTGAGTTTTGATGGCTGCAGGCATTGGACATCATTCAAAACCACTGATTTATTCAGTATCTACAGGTACAGTAATTTACTGGTGCCATTAACACCACTGAACAGACCAGAGTAGGAAACTTTTCAGAACAGGAATATACTTTTTTTTTTTTTTTCACTCGTCTTTTTTTAAACCAGTGGACATTTTTGTTTCAATGTCACCGTTTGCATATTTTTCACTGTTCACTTCCTAATACAGTAGACTTGGTAGACATTTTGTAGAGCGTGAATATTGTCTGGTCGTTAAGTCTAATTGAGCCCAGATGTTGATAGCCTGCCAAATTAATAATTAAATGAACCAAAATAAGCAGACTGCCCTGTGCCTGTCTGGAGAAAGGAGGCTACAGTCGGAAGCACAGCAACGTCAATCTAGAAGTATAACCTTTTCAACTAAAATAAGTGAACTCTTTCTTTCATAAGCAATGAGCCGTTTAGCATACATTTACAAAATTAATAGAACTCGTGGTGTACCAGTCATTTTGGTCCCAATTTATTCTCCTCCGACCACACTGGAGATTCATGTGAGCTTTGCAATGTAGTTGACATTTTCTGAGGCTCAGGGAGATTAGGTGTGCCTTTGGAAATCCCAACGCCCTAGTCTCCACCAAAGCTTTTGTTTCTGCTCAGGACTCCTCATGTGGATTTTCATTGGCTAATTAAAGGTGTGCTCTGCTGTCGTCTGTTTTGAGAGGGCAGGAGGACTGACAGGAATGTTTCTCTTCCTAAATGAGGGGAATAGGATGTAGAGGGGGGATGGGGGTGTTGGAGAGATTTTTTTCAGGCAGAGGAACAGGAAGTATTTGTTTATTTTTCTCATTTCCTTGCCGAGGCTCCACAAGTGAGCACGGCTTCATCTACCAACTCCTATTGGCTGCTTTTATCACTATAACCCCCCCTCCCATTACCCAGAATTCGACACCACCACAGAACACACACCCAGCTCCTCTCCTACTTGAAAGCCCAGTCTGCACTATATTCCCCTCTTACATTGGAGAGCCAAGACAACCCTCCTAATTGTGTGAACTGTTTCCTCATCAAGTACTGTGTGGCTTAGCTCTTTAACCTCTCAGGGATTGCTAGGGCGCTAGCGCCCCCAATCCCGAAACTACCAGGTGAAATGTAAGGCGCCAAATTCAAAATCCAAAAGTTGAATTATTAAACATCCACCAATATACAAGTGTTCCATACTCATCAAAAGCTCTGTTTCTTGGCAATATCACAGCGTTGTCAGATTTCAAAAAGGCTTTTGCGGCGAAAGCAACACATTTGATTGTTTGAGGGTAGCACCTCGCATATCTTTCCCATAGCCATGAATCCATTAGCCATCATGGCACACACACATTTCACAGCGAAAACAAATCCATTACCTGTTGAAGAACTTCTGCTGAGGTCATCCTAAGTGTCCAACGAAGACAATCCATGGTTCTTTTGTTAGAAAAAGTAATGTATTTTATCCATAAATCACCATTTGGTTCGCGCGTTATCAGAAACTACAGCTTCCACTCCTCCATTGAAACGTGACGCAAACTCGTTCATCTTATACCTATAAACTTGTCCAAGAACAATCAAACATAGTTTTAAATGTATCCTTAGGAACACTTACGTATATTTACTATTATAAATCAACCGGAATATAAACTGATCGATAAAGACGGTAAAAAAGACACTGCGCGCCTTGTCGGGAACGCGCACTGGGTACTGTTGACATAAAAAGTACACTTCCTGGTTTGCTCTTCTTCTCTGGTCTAATTCATCCAAATTGAAAATTTACACTGTCTCGAGACTGTTGACATCTAAAGGAAGCGATGGGTACTGCATTCATATGCCCTTATATGGTAATTTTCATGAGGGAGGGGTTCCAAATGAGCAATGTGTCAAAATCACTTTTTCCAGGACAGAAATTCCTCGGGGTTTCGCCTGCCATATGCGTTCTGTTTCACTAACAGACAAATGGTTAACACTTTTGGAAAATTCAGAGTGTTTCCTATCCAATGGTACTAAATATGTGCATATCCTATTTTCTGGGCCTGAATGGGAGGCATTTTACTTTGGGCACGCCAGGCTCTCCAAAACCGACCCCTCAGCTGCCACTCCCTAACAAGTTAAGGAAATCACTCTGATGCTTCTGTCTTGACTCGTTCTTTCCCAAAAGCAGCCTTTTGGTGATCCCAGGAACAAAAGAGATCATGTCTTGTGAGCTAGGCCTAAGAAGATAATGCCATCATGCACATTATATTGCCGATGTGAGACATTGAGTTCAGATCATGTGTTGATGGTGGCGCAGGGGACAACGGCTGGAGCCTTTACTCCAAAGGCTATGGAGGTGATCCATATTTATTTCAACCGTAATGGCTATGGATTGTTTGAATGCCTGGCGGGCAGACACAAGCATGCACACTGTCCCTTTAACCTCTGGAGTTCAGGCAGTGCTTGCCTGGAGAATGACATGAACAACAGGCTTCATCAGCATTTTCTGCTCATGGCTATAGGTTAACCCACAATGCACGGTATTAAGGGAGATTGTGCTACACACACACACACACGTGTTACTGTGGCCGTCTGACCTCGTTGCCTCCAACTCATTTGCCCCCCCCCTCTCTCCTTGGACCACTGACAGTAACAGCTCATGGAAACAAACTTGGCTCTCAAGCAGGGCTATTGTTTTGGCTGCAGAGCGTAAGCCGAAATGTATAGTTACAATCTCCCTGGACTTTTCTTTCCCCTCTGCTACAATCCTGGCCTTTTTCCATGGGAATCCCAGAGCCATATATGGTCGTCCTCAGCAGCAGTGGAGACAGAGGCAGAGTTCTCTGTGTAGCTGGGTTACTGCTCCCAACAGGGCTCATCAAGTGGAGGAACCCAGCTGGCCGCCCCGCAGCGCTTTCCCCCCAACCCTTCCCTGGCCTCCTGCAGTAGCTTTGCTTTTAAATCACACACACATTCACTCACTTGCTCCCTCTTTTTCACCCCCCTCTCTCTCTCTCACACACACTCACACTCACACTCACACACACACACACACACACACACACACACACACACACACACGGTAAGAAGGAATTCCTTTTGTGGAAGTGGCTGCGTGCCTCTTAGCCGGTGACATAGCCCAGTAGGTGTGGCCAGAGCGTCACTCGAAGCGCTGAGCCCTGGAGTATTACTTATCTGGGAAAATCTCCACTGCTATGCTAGACTGTGGCTTGGCTGCAGCTATGCTAGGTGGCTGCGGAAAGGAAGCAAGGTTGTGAGGGAGAGAAAGGTGCCAGTGTTGGTCTCCAGGAGAAGCTGCTTTGTCTCCATACTGTTGCTTTATAGAGGAGTAAAGGGTATTTTTCCAAAAAGAAAACAAGGGCTCCATTGTGGATGCCCCATCTCCTGTTATTACATTTAGTTGCTGACTCAAAAAGCCAGTGGGCTTATTTGGGTTGTACATGTGATTATTTTAAAGCCAGGCCTATGATGGATGTTTTGCTATTTCTGACAGCTACTCAAATGTTGCACTGCCTTCCTCTGCCTCTGAAATTAGATTACCAGTTTCCTTTTCTCAAAAGGCCTGTGAGGCTTATCTGAAACACGAGCAGACGGTTGACAAAATTATAGAATGGTGATAGTTGCTACAGAAAAAATACAACAGTTCAACTTTTTTATGGTGTTGATATTGTGACCGATAATGCGGTCATTTGAGTTATGTCATGTTTTCAAAGTGCTTGATGGCTGTGCTGGTGCTTTGATCCCACCTGGAGAGTGACTCAGGCCTCGCTCTGTCGTTATGGGTTTAAACAGCTGCTCAGTCACCACGCTGTTCTCCACTCATGGCACACAGTGTTTTGTTTGTGATTGTCATCTGTTCTAAGCTGGTTCCTGTGCTAAAACAAAAGTTTCCAAAACCAGCACTGGCTGTGCCGACACCCATACCTAGGGCCCTGGATGTTTCCTGATCAGAAGCCCACAATATAACCTACAGCTAGGGCCCTGATATGATCCTGATAACGTTACATTTGCTTTAGTCATTTAGCAGATGCTCTTATCCACAGCGACTTACAGTAGTGAACCCACAACCCTAGTGTTGCAAGGGCAATGCTCTACCAACTGAGCCACACTGGTACAAGTCACGTTGTCGGGGAAACTCCCAGGGTCCTAGCCATGGCTACTAGTGGTTGGAATGATCTGTTGGAGACCTGTCTGATTAGTGGGTTGATACCAGGGTTTCCGTTAGCCGGCAATAGCTGCCTTTTTGTCTTATTTATTATAAAATAACTTAAAGCCGATAAATACAATTTTGCCGGCCAATTGTCTGTAGAGTCCCATTGCAAAATAATCATTTTTAGCCTATTCATTGACGGAAATACCAGTCTATGTAAATATATTTTGACTGGTCATGCTTATCGGTCTTAGTCTCAAAATGGCCTCATTTAATTTGCATTATTTAGTGGAATTGTCACATGCATCCAGAGCCTTTTGAGTGGAAATCTGCCAGACAGCGTAAGAGCTGCTGCATCATACGCTGTCTGAAGTCGGATTTCATAGTTCCCAGTTTTGAACGTGGCAACAGAAGGCAGGCTTCATCAGAACGTCACACACCGCTTTGCAGTGAGCTGGAGGCCGTATGCCTTTTGAAAACGTATACCAAATCTGTTAGTACATATGTTTTCATATGTCATATGAAACCGCTTGCATGTGCAGTGCCCTTTTGACAAGTGTTTTCCCGCTAATTGCGTTATGGAACGAACATTCGCGCGTAGCCTACCGAATTGTGTATATTGCTGCGCCTATAATGTAAAGAAATAAGTTAATCAACATTTTGAATCTAAACCTTCGGTTGCATCAGACTCATTGCTTGAACTTTTTTCTTTATGTAGTCTAGGCCTACTGGTTGTGTGAATTTGGGATCTATCGTCTTACAACTGTTCCAGAGTCTGCCATCGGAGGGCCCTGCCAGAGGAAGTGGGGGGAGGGGTCCTCAAGTGTCTTCTCCTTGATGTGGAGTGCTGCTAAAGTTAGCTTGGAGCGCTCTGCACGATGCCCCCCCCACTGTATCAGTAGGAAGTACAGTGCCTTTTAAAGTATGGAAAAAGCCCTCTGTCCTTTTTCTGAACTGTACTATGGGTGGGAGATAAGGGTTTGGAAGCTGTCACAAGTGTTTGTTTTTTTTATTTATTTTTTTGAATGAAATGTTTTCCTATTGTGTGACTTCATTGTAATAGATAGGAGAACCTGTATACATGGGCTAGGCTACTTTTGTGTACATGCATGATGTTTCTGGAGAAATACTCTTGTTTGGAGCATAATGGTAATCACATTTTAATCGGGTGGAAGTCTTTAATGTTCCCTTTGACTTGACAGTAAAAGCGCATCTAAGATGGATTGCGGTCATACTGCAAAGTCTTCTGACTAATAATGCAATGTCTGCCTCAAGTCTGGTTATACTGATGACAGACATGCCATTAGCAAGAAGTTGTATTTTGTTGAGGGGGGAGGTTGTGGGATTTTCCACAGAAATGGCTACAAGGATAGCCACCCTGACGTTTGAGTTCTCTTAATGTAGGCTGTTGCCTTTTCTATTTGTTGTATCCATTTAAGCTAACCTATTATGGTTCATGGTGACCTATGCTTTCAACCTGTCCAGTAATATATTCTGGAGATGAGCACTGGTACCTTGCTGAGAGGTCTAGCAGCAGAGAAGTGTTTCTGTCCTTTGACCATAACCGGTCATGAGAACAGCGGTGGGGTGAACGAAAACTCAGAACGTCCAAAAAGAGAAGGAACCCTTCTCTCCCCCTGTTCTCAAGATTAGCTTTTGATCTTGTATTTGCGAGGTCTGCTCCGTGCGCTGCCTTCGGGGGCTATCTGAGCAACCCCAGTGTGCTTTAAATGAACTATTTTCTCTCTTTATTTGTTTCTTACGAAGGCCCGACAAGACTGAACTCTCGTCGTCGTCTGCGTTTTGGTTGCCATGGCAATGGCCCAGGCTGTCTTGGGTTTGGGGGTGTCATTGGTGCATTTTTGGTCGTGCTCTGAGATCAGCTTTGCCTGTTCTCCACCCGCTAGCCAGGGCTCTTGAAATACTGTTATTTTAGCATTAGGCTGGTGCATATGGACACTATTCTTTCTGCTCTTAATGTTTCCATATTTAACCCTGCTGCTTGGGGTGGGTTTATTAAGTTAGTCTATAGATAGTGCCCTGTAATCAGCCCCATATGGGTGCCCTAAATTGAAGAGAATGTGTGAGGCACATAGGGCACTGCTTTACTTGCCTTGTGGTTGGAGAAAGTCTTGACTGCCGGGGGACAGTAGCTCTTTATAGCCTGAGCTTGTGAACACAGACGGCATGGAGGCTACCTCCCAAGTGCCTCTTCCAGCAGACGAGGTTGGTTCTGTCATGTGTATCTTATAAACGTTCTACTGGTTAATTCCCTCTTCGCTTCCAATGGTCTTCTCTATTAAACCACGATTGACAAGGCCAGGACAGATGCAGAGCATTCGCTCACTGATGCCCGCTGATATGATTTCCTGCAGTCAGCACATGGACCGCTATCTAGCAGGGCCATGATGTGGGGCCGTTTGGCTGTGCTAACATTGTGGTTTACAGTGTGAACCCAGTGTGTGTTTGTATGGGTCAGGTTTCACTGGGGTGCTTACGCTCTGCTCTGACTACAGGAGACAGCCTCTACCTCCCACCCTTGGTGCTCTTTTGTGAAGTGTGCACTCATAGCCACGGTTACTTCCTGGCACATGCCGGCTGACGCTCCACTGATGGGAATGGGTAATCGAATGTACACACACCCAATAAACAGGCACAGGTTTGATTTAGGAGTACTTTTCAGTGTTTGAAAAGAGCATCTGTTACAACAGTCCTGTGTTGTAGTGTTAGTGTTTAAAGTTCCCTCCAGTGAAAAATAAGATGCTAAGTGTTCTGTCACTTAGCAGCACTGAGATTGAGTGCAGGCTAGTTAAACCTGAGGTAAATTCCCACACAGTTTCTCTAATCACTAGCAGGCCTGGTAAGAATTGATCCACTATTATAAATTATTCCAGTAGCCGCTTTTTACTTTTTATTCAAATGTAGAGATTCCTAAGAACGTTACACAGCTGTGTATCTTACAGAAATGTAAAAAACAATATTGCAACTAACTACTTGGGGCGCTACCCCACTCCTGACACTACCCGGTGAAATGCAAGGCGCCAAATTCAAAATCCAAAAGTTGAATTATGAAACATTCATCAATATACAAGTGTTGCATAGTCATCAAAAGCTCTGCTTCTTGGCAATATCACAGCGTTGTCAGATTTCAAAAAGGCTTTACGGCGAAAGCACTACATTTGATTGTTTGAGGGTAGCACCTCCAATATTTCACTTTCATTAGCATAAATTCATAAACCATCGCGGTTCACACAACACATTTCACAGCGAAAACAAATCCCTTACCTTTTGAAGAACTTCTGCTGAGGGCTTCCCAAGTGTCCAACGAAGACATCCAATGGTTCTTTTTGTTAGAAAAAGTCATTTATTATATCCATAAATCTGTTTGGTTGGCGTGTTATGTTCATAAAATACAGCGTCCACTTGCCCATTGAACCGTGAAGAGAACTCGTTCAACCTATACACTTGTCCAAGAACAATCAAACATCATTGATAATGTATCCTTAGGAACACTTATGTATATTTACTATAACATTTAAACAGGATTATAAACTGGACAATAGGAAAGGAAAAAAAACAGAGCTCGTGAACGTGCATCTTCTGTTTACATCCGATGACCACTTCGAAATTCTTCTATTACCATCCAGAGCATTCTAACATCATCAAACACTGTCTAGAGACTGACATCCATGGGAAAGCAATAGGTACTGCAATCTTACTCCCATATAAGGTCATTTTCAATAGGGAGGGGTTCACATTGAGGCAATGTGTCAATCACTTTTTCCAGGGCAGAAATTCCTCGGGTTTTCGCCTGCTATATCCGTTCTGTTCTACTCACAGACAGCAGCATCTCTGCTAAAGACACTGTGGGATTTCCTATGATGTAGTAGAACCCCTTACCTTCCAATGACTTGTGTAGCTTGGGAGCGTCATGGAGCAGAACATGTTACATGTGCGTGCTTGTTTGTTACTGTTTGTAGCACAAACCGTTCAGACTTAAAAAGACCCGGGTCCCAGGCCCTTTCGGGATTGGCTCTTGTCAAATAAACACCTTTAATCACACAGCCTAATGGTTGGGGTCTTCGGATTCAGAATAAATAGATGAATCCGATGGTACAGCCCAGGAATATTTTAAAAGGGGTTTGAAGTGTGGGACTCATTGGTTTAAGAACATGCTGGAATGGAAATGGAGAAGTATCCCCCGCTGCTATACTCAGCTGCTATCTTCATGTTATGTCTGTGTTAGCACAACCCTCTTCAGTATTACTATCGACGACATCTCTCTGTGTGGTTGAGGAACACTGGACTTGAACTGCGAGTCATGATGCTACATTTATTTTGCGAGTTCGAGACACAGTATTGCTCCTTCCTGCCCCCCCCACCTCCCTGTATATGTAATGCAGCCTGCTACATGTGTGACGACAAGGCCTGCTCTCTAGCTAGAACACTCTTCAAACAGGTTTGCATGGCAACGTAAATGTTTCCTATGTAGTGTGAGTCAGTACATGTCTGCAGTGTTTCCCCCCATATTCAATAAATTAAGTGTTACCCTTGACACTGCTAAAAAGGTTCCCCTAGGATTGTCTGTGTGCAGATCAGGCCTGTCTGTCAGTCGTGGTGTGAGGCGTGCGTTACTCACAATGTCTCCTGTTATTACCTACATTTAATAGTCAGATTAGCTCCCCATAGTGTGTTTAACCATCAAATAAAGATGGCTTTGTCTGCCTTGTTCGGCTTTAACCACCGAAACGCTGCTGAAATCCCGCGTCTGTAAAAAGATGTTTCAACCCATTCCCGGTATTGTTCCCGTTGCTTTTCTCAGCGGCTCCTATATTGGTCAAGGAATGCCCCCCCTCACTTTAAACAGTGGTAGTGTCCCTCCTGTGTCAGTGGGTGTCTCTCGCAGGCCACCGAGCGATGCCTGGCTGCCCCACTCTGTCTCTGAGCGGTGACAGAGCGGGGCAGCCAGGTATGCAAGTTTCCCCACAGCCCTGCCAAAGGACTGTTAGCAAAGGATGAGACTTGCCATCTTCTCTTTTTTTTTTGTCCTCGTCCTGTCCCCCTGGCTGCCATGCTATTCGTCCCTGTGATTTTGGCAGTAACTCTGGCACCTGTCAGCTACACACAATTACAGCCATTAAGGGATTACATTGTTGGGCTCCTGTAGCCGGTGGGCTGGGCCTCTGTAGGGGATGACGCGGAGGAGAGGGAAGCATCAGGAACCGGCTGTGAGTTCTCCTTAAGGGGCATGGCAGCAGTCAAACTAGACCGAGAGGGAAATGGTGGACAGTTGTAGACAAATCAACTGACCTAAATCGCTACTACCTTAGTTGCCTATAGTATCAGTCACCTGCAGGTATTAGACTTCAGATGGTTCAGAACACCCGGCTAGCTGTTTGTATACAATCTACACTTAGCTACATTATTTTGGTTTCAGCATTTAGCAGACACTCTTATCAATAATGATTACAATGTAGCTAAGGGATGGTGACACAGAGGGGTGACTGAACTCTTGACAGACAGACGGGCCTAGCGTCATCTTGTCACTCAGCCAGAGTGTGGTTGTGAGCAGCTGTGTGGATTGCGCTCAGTGGAGCGCCGTCTCGGTCTACCCTGAAGCAAAGTCAGACGAGCCCAGCCAGCCAGTGAGTGAAAGGTGGATACGCGCCTTTGCTGGCTCACTCACACATGTAATTTATTGTACTGTTATGGTTTGTCTTTGGATGCAACCTAAAATTAGCAGGTTGGTCTTTACAGCCATTTTGTAGTGTCATCGCTTAGGCCTAATGTTTTCCCTTAGGTTTGTGCTCCTTGCCTGAAGGAAAAGAAGGCTCCTTTTGGATTTCTGACTTACCGGTTTCTTGCAAAGGATTAGCCTATTTCTGAGGACTAAGTACTACTGAGTCGAGGTTTATAATGGCGAGTGTGTTTTGGGTAGCTCAATGGTCTTTTCTGTCTAACCACATTTGACTGGAGTGAGATCAGTCGTGTTGTCTAGAACGGCACAAATCCATAGGTACAGCCTTTGAATGGGACAGCCTAAAAGAGGGAGTGAAATGTCAAAATTATTTGCATATGAGCTGTCGGAGAACGCCCAATTTTCCCCCATTCCAACTGCAATAGTACGTGTTGAGGTATTCCAAACACCTCGGCTATGTCCTGACATTTTGGCCATTGTTAACCCCGCCAACATACCCCAACAATTTCTGGAGAAGTGAGGCGCCTCTTTTAAAACCGGGCATGAGGCAGTCCCTGTCGGCGGGGTCAACCGTGTGTGTGTGTGTGTGTGTGTACACACACACACACAGGTGCTGCTAGCTGGTTCTTCACACTCTGAGGAAGGCATCACACTCAAACATAAGCCTACCTGCATGTCCCTGAAAGCTTGTGATTTTTCTCCTTTCGGGGGTCGACACACTGAAGTTTCTTAGTGTTAAATGTTGGACTTTTCTAACGTACTTTCTATTTCTCTCTCCCTTTTCAGGCGTGCATAGATGACAATGTGGACATGGTGACGTTCCTGGTGGAGCATGGGGCTGCCATCAACCAGCCCGACAATGAGGGCTGGATCCCCCTCCACGCCGCAGCCTCCTGTGGATACATGGACATAGCAGAGTAAGTACAGCTGCTAGGCCAGAGAGGTGTCATGGCTGACGTGGCGAGGGTTCAACTGGAGGCTGTTATGGACCTCTAGGGAATGGCTGGTCTCTTGCCCCCCACACACACACACACACACACACACTACTGCATTGGAATAACCCATTATGTACCAGCCCTTTCACATTGTTGCCTGACGACTCACCCTGAGTTAAATTCAACTGCTCTGATCGCTACATACATGATTGTATACTGAAATGCAATGCTAATCAATTAAATCCTAATAGCTGCTTTTTATGGTGTAGACAGTCTAAACTTGTCAGGGGTCATCGTTTTCAATGGTCTGTGTTTCTCCAAGGTGCATGATTACATGTTGATTGGGACAACCGCCTGTCAGATGGCCCCAACAACCTCGCACAAGTTCCTTGTGATGTAATCAATATAGAGAAATCGGGGTAACCTCCGGCATCAGTCATTACTCCAGTTGCTTTCCGGTCCTTTCTTTCATTGTCCTTTTGAGGTAAGAAGGCTGTTTAAAGGGAACAGAAACCAGGCCGGCAAGTAAGGAGATATTATCAGTAGACATTTTGAGCAGGCTGAGAACTGAAGGAGCTCACTTGCACTCATTGTGCTGTGACCTGTTTTACTTCTCTGTATTATATTACAGGAGCCTGGCATGAGCGTTGTTATCCCACAATCACACCCTGTGCAGTCCTGCTGCACAAGTTGGAGTAGAAGTATCATACTACGCTACCAGTGTTAGTGATTGACTTTTTTTTTATGGTGTTTCATCAGCTGCAATTGGTTGTTGTAATTCCAAGAGCCGCCTTGTAGATATTACCGGAAAGCTCTATCCTTCAGACTTCCCTCACCCCTATGGCAAATTATTTACTAAAACTAAGTTTTAAAAAAAAGCTGTCGACTGTTCAGTTTAATCATTTTCATACAGTTGGGAGTCTACCTTATTGTCCCATTTTTCTCCATATCAGGGCTGGGCTGTTGAAGACAAGGGCTCGCTTTAGTTTCACACAATGGAATGAAGGAGAAATGTGAAGGGCCTTGTCTGATATGGATGACTAATGGAGTGCTCTGGTCTTGGGCGACTCTGGGACCTGATGTGGGTGGTAGGAGCACATAGCAGCGCCGTTTTAGCCCACAACACTGTCCCCGTCATTCCCATAATGAGGCCTACAGAGCCGGAAAGGCAATGGCAGCCTTTTGCGCCACCAAGCCCTTTGGTGTCAAACCCTCAACCATCCGATGGCAGTAGTTCTGAGCGATTAACCAACATTTTGTTATTTTTTTGTGTTTTTAAACAACTTATTGACCATCTGTTTTGAGTTTCTCCCGATAAATCGGATCAAGCCCGAACTGTGATGTTGTAGTTTCCAACAGGTCAATATTATACATAGTTTAGCTCAGTAATGACCATAATCCCATAGAGGTTAAACTAATGATGGACTGTCATTTTTCTTTGCTCATTTGAGCTGTTCTTGCCATAATTTAGACTTAGCCCTGTTTTGGTAAAATACCTTCTGTATAGCACCCCTGCCTTGCCACAACACAACTGATTGGAAATTCCAATAATGTACTTAACATGGCACACCTGTTAGTTGAAATGCTACCTCCTGAAGCTTGTTGAGAGAATGCCAAGAGTGTGCAACGCTGTCATCAAGGCAAAGGGTTTGTTTAACCCATTTTTTGGTTACTACATGATTACATATGTTATTTCATAGTTTTGAGGTCTTCACTATTATTCTCAAATGTAAAAATAAAGAACCCCTGGGAATGAGTAGGTGTGTCCAAACTTTTGACTGGCACTGTATCTCATGATATTCTGTTTTGGCCATATCTCCCAGCCCTAATAAGCAGTGTTGTGCAGTCACCACCATCTTGTGACTTTTATTAATTGTTTTATTCTGTTACAGCAATCAACCCACATAATGCATAGTGCATTTAATGGCTTTTTTTTTAATATATATATATTTTTTCTCAAAATCAATAACCGTGATTTATTTTTGTCAAACCCAACCGACCTCAAAAAGCACAAATCGCTCGGCAGTAGATGGCAGGGTGAACTCCTAACCACAAGGCCCAACCACACCTTGTAAAAACCCAGCTAAAATGGGGCAAAAGTGAATTCAAAGACAATGTGGAACTCTAAAATGTAACGGCGGTCGCTGAATCTCCATTACGAGGGAAGTTACCGGAATGCGCCGGTTTCAAGTGGTGTGTTCTAATGAGAAGGGTCTGCGTCTCCGTGGCTGTAATTGGTAGCAGCAGGAGTCAAGATCTCTTGCTGTTCCAAGAGCCTCTTGAATCAGCCAGCGCAGGGCGAGAAATCCGTGAGAAAAGATCATTGGAACGTGATTGACCAAAAAAGGGTCAATCACTAGGCTAATTATGCAGTGAATGTGTGAACTAGTTGTCTGATTAGAGACGGGGTACTAGAATGACAGCATGCACCCCCTCAGGTGGTTAGGTCAGTGGAGGGATAATTGCAGACCGCAATTTAGGGTGTTTTTTGATATGGGTGTTCCCTGATATCAGGAAACTCCCAATTGATACCTGCCATGGTCAGTTCCGGTGTTATGCGACTGATGGTTTCTCGACACAGATTTGTTTACACAGCAGGTTAGGACAACTAGCCTGGCAGGTTAGGTGAATTAGCATGGCAGGTTAGGAGACTGATGTTAGGAAACGGGTTAGGCTTAGCTACAATGATAGTTGTTAACCAAATAAAATGTTATTTGTCACGTGCTGAATACAACCGGTGTAGACTTGAAATGCTTACTTACAAGCCCTTAACCAACAATGCAGTTCAATAAATATTTACAGGGGTACTGTGTGTGTGCAGGTTGAGGTAATTTGTATATGTGGGTAGGGGTAAAGTGACTATGCATAAATAATAAACAGCGTAGCAGCAGTGTAAAAACAAAGGGGGGGGGGGGTCAATGTAAATTGTCCAGGTGGCCAACTTATGCCTTGGGGGTAGAAGCTGCTGAGTAGCCTTTTGGACCTAGACTTGGTGCTCCGGTAGCTGAGGGAAGTCTGACTTGGGTAACTGGAGTCTTTGACAATTTTCTTGGGCCTTCCTCAGATATCTCCTAGTGTATATGTCCTGGATGGCAGGAAGCTTGGCCCCAGTCATGTACAGGGCCGTACGAACTACCCTCTGTAGTGCCTCAGGGTCGGATGCTGAGCAGTTGCCATGCCAGGCGGTGATGCAACCAGTCAGGATGATCTGGGGACCATTGCCAAATCTGTTCAGGCTCTTGATTGGGAAAAGGTGTTGTCATGCCCTCTTCACGACTGTCTTGGTGTGTTTTGGACCATGATAGTTTGTTGGGAATGTGGACACTAAGGAACTTGAAGCTCTCAACTTGCTCCACTACAGCCCCGTCAATGTGAACCACTGTTGTCCCCAACGAGATAAACGGCCACAGACCAATGGTGAGCGTCAATGGGTGTAACTTCATATCAAGAAACTCCTATATCAGAAAACCCCCGTATGTGCACTCTAAAATTACACCATTCTCCCTCAGGTGGTTAGGTCAGTGAAGGGATACAGCATAAAACCCATAGAGTGGAGAGGTACAGTGTTAAACTCCTCGGGTGGTTAGGTCAGTGGAGGGATATGTGCCTGGGATTTCTGCTACCAGTGGGTTGTGACCAGGGTTTCCGTTAGCCGGTAAAAGCTGGCTTTCGGATTATTTTTAAAATACAAGTAAATAAATGAAATAGCCAATGAATAAAATTGGCGCCGGCCAATTGTCCTGGCGAAGAAAATCCCATTGCAAAATAATACTTTTTTGCCTATTCATTGATGGAAAATCTGTCAGACATTGCAAGATCTTCTGCCTCAGCATCTCAAACAGCAAATGCATAGGCAACAGAAGGCATGCTTCATCAGCGCGTCGCACCACTTTACAATGATCTGGAGGCAGAATGCATTTTGAGAACATATGCTTAATTGTTTGAAACCTGAACGTTTTACTTCAAAGTAGCCTAGCCAAAATCAGACCATATCCTTGGAGGCAATTATTTTATGAACTTTCTTTCATTGTCCAGTAGTGTCCAGGCACAGTCCTAGTCATATTAACAACCCATTCTAGTTGTTGCATATTAATTCTCCCTCCTTTCTTAATGTCTAACAGATCTTTTCATCTGTCACATTTAGGGCTGACCCCATTTAGTTGATAGGCTGTTGGTTGACTGAGATTTATTTTAGTCGAGCAGTAGCTAATAATAGTAATAATAATCATGGTGTACAAGACAACTGTCTGATTCGCGCCGGTCTGAGTGGACTGATCCATTGTGGAGGCCTTGGATGGCACAGTCCATCAGACTAAGACGTGCTACTGAAATTGTATATGGTTACAGCACGATACTCACGGATGTTCTGTGGTGGTCGCTGCAGCAGGGAGGACGAGCCAGGCCCGGCACAATCAAATCAATTGCGGTCCGACTCCCTCGTCATTTGTCTTAATTATTTAATCAAGCTTAACACATCCGACAAGCTCAGTGCATATAGTTGATTTTATTAAAACATGTCTATATGGAAAAATACACTTAACATTTCGGCCTATCAATGGGTTGAAAGAAGACTGACAGCCCAATTAAAAAATATATATATCTATCATAGGCCTACAGCAGTAGCTTATATAGGCCTAATACATAGATTGAGATGGACATGATTTCCTAGGCAACTGTATTCACCTGGGTTAAATAAGAGACTTGATCCATCCATATTGATTCAGTGAAGAATGAATTTACTACTACTGAATGTTACTAATACTACTTGTACTACTACTTACCTGTCCTAAGTATGTGTGTGTTTGTGCAGGTATCTGATTGGCCAGGGAGCCAGCGTGGGGGTGGTGAACAGTGAGGGGGAGACACCACTGGACATCGCTGAGGAGGAGGCCATGGAGGAGCTCCTGAAGAATGAGATCAACCGACAAGGTACAGACGGACCGCAGAACTGACTCACTGTCTGCCCCACTCTGACCTGCTAGTCAACAACTTTCACTTCTGCTTTCAGTTGAACCATTGCCAGTCGGACATTGTCCACCAAGCACATCATTAATGGGACTTTTTACATCTATGTAATTGGAAGGGAAGTGCCTAAAACGACATAATGGAAATGTTTTTCATTAAGGTTTCAAATTAGATTACTTTTTAATGACAAATGAGTGCTGCTACTTGGCTAGCATCATTCTGTGTTTGCTGCATACCAGGCAGTTATGCACTGCCTTTCCAAATAGACGGTTAAGAGGTGTGTGTGTGTGTGTGTGTGTGTGTGTGTGTGTGTGTGCAATGGATCGTGGTACATGCATCTAGGCCGCTGTGGCCTCCGGTCATATCAGGCAGCAAGTCTTGGCAGGCCTCCAGTGGCATGCACTCAGCTTGGTTCAATAGCACTACATCTGCCATGGCCAACAAACTCACTGGTCTAGTCTAACACCCCCTTTACCACTTCACCCAATACCATGCTTACGTACATGATGTCCGGGTATGTCATGCGTGTACCGTGTCATAAAGCATTCATGAAATCAAGTGGGACCCAGTCCCGGCAGCTGCGACGCTTTGCCTCAGTGGAGAAGTTACATAATGGAGATTAATGCGATCCACTTAAACTCTGGGTTTCTCTTTGTGATGATTCTAAACTGGATGGAAGGGTTTTTCTATTTTTGGTCCTCTGTGTTCTTGAGATGATGAAATGTAACCCCCCCCCCAACCCTCTGGTGGGAGGCCTTGTTCAGACGTGCTAATGGCCCCGGGGACGAACCGCTCCTCTGCTCATGATGCCGCTACGTTGTCTGCAGATTATGGCGCTCTCCTTCACCTAGTAGCCATTCCAAATGCACCTCTCGTCAAATCCACTAAGTGTGGCTGGACACCTTTGCGCTGTTTACGTTGTTAGCCATGCTAGCCACCTGCCATAATTAGAAGTTAGGTAGCAGCTTTTCAGACAGCAGGCCCACCCCCGCTGTTATTTGCACCCTTGTCTGCTTAGCTTGCTCCTCCCCTGAGGTGTGGACGAGTAGAACTAGGGCTCGGCGATTTTGTTTTTGACTGTATGTTATGTTTTTGAATAATTTACATTTCTACATTTGCTTTGAGTAGTGCGTGACCCTACAGTGGCAACACATACATTCTAAGTGATTTCAATTGGTCATTCTCCATTCTGTTTCATACTGTTCAATTCAACAACAACAAAAATCTGCATTTCCTGTACTCATTTGAGAATTTCCACACTGCCACGTAGGGCTGCACAATATAGGCAAAAAAAACTAGGCCTTATGTTTAACCAAATGTTGCAATTGCGATTTGACTTGTGATTTAGATCAAATCACCTGGGTGAACTGTTGGAATCATGGAAATAGAATATTTATTCTAATTCTATAGTTAAGAATATAAATAATAGTGGGCATTTTGAAGTGTTTGACATGACAACGTATGAAAATGCCAGGGAGGAGTTGACAGGGTAGGAACCAAAGTGATGGTCTGTGTTTCATAAAGGAACCTATAATCTTTGGCTACATTAAATGTTTCTTCATGTAGCCAACATTCATGCTTTGCCTATACCTCTGATTTTAAAGGACACTGTTGCACAAACAACATGCTGATTTAGGCCTGCACTGGTATCAGGCTCTATTAACTAGCTACGTTTGCTCTGACTCAGTCCATTAGCATTAGTGGCAAACATGATTTGGCAAAAACTTGCTAAGAAAAGACAAACTAGCTGTTTGTGGATTTATATTAAGAAGCAAAGTAGAAACCTCGTTGTCATCAACATTGTTGCATGTTTTGCATTGACCATGCAGACTGAACTTAAGGGTGTGTTCGCTCTAGGCGTTCATAAATTCAGAGCATTGTCAGATTTGTCCATTCGTAAATTCAGAGCGTTTTTCGCGCATACGCTGGATGCTCTGGCCGAGGAGTAGTGTTGATCCGAGCGTTCTGACCTCAACGGCAGTCAAGCACCCACGCTAACTGGCTAAAGTTAGCTAGCTTGCTAGTTAATTCCAGACATGAATGAGAGAACACCTCACTCACCCTTTTACTTGCCCTAGCAGAGCTGGTTAGGCTGTTTTCATGTTATCGAGAGCGTTGGTGACTAACTGTGCTGCTGGCAACAATTTAATTACGCTTTTTGTCGGTGTTTACTGACACCGGCCATATTCAACAGGTGTTGAGCGTTCGCAAATTCATCAGTTATTCTGAACTTTGGCACACACAGACGAGTGCTCTAAAATCAGAGTAGATAGCCAGAGTGAATTTACAAACACGCCCTGTGTCTCGTGGCCAAGCAACAGCAAAGCCCTCGAGTGACAGTGGGCTGTGCTAGGTCTGTGGAAAGTGGCATGGAGAGAGCAGAGAGGGATGAGCGTGTAAACTATAAAAATGGACGTTACACACGGCGTATCACATTTAACAAACCAAACATTCAAATACCAGCAGTTCAGCAGTTATGACCTCTCCTGCTGTTTGTTAGCATGCTACGCTACTTGACTTATTAGGGATCGGATCCCGTTAGCGGGCTCGTTTTCAGAGCAAACAAAGCGCGGCAAATTCAAAATAAAAATGTGTAATATTTAACATTCATCAATATACAAGTGTTGCATAGTCATCAAAAACTCTGCTTCTTGGCAATATCACAGCGTTGTCAGATTTCAAAAAGGCTTTACGGCGAAAGTTTGAGGATAGCACCTCACATTTTCCACATTAGCATAAATTCATATCCAGCGCGGGTCTCACAAAGTCCATATAAGAGCTAAGAAATATCACTTACCTCTCGAAGAACTTCTGCTGAGGGCTTCCCAAGTGTCCAAACGAGAGAATCCATGGTTCTTTTGTTGGAAAAAGTCAATTATATCCATAAATCTCCGTTTGGTTGGCGTGTTTTGTTCAGTTATACCTCTCAACTTTTCGAAAACAAACATCATTAATAATTTATCCTTAGGCATCCATTTATCTATATTGGCTATTATATTTCACTCGGATAATAACCTACACGATACAGAAGGTAAACACCGTGCTGCTCGCTCCCGTGTATCTCATGCACTAGACAAAGGATATCCTGGTATGTCATACAAAATCGACAACCTTTTGACTCTCTTCCACTATAAACGCTCCATTACACTGTCCAGAGACTGTCGACATCTAGTGGAAGCCATAGGTACTGTAACATCAGTCTTATCTACTTGAGTTTTCAATAAACAGCCATTCAAATCAAGAAAAGTCAAAAGGAAAAATGATTTCCTGACAGAAATTTCTCAGGTTTTTGAGTGATATCAGTTCTGTTATACCCACAGACATTTTGTAAACAGTTTTAGAAACTTCAGAGTGTTTCCTATCCAATAGTACTAGTTTCTGGGCCTGAGTGGCAGGCATTTTACTTTGGGCACGTCAGACAATCGAAAATTTGGAAAATGGGACCCTAGCCCTAAGGAGTTAAGAGTATTATATAACGAAGGCGGCGGCTTATCCCACGGGAGCCCCGCGTGTCTCACGGCCGACTGCAGCTTTCAGCCTTCGTTTGCTGGGCTTGATGGATACGCAGTGTGCGGCTTTGGAGCGGGGCGTCAGTACGCCAGCTCCCAAGATCCCTTACTGACAGACACACAAACCCCTGCCTGCAGCACCACAGTGTTGCACAACACTGCATTTACCATCAGTCATATGACAGACATCAGACCACCGGGCCCAAGCCTTTTTAATATAAGAAGCGTTTCTCCCGCCTGGCTTTATCTGATCAGTGATACCACCATTTTTTTGTGTCGATGGGCAGTTACACTGGCAATTAGTTTGCGCAGAGTTATAGCACGAGTGGAATGCCCAAGCTGTTCGATGGAACTCCACATAGGGAATGAATTCATGAGCATTTGTTCTTGACCTTACCACAATAATGGCTAGAGCAGCTCTCCATGTTCCGTAAGGTACAGTGTTGTGCAACTCCCTCTGTATGTTTAATGGGATTTTCTCCTATGGTCTCATGGTCTCCTCTCGAAAGAGAACTTCTTAGTCATGGGGTTAAACTCGTTAAGGAGCCACCACTGTTCCCCCGTGGCTGGCTCCACCTTCAGATCCCCTCTCTGCCTCCCAGACAGTAGCTCCACGCCGGCCAGGTGACTGGGCTGCCCATAAGGGCTGTCTCTGGTTCCGCCCCCCCAGTTTCCCTGCTCAATGTCTTGGGGTAATTTTTTTGTTTTGGCTTGTCAACAGGTTTTCCCTCAGCTGAATTTAGTCCTGTGTTATCACATCCTCAGAGGTCCAGGCGACTTACCTCAGGATTCTCATGTTTGCTCCATGGCCGATTCTTTGGGATATTTTCCATTTTGGCTTTACCAGACCATATGTAGGCCTAGCTTTGAGAGCGGGGGAGGGAGAGTGGTGGGGACTTAATCAGTTAGTTTTCTGGTCTTCTGGCTTTTCTCTATTTATTTTCTCAGCGTCCCGGTTAGGTGCAATATTCTCTTGAAAAAGCAGCTTTGAATGTGTGCCAGTTTCTCCACCAGGCTGCTGTTTTGTAGTCCTACTTAGGATCTATTAGTCTCGCTGCCTTTTTATAGAACCAGTACAGGCTACTCCTTAAAAGATTTCCCTGCTCTCTAGTAAGCGATATGCCCTATTGTAGCAGATGCAATAAACATTTATACAGGCCAATTACTGCAAGGCTAGTAATGTTGATAATGCCTTGACTAATAGAGTTTCCCTGCATTGCTGGTGCATTTGTAAAACATGCATCTGTGACGTTGTGGACATCTCACCTTTTGTACCACAGTTCACCCGTTCCACAGGCTGTATGCACAGCAGCCCAGCAGAATAAAGGACTAATTGAGACCCATTATGACAGCAGTGCATTGTGTATTACACTGTAATGGCATCACATGGACTGGACTAAAGGGCAACGCGTTACTGAACACTGCAGCCATGGTGCCATCTGCCCCCAAGACCAGCCTGAACCCATTGATTCACTTCTGTGTTGGAAAAATCTCTGTTTCATTGGACCATTCATTTGTGCAGTGAGTCAGGGATTTGACTCGTAGAGCCGCACCCATCCCCCTTTCAAATGGGGCTTGTTTATTCCATGCAACCAGACATCATAGTGACCCAAGGTGTCGTTTGATGAAAGGGATGGACAACTCAACGCAAAGGCCTGTAGTTTAGCCAGCAGTATTTTTGTCACAACCATTAACTCTTACTGCACAATGTGAAGTAAAACCAAACTAGATGGCCTGCAGTGAGCTGCAGCTGTGCAGAAGGATTGGTTTTTGGGCAGCCAGGAGTCAATTTCAGACCTTCTCTGAGTCGTCTTAATTCCTTCCCACGATTGAAACGCAGCATGCAGACAAGCGGCGCTCTGTCAGTGAATTTGTGCAGGAATTTTTGCCAAGGTCCCCAAGCTGACAGATCTACATCCCATCGTCCCTTGTTCTCCTCCGCTGGCGCCAGGCCAGAACTTCTGGCTGGAGTTAACTGCTCCCTGTCCATCCAGCCTAACACACTGTCAGACAGTTGGATCTTCTTTTGTCCTTTTAATTAGTCACGCTTCAGCTCGCTAATCTCATCAACAATGACAGGTAGTGTTAACAAGACACTTAACCAACGCTGATTTAACTGTTGATCAATTTCTGAATAAAATCAGACTATTCCTGGATATTCGATTATCGAATATCTATGATATTTGATTTTTGTCGATCTTGTTTAATATTTAATGCAGCTTGACTTTCCTTGGCCTTCTCATGAATGGATAGAAAAAGAAAGTCCAGCCTTTTTTGCAAGAGCTGACCAATGAGGGATGATGGTGCATCATACAAGGAACCCAAAACCTATAGGATCAGCTGAAGTGTTGTTGGCTTCCACCCCAGAGCACTTATGCTCATTGTTTATGTAGTTGTACACAATCAACTCACAGCGGAGTAGTCACACACCTTCACCAGTCGCTCCAAATTTCAGCCGTCTCGCGTTCCAGTCGAGTGTCCGCAAGACAATACACGCTTGTTCCTGCAACAGCCTGTATTGCGCCGGCCTATACCTTAGACATACTAACCCACATGGAAAACTTAGTTTGCTCTGTCCCAGAGCAGTGATAACATTGACAAAATATTGAAATAAGCAATTTGTCAGAGGCCTCTAGGCTAGCTTTTCTCCCTCTCACTTTGCACAACCACAAGTGGATTATTTGCTTCAACTACATGCCTACATGGCTTGAATTTTTACATCTCTCCATACAAAGTATGTCAAATGTCCATAGCTCTCTTACAACACTGTGTAAACCATAGGGACATTTTGCCTGTTGTGTAATATTCCTTTTTAGACTTTTCATCCATTGTTAGTTTCAAATGAAACTCTGGACTGTAGTTCCCCATTTGAGTGTGAGCATTCAACTCATTTACTTAAGGCCATGTGTGACAAGCATGTGGTGTGTCCAGTTTCAGCTAATTTCAGGGTTAACTTTTCATGTCTTTGAATAATTTCTGTAATATTCTGTTAGTTCCCTGGGGTTGAATGCCAGACAGGCAGTATTATTTCCTGACAGTTTCTACTGCTCTTTGTAGCCTAGATAATCTCCAGTGTTTTATAGGGATGTGCCACTTTTAAGTAGCTGTTAATCCACTGAGGCCAGACTAACAGTGGTCACCGTTACACTCCGCCCCAACCAGGCGTGGACATCGAAGCGGCCAGGAAGGAGGAGGAGCGGATCATGTTGAGGGACGCCCGGCAGTGGCTCAACAGCGGAACCATCAACGACGTCCGACACGCCAAGTCCGGGGGGACCGCACTCCACGTCGCCGCTGCCAAGGGATACGCAGAGGTTTTAAAGTAAGTCCAGACTCCTTACCTCGCCTTTACCTCTAACAAGCTGTAGCCCATCTTTGGATTCCTTTTGGATTTGTTGTTCTTAGGTGGATGCTGCTTATAGCCATGTCCCTTGTGGGATTTTACTTCATCAATGGTTATCAAGAGCCCATCTCCAGCTCTGGCTTGTCAGTACAGACAGACTGCCTAAGGGAGGGACTGCAGCACCCTGTCCATCTGCTCCTGGGAATGCAGCCAACGAAGTCTCCCACACACACTCCACTGCCATAGTTGGCTAACACTAACATCTACCGTGTTGAGTACCAGATACTCAGAGGTCACTCAGAGGTCAACATTTTTCCTGTCCTGAAAGACGTTGGACTGAAATATGAGTCTTAAACCTTTGCACAAATGTATTTGCGCTTATGCAAGTAGTTGATAGAATACTTTTTGGTTTATTTGTCTTTGGGTTCTGTTTTTGCGTAACTAATACGAAATACAGCCATAATGCTGGCGCAGTAACAAAAGCCTGTAGACTGTCAACAACTGATACGATTAGGTTGCAGCGCCAAATCCAAGAAAACAAGATTAGCTAAATCTCAAACACTATTTTTGTTTCCCCCCCTCTGTGCCCCCCAGGCTTTTAATCCAAGCAGGGTATGATGTAAATATTAAAGACTTTGACGGCTGGACCCCGCTCCACGCTGCTTCACATTGGGGCAAAGAGGAGGCCTGCAAGATACTGGTGGAGAACCTGTGTGACATGGACCTTATCAATAAAGTGGTGAGTAGTACTTCTACGGTGTCTCCATCCTCTATTCATACCCTCTAAGGTTCAGTTGAATATGGAGCATGTACTGTTACGTAATGTATTGTACTGCACATATGTGCTCTTCTCATAACACAAGTTCCGAGAATTGTGTGTTTCCTCCTCAGGGTCAGACAGCTTTTGATGTAGCAGATGAGGATGTCCTTGGCTACTTAGAGGAATTACAGAAGAAGCAGAATCTGGTAAGCTAGTGTGTGGCTAATGCTTCCATAAGAGCTTTCATTTGAGCCTGGATGAACTGCATAACCTGCTATTATAGCTTTCAAAAGTGAAACTGAGAGTCACTGGTATATGCCTTGCAGGTGTAAGCATAGCAGAAGCCCTTGATAAAATCTGTCTTTTTTTTTACGCCTGAAAGTTTGAAGTTAGGGTGCTAACTGCCGTCAATCATTTAAAAAAAAAAAATCTCCCATTGCAGCTCAATAGTGAAAAGAAGGATGTTAAGAAGTCTCCCTTGATAGAAACGACGACCACTGGGGACAACAATCAAAATCGAAAATCCATTAAGAGGTACATGTCCTGGTTGGGGGAAAAATTGGGTGACATTAGGTAGGTACTTAGTGAAATACAGTCATATAATGGATTGTCAATCTTTTATGCACCCACCCCCTCTTTTATGCTGCTGCTACTCTCTGCGATCTATGCATAGTCACTTTAATGACTCTACCTACATGTACATATTACCTTGACTAACCGGTGCCCCCACACATTGACTCGCTATTGTTATTTTACTGCTGCTCTCTAATTACTTGTTCCTTTTATTTCTTATTTGTATTTTTTTTAAACTGCTTTGTTGGTTAGGCGTTCGTAAGTAAGCGTTTCACTGTAAGGTGAAGTCTAGGCCACGGGGCAAACCGTAGTTAAAGTGCCTGTATGAAATTCTGTACTTTCAGTACATTGAAAGTAGCTCCAAGTCATTGAGGCACCCTGATAATATGGAGGTTTATGGGTGTTGCTCTGAAATGATGCACACGTGTCTTTATAGTCTAATAATAATGAATCCATGCAGACTGAAAGTACCAGACGTTCTGTGTGTTTCCCAGCAAAGAGACCCTCCTCCTGGAGCCTGAGAAGCCCGCCCCGAGCATCGAGACCCTGGAACCGGAGAAGGTGGACGAGGAAGAGGAGGGCAAGAAGGACCAGGAGTCCAGCTGCTCCAGCGAGGAGGAAGAGGAAGAAGACTCGGAGTCTGAGACTGAAGCCGGTACGTTCTACCTACTGTAATGGTAAAATAACCTCAATGGCAGACAGGGTGTTTCTAAACCTTGGCCTGATTTCCATCTAAGCCATTAGCACAGAGTCCAAGTCTGAAGAAGACCTTAGACCCTGTCTACATTAGTTGAACTGATTGTAAATGTTGTAGTGTGTCGTAGATGTACTCTTTTGAACGGTGTCTGTATACACTCGTTGCGACGTCCCCTATGGTCGTTATCTTTATGAAAAACACACAAAAAAACCTTCTGCATGACATAAGCAAAATATGGTCCAAAAAGCATAGCTCTTCTATTTTAACACCAACAAACCCATCTGTTTAAACAATTATTTTAGTACTAAAAATACACATTTCTAAAGAGGTGTTTGGTGCTAGCACTGTGGCTAGCTGGCAAGTTGGCTAATCAGACCATATCTTACAAACAACGACGGTCTGCAGACAGTCTACTTGAGTATCATTTAACATGTCGCATTTTAATGGTCTACAGACATGTAATTAGATGAAGTATAAACCAGTCTTTATGCATCAGTAACTCATACTGGCCCCTCTATTCCTCCCCTCCAGACAAGAGCAAGACGCCTGTCCCTGTGAGCAACAGTAACGGCACTACTGTGGTGCCAGCGCCGACCAGCGTTACGGTGTCCTCCACCTCCCCAACCAGCCCCACTAACCAGGTGACTCTCACCTCGCCTGTCAAGAAGGTACGGCCTGGTGGATAGGTCCACTGCAGTCCTCCACTAGTCCTCGTCAGCCTCTTCTGCAGAGAGTTTATCATGCCTTTACAGCTCCCACTACTGAATAACTCTTTCTACAGTCACATGACTGACCAAGTGGCTCTGTGTCCCAAAAGTTTGTTAGTTATCTAACCTAAAAGGAAGGTTTAACCGCTGATGCGTTAGGATGTAACCTGTCATCCGGGATACACGCGAGGCCCAGAGAGTAGCCATCTTGACGCGTCACCGGTATACAGATCGATATAATTCAATGTCTATTTAGTTAAAGCTTTAACACAAACCCACGCTTGGCTCAAGTCACACGGGGTGTACACGAAGGGGGTTACGTGGGATTTGACACCGTCACATGAATAGTACAACACTTGGGTAGGTCTTGTTGTCGCGGCCTGCGGTACACTGAACAGAAACAAGTGTCAGGGTGCGAGAGTTACGATTAGTTGAAGAACAGGAGCTCTGGTCTTCAACAAACATGGCAGTGGTTGTACATGGGGGGTGGGTAGCCATTGTTCGACGTTGTTAACGCTACACTGTAACACAGGTAAGGCCATCAGTCAGATATTGTTGATTATTACAAGACACATTGAGGATGGGAATTTATCATTCAAAAATGGCCCCACAGTTTCCCTTTGTCTGCTGCCCTCTGCAGTGCAGATGTGGCGTTGCAGCTGACAATGTACTCCGTGACCTCCGTCCATACACTGTCTTTCAGTGTAGGCTTGTTACTCTCTTTAGAGGCACTTCTGCATTATTCCCTCATAAGAACTGAGGCGGGGGACTTACGCCACATTATCCTAATGATACAACAAACTACTCTTACTATAAATGTACTGTCTTTCCTTCAACACTACTGGCACAGTATCATTAAACTAGAAAAAAAAAAAACTTAAGCTACAAACAATAACCGGTCTATACTACTTCTGTTTTTACGTCACTTTGAAGTCCAATATTTAGAAATGGTCACGTTTTCCCTTTTAAGTTGAAGTTATGTGTCCATGGAAATTTCTCCCATTGGATGTATCCTCCATCTGATTGCATTTTCTTGGAGGACTCTGCATTCAAGCTGAAGTCCAGACTATGAAATATACCCATCGCTATCCCAGTTATCCATATTTCCTGTTATATCTCTTGTAGAACTTCTTATATTCCCCTCCTACTTTAATGCCTAGCACACACACAACACATCGTCTTCTGTCTAACAAGAGTGATCAAAACAATTAACAATGTCCACTTTGAGACTAGCATTGTCTTGTCTTTTCAAAAAGCCTCTCGTGTCCTGCGAGAGCTGTCACTCACTCAACCAATAGAAACGATTGACCCCCTTGGCAGTGAACATTGTGTGGTGTGATCAGGCTTTAAAATATACCTTTGTCTCTGTCTGTGCAAGGTACTGTCCATCTTTGCTGCTGCTTCTCTCTACTCCGTTTCTGGTTCTCTCTCTCCCCCTCTATTATTTTTGTCTCTTTCTCTCTGTCCGCCCCTGTCTTGGTTGGCTTTAGTCTGATTATATTACTGCCCTCATGCCTGTGGCGGAGCCAAGCTGTCCTGCATTGTGGCGTCAAGGCTTGCGCAAAACTGGCATTTCTCTTGTGCCCAAAAAACCCATGGTGAGGCATTGGTGTGTTCCAGAGTTATTAGTTACCCTGCCCTTGTTGCCTTCGCACCAAATGACAACTTGCCTAATCACCTGACCTCAATAGCCCATCCAGTCAACACTCTTGCTAACCCCCCCAGTGACAGTCCCTTCCCCGCCAAAACATTTATTTTCTGCATGTGTCTTCAAACACAGTCCTATAATGCTTTCTCTGTGGCTCATGTGCTCCAAATATTGTGGTCTATTTGATGTCTCTGTAGCCATTATGTGTGCAGTATAACAGTGTGCCCAAGGCTTGTGTGAGGACTTAACATAGCCCTCTAACAGGTTGAATTGACCCAGTCCTATCCATCCATGCACTAACTGGACTTTATCAGTGAACAGTGTTTAGTCTCTTTAGTGTCTGATTGTAGGCCTGCCACTGCTGCTAAGAGTAAGGAGTTTGTACTCTGTCCCTCAGTCAAAAGTCTTATACCGGAGTTTATTTATTCCTTTTACCTTTATTTTAGCAGGGAGTCCCATTGAGTCCAAGGTCTCTCTTTCAAGGGAGCTGTCGACCTAGATGTGGTTTAATTATTTCTAGGGGTACAAGTCACTTGTAGTGTCTCGAGCGTGTCTCCAGACCTCCGGTTCCCCCTCCAACATGCGCCTCTACTCAAAACATCCCCTGCATTTTGTTGTCAATCCATGACACGTTCTCAAGTGCTGCCAGAGATCAGACAGTAGCCTCAGCAGATTCATTCCACACCAAAACTCCTTTGCTTTTTGACCTCTTGATTAACCTCTGTGGACTGCTGTGTTCTTCACCCCAGAAAACTAAACCCCGGACTGCTGCCTTCGTCTGCTCTCTGTATAAACCCCCTTTATTAACGTGTCTAAGTTAACGGCTAACTACTAACCCCTCTCCCCTCCCTCTCCCCCAGGTGGCCCAGCAGGTGTCCCCTGCCGGTAAGGTCTCTCCTAAAGAGGTCTCCCCTAAAGATAAACAGGAGGATGACAAGACTAAGAAATCGGACGAGTCCCCGGCGTCGTGGCGCCTGGGCCTGAGGAAGACTGGCAGCTACGGGGCGCTGGCGGAGATCACGGCCACTAAGGAGGCCCAGAAGGAGAAGGACACGGCCGGGGTGATGCGCTCGGCCTCCAGCCCCCGCCTCTCCTCCTCCCTTGACAACAAGGACAAAGAGAAGGTCAGTAGCTAACTAACACCACACTGTCTGACCCCAGGCATCAGTGCCTGTCTGACCCCAGGCATCAGTGCCTGTCTGACCCCAGGCATCAGTGCCTGTCTGACCCCAGGCATCAGTGCCTGTCTGACCCCACGCATCAGTGCCTGTCTGACCCTATAGGACTTCCTCATTGCCCCTACTATAACATAATGTGTCCCTGTCTAGCCTAGTCAATAGTGCTGATAGCGTGTGTGTGTACACACACACTACCGTTCAAAAGTTTGGGGTCACTTATAAATGTCCTTGTTTTTTAAAGAAAAGTGAAGCGACGACTCCGGGATGCTGGCCTTCTAGGCAGAGTTCCTCTGTCCAGTGTCTGTTCTTTTGCCCATCTTAATCTTTTCTTTTTATTGGCCAGTCTGAGATATGACTTTTTCTTTGCAACTTTGCAACTCTGCCTAGAAGGCCAGCATCTTGGAGTCGCCTCTCCACTGTTGACGTTGAGAGTGGTGTTTTGCGGGTACTATTTAATGAAGCTGCCAGTTGAGGACTTGTGAGGCATCTGTTTCTCAAACTAGACACTAATGTCCTTTTGCTCAGTTGTGCACCGGGGTCTCCCACTCCTCTTTCTATTCTGGTTAGAGCCAGTTTGCGGTGTTCTGTGAAGGAATAGACTTATGAGAATAGACTTGTGAGTTTCAGAAGAAAGTACTTTGTTTCTGGCCATTTTGAGCCTGTAATCAAACCCGCTGATGCTCCAGATACTCAACTAGTCTAAAGAAGGCCAGTTGTATTGTTTCTTTATTCAGCACAAAGTTTCCAGCTCTGCTAACATAATTGCAAAAGGGTTTTCTAATAATCAATTAGCCATTTAAAATGAATAACTTGGATTAGCTAAGGAACACAGGAGTGATGGTTGCTGATAATTGGCCTCTGTACGTCTATGTAGATTATCCATAAAATATCTGCCGTTTCAAGCTACAGTAGTCATTTACAACATTAACAATGTATACACTGTATTTCTGACCAATTTGAGGTTAATTTAATGGACAGAAAATGTGCCTTTAAGAAACAAGGACATTTCTAAGTGACCCTAAACTTTTGATAGTTAGTGTATGTGTGTATTTTTTATATATTTTGTTGTTGTTGATGACATCTGTTTCTAATCGTGTTATGTCCAGCTGCTTTGAACACAATGTGTGTGTGTTTTAAGCAGCTGGACATATGGCACGATTTTAAACGGATGTCATCATTTATATGAAGTTGATGGTTCACCATTCCAGACTGTTTTGATAGGTTACGTTGCTAGATTGAAGTTGAAATCCACCGTCGACGGAGACTGGTTTGTTGGCTGGGGGACAATGTATGAAGAATGTTAGTAGATGTAGCTTGTGTTTAGGAGCTCAAGCAAATGGCTCCAATGTTTTCATGTGCAGGAAAAAGACAAAGGAACCAGACTTGCCTACGTTGCCCCCACCATCCCCAGGAGACTGGCCAGTACATCAGACATTGACGAGAAGGAGAACAGGTGAAGCGCCAGCGTTGTCCCTCTGAATGGAAAAGTGCATTTGACAGGAGCACCACCTGCTGTTCACTGCTGTGTGTTACAGGCCAAAAGCAGCACTGCATGTTGTGGCTTTATGTAGCCGCTCTGCTGCCTCTGAGTTTATAATGAAAAATCTATAGATTTAAAAAGTGGGCTCATACATATTTCTATGAAGTATAGGAATTAGTTACAGGAAAATAATATTCTCAAAATGTTCACATTTGGCCAGTATCAATCAGATTGACAATACCTAGAATATGTTACAGATATCGGTCATTGATACTTTTAGTCATTACTGATTTACATTCAGATACATTTTAGGATTTATCCAGTATTGACTTGTTGTAGCACAAGGCTGCTGGTCCTTGCCTGTATATTGTGGAGCCCTGGGTGCTATTGTAGTGTGTGGTTCCAATCCCAGGGACTCTGCTGCTAGTCTGGTTCGTAGCGGCTCCTACACCAGGAGACGCTGGGACGATGAGCTGAAGAACAGTGAAGGAAGCGCTTCCACCAACCGAACAACACCCAGCTATCAGCGCAGGTTAGCCACGCTTCACTATATGCTAGCCCTCAGTCCTCAACCTGACCGACTGACTACACCAGATCAGTGCACCGTCTTCCATTCATTCAGTACTAGTTCTGGACTTACTAACAACGTCGTGGAGATATCCAGTTACACTTTAGTTGACTCCTAGTAGTTTTGCTCATTCCTCATGTCGATTTGATTTCGACGTGTCATTTGACAAAAGTGCACGTACATGCTTAACATGCAAACATCTACTGAGAAAATCCATGCAAGTCAGTCCAACGCCTCTGTCACAAACGCCACAGTCTCCTGCATGACTGTACTAGTCCGGTCAGGTTTCTGTGCCTTTAGTTTCTCTATACTACACACCAGGTTCTACATTACAATCTGCCATTGTCACGCTCTTACAGCCTGCAAGGTTCCAAAACTACATTACCCAGAATCCATCACTATGGCTCAAGAAACTGACATGGGCCAAGTGTATCAGAGCTTAGTTTTTATACATGTTGTGTATGTTATGTAAATGTGTGTGGTGTGCGCCCCCTTGCTCACATGCCTATCTCCCCCCACCCTCACACTGCCAGCACGTCCCACACGCTAACGCTAGGGCGGAGCGGCAGCACGCGGGACGTGCCAGCCAAGTCCTCGTCCGCCTCCAGCTTGGACCCTAACACCAGTAACACTAAACCCTGGCAGTCGCCCGCCTCCCACTACCAGTCTTACAGCATTTACCGCAGGTATACCACCAGCCCCCACTGAACAACAACCTCTATCCACCTCCACTGTCTGTCACCTGTCTGTTGGTCTCATAAGTGTTGTGTAGTTCCATGTGTCTTTGACTGGTGTTCTCTTTACCCTCCCATCAACTGAAGAGAGATCAACCTCATTTTGGAATACTGGGTAACGGTCAATGGCAGAGGAATTCATCTTCAAAGTCCAGTGTTAACTTTTTTTGATTGCCTAATTTTCATAACGTGTCATTCCTTGTATGGGTAATGGGTCCTCTCCTGTCCAGCCTATCTTTCACTCTCCTTCCCTCCTCTTTCCTGTTCTCTCGTTTCTTATCTGACTGTTGTTCCACTGGTATCCACAGTGGTTCCTTTGGCAGGAGGCACGAGGACCTGGGTTCGACCACCTCTTCCTCCACTAGCACCACCACCTCGTCTGTTACCTCGCCCACTGGCCATCGTACCGCAGTTTGCTCTCCAGCCTGGGCTCCTCCTCCACCCGCACCGGATCCTCCAGCCTCACCAGCAGGTACGTACACACACACACGTAGCACACACAGGGATCTCCCCAGAGAATGTAAGGGGGGCACTGCGCCACTAAGTGAAATAAGTACATTTTATTATCATAAGGCCATTTAAAAAAAAAAAATCTAGATTGCAAGAAATGGCAGTTTCAGGTGTTAAAAATGTTTGTCATATTTTGAAGTCCTGTGTACAATTGTGTGGATCAGGTACTGGGCAGAGGAGAGTGCGGAGAGGGAAAAGGAGCGGGAGAAGGAGTCTGCTGCAGTCATCCCTACGATTAACACTGGTTCTACCACCACCACGTCCACTACTGGCACGATCATTGGCTCTGACGGCAGGGAGAGACGCAGGTCCGACGCGCGCACGTACGCGCACCCGCCTACACACACACACATGGAAACACACATGGATGCCCACACGTGACACCCACAGGGGGAAAACAAGGATGTCACTGATACACACCTTGTCTATTATTTTACACAAAGCTCATGTTTCTTCTCTTGTTTATGCAACTAGAAATAATGTAATAACTGGTGTCTCTCAGAAAGCGGAATATCTTGAAGCCAGCAAGGTCCTGTGCTTTTTCAGATTGCGTTGCCTCTATTTGAGAATTGGGTGTGATCTCCTACAGTGTGTACACAGTGGAGGAGGAGCGGGAGTCTGTTAAAATGAATGGGGTTAAGAGCACGTCTTCCTGTGAAGTCGCTGCTGAAAGAAGCCACCTGTTCTGGGAGGGGTCTAGAACCCTGACTGCTTCAGAAAGTTCTCCTTATAAGGAAGATGGGTTTCTCAAGGCCTAGCCAAGGCTCACAAGTGATTGAGTTGATATTTTTGTATGGGATGAAGGAGCACATTCCCTCTTCAAAGAAAATTACCTGTCTTGTTGCTCGCTCAATATTTGCATTATTTTGAGACTAACGCTAAATATAAGGTGAAAGGAGATGAAATATCTCCACAGCTGATAGTACAATAAAAATATGGTTGATTAAATGGTGAGCAGAAATACCACTTGGATAGATTTTCCATTTTAGATTAGGCTATTTACTTGGAACAGTTGTCAATCTCTTAACTACCATGTCGATCGTCCTCATCCTTACGTGTGGCTTTAGCTTGTTTTTGTTGAAGGTCTTACCTCACGCTTGTCCTTGTCTGTGTTGCAGATCGTACCTCACGCCTGTCCGGGATGAAGAGTCAGAGTCCCAGAGGAAAGCCCGCTCCAGACAGGCTAGACAGTCCAGACGGTCTACCCAGGTTAGTAAAAACGTCTGTCCTAACTCTGCTTCTGAACTGGGCCTAAATGGCCAACCAAATACGTGTCGATAAATGCAGTGTCAACTGAGTCACTTCATATTGGACTTTGTAATGGTTCATGGTTAGTCCATTTCTCTACAATGAGTCATTAAAAAAACAATGATGTATGTGTTATCAAGTATTCTGCCATAATGTGGCTTGGGATAATATAGCTGTACTGATTGTTGTTAAAAAAAAAAAGTTGTTGCCAGTTTTTATTGTGGAAACAAACATTGTGTAAACTGGCACACATTCCTAAGCGTGGCGAGTTTTAATGAGATGGTTTACAAGCCGTAGGAAACTGGGCTGGTCCTTTTCCACGCTGTCTCTAATACGATCTGAAATAACTAAATATGTTCCGCTTAAAATGCCTGAGTAAATTGTCTACTTTTTATAACCAAAATAATGTTCACAGTGCAGTAAGTGAATGCCTGATATTAGTTGTACATTTTCCTCTTCCAAAATGCAGATTAATGCCATTTTGTAGTTATTTTCCCCTCCATGAGGAAATAAAAATGGCCAAATAAAAAAACATTGCTCCTGCAACCCTTTTCGACAGAGATTCATTAAATAAATTCTCTCCGTTTCCTCTCAGGGTGTGACTCTGACTGACCTGCAAGAGGCAGAGAAGACCATCGGCAGGAGCCGCCCCACACGGACCCGGGAGGAGGAGAAGGAAGAGAAGGAGAAACAAGACAAGGAGAAGCAAGAGGAGAAGGAGACTGGTGAAACCAAGGAGGACGACTACCGGTCGAGGTACCGCAGCTTCGAAGAGGTATGTGATGGCTTCAAGTTATTTACTATTCTCTATTATCCATCTGGAAATACAACATATGAGTTTACTGTTGATGTGTAAACTGACAATGACTTTTGAAATAAATGATATGCATTTTTTTGCAGTTTTCCTCAAGCCTAAGTTGTTTGATCTGAAGATGGTAACCATTCCGGACTTCCTGTTCTTTCTCCTCTCTCCAGACTTACCAGCGCTACCGTCCCTCGACCACCTCGACCACCACCCTGAGCACGGCCTCCACCCTATCCTCCACTTCCTCCAGCTCCCTCAACAGGCCCAACAGCCTGACCGGTATCACCTCCTCTTACAGCCGCTCCTCCAGGGACACTGAGAAAGGTCAGCCATGTGAACCGAGCTACGGGTTCAGATCTCTAAATACTATGGATTGTAATTAAACCTCAAACTCAGCAAAAAAAGAAACGTCCTCTCACTGTCGACTGTTTATTTTCAGCAAACTTAACACGTGTAAATATTTGTATGAGCATAACAATATTCAACAACTGAGACATAAACTGAACAAGTTCCACAGACATGTGACTAACAGAAATGTAGTAATGTGTCCCTGAACAAAGGGGGTCCAGTATCTGGTGTGGCCACCAGCTGCATTAAGTACTGCAGTGCATCTCCTCCTCATGGACTGCACCAGATTTGCCAGTTCTTGCTGTGAGATGTTACCCCACTCTTCCACCAAGGCACCTGCAAGTTCCCGGACATTTCTGGGGGGGAATGGCCCTAGCCATCACCCTCCAATCCAACAGGTCCCAGACGTGCTCAATGGGATTGAGATCCGGGCTCTTCGCTGGCCATGGCAGAACAGACATTCCTGTCTTGCAGGAAATCACGCACAGAACGAGCAGTATGGCTGATGGCATTGTCATGCTGGAGGGTCATGTCAGGATGAGCCTGTAGGAAGGGTACCACATGAGGGAGGAGGATGTCTTCCCTGTAATGCACAGCGTTGAGATTGCCTGCAATGACAAGCACAGTCTGATGATGCTGTGACACACCGCCCCAGACCGTGACGGACCCTCCACCTCCAAATCGATCCCGCTCCAGAGTACAGGCCTTGGTGTAACGCTCATTCCTTCAACGATAAACACGAATCTGACCACCACCCCTGGTGAGACAAAACTGCGACTAGTCAGTGAAGAGCACTTTTTGCCTGTCCTGTTTGGTCCAGCGACGGTGGGTTTGTGCCCATAGGCAACGTTGTTACCGGTGATGTCTGATGAGAACCTGCCTTACAACAGGCCTACAAGCCCTCAGTCCAGCCTCTCTCAGCCTATTGCGAACAGTGTAAGCACTGATGGAGGGATTGTGCGTTCCTGGTGTAACTCGGGCAGTTGTTGTTGCCATCCTGTACCTGTCCTGCAGGTGTGATGTTCAGATGTACCGGTCCTGTGCAGGTGTCACACGTGGTCTGCCACTGCGAGGACGATCAACTGTCCGTCCCGTCTCCCTGTAGCGCTGTCTTAGGCGTCTCACAGTACGGACATTGCAATTTATTGCCCTGGCCACATTTGCAGCATGCCTAAGGCACATTCTCACAGATGAGCAGGGACTCTGGGCATCTTTCTTTTGGTGTTTTTCAGAGTCAGTAAAAGGCCTCTTTAGTGTTGTAAGTTTTCATAACTGTGACCTTAATTGACTCACGTCTGTAAGCTGTTAGTGTATTAATTACCGTTCCACAGGTGCATGTTCATTAATTGTTTATGGTTCATTGAACAAGCATGGGAAAAAGTGTTAAAAAACCCTTTACAATGAAGAACTGTGAACTTATTTGGATTTTTACGAATTATCTTTGAAAGACAGGGTCCTGAAAAAGGGATGTTTTTTTTTTTTTTTTGAGTTTATGTTGCTGCCATTCGGTGTATCAGTATGATAAATCTATGTACTCTCATACTGGACACACTTTCAGCAGTGCATTGATTGTGAGTGAGTAGACGCACGTGCACATACAAATATTATACTGAGATACTCCTGCTTTCAACAGCAGACCTATTCGTTGAAAAATAGAAGCTTGAGTTCTACTGATGTAGAATGTATTCTCATGTTGAGGTATGGCTGGAGTATGTAACATTATTAGATATACAGTGCCTTCACAAAGTGTTCATTTTTGACTTATTCTACATTTTGTTAGAGCCGGAATTCAAAATGGATTCTCAACCATCTACACACAATATCCCATAATGACAGTGAAAACATATTTAAAAAAAAAAAAAAAAATGTGTGACTCTAAAATACAGATCTAATTTATACTGAACAAAAATATAAACGCAACAATTACAATGAATTTACTGAGTTACAGTTCATATAAGGTAATCAGTCAGGCCTTAATCTATGGATTCACATGACTGGGCAGTGGCTCGGCCATGCGTGGGCCTGGGAGGGCATAGGCCCACCCACTGGGGAGCCAGGCCCAGCCAATCAGAATGAGTTTTTACCCACAAAAGGGATTTATTATAGACAAAAAAACTCATGTTTAATTAGCTATCCGGGTGGCTGGTCTCAGACGATCCCGCAGGTGAAGAAGCCGGATGTGGGCTGGCGTGGTTACACGTGGTCTGCGCTTGTGAGGCCGGTTGGACGCACTGCCAAATTCTCACACATTGTCACTGGCAACAGCTCTGCTGGAAATTCCTGCAGTCAGCATGCCAATTGCACGCTCCTTCAAAACTTAAGAAATCTGTGGCATTGTGTTGCGAGACAAAACACATTTGTCTTTATTGTCCCCAGCACAACGTGTACCTGTGTAATGATATTGCTGTTTAATCAGCTTCTTGATATGTCACACCTGTCAGGTGGTTGGATTATCTTGGAAAAGGAGAAATGCTCACTAACAGGGATGGTAACAAATTTGTGCGCTAACATTTTAGAGAAATAAGCTTTTTGTGCATATGGACATTTCTGTGATCTTTTATTTCAGCTCATGAAACATGGGACCAACACTTTACGTGTTGCATTTTATATTTCGGTTCAGTGTGTGTGTGTATAAGTATTCTCACCCCTTTGCTATGACACTCCAAATTGTGCTCAGGGACTTCCAATTTCCTTTGATCATCCTTGATGTCACTACAATTTGGAGTCCACCTGTGGCCAATTAAATTGTTTGGACATGATTTTATAGGAAGAAAAACACGTCTATAGAAGGTCCCACAGTCTATGTCAGCTAAGAAACTATACCATGAAGTCCAACGAACTGTCCGTAGCCCTCTGAGATAATTGTGATGAGGCATATATCTGGGGAAGGTTATAACAATTTCTAGAGTTTTGAAAGTTTCCAAGAGCACAGTGGTCTCCATTGGGAAATGTAAGAAAATATGGAACTCTGCCTAGAGCTGGCCGGCCGACCAAACTGGTCTGGTAGGTGACCAAGAAGCCAATGACCACTGACAGAACTTCATAGTTCCTTGGCTGAGATGTTAGAACCGGCCAGAAGGACAATAGTCTCTACAGCACTTCACCAATCTGCACTTTATGGGAGAGTGGCCAGACTGAAACCTCTCCTGAGAAAAAGGCGCATGCCTGGAGTTTGCAAAAATGCATGTGAAAAGCTTAAGATTCGGTGTTTGAGACACAAATGTAACTTTTGGCCTGAATGCAAAGCGCTATGTCTGGAGAACCCAGGCACCGCTCATCACCCATATAACACCATCCCTACTGTGAAGCGTGGTAGCAGCAGCATGCTACGGGGATGCTTTTCAGCAGCAAGGACTAAGAAGAGACTGGTAAGGTTAGAGGGAACAATGAATGGAGACATACAAGCAAATTCTCGACGAGAACCTGCTTCAGAGTGCAAACGACCTTAGACTGGGGGACGAAGATTAACATTCCAACAGCAGAATGACCCCAAGCATACAGCCAAAGCAATGCTGAATGTGAAAGTTCTTGAGTGGCCCAGCCAAAACCCAGACTTGAAAACTGTGGAATGACTTGACAATTGCTGTTCACCGCCACTCCCCATCTAACTTAACAGAGCTTGAGAAAATCTGCGAGGAAGAATAGGTGAAAATCCTAAAATCCAGAGGTGCAAAGCTGAGACAGGCACCGAAGACTACTCAAAGCTGTATCGCTGCCAAAGGTGCTTCTGCAAAGATTTGACTCAGTGGTGTGAATACTTATGTAAATTAGGTTTCTGTATTACATTTTCAATAAATCTAAAAACATGTTTTCACTTTTATGGGATATTTTGTGTAGATGGGTGAAAAAATAATCAATTGAATACATTTTGAATTCTGGCTGTGGAAAATGTGGAATAAGTCAAGGGGTATGGATACTTTCTGAAGGCCCTGTAATTAATAGCCATGTGAGCACAGAATGGTTATCCTGAATTCCACCCAGGCAGGGAGAGGATTGGGTTGCCTAAAAATGAAACATGACCCTGCCAAGCCGCACTGCTTCTTGACTCGCTGCTCGCTTAACCTGGAAGCCAGCCGCACCAATGTGTCGGAGGAAACACCGTCCAACTGACGACTAAAGTCAGCTTGCAGCCGCCTGGCCCGCCACAAGTAGTCACTAGAGCACGATGAGACAAGTAAATCCCAGCCAGCCAAACCCTCCCCTAACCCGGACGACGCTGGGCACCGCCCCATGGGTCTCCCGGTCCTGGCCAGGCTGTGACACAGCTAAGATGGAACCAGAGTCTGTAGTAGCGCCTCAACACTGCGATGCTGTGCCTTAGACCGCTTGGGAGGCGCAAACCAATGATTTAACTTAAGTTTTACCGAACTAAGCTTTGATGGAAAGAAACTTTGATGTCGGCACATACTGACTATAATGAACACTATTGATGAAGGACATGCTCATTTATTGGGTTTGATTTGTCAATGAAAACAGGATGCAGAATTGGAGTAGACTCCAAATGTGCTAGGTCAGGTGCATGTGGCTCACTCGATCTCTCTGTGATTGGCAGAATCAGACAAGAAGCAGGAGGAGGAGAAGGAGGGAGAGGACAAGTCCCAGCCCCGCTCCATACGGGATCGCCGGCGGCCCCGTGAGAAGAGACGCTCCACCGGGGTGTCTTTCTGGACCCAAGATGGGGTTTGTGACATACACACACTGACACTTTTAATGTGGACATGCCTCAAGTGTAATGATCAGAGCCCACTTGATCCACCCATAAGGCAATAAGGATACATGTCAGTGAGGTAAAAATCCATTTTATAGATTTAGCAGTACAACTACTCTCGAGGTACTACACTGAAGTGCACCTCTGGATGTAACTGATGGGGGCGGCAGGTAGCCTAGTGTGCCAGTAACCGAAAGGTTGCTGGATCGAATCCCAGAGCTGACAAGGTAAAAATCTGTCATTCTGCCTCTGAACAAGGCAGTTAACCCACTGTTTCCCGGTAGGCCATCATTGTAAATAAGAATTTGTTCTTAAATGACTTTCCTATTGCAGCCAGGCTTTGGATTTATTCTGAGAATAACTATCTCGTGGCTGTTCCTGACCTCCTGCCCCTCCTTGTATTCCAGAGTGATGACAATGACCCAGACCAGTCGGCGGACTCCGAGGAAGGCAGCATCAAGAGTGAATCTCAGGTAACCTCAGTCCACACAACCATGCAGAAATAAACCCACAATAGATGCAGTAAAGAGGTCATTGGAACGCAGGATGCTGTGACGCCCTCATTGGCGCAAATTCAACAAATCTGTTTGAACTAAGTGGATATTAGTCAAATCCGTATTTTATGTATTCATTTGAAACAGGCTCACAAGGTGGTTACTGAAGTCTGATTTGGATATATTTGGCTGTTTTTGCTGCAGAACATTTAGAAGTTGTCCCTTTTCATGTTTTGAAGAAGTGACTGCTAAATGCTAACTCACGTTTTGTATGAAATGGTTGCATAGCTAGCATTCAGAAATTGGTTATGGGAAGTCAGTGGTTTTTAACTGAAAGGCATGTCCACATTAGTGTCAGTGTGTGTATGTCACGAACCCCATTGATTGATGACGATGACATGGACATATATATTGGGGTTGACATCCTTACAAGTATTATGCTCAGATTTATACCTCAACATATTGTGAAATATACATAGTAAACAATGGCCTAAATATAGGCTGTTTTTGCTGGGGGGCAATGAGGATGTTCCAGATCTTTCCACCACTTGTTTCCATGGCATTTCCATTGTTTCATTGACCTCTTTATCACAACTGTCTGTGGTCCAACCTCCAGCCTGAGACCCAAACTAAAGGATGATTTAACTTTTACCGAACTAAGCTTTGATAGAATGTGACTTTGATGTCGGCACATACTGACTATAATGAACCCTATTGATGAAGGACATGCTCAGTTATTGGGTGACTGATAGTTTTGATTAAATACTTCCTTTTTAGTGACGGGCCAAGTTCAACCACCATAATCAAATTTTTTTGCTCTCTCGCTCTCTGTCTATAGTCACGGCCAAGCAAGTGCCTCTTATTTTCCCTAATTTGTCCTATTTTGGCCAGCTTTGGTACTGTAAAGACTCCCTCTTTCTGATGACTTTGGATTTAATGGTTCCTCCTTTCCTGTGATTGTCCTGTCGCTAAGGTGACCTCAAACGCAAAGCACTCTGCACCATAGTAAATTCCAAAACAAGCCACCACACAAAGGAAATTTGTCTTGCTTATGTCAAAGGTTGAACGTACAGGCAGTTTTCACTATTAGGAAAACTATTCTGTGAATGGAGGAGAAAATGTTCTGGACAAGTTACTTTTTTGGGCTAGTTATTGTAAATGACTTTCAAGATTTCGTTTTTTCACATGCAGTGAAAAATCGGACATTCTGCCATCTGCCAGGACTTATTTTTAGTGGACATGACATCACCCTGTAATAATAGCTAAAGAACCCCCTACAGAGTTCCTTTGTAGCTTTGGGAGGGAGAGGAGAGGGGAAGGTTGGTGTGACTAACAAAACATGGGTTAGGCCTTTGTATGTACGGAGAGCAGAATTGTATTTATCTACAAAGGACCCATGCTGAAACTTCCTATGTCTACTGTATCATCATTGATTCAATTTCGACTTGCAAATCACCAAACCCAGTCTCAGGCTTGGATACTACTGGAGGCAGTTTCGGTCTCCACAGAGTTGGGTAAAGCTGGTTTTAGTTGTTCCACATAAAGGTCGCAAAAATGTTTTTTATCCAGAGCTCTCTGAAATTAGATATTCACGTCCTCCTTGGTCAGTGTAGAGTAATGAAGTGACCTCTGATAAATCTGTTTGAATACTTTTTGTAATTTTGTGTATTTTATCTGATGTATTTATGCAGAGTTCATCTGTAAGAGACCTTAGTCTCATTATGGCTTGCTTGTCAAAATAAAGGTTCAATAATATGGAGCCTCCCCGGCTAAGTCTTCCTGTTTTGGAAGGGGTGTGTCCTGTGCAGTGCTGCGTAGCAGACAGTGATGTGGCCAGGCGCTTGGCTGCAGATGACGCATACAGTGGGAGGAGGGGGGCAGGTGGACGGAGTAACCAGCCAGAAAACCAGCAAATCTCTTTGTTGTTGGAGGCTGCACATTGAGGCGGGGCCTGAACACCAAATAGGAAATGGTCCATTTATCTCTGCATGGATAGGAAAGCATTCAGGAAGTACTGCTCCCTCATGGCAGAGTTGATTTGGGTTTCTCCCTGGTCTTGGAATTGCCAGGGACCTCACAATACAATGTTACGATATTTAGGGCCGATACGATTTGTATTGCGACTCTCTCTATTGCAATTTGACGTTTCAAACTATATTGCTCACGATATGTCTGCTACAGAGAGATGAGAGCGCATGAGAAAATGCCTTTTGATCAGTCATGGAAATAAAAGGGCTGAAAAAAATGTTGAATAAATCACTTTTCTCCCGTGTAACCCTGTATTTGCCGTCAAAACCGAAAGTGTCGTTCATTACGCACGACAGAAACACATAAAAGCACATAGATGTAGCTATGCTATGGGTAAATAAATGGCACAAATCTTGTGGCCAGGCTCGTGGCACTAATCTTTGAGTGTGAACTGTTACTGTATTATATGGACTGGAATTACGCACCTTGTTCAAACCATGATGAAGCATGGCGAGAACATGCGATTCTGGTGCAGCACATACGGCCTACAAAGTTACAAGTATAGGCTAGCGAATTTGATTTACTTTTTTTTGTAATATTTCCTCTTATTAGCCTACCTATTTCTCTCTCTAGTGTTGCTTCATTCCTTCCTCGCTTTCAACAGTTAAGTGATGTAAGTTGCCATAATTCTAATGAGATGCTTGAATAATTTAGGACTAGAATTAGATGCAGAAGGTGTTCACTTCTCCATGAGGATTGAATGGTTAATGGGTTTGAATAAATTACTGCTATAGTCTAGCACATTCGCTCTTTCAAACTACCCATGAGTTCTATTGGCTGCTGTATTTAACATTCAGCGAACAAGAGTTGTGTGTCTAGTCTATTGGTATAAGAAATGCAACAACAAAAATGTCCAGCTATGTATTCTAGTCCAGCTTGTCCAGCATGGGACTCCAAAAGCAAAAAAATAAATATTTAAGAGGCCAGCAAGCGGAGCACAGATGTGCGTATTGTGCAACAGACAGTCTAAAAGTTAGAAGCTTACTATGCATAACCCATCATTCATTACCAAAATATAAGGCTAATACTGCATTGAATTTATTACCTGAAAGAGGTAGGCTAGGATATCTCTCTCTTGAATAGGATTATCTATTTTGGATGCAATTTGAATAGAATTGATGTACAGTGAGAGCGCCCGCTCGTGCATTTGATGTAAAGCAACGATATAGGAGTTTGAATTTTTTTTTTATTGCAGCGTTTATCTTTACAATTTAAAAAATAAGGTGACCCCGAAAGCCAGATGGAGATGTGAAAATTAGACATGCATTCAGTACAAATCGATACTTCCAGTCAAAGTATCGATATAAGATTGTTATCTGAAACTAGTTTCACCCCTCCAGTTCTGCCCACTTGATTTTAGGTGGTAAACATAGCTGGCCTTGGGTGGTAGTGAAAGTCATGGATAACTGGAGTTAATGGAAGAATGTATCTTCATTTATCAATTACTTGCAGTGTGAAGTGAAGCACATATTTTTTTAACGACTTGAGGTAGATTAGAATTTGTCTATCTGCAAAGTATATCACCACCTGAGAGAAGTAGGTTAAAACATGCGTTGGTGTTTGTGTTGTACAACCAGTTGTACATGTCAGTTTTCTTCCCCCTCACCATTTTAATCTCTGTAGCTGAGGTCTTAAAGATGTGCTGACACAAGTGGTTTTCCTGGCAATCGGGCTCCTTCAGCTTTAGGAAGCCAACAGCAATTTGAACACCGCTGTAGGCTTGGCCCTCTGACCCCCATCCCGCCTGCCCTGAGGCACTCTGCTGGGAGCTAGGAGAGGCTGGGGATCAGGGGCAGGCCCTTAAGGCACTGGCAGGCTTGGCAGCCATTCAGAAATGTCGGGGTGGACTGTTGCAGTACAGAGTGGTCAGGTGCTATGAGAAGGGAGAGAGGCTCGGCGCTGAGGGGGTAGACACTGATTGGTCCAACATCTAGCCTTGTCAACTCTGAAAGTCAAGGAGGCAGACCTTTTGGAAGCCAAGGAAATGACTAACCTAGCAGTACATCTAATTTAGTATTTACAAAAAGAATGGACAAAAAAATGTGCTACGAGAATAAGATGCCACCTTAAACATCCTGTTTTCAGTGTGATGCGCCAAACATTCCCCAGCAGAACAACCAAAACCCTCAAATGCACTCTAATTGATCATCTACATTCCAGACACTGCGCTCGTCTAGACAACAGGAAAACTGCACTGCTCTGAATCTGTCATGTGGATTTGCTTGTTTTAACATCGGGTAAAGACATTAAATCACTTCTGTATTTCTTTTCACAGAGCGACCGACTGTCCAGGTACGTGCCAAATTCAGTTTATTCTTCAGGTCTGTCCAAATGGCACCCTATTCCCTTTATAGTGCATTACTTTTGACAAGGGCCCATAGTGCACTACTTTTGACAAGAGCCCTATGTAGAGATTAGGGTGCCAATTGGGAATGCATCCTTCCTGTCTACTACTTAGCCTTCACTTAGGGGGGCTTGTGCCACTTTGGACCAAATAAACTGTTGACAACCTGGTATATGGCTGTGTAAATATTAGACATGGTCGACAAGATACTGTAACTGTAGAGCTAAGTATCCATGTTTTTATTCTCTTCAGGAATGAGAGCAGCACTTCCTCTTCCGACCGCTATGACCACTTAGGTAGCCGTGGCGAGGGTCGCAGGTCATTCTCAAGCAGGCTGGACCGAGATGATAGCACTGACTACAAGAAGGTGCCGGAGCTCCCAGACACACCTTCTACCTTAAAATCACACTAGACTCAATAACACCACCATAGAAATAGTAATTCTTTCCTGTGAAGTTCAACTTTTTTCTGACTGTTTTTCCTCTCAGCTTTATGAGCAGATCCTAGCTGAGAATGAGAAGCTGAAGGCCCAGTTACGTGACACAGACCTGCAGCTGAATGACTTGAAGGTACAGCTGGAGAAGGCCACACAGGTGAGGCACTGGGGCCAGGCTGCGCTGTACAGTTGGGAAATTAGCATGTAGCATTAGGATCACTCATTGTGAATAAATAGGACTTCCTCGCTAACTGTGGGTTATCGACGTTGCTTGTGTTGCAGAGGCAAGAGCGCTTTGCTGACCGGTCGCAGCTTGAGATGGAGAAAAGGGTAATGATTATTAAGTGTTTTGTTTTTAACTTATTTAATCATTTTGCCCAACAAATAAATGAACTCAAAAATGAGTTGTATGTATGAAAGGCACTTAAAAATACAATTATTATTATTATTGTCTTGAACTGAATTGGTAATGCTAGTGGTTAACAGCGTGGTAATCAATGCCAACTGGTTTATGTCTGAAGGTTACAAGCAGGCCCCAATTTCAGCTGGGTGGTATGGTCTTATAAACCTGACTACTTTCTCCAGTCTACTGCCTCTCCTGCTGGCTGTCTCACCATGCCCGTATAGTTGGCTGGGGGCGTGCCACCCCACCCAAGCACGAGCTACCTACCTTCTCTCACGTGTTTTTTTTAAAATGTTTAGCCAGTGTGTGGTCACTTCTCCAGGGTTGTTCTTTTTGCATAGTGTGTGATAGCGAGTATACAGTGAGGGGGAAAAAGTATTTGATCCCCTGCTGATTTTGTACGTTTGCCCACTGACAAAGAAAAGATCAGTCTATAATTTTAATGGTAGGTTTATTTGAACAGTGAGAGACAGAATAACAACAAAGAAATCCAGATGTGAAAAATGTTATAAATTGATTTGCATTTTAATGAGAGAAGTATTTGACCCCCTCAATCAGAAAGATTTCTGGCTCCCAGGTGTCTTTTATACAGGTAACGAGCTGAGATTAGGAGCACACTCTTAAAGGGAGTGCTCCTAATCTCAGTTTGTTACCTGTATAAAAGACACCTGTCCACAGAAGCAATCAATCAGATTCCAAACTCTCCACCATGGCCAAGACCAAAGAGCTCTCCAAGGATGTCAGGGACAAGATTGTAGACCTACACAAGGCTGGAATAGGCTACAAGACCATCGCCAAGCAGCTTGGTGAGAAGGTGACAACAGTTGGTGCGATTATTCGCAAATGGAAGAAACACAAAAGAACTGTCAATCTCCCTCGGCCTGGGGCTCCATGCAAGATCTCACCTTGTGAAGTTGCAATGATCATGAGAACGGTGAGGAATCAGCCCAGAACTACACGGGAGGATCTTGTCAATGATCTCAGGGCAGCTGGGACCATAGTCATCAAGAAAACAATTGGTAACACACTACGCCGTGAAGGACTGAAATCCTGCAGCGCCCGCAAGGTCCCCCTGCTCAAGAAAGCACATATACATGCCCGTCTGAAGTTTGCCAATGAACATCGGAATGATTCAGAGGACAACTGGGTGAAAGTGTTGTGGTCAGATGAGAACAAAATGGAGCTCTTTGGCATCAACTCACCTCGCTGTGTTTGGAGGAGGAGGAATGCTGCCTATGACCCCAAGAACACCATCCCCACCGTGAAACATGGAGGTGGAAACATTATGCTTTGGGGGTGTTTTTCTGCTAAGGGGACAGGACAACTTCACTGCATCAAAGGGACGATGGATGGGATCATGTACCATCACATCTTGGGTGAGAACCTCCTTCCCTCAGCCAGGGCATTGAAAATGGGTTGTGGATGGGTATTCCAGCATGACAATGACCCAAAACACATGGCCAAGGCAACAAAGGAGTGGCTCAAGAAGAAGCACATTAAGGTCCTGGAGTGGCCTAGCCAGTCTCCAGACCTTAATCCCATAGAAAATCTGTGGAGGGAGCTGAAGGTTCGAGTTGCCAAACGTCAGCCTCGAAACCTTAATGACTTGGAGAAGATCTGCAAAGAGGAGTGGGACAAAATCCCTCCTGAGATGTGTGCAAACCTGGTGGCCAACTACAAGAAACGTCTGACCTCTGATTGCCAACAAGGGTTTTGCCACCAAGTACTAAGTCATGTTTTGCAGAGGGGTCAAATACTTATTTCCCTCATTTAAAATGCAAATCAATTTATAAAATCTTTCACATGTTTTTCTGATTTTTTTTGTTGTTATTATTCTGTGTCTCACTGTTCAAATAAACCTGTCATGGGGGCAAACATACAAAATCAGAAGGGGATCAAATACTTTTTCCCCTCACTGTACATGATGTATTTTTCCAATGGAAATGTGTTATCTTCTGCATGTGCTTTTTGCCATTCTTCTTGGCAAGTGAAGAGACAAACCCCCATATGTTAACTTCACGCCATGTGTATTTAATTCAAAATAAAATAAATCGTGAACATGGAAAAATAAAGTTGATAATGTAAACATATTTTCAAGGACAGGTGAAATAATAGATGTTGAAACAATTGAAAGCAAAATGTATAGAATTGTATACAAAAATAAGACCTCAAAAGCAAAACCCCCAAACTTGCAACCAATCCTATTGAATAGATTTTGCCTACGCTCTTGCCTGCATGTACTACCTTTTTGTTACGCTACTCGTCTCTTTGCTTTCACTGCGTCTTTTCGATGGCGGGGTTTAGAGGGAGGCGTATTGGTCCGCTTGTTTCGGTTCGTCTTAACTTCTTAGGCAGTGGTGGGGCGCTAGTGCCCCACTCCCGACACTACCAGGTGAAATGCAAGGCAAAATCCAAAAGTTGAATTATTAAACATGCATCAATATACAAGTGTTTCATACTCATCAAAAGCTCTGCTTCTTGGCAATATCACAGCGTTGTCAGATTTCATAAAGGCTTTACGGCGAAAGCACTACATGGGCACGCCAGACTCTCCAAAACCGTCACCTCGGGGAGCCGCTGCCTAAGAAGTTTAACCTAATCGATGAACATGATAGACAGGCTTTTTTTCTATTGCCTCTTTAAGTAGACGGTCTGACTTGACCTCGTTTTAGGGTTTTAGCTTACGTATTTCAAACTGTCAGTCACGGGTCAATAATGTATGGATATTAGAAGCATAACTACTTAGGTAAACATGAATTACCTGTCGCACAGCGTTCGGCGCAGGTGTTGGTAACTGGTTCGCCATACACCTGCGCCAAACGTTGTGCAACAAGTAATTCATATGTTTACCTAAGTAGGTAGATGGTTTGCTCTCGCTTTGAAATTATTTGCTTACACGTTTTGGGGTTTTGCTTTTGATGTCTTATTGTTGGGTTTTTTGATTTCAACCGTTCTCGAAAATATGTTTCCATTCTCAACTTTATTTTTCAAGTTCACAATCTATTACATTTTGAATTTTATACATCTGGTGTGAAATTGACCCCATAGAAACATCACCTTAACGACTGACACAAACATCTCCTTAACGACAACGGGCAGATGTAGTTGGCATGGTGGCCAAGAAAAATCCTTTATCCTGAACTCCAAACATCTTCCATGAGTGATTTACTCATACCCTATTCTATTGCTTTAGTCTGCTTAAAAGTCCATGTTGTCACCGGATTTTAGATGGCCTTCCCCTGGCATTTCTTAGTCAGCATACCTCCAGATCTTCACAGCTTGGGTCTGTAAATGAAGCCAACTGCTTCTTTTATTTTAGCTGCATTGTGCCTTCCAGTATGGCTGGCATTACCCATGTGTCATTTCATTAACTTGTCATGTTTAGATAACCACATCAGGAGAAGATGGGACATGCAGCACTAAACATGTTAGGTCTTTTCGATTAGTCTCCATGGTTCTGGCTTTGACATGCTTCACAGTCATGCGTGTGTACCTCACCCACTCTCCTCTCGCCTCTCTCTCTCTCTCTCTCTCTCTCCATGAAGCTCCTCAACCTGCATCTGTTATCTGACGTTCACACCTCATCTCCACAGTCACTTCACTGGATATAACTGCAGCTAGGTTTTACTATCTGACAGTGTCCATTTAGATTTGGTCTTTGTTTTAGTCTTAAAATACCTTTTGTAGGCTTAGTCACATAGTCGGTGCATTTTCTTTCTATTAAATAATTATGTTGACTACCTCTAACATTGATATTGTAACTAATGCCAGCCATAATTAACCATATAGGCTATAAAGCCTTGGCTACAGATTAAACAATTTACAACTCTGATTTTCTCCCCATCATAACCGTCAAGGAGGGTAAATAACAGTGGTTTCTTGAAATGGGGAGAATTTGAGCTTTCCAAAAAATATCAAGTATTACCGTATTCCTAATATTCAACAAATAGCATTAGCTTCTCCCACAGGAAAAAAAGCAATCACTTGCGTTTGCGCACCGCGGCTCGTGAGCGGCAACACAGGTGAATAGTAGAGCAAAGGGGAAAATAGAGGTTCTGATGTGATCAAAGCAGAAATAGCCAACATGAAAGTGAGTAAACACAACTTTTTCTTGTTGAGCTTAGTTACAAGTCAAGTGTCCTGGCACCTGGCTTCACATCCGTTCAAAAAATGTACGAGTGATTTGAAGTGACCTGGGTTGACCTCCGAGTGGTAGGAGAGCTGGGTAGATCGGCTCAATCAGACTGTGCAACTGAAATGTGTAAATTCTGCAAATAAACATGTCCAATCCTAAGCGTGTATGCATGCAGAATATTTAATGCAGTCCTCTCATTGGCAGAATTCACGTCTTTCAAGTTCCGCGGTCTGCAGCTGATTGAGCTGAAATGCCCAGCTCTCCCACACAGCTCCAGGCGGTCACTTCAGTCACTCCTCGATCTTTTGAACTGACGCGAAGCCAGGTGACAATTGACTGCCGACTGTTGCGGCATTAGCGCCGTGGTCCGCATGCCATGTCAAATGAAATGTCCATTAGTGTCACGGAGAAGTGTCGTCACATTTTGTTGACTAAAATGACAAGTCAATTGTAATGGTTATCGTTTTTTCCCCCCATGGAATCTCGTCTCGTTTTAGTCAGGAAAAATAGGATGTAACAGCCGAGCTGCGGAGCTGAGGTATGGCCTTCGTTTTGGCCACGAGGTGTGAGGTAACATAACTGAAGCAGTTTGTGGGAGCCTGTATGCGGTGGTTGTCTTGTGTTTTTTCTTTTCTATGCTCGTCTCCCTCTTCTTTAAACCCGGGGTTAACATCTGTTTGTCCCCCTCCCTGCAGGAAAGAAGAGCTCTAGAAAGGAAGATCTCTGATATGGAGGAGGAACTTAAGGTACTGTCTCATGTGACTGGGCCCTCGGGATGTATGTGGTTGGGTGTATGGCCCTATTTTTCTCTCTGCCACAGGCCCAATGTGAGGAGGGCTGGAGGCAATTCAATGTCCCATTTTGATCAACTCTGTTGCTGTGAATTATAGCGTGGTAGTTGTATAACCTAACAATCCTAACTGCCAGTCAGCATAGTGCTGTTGTCAGTGTTTGATTTGAGCCCCCAGTATATCCTGTCGGTGTATTCTGAATATGTGTGTACTCACCTGTGTGTGTGTGTGTGCAGTATTTGTCACATTTTTGGATGCTCTATATAATCTATGTTGACGTAACTCATATGCACTTCTAACTAAGGAGATGTTAGATTGGATGTTCTCAGAAACGGGCAACAAAATCCATTATGCCAGAGTCAGCAAATTTTCTTCCTTCTTCCCAGCACTGCCATAATGAAGTGATTATTTCTAGGTCATAGGCAGCCCAGCGATCATCTGTTTTCCTCTCACTATTCTACTCTACTACTGTAGATTGCAATCTCTCCTACGTGCCAGCCTGCCTGGAAAGCACTTGTCATTCCTCCAGTTCCAAACTCTGTCCCATTTTCCTAACAATCTCCTTTTTCTGTTTTGTCCTCTTTGCCCCCTCTTCTTATCCTCTCTATAATTTGTATTGGCCCCCCCCTTGTCTTCCATTATTTCTCTCCCTTTTGGTACTCTCCCATCTCCCCCTTTTCTCTGCCCTCTGCTGGTTTGACCCTTTCTCTCGCTCTCGCTCTCTCTCCCCCTCTCTCTCCCTGTGTTGTGGTTTTCCTGCAGAACCTCCCAGAGGTAAAGCAGGTTCAGGCCCTGCGTCAGGTCAAGGAGCGGCTGCAGGCAGAGAACAGGGCCCTGGCCCGCGTGGTGGTCAAGCTCTCCCAGTCAGCCTGCAGCCAGCTGCCCCCCCTCCGTGGACCTGTAGCCCTGCCCAACCGCTCCTCCTCACCCCCTCACCCTCCCTTCTCATGCTCCATTCGTGCTCCGACCTCACCCATAGACAGGCAGGTCCCCCTCCCGCCCCTACTACATGGTTATCTCCTCCCCCCTGAGACTGACTCCCCCTACCTCCCCAGACCTCTGGTTTTCATACGGGAGTGTTTTGACTGGGCACTTTCCATTTACAGTACCTATAGTTCACAGTAAAGTTATGTGTTATCTTCAGTCAGGTAAGTATCAATTCAGGTGTTCATTTTCATAAACAAATATGTACTACTTTATTGTTAGTGCTGCACCTGAAGTATAAATATTGGACTACATGATTAGGTCTTTATGCAGTTAATTTTACTAGATCATTTGATGTACTGTAAAGGAGAGTGCCCCATTTTTGTTATTTCCCCCCAGTGTGCAGTCTTGGTCTTATCAGGGAGTGCCGTTGTTTCGTTCCGCTTGTTTCTGGCTTTGCATGACGAGGTTTTCTTTTTGCGTCAAATGGCGGACATGTTTTTTTATGGAGGGCGGACACATTTCCTTTCCCTCAGTGTCTTTCTCCAGTCCTTCCCCCGTTTCAATTGACTTCTTACAGATGACATCAACCCAGCTTTGAGACTGGGTCACCCCCAAATTGCAGGTTTACACTTGGTCTTATTTAATTTCCCAGTGACCTAGACATATTAATTTGGCCCTTGCTCATGATTTCAAGGTCCATACATACCATAAGTAGCTCAGGTTGGTTGATTGTCATCTGTAATATAATGCCTTATAGTTTTGCAGTGGACAGTGAAATTTTGCTCTTGATCTCCCTGGATGTTCAGTTGTTCCCTATGTGAGTGCTGAGGAACTGGGCAATCCGCCCTAGCAATGCTGGACTGCATGGCTTTATGAATCTGCTTAGCCCAGTATGGTTTTAATTGATATTGAGGGAATTATACCTGTAAATGATGATCTGTGACTCATTGAGTTATATTTTCATTTGTCACACAAACTGGTTAGTATTTTGTAGGTCTCGTAATATTACCCACTTAACCCACAGCACTTGGGCGTCACACTGAACATTGTGTTGATAAATAGATAAAGCAGTAGGGTATCCCTTATTCAGATATATAGTCAGAATGACCCTAATGAAAGGCATAGGCATTTTGTTTCTATTTCAAGCTAAACTCACAAACTGTGACCAAGATGACAGGCAGTGGTGTAGTTATGTTAGTGAATAACGTAACTGCTCTCATTGTATTAAGGCAGATGTAGTAACGCAATTATTTTCTTATACCAGTTAGTTTGGAAATTTGGTTCAGAGCAGAAATGGGTATTGGGTGGGTACTGACTGCGAGATGGTGTTAGCTTTACACGTGGTAAGTCTCCTTAAAAAAAAACAAATAGAAAAACCGAACGATTGCAAAGGCATTATTTGATGCTGCAGCAGTTTCTCGCTTATGCATTTTTTGGCCCTGTATGCTTCAAACGAAGGAGCACTGTTTGTGCTGCCAGGATTTCTGCTGTGTATTTGAAGAGTATGATGTTTTCCTGGGTGCCAGTAGAGCTGCCTCTCCTGTTCTGCATGGCTATTTAGCAGAGACTTTGGACCGGGGTGTGCTTGCTCCATTCTCAACGAAGAAAATAAATGACAAGGGAATAAATGGTTAAGACTGTGGCTTGTCAAAGATGTTGATGACACACTCTCCAATTAACAGTTTCTAGAACTGGGCTGACTGGTAAACCTCAACATGTCTCTATGGTGACTTGTCTCTAAGCCCGTTTCCTTCTCTCTTTTGTTCTCTTCCAGACGCTACCAGACTTGAAAGCAGACAACCAGAGACTAAAGGATGAGAACGGAGCTCTTATTCGAGTCATTAGCAAGCTTTCCAAGTAGAACATACCCCGCCCCTCCTCCTGCACCTGCCCACTCCTCCATGGCAGTGACTAATGGAATTGCAACTTTTAGGTATTAATTGCAAGAGACATCAGCAACGAGAAGACTCCTTCTCCCCTCAGCTCTTCTATCCCTCTCACCTCTACTACCACCACCACCACCACCACAGCATCCTCCATGTCCTCCCTCTCTCCATTAGGTTATTCTCCACTTCAACCTCTGGCTGCTCTCCAGATAGAACCACTGAGTTTACATTAGCAGAGGATAGGGTTGTGAACGGCATGTAAAAGCGTTACGGGCTGGGAAGCCTCAACTATTTAACCAATAAGCCTTAGTTGTACATAAAACACTTGTATCGATCCCTCGGCTGTCACAGAAGGACAGTTATTTCCCACCTGATTTTATTTGTGCCACAAACTCTTATTTGATCTTTTTGTTTCCATTTCCTGTTTGTTCCTCGACCTACATACAAGGGTTGTGCGATGTGTAGTTGTCCTGTTCTTTCTGACCCCCTCTCCCCCAGAAGAAGTCCTCCCCCTGTTTTTGGAGGCTCTGTCTCACAGCAGAGGACTTCCCAGTGGTACCTTTCGTCTTAGTGCACGTAACCCCCCCACCCCTACCCCGACACACACCGCACATGCGACACACCTCTATCCACGCCACTCACCCCTTTCCATTTCTGTACCTTTGTGTGTCTCCCTCAGAGGTAAATGGAATTATCGCTTTACAGAACAGGTGGACTTGGTGGAATTTAAGCTTTCACTGTATGTGCAATATGCATTTATTTCTAATAAAAATGCTTTAATGATGAGTCCATCACTAGTAGGATTTTCACTCCTCTTCCGTCTTTCCATCGCTCACCCCTTTCACCGACCCTCTCCCCCCCTCTTTTCTTTAAGGTTGTAGTGTAGTCGTTGGTTTATACTCTGTATTTCTCACTTCGTTTTAGCAGGTACTGAGTGATGCTGTATATACCTGTATGTTTCCTTTGAGACCAGCACATGGCATGCATTTATGGTTCCCGTCTGTTACTATTAAAAATATACAAACTCCAGAGGACAAAAAAAGTGTGTTTTAACTATTTTCTTCATTTATAGTCTAACGACATTGGATTCCAATAGGGCCTCTCTCTTAAAGGGAATGGCTGGCAGTGTTCAGTGCTTTTTCTTTCCAGTTTTAAGTGTTCACGGTAATTGTGAGATACAAATAATATAATTGCTTCACTACATTTCACACATTGTATTCAGTATCTTTGGACGAGTGCTGTTCATTTTCTTTTCAGTTTTTTTTTTAAGCCGTAGTATTAGCCAAGGCGTTGTCACTAAAAGATCTTAGGTATTGCTAACCCAGTCCTTTTTTACAATGTCTACATGCACTGTCAATGCCATGTGAGGAGTATTTGATGTCAGCCACCATCAAATAAAGTCCATGCATCAAACACATTTTATGCATTTCAGTGGCCTTTTAAGGATACTGTAGTAAAGAAAATAAGTTGCTGTAGTTGGACTGTTGGCCATCTCCTCTTTTGGTTTACATTTTTGCTGTTTTTCCTTTTTAAATTTCCCATCTTGTAAAATAGGCGTGTGGCTTCATACATGCAAGCTGTGCTGTGACTACCAACCACTGAAGAGTTCATTAAAAATAAACTTGTACATTGTAAAGCCCTTGTGTTGGTTATTTGATTCTTGTCATTCATTAAATTGTACACTTGAAGGTGACTTTATAGCCCTTCAGGGATGCTAACCTGTTACTTCTCTGTGAATAGTTTGTCTTGACCTCTTTCTGCAGCGGTACCTCCATAGCACAGCAGAAACATGTTACGAGAATGGTTTCTTGGGTTGTCTCTGCTGTGTTATGGACGTCCCCAACTTCCAACAACTGGCTAAAGCTGTGGATGTCTGTCAACTACCTGTATTTTATTTAGGACAAACGCATGTACATGTTTTTAGAAATGACAAGGTCTACTTATTCCTATTCATGTTTCCCAATAAAATGTTGTAGTTTATTTTCACCCACATAGAATGGAAACACCCAGCTCAGCCAGGGAGAGCCCATCAACCATGTTCCTCTAGGCCTACATCCACCACCTCAGGTCAGTTTGTTTCAACTGCAATAATGATGTGATGTAGACCCATATCAACCAAGGATTAGTTTATCCTGGCCCATAGGTTACTTTCCGGGTGAGGAACCATCTAACCTCGCCCCAGGGCTGTTGTGAAAGGAATCGTGGGATAGTAACTATTCAAAGTTGGACTTAGTGGGAGTGACTATACTGAGTGAAGTATTTCATTGAATGTTTGGGAATTTGTTGCCACAGCTGTTTAGGATACTAAAGCGGCAGTTGAGGTGAATTAACATAAGTTAGGAGAATGAGGTTAAGGTTTAGGAAAAGGGTTAGGGTTAAGCTAATGCTACAGTTGTCAACTGTTGTCCCCGTCGTGACCACTAGATGAAGCTGTATGCCTACGTCAACCCTCTCGCCTCAACAGTAGAAATGTAAACAAACCATATGTGGCCACAAATCATGTCTACTTTAGGATACTCCATTTTTGCAATTGGCCCGCTCATACAGAGAGATTGCTAACTATGTCGCATAACCTTTCTTATATGCTACCTTGTAAAAGACAATTATGATCTTTGTCTGAAAAGGGTGCTTTAGACTCATTTCAGAGGAGCGGGAATACCTTGAAGAAAATTATCCCAATCTTGATCTGGGCATTGCCTTGTCACTAGTGTAGGATCTATGAATGTTTGCCACTCCTGTGCTTGTGTTACTAGAATGAGTCCTGATCCATCCTGGAGTGTTGTAACTGGTTGAGGACTGGAGGAGCTTAATGTTGAGTGCTCGTACTGCATCGTGGGAAATGTAGTTTATAAACACCTTACGGACCACCAGCCTAAATTGGGACCTATCACTGGGAAACATGGCACCTACTACCATACCTCGTTCAAAAGCACTTAAAGCATGTGTTCTTAAAGTTTTGTATATTAAGTGTATAACTATTTTCCATTATCACCAGATTACCTTTGCACATTCACATAAACTGTCTCATCTCTCTTTCCATATCCATTTCTCTCCTTTCTTCCTTTTCTTTTCATCTCTATCTCCAATCTCACTCTTCCTCCCTTCCCCAACATTGCCCATGTTGCATTGTGTGCCCTGGCCTGTGTGTGTGTGGTGTGGCTGTGCTGTATGTAGTACATGCTGGAGAGAGCTCGCTAGCTGAAGCCGGACCTGTTCATGGTGGCTGAGCTGTTCACGCGCAGCAAAGAGCTGGACAATGTCTTTGTCATTAGACTGGCCATTACCTCCCTCATCAGAAGTAAGACCCTGGGAAATGCACAAATTGCATGTAATCTATAGCCTGACTGCAAGTCTTTTTGTGAAATCATGCCAACTCCTAGACAATGAGAAACAAACTCAGGTTGAGTTTGTTTTCTTATTAAAGACTGCAATGACCATATTGGCCCTAACCATTTGCCTGTTTAATCTAGTTTCTACAATAACATTGTCCTCGCTCTCTCTGGTTCTCAGAGGCCATGAGTGCAGGAGACAGTCATGAGGAGGACAGGCTGGTCTACACATTTGGTTCGTCCAGCCTCAGACGTCTAGTGCCCTCTATCGCCCACGCCATGTTCCTGGACGTTACCCATGACAACGATATGGTCCAATTCACAAACCTATCAATATAACGCCTTGTAACCCCTACTGCCTCTGATCTGGCAGAATCACTAAACACATACTGTATTTGTGAATGTTGGAGTGTGCCCCTGTCTGTAAATTAAAAAAGCTAAAAAATAACACATTTGGTATCTGGTTTGCTTAATGTGAGGAATTTGATGTATAGCTTTTACATTTACTCAAATATAACGTTTTTCTTATTTTTTTCCACTAAAGTACTTTTTTTTTTCAAAAAGAGGTGGTGGTTCTGGAGGCTAGCACTGTGGAGAGGATCGGATTGGATCGCTGGGTCATAGTAGAAAGATAGGAACGACATCAACAGTCTGCCTAAGCACACTAGAGATCAGGGAACACATTCAGGTAACATGAGAACAGCACCATAGAATTACAACTTTACATCCCAGCTAGGGTTACAGGCGTGTCTGTATATGCCTGGCATGTGATTGTACACAATGGGCTAATACATTTTTAAGACATTAGAACCCGGGGATTACTGTGTGATAACTCAGGGCTGTTCTTAGACCTGAGGTTTTGTGCTTGGGTCACTTAAGTCTAAACACATGTACATGAGTTATATTCCTTTTGTAAGGCATGGCTAGTACCATTATTTCTACTGGAACTGTCCAGCTACATGCCAGCAGGATTGTGAAGCAGGCTGACGTCATGTGTAAGGGCGCTGTGAATTTAAGCATATTCAATTTGAACAGCTCACCCTGGTATTGTGACTATTGTTCAGGTAAGTAAGAATACACTGTCCTATTGAGATTGTCCCAGGTGCCCTATGTATCAAGTGTTTCAGAGTAGGAGTGTCCCGTGTGTCCATGTAATATGATTTGAACGGGTCCTAAACCAGGACTTCTACTCTGAGACAAGTGATACACATGGCCTGTAGGTTACAAGTCATGGCTCATCCTATATAACTACTGCTGTACACTCATTTTCTATTCATATACTGTCTATACACATTACACACCATACATATACAGTACCAATCAAAAGGATGGACACCTACTACATTGTAGAATAATAGTGAATACATCAAAACTATGAAATAACATATGGAACCATGTAGTAACCAAAGAAGTGTTAAACAAATCAAAGTATATTTGAGATTCTTCATCGTAGCCTCCCTTTGCCTTGTCAACTTTGCACACTCTGAATTCTCTCAACCAGCTTCATGAGGTAGTCACCTGGAATGCATTTGTTGAATTTTTTTCTGTTTGAGCCAATCAGTTGTGTTGTGATAAGGTAGGGGTGATATACAGAACGTAGCCCTATTTGGTAAAAGACCAAGTCCATATTATGGCAGCTCAAATAAGCAAAGAGATGACAGTCCATTATTACTTTAAGACATGAAGGTCAGTCAATACAGCACATTTCAAGAACTTTTCTTCAAGTGCAGTCGAAAAAACAATCAAGCGCTATGATGAAACTGGCTCTCATGATGACCACCACAGGAAAGGAAGACCCAGAGTTACCTCTGCTGCAGAGGATAAGTTCATCAGAGTTACCAGCCTCAGAAATTGCAGCCCAAATAAAAGCTTTACTGAGTTCAAGTAGACACATCGCAACATCAACTGTTCAGAAGAGACTGTGTGAATCAGGCTCTCATGGTCGAATTGCTGCAAAGAAACCACTACTAAAGAACACCAATAAGAAGCCAAGAAACACGAGCAATGGACATTAGTCCGGTGGGGAGTAGGTGAATGGATGATCTCACATGTGTAGTTCCCACCATGAAGCATGGAAGAGGAGGTGTGATGGTGTAGGGATGCTTTGCTGGTGACACTGTCAGTGTCAAGGCACACTTAACCAGCATGACTCCCACAGCATTCTGCAGCGATACGCCATCCCATCTGGTTTGCGCTTAGTGGGACTATCATCATTTGTTTTTCAACAGGACAATGACTCCGTACACCTCCAGGCTGTGTAAGGGCTATTTGACCAAGAAGGAGAGTGATGGAGTGCTGCATCAGATGACTTGGCCTCCGCGATCACCCGACCTCAACACAATTGAGATGGTTTGGGATGAGTTGGACTGCAGAGTGAAGGAAAAGCAGCCAACAAGTGCTCAGCATGTGGGAACTCCTTCAAGACTGTTGGAAAAGCATTCCAGGTGAAGCTGGTTGAAAGAATGGCAAGATTGTACAACGCTGTCATCAAGTCAAAGGCTGGCTACTTTGAAGAATCGAAAATCTATTTAACACATTTTTGGTTACTACATGATTCCATATGTGTTATTTCATAGTTTTGATGTCTTCACTATTATGCAATGTAGAAAACAGTAAAAATAAAGAAAAATCCTTGAATGAGTAGGTGTGCCCAAACTTTTGACTGGTCCTGTTATATATTATGGACACTGATATTACTCGTTCTGATATTTCTTAATTTCTTTAAAAACTTTTGTGATTATGTTTGTATGAGTATTTTGCTGCACCTGCGATAACATCTGCAAATCTGTGTATGCGACCAATAAACTTATCTGATTTGAAGTACAATTTACAGACTGTAGTTTACAGACGTGCTGATGGCTGTAACCCATGTCCTCCCAGGACGAGTCTGGACCCCAAGTTCCAGGAGCTGGTGGGGGTTCTGAGGAGACACCTCGTCCACTTCTGTAGTCACTACAAGACAGTTAGTGTGCCTAACACCAACTCCCCAGCCATACTCACTGCTCCACTGGCAGTACACTTACTTTAACATTATTATTTTACTTGGTTGATGGTTGTTTTTGTGATGAATCTCAGCCCATACAATATCTGACCTATGCGTTGCAGACATAGGGCCTATTCATTCACATAAGTAACTACCATAAGACTTGTCTGTCTTCTACTGGCAAATGGTAATCTACCTCCTTACCAAGCAGTAGACCTTTACAAACTTAACAAAACGAAGCACCTTATCACACACAATCTCTGCATTTGTGTTGAATTGCGTTGATTATGTACTGTAAACACTTAGTGTATAAAACATGAAGAACACCTGCTCTTTCCATTACATCGACTGACCAGGTGAATCCAGGTGAAAGCTATAATTCTTTATTGATGTCAATCAACTTTAGTCAATGTAGATCAAGGGGAGGGGATAGGTTGAAAATATTGAATAATTTTTTATCCTTGAGACAATTGAAACATGGATTGTGTACAGTATGTGTGCCATTCGGAGGGAGAATGGGCAGGACAAAAGATAGAAGTGCCTTTGAACGGGCATGGTAGTAGGTGTCAGGCACACTGGTTTGAGTGTGTCAAGAACTGCAACGCTGTTGGGTTTTTCACGCCCAACAGTTTCCTGTGTATCAATAATGGTCAACCACCCAAAGGACATCCAGTCAACTTGACGCAATTGGAGTCAACATAGACCAGCATTCCTGTGGAAAGCTTTTGACACCTTGTAGAGTCCATGTCCTGATAAATTGAGACTGTTCTGAGGGCAACTGGGTGCAACTCAATATTAGGAAGGTTTTCCTAATATTTTGTACACTCAGTGTATTTAGACTGGAGGTAAGTGACTATAAACAAATACTGTTCTGCAGTTAAAAAATATGTCTCGTGTTGTCCCTCCATGTGGGTAAGTGGTACCTGCCGCCCTTGGATATTGTGGATATTGTGTTCAATCAAATGTAAAATTAGGTTTAATAACAACTTGCTATTCCTATTCATAAATAAAATAAAAAAATCTGAATTTGTCAATCAGACTAGTCGTGACCAGAGTACAAAAATACAGTTTGTAATATTTGTGTTTTAATGTTTATCTAGACTAGCTCCACCCTGGTGAAGCAGTTAGCTCTGAGCTCAGTACAGATGTTTTTTTGTGGGCCTGCACCTGGCCCCCCTCGCACCCACGCTGCACGACGTTCCCTACCGTCTCAACGATATCACCAATGAGAAAATCAGTTATGTGTTTCACTGGCTTCAGGTAAGGCTTTCAATTAAATCAAGTTCAATTTAAATCCAATTTAATACAACTTTATTTTTGTCCTTCTGGGTATGGAAAATCCCTCTCTCTGTACTGATACAGATACATCCATATAATGTTGCTTCCTGCCCTTCTCTTTCAGTTACTTGTTGGCTGATATTGTTTGTCTTTCTGGCACATTCAGGTTTCCCTCATTTTGCAGCTGGGATCTTCCGTTGCTGGGGCTGAGACACCTTCATCGTACCTCGAGGTCTGATTCTGGTGACAGGAAGACACCTGGAGGCCAATTATGTCTCACGCTCTCACCTGTAAAGTTTCCATGTGCATGGAGAATAAAACTATCCATAAAACTATCCATAAACTCCAGTGCACCTGTGATTTTGGATGCTGCTAAACAATTGAATGGATCTCACAAATGTTTCAGTCAACAGACCTTCATCAGGGTTATACAGATGATTGCTTGAATTTATCTAATCGCTTATATCTGTCACTTTTTTCCACAAACTTCATCCTGGCGTTCGCCGGCAGCCTGAGGTGTGGCCTGAACCCCAACCTGCAGTGTCAGGGGACTGGCTGTGACGCAGTGTGGTGGTGGCTGCAGTGCATCCATGACTACTGCAACATGGTGCCTGACAGTGTCAACGTCCTCATGTTTCCTGTGGCCAGGATGTACCCCACAAACATATTCGAGCCACAGCCTGCCGGAGCCTGGGTACACACACACACACACACGTTATTTTATGGTTTTTGGTTCTGTTTATTGTATAGAAATATAGAAATGCTGTAAATGAGCTTCAACTTTCTTAAAATTCTTTAAACACACATTTTGTTCTTCTATCTTTGTGAGGACCTAAAATGTATTTCCATTCAAAATCCTATTTTCCCTAACCTTAAATTTTTTTTACATTGTTCCTTTCTGTTCCTTTTTTAACCTGTGAAATTATCAGTATTTTTTTTTTTTTTTTACATTTAACTCATTAAATAACTTCACCCATCCGATAGAGCAGGCATGCTAGTTATTTACATACGTGATGGACAGACAAGTGTAGCCTATGACGCAAGATCCAACTGAAATTTTACGTGTGGAGAAAGATGGTTGAGGAAGAGGCTTGAAGCGCTGGGCATCTTGTTATGACATGCATTATCTGAATTAGGTCCATAGTATTTTAACTAGGAGGAGCGGCTTCCATGGAAAGACTTTGAATGTCCTTTGAGCTAGCTAGCTAACAAGGGTGTGTGTAAAGTGTGGCGCTGGAATTTAAAAACAAACCTTAGGATTTTGTAGTTAATAAATCCAACGTGAAAGGTGATAACTAGGCCTATAGTATCCTAAACTACCATTGAAAAAAGTTAATCCATTCTTAAAATCTATCTCCTATCTTCTGTACCACGCTTGTAACATCAGTAGTAGCCTATGGTAACGTCAGTACACTGGCCTATGGTAACGTCAGTACACTGGCCTATGGTAGCGTCAGTACACTGGCCTATGGTAACGTCAGTACACTGGCCTATGGTAACGTCAGTACACTGGCCTATGGTAACGTCAGTACACTGGCCTATGGTAGCGTCAGTACACTGGCCTATGGTAGCGTCAGTACACTGGCCTATGGTAGCGTCAGTACACTGGCCTATGGTAACGTCAGTACACTGGCCTATGGTAACGTCAGTACACTGGCCTATGGTAACGTCAGTACACTGGCCTATGGTAACGTCAGTACACTGGCCTACGGTAACGTCAGTACAGTAGCCTACGGTAGCGTCAGTACACTGGCCTACGGTAACGTCAGTACACTGGCCTACGGTAACGTCAGTACACTGGCCTACGGTAACGCCAGTACACTGGCCTCACGGTAACGCCAGTACACTGGCCTACGGTAACGCCAGTACACTGGCTCACGGTAACGCCAGTACACTGGCCTACGGTAACGCCAGTACACTGGCCTACGGTAACGTCAGTACACTGGCCTACGGTAACGTCAGTACACTAGCCTACGGTAACGTCAGTACACTGGCCTACGGTAACGTCAGTACACTGGCCTACGGTAACGTCAGTACACTAGCCTACGGTAACGTCAGTACACTAGCCTACGGTAACGTCAGTACACTAGCCTACGGTAAAAAGATGAGAGAGCTGTCAAAGGACACCAGAAACAAAATTGTAGACCTGCACCAGGTTGGGAAGACTGAATCTGCAATAGGTAAGCGGCTTGGTTTGAAGAAATCAACTGTGGGAGCAATTATTAGGACATGGAAGACATACAAGACCACTGATAATCTTCCTCGATCTGGGGCTCCACGCAAGATCTCACCCCGTGTGGTCAAAATGATCACAAGAACGGTGAGCAAAAATCCCAGAACCACACGGGGGGACCTAGTGAATGACCTGCAGAGAGCTGGGACCAAAGTAACAAAGCCTACCATCAGCAAGGGCATTGAAGATGAAACGTGGCTGGGTCTTTCAGCATGACAATGATCCCAAACACACCGCCTGGCAACGAAGGAGTGGCTTCGAAGAAGCATTTCAAGGTCCTGGAGTGGCCTAGCCAGTCTCCAGATCTCAACCCCATAGAAAATCTTTGGAGGGAGTTGAAAGTCCGTGTTGCCCAGCGACAGCCCCAAAACATCACTGCTCTAGAGGAGATCTGCATGGAGGAATGGGCCAAAATACCAGCAACAGTGTGTGAAAACCTTGTGAAGACTTACAGAAAACGTTTGACCTCTGTCATTGCCAACAAAGGGTATATAACAAAGTATTGAGATAAACTTTTGTTATTGACCAAATACTTATTTTCCACCATAATTTGCAAATAAATTCATAAAAAATCCTACAATGTGATTTTCTGGATTTGTTTTCCTCATTTTGTCTGTCATAGTTGAAGTGTACCTATGATGAAAATTATAGGCCTCTCTCATCTTTTTAAGTTGGAGAACTTGCACAATTGGTGGCTGACTAAATACTTTTTTGCCCCACTGTATATCTCTTGACACATTGATGAAAATAATCATGGCCTCTAAACCTTCAAGCTGCATACTGGACCCTATTCCAACTAAACTACTGAAAGAGCTGCTTCCTGTGCTTGAATTGAATATAATAAACTGCTCTCTATCAACCGGATGTGTACCAAACTCACTAAAAGTGGCAGTAATAAAGCCTCTCTTGAAAAAGCCAAACCTTGACCCAGAAAAAAAAAAAAACTATCGGCCTATATCGAATCTCCCATTCCTCGCAACTCACTGCCTTCCTGAAGACAAACAATGTATACGAAACACTTCAGTCTGGTTTTAGACCCCATCATAGCACAGAGACTGCACTTGTGAAGGTGGTAAATTACTTTTTAATGGCGTCAGACCGAGGCTCTGCATCTGTCCTCGTGCTCCTAGACCTTAGTGCTGCTTTTGATACCGTCGATCACCACATTCTTTTGGAGAGATTGGAAACCCAAATTGGTCTACACGGACAAGTTCGGGCCTGGTTTAGATCTTATCTGTCGGAAAGATATCAGTTTGTCTCTGTGGATGGTTTGTCCTCTGACAAATCAAATGTACATTTCAGTGTTCTCCAAGGCTCTGCTTTAGGACCACCATTGTTTTCACTATATATTTTACCTCTTGGTGATGTCATTCGGAAACATAATGTTAACTTTCACTGCTATGTGGATGACACACAGCTGTACATTTCGATGACACATGGTGAAGCCCCAAAATTGCCCTCCCTGGAAGCCTGTGTTTCTGACATAAGGAAGTGGATGGCAGCAAATGTTCTACTTTAAAACTCAGACAAAACAGAGATGCTTGTTCTAGGTCCCAAGAAACAAAGAGATCTTCTGTTGAATCTGACAATGAATCTTGATGGTTGTACAGTCGTCTCAAATAAAACTGTGAAGGACCTCAACGCTATTTTGGTCCCTGATCTCTCTTTTGACGAACATATCAAGACTGTTTTAAGAACAGCTTTTTTCCATCTACGTAACATTGCAAAAATCAGAAATGTTCTGTCCAAAAACGATGCAGAAAAATGAATCCATGCTTTTGTCACTTCTAGGTTAGACTTCCGGCTACCCGGATAAAGCACCAAATAAACTCAAGTTAGTGCTAAACATGGCTGCTAGAATCTTGACTAGAATCCAAAAAATGTATCAGCCTCTCTACACTGGGATTCTCTGCTTCTAACCCTATTACAGGGGCTGAGTCACTGGCTTACTGGTGCTCTTCCATGCCGTCCCTCAGAGGGGTGCGTTGGTTAAGTCACTGACGTGATCTTCCTGTCCCGGTTGGCGCCCCCCCTCTGGTTGTGCCGTGGCGGAGATCTTTGTGGGCTATACTCGGCCTTGTCTCAGGATGGTAAGTTGGTGGTTGAAGATATCCCTCTAGTGGTGTGGGGGCTGTGCTTTGGCAAAGTGGGTGGGGTTATATCCTGCCTGTTTGGCCCTGTCCGGGTATCGTCGGGTGGGGCCACAGTGTCTCCCAACCCCTCCTGTCTCAGCCTCCAGTATTTATGCTGCAGTAGTTTGTGTCGGGGGCTAGGGTCAGTCTGTTATATCTGGAGTATTTCTCCTGTCTTATCCGGTGTCCTGTGTGAATTTAAGTATGCTCTCTCTATTTCTCTCTCTTTTTCTCTCTTTTTCTCGCTCCTGAACCCTAGGACCATGCCTCAGGACTACTTGGCCTGATGACTCCTTGCTGTCCCCAGTCCACCTGGCCGTGCTGCTGCTCCAGTTTCAACTGTTCTGCCTGCGGCTATGGAACCTTGACCTGTTCACCGGACGTGCTACCTGTCCCAGACCTGCTGTTTTCAACTCTCTAGAGATAGCAGGAGCGGTAGAGATACTCTGAATGATCGGCTATGGAAAGCCAACTGACATTTACTCCTGAGGTGCTGACCTGTTGCACCCTCGACAACCACTGTGATTATTATTATTTGGCCCTGCTGGTCATCTACGAACATTTGAACATCTTGGCCATGTTCTGTTATAATCTCCACCCGACACAGCCAGAATAGGACTGGCCACCCCTCATAGCCTGGTTCCTCTCTAGGTTTCTTCCTAGGTTCTGGCCTAGTTTTTCCTAGCCACCATGCTTCTACACCTGCATTGCTTGCTGTTTGGGGTTTTAGGCTGGGTTTCTGTACAGCACTTTGTGACATCAGCTGATGTAATTAGGGCTTTATAAATAAATTTGATTTGATTTATTCTAAAACGGATTAAAACGTAATAATCCTCAGTAATCTAGACACAATAACCCATAATGACAAAGTGAAAACAGGTTTTTACAAATGTATTCAAAATAAAAAACAGAAATACCTTATTTACATAATTATTTAGACCCTTTGCTATGAGAGTCAAAATTGAGCTCAGGTACATACTGTTTCCATTGATCATCCTTGAGATGTTATGTGAGTCTACCTGTGGTACATTCAATTGATTGTACATGATTTTGGAAAGGCACACAGCTGTCTATATAATGTCCAACATCACACCAAACCATGAGGTCGAAGGAATTGTCCGTAGAGCTCAGAAACAGGATTGTGTCACACAGATCTGGAGAAGGGTAGAAAAAAATCAGGGAAAAGGGTCTTGGTCAGGGCGGTGACCAAGAACTCGATGGTCACTCTGACAGAGCTCTAGATTTCCTCTGTGGAGATGGGAGAACCTTCCAGAAGGACAACCATCTCTGCAGTACTCCACCAATCAGCCCTTTATGGTAGAGTGGCCAGACAGAAGCCACTCCTCAGTAAAAGGTACATGACCCACTTTGCCAAAAGTAACCTAAAGACTCTCCGACCATGAGAAACAAGATTCTTTGGTCTTATGAAACCAAGATTTAACTCACATCTGGAGAAAACATGGCACCGTCCCTACGGTGAAGCATGGTTGTGGCAGTATCATGCTGTGGGGATGTTTTTCAGTGGCAGGGACTGGAAGACTAGTCTGGATCAAGGGAAAGATGAACAGAGCAAAGTACAGATGAAATCCTTGATGAAATTCTGCTCCAGAGCGCTCAGGATCTCAGAATGGGGCGAAGGTTCACCTTCCAACAGGACAACGACCCTAAATACACAGCCAAGACAACACAGGAGTGGCTTCGGGACAAGTCTCAATGTCCTTGAGTGGCCCAGCCGTAACTCGGACTTGAACCCGATTTAACATCTCTGTAGAGACCTGAAAATAGCTGTGCAGCAATTCTCCCCATCCAACCTGACAGTGCTTAAGAGAATCTGCAGAGAAGAATGGGAGAAAGTGTGCCAAGCTTGTAGCCGCCTCATATCCAAGAAGACTTGTGGCTGTAATCGCTGTCAAAGGTGCTTCAACAAAGTACTGAGTAAAGGGTCTGAATACTCATGTAAATGTGATATTTCTATATATATATTTTTTTTTTAATGAATGAGCAAGAATGTCTTAAAACCTTTTTTTGCTTTGTTATTATGGGTTATTGTGTGTAGATTGATGAGAGAGAAAAACTATTTAATACATTTTAGAATAAGGCTGTAACAACAAAATGTGGAAAAAGTCAAGGGGTCTGAATACTTTCCAAAGTATTTTTTATTAATTTAAGAGTATGTTTCATTTACAGAAGCAGGGTTGATCAGCTATTTGTTCTTTTTCTCATGGCTTGGTTGTCTTTCCCCACCAGGGTTTAATGTTGAGGCCAATGCGAATGATGACTCTATTGAGGAAATTGTTTTAACTGTGGGATGTGGATGGACAAGATGGGAGAGCGTGACACAGCTCATAACAAAGGAATCCCAGCTACACCTAGGTACAGTTTTTTTGCCCTTTGCTCAAGACAAGACAAGACAAAATGTGATAAGATGTACTTTATTGTCCATTAACCCTAATTGCACTAACAGGAGTCTAAAATGTCATTTTTTTTATCCTGATGAAATGTTGGGACTTTGTCAAGCAACTAGTTAAAGACATAAAAACACAATTTACGATGTTTCCGTGTTAATATGGCGGAATTAAAAATAATCTCTCTTTTGTATACCAGTGGTGCTTTTCTTACAGGTGACCCACTTTCACCAACTCTCAAAAATGTTTATGAGTTATGGCAATTGGTATACTACTTGATTTGAATCAAATATACTACTTGAGGTTGAATTGTCAATTTAATCATGAAACAGTACCTCACTAGAATTGTAAAAATAAAAATGGTGTATTTGTTTTCCTATTGTTAAGTTAGACATATCTGTTTTGTTCTAGGTCGTAATATCTCTTTGCCCTATGAAGAGTTCCACAGGAGGATCCAGCAGAACTTTGAGATGTTCTATCCCACTGGGCACACACTGTTTGAATCAACGTCATGTCAATGAAATTACGTTGAACCTAGGTGGAATTAGACATTGAATCGACGTCTGTGCCCGGTGCAATGTGTCTCACAACCTTCAGGACCCCTCTGATAAGGCTTACTTAGCTAGTCATTAGTGTTGTAAAGGCTAGTCAGCACTCTGAATAACCCTAACACTATCAATGTGGGTGAAGAAAAGGTTTTCACACATTTCTGTCCTTAATAGCCCGGCTGCTGTAAGACAGTTCTGTCTCTGGCTAACCCTAACTGTCTCAATGTTGGTGTACTAAGGTTACTAATGTATTTGGGCTGCACATTGTGTGACTCTTTCAAACAAATCTATTGTCCAAAATTCCCCAGGCTGCATTACGGTGTCTCTATAAAGGGGGTTTTATGCTTCCATTCCACCAAAGTTTTTCTGAATAAGATGTCACCATTTGGCACAAAATCAGACCCTGCATTTGTCAGCACAGGCTTTAGAAATTGGAAGAAGGCAATTGAGAATTTTTCAGCTCATGCTAAAAGTAACTCACATTGCCACTCAGTTACAATGAATGCACAATAATTACAATTCTTAACAATTCACCAGAAACAACAATTTCACAGCTATATTTAAAAAATCCACCAGAACCCATTGACCCTGACCTCCCCCCCACAATATGCAACACAAAGTTACGCCCGTGCATTAACATCATACCATACATACACAGAACATGGTTGCCATGTATCATGGCGCCGGAGAAGATGGCTCACTTTTTACGTGCTCCTAACCAAATGTGTTTTTGTTCGTAACTTTAATGTTGCTGCTACCGTCTCTTGTGACCGAAAGTAACTTCTGGACATCAGAACAGTGATTACTTACCACAAACTGGCAGAAGCTTTTTTTTCCTTTAACGAGTCTGACGAGCCCGACGTGAAGGACATACTGCTTTCCCGTGAACAGGCCCAAATCCTCGTCATTTGCGTGAAGAGAAAAAGACGGGCTGCCTTCTGAGAATTTGTACGAATAAACACCCACTGCCTTCCGTTCTACTAGCTAACATGCATTCATTGGAAAATATAATTGACGACCTGCGAGGAAGATTAAACTTCCAACGGGACATTAAAAACTAATATCTTATGCTTCACGGTTATACGCTGTATCGGCAGGATAGAACAGCGGTGTCTGGTAAGACAAGGTGTGGCGGACTATGTATATTTGTAAACAACAGCTGGTGCACAATATCTAAGGAAGTCTCAAGGTTTTGGCTAGACCTGCCACTTTCAAGGAGTGGGACTCAAACCCGGAAGCTTGCAAGAAATCCCGATATTCCCTCCAACGAACCATCAAACAGGCAAAACGTCAATACAGGACTAAGATAGAATCGTACTACACCGGCGCTCGTCGGATGTGGCAGGGCTTGCAAACCATTACAGACTACAAAGGGAAGCACAGCCGAGAGCTGCCCAGTGACACAAGCCTACCACACGAGCTAAACTACTTCTATGCTCGCTTTGAGGCAAATAACACTGAAACATGCATGAGAGCACCAGCTGTTCTGGACGACTGTATGATCACGCTCTCTGCAGCCGATGTGAGTAAGACCTTATAACAGGTCAACATTGACTAAGGAGTAAAATTAAAACAATGTGCCTCACCAACATTAGACAACTATACAGAAAATCCTAAAATTGCTGAAATAAGTCAATCAAATCAATGATGAGAGAATAGTCAGATTAACTGATAACTGACACAGGAATAGTGGCGTAGCAGGAAGAGCTGAATGCTGTAAACCAAGAGTTTGTGATTCAAAGTTAAGGACATGTTGAATATTATTTACTGTGTAAATTAACATGGACAACGTAATCATGTGTGTCAAATATGTAAGTTGAACACATTGTAAGTTAAAAGCACTGTGTGTGGGTGTCCTTAACCTTGCCAACAGACAAATACAGTTGAAGTCGGAAGTTTACATACACCTTAGCCAAATACATTTAAACTCAGTTTTTCACAATTCCTGACATTTAATCCAAGGAAAAATTCCTTGTCTATGGTCAGTTAGGATCACCCCTTTATTTTAAGAATCTGAAATGTCAGAATAATAGTAGAAAGAAGGATTTATTTCCGCTTTTATTTCTTTCATCACATTCCCAGTGGGTCAGAAGTTTACATACACTCAATTAGTATTTGGTAGCATTGCCTTTAAATTGTTCAACTTGGGTCAAACGTTTCGGGTAGCCTTCCACAAGCTTCCCACAATAAGTTGGGTGAATTTTGGCCCATTCCTCCTGACAGAGCTGGTGTAACTGAGTCGGGTTTGTAGGCCTCCTTGCTCGCACATGCTTTTCAGTTCTGCCCACAAATTTTCTATAGGATTGAGGTCAGGGCTTTGTGATGGCCATTCCAATACCGTGACTTTGTTGTCCTTAAGTCATTTTGCCACAACTTTGGAAGTATCCTTGGGGTCATTGTCGATTTGGAAGACCCATTTGTGACCAAGCTTTAACTTCCTGATGTCTTGAGATGTTGCTTCAATATATCCACATAATTTTCCTTCCTCATGATGCCATCTATTTTGTGAAGCGCACCAGTCCCTCCTGCAGCAAAGCACCCCCACAACATGATGCTGCCACCCCCATGCTTCACGGTTGGGATGGTGTTCCTCAGCTTGCAAGCCTCCCCTTTTTCCTCCAAACATAACGATGGTCATTATGGCCAAACAGTTCTATTTTTGTTTCATCAGACCAGAGGACATTTCTCCAAAAAGTACAATCCTTGTCCCCATGTGCAGTTGCAAACCGTAGTCTGTTTTTTTTATGGCGGTTTTGGAGCTCTGGCTTCTTCCTTGCTGAACGGCCTTTCAGGTTATGTCGATATAGGACTCGTTTTACTGTGGATATAGATACTTTTGTACCTGTTTCCTCCAGCATCTTCACAAGGTCCTTTGCTGTTGTTCTGGGATTGATTTGCACTTTTCGCACCAAGGTACATTCCTCTCTAGGAGACAGAATGCGTCTCCTTCCTGAGCGGTATGATGGCTGCGTGGTCCCATGGTGTTTATACTTGCGTACTATTGTTTGTACAGGAGAACGTGGTAACTTCAGGCGTTGGGAAATTGCTCCCAAGGATGAACCAGACTTGTGGAGGTCTACAATTTTTTTTCTGAGGTCTTGGCTGATTTCTTTTGATTTCCCCATGATGTCAAGCAAAGAGGCACTGAGTTTGAATGTAGGCTTTCAAATACATCCACAGGTACACCTCCAATTGACTCAAATTATGTCAATTAATTTGTCATGCACAAAGTAGATGTCCTAACCGACATGCCAAAACTATACTTTGTTAACAAGAAATTTGTGGAGTGGTTGAAAAACGAATTTTAATGACTCCAACCTAAGTGTATGTGAACTTCCGACTTCAACTGTATATTGCGGGTGTAGCGAAATGCTTGGGTTTCTAGCACCAACAGTACAGTAATATCTAACAATTCAAAACAATACACACAAACCTAAAAGTAAAATAATAGAATTAAGGAATATATAAATAAATATTAGGATGTCGGAGTGGCTTAGACCCATTACAGTTTCAGCCTCCCAGTCTATCAGTTTTCGAAAATATTTCCATTGTGACAGTATTTTCAGTGAAGCCATTTTAAATATAGTCCCATTCTCCATAACTGGAACCCTGTGTCTATCTCTAAAAAACAGCCTTTGACAACATAAGAAACCTCTAAACCCCTCAACCTCTTTGTTACATCTTGATATTATGCCAATGTGTGTTTTTATAAATGTGGCATGGTCAATGTAGGCCTAGTTAATACATCTTGAATTGCTTTTAAATCTTGTAGACTTAAATCTTATAGTACTTTTTTCTTAATTCTGCACTCTCATCCCTGCAAGGGTGAATTGCCTGACTTCCGGTTCTAAATGCTGTCTCATACTATAGCCTATATATATTTTTTGCCCTCGTGACTCATGATGAGACAACTGTAAATCAGAAATGTCAAAAATAGTGTGAAAATCTTGTCTGTTAATCCACATGCTACACCACCGACCACCATAATAAAACAATAACAAAATCCCATTTTTGTTCCGGTTTAAACTTGCATGGATCATACCAGTAGAAATAAATAATTTGAAGTAATCCTCTCTTGCTGTTTTCTGCATAGTCATGATGATTCAGCCCCTTTTTTCTTCAAAGGCATTGTTTATTCATCCTCTTACTGGGAGCCATCTCCTTCAGATTGTTATTACATACTGGTAGTGGCATTGCCCAATGTGTTGACGTTTTTAGCTGTGTGGAAACAAAAGAGACGCACATTGCCTTAGTCACACACACAACATGTCTAAACCCCACACACACCACTGAGAAGGGAAAAAAACAGTCTGACGAACAGGACGCCTCACAGGCCTTACAAGCAACCGCACCTGCACATCTTTTATTCATCACACACATTCCTGAGTGAACAACAGTCGGCCAACCATGCCTCCCCACACATCAAACCAGTCTTTAAAATAAATAAATAAAACACGCTTACAAACACCTGCATCTCTCGTACATCAATCAACACACAATTCCTGAGTGAACAAAATCCACCCAACCACGCCCAGACACACAGCGGAAATCCTAACCTACTTAACGTACATACACGTACATATACAGTCACAGTCAAAAGTTTGGACACACCTACTCATTCAACGGTTTTTCCTTATTTGTACTATTTTCTACATTGTACAATAATAGTGAAGACATCAAAACTATGAAATAACACATATGGAATCATGTAGTAACCAAAAAAGTGTTAAATAAAAACATATTTTAGATTTTAGATCCTTCAAAGTAGCCACCCTTTGTCTTGATGACAGCTTTGCACACTCTTGGCATTCTCTCAACCAGCTTCACCTGGAATGCTTTTCCAACAGTCTTGAAGGAGTTCCCACATGCTGAGCACTTGTTGGCTGCTTTTCTTTCACTCTGCGGTCCAACTCATCCCAAACCATCTCATTTGGGTTGAGGTCGGGTGATTGTGGAAGCCAGGTCATCTGATGCAGCACTCCATCACTCTCCTTCTTGGTCAAATAGCCCTTACACAGCCTGGAGGTGTGTTGGGTCATTGTCCTCTTGAAAAACAGATGATAGTCTCATTAAGCGCAAACCAGATGTGATGGTGTATCGCTGCAGAATGCTGTCGTAGCCATGCTGGTTAACTGTGCCTTGAATTCTAAATAAATCACAAACAGTGTCACCAGCAAAGCACCATCACAGCTCCTCCTCCATGCTTCACGGTGGGAACTACACATGCGGAGGTCATCCGTTCACCTACTGTACTCTGCGCCTCAAAGGCGGTTGGAACCAAAAATCTCAAATTTGGACTCATCCACCGGTCTAATGTCCATTGCTCGTGCTTATTGGCCCAAGCAAGTCTCTTCTTCCTATTGGTGTACTTTAGTAATGGTTTCTTTGTAGCAATTTGACCATGAAGGCCCGATTCACGCAGTCTCCTCTGAACAGTTGATGTTGCGATGTGTCTGTTTCTTGAACTCAGTAAAGCATTTATTTGGGCTGCAGTTTCTGAGGCTCGTAACTCTAATGAACTTGTCCGCTGCACCAGAGGTAACTTTGGGTCTTCCTTTCCTGTGGCGGTCCTCATGAGAGCCAGTTTCATTATAGCGCTTGATGGTTTTTGCGACTGCACTTGAAGGAACTTTCAAAGTTAACATTTTCCAGATTGACTGACCTTCATGTCTTAAAGGAATGATGGACTGTCGTTTCTCTTTGCTTATTTAAGCTGTTCTTGCCATAATATAGACTTAGTCTTTTACCAAATAGGGTTATCTTCTGTATACCACCCTTACCTTGTCACAACACAAATGATTGGATCAAATGCATTAAGAAGGAAAGAAATTCCATAAGTAAACTTTTAAGAAGGCACACCTGTTAATTGAAATGCATTACAGGTGACTACCTCATGAAGCTGGTGGGGAGAATGCTAAGAGCGTGCAAAGCTGTCATCAAGGCAAAGGTTGGCTACTTTGAAGAATCTCAAATATAAAATATATTTCCATTTGTTTAACACGTTTTGGGTTACTACATGATTCCATATGTGTTATTTCATAGTTTTGATGTCTTCACTATTATTCTACAATGTAGAAAATAGTTTTAAAAAATTAAGAAAAACCCTTGAATGAGTAGGTGTGTCCAAACGTTTGACTGGTACTGTACATGACGTATATGACCTTTAGGTCATGATCAAATTTTGACATAAGCTGGCCCCCATTTACTACGGTCATCCTCTTTGGTACGTTTGGTAGTACATTTTATTCAAGCATAATGTGCATAATATATACAGTACATTCGGAAAGTATTCAGACCCCTTGACTTTTTCCAAATGTTTTTTCCCCTCATCAATCTACACACAATACCTTATGACAAATATATATTTTTTGCTAACTTATTAAAACAACAAAAAAACTGAAATATAACATTTACATAAATATATTCAGACCCTTTACTCAGTACTTTTGTTGAAGCACCTTTTGCAGCGATTACGGCCTCGAGTCTTCTTGAGTATGATGCTACAAGCTTGGCACACCTGTATTTGGGGAGTTTCTCCCATTCTTCTCTGCAGATCCTCTCAAGCTTTGTCAAGTTGGATGGGGTGCATCACTGCACAGCTATATTCAGGTCTCTTCAGAGTTTTTTGATTGGGTTCAAGTCCGTGCTCTGCCTGGCCACTAAAGGATATTCAGAGACTTGTCCCAAAGCCCCTCCTGCATTGTCTTGGCTGTGTGCTTAGGGTCGTTGTCCTGATGGAAGGTGAACCTTCGCCCCAGTCGGAGATTCTGAGTGCTCTGGAGCAGGTTTTCATCAAGGATCTCTCTGTACTTTGCTCCGTTCATCTTTCCCTCAATCTTGACTAGTCTCCCAGTCCCTGCCACTGAAAAATATCCCCACAGCATGATGCTGCCACCACCATGCTTCACCGTGGGGATGGTGCCAGGTTTCCTCCAGACGTGACCCTTGGCATTCAGGCCAAAGAGTTCAATCTTAGTTTCATCAGACCAGAGTATCTTGTTTCTCATGGTCTGAGAGTCCTTTAGGTGCCTTTTGGCAAACTCCAAGCGAGCTGTCATGTGCCTTTTACTGAGGAGTGGCTTCTGTCTGGCCACTACCATAAAGGCCTGATTGGTGGAGTGCTGCAGATAAGGTTGACCCATCTCCACAGAGGAACTCTGGAGCTCTATCAGCGTGACCATTGGGTTCTTGGTCACCTCCCTGACAAAGGCCCTTCTCCCCCGACTGCTCAGTTTGGCAAGGTGGCCAGCTCTCGGAAGAGTCTTAGTGGTTCCAAACTTCTTCCATTTAAGAATGATGAAGGGCACTGTGTTCTTGGGGACCTTCAATGCTGCAGAAATGTTTTGGTACTCTTCCCCAGATAGGTGCCTCGACACAATCCTGTCTCGGAGCTCTACAGACAATTCTTTAACCTCATGGCTTGGTTTTTGCTCAGACATGCACTGTCAACTGTGGGACCTTATATAGACAGGTGTGTGCCTTTCCAAATCATATCCAATCAATTGAATTTACCACAGGTGGACTCCAATCAAGTTGTAGAAACATCTCAAGGATGATCAATGGAAACAGGATCCACCTGCTCAATTTTGAGTCTCATAGCAAAGTGTCTGAATACTTATGTAAACAAGGTATTTCTGTTCTTTATTTTTAATAAATTATCTACAATAAAAAAAAACGTTTTGCCTTGTCATTATGGGGTATTGTGTGTAGATGAATGAGGATTATTTGTTTTTAATCCATTTTAGAATATGTAACGTAACAAAATGTGGAAAAGTCAAGGGGTCTGAATACTTTCCAAATGCACTGTATATGTCATTTAGCAGACGACTTACAGTTGTGTGCATACATTTCACGTATGGGTGGTCCCGGGAATTGAACCCACTACCCTGGTGTTAGAAGCACCATGTTCTACCGACTGAGTTACAGAGGACCATATACTAAGGACCATGCATTTCAGAGATTTTTTCTGTTATGTTTTACTACCTAATGTTGTGAATAGCAAGGGGGTAAAGTGCCATGGGAAGTTCCATCTTCTGGGACAGGGTTTGTCTTTCTATAGCCTCAGCTCCATGCTTCTCTCACATTGTGTTTCTATTGTCACTAATGGGAAGGGTAGGGGTTTCAGCACTTAATCAGCACTTTGTCCTAATCTCGTTCACCAGAGACTTACTAGTGACTTGGCATTTTTCCATCTTGGCATCTTTTTGGTTCCAGGTAGAACTCTTTTGGCTTCCATAAAGAACCCTCAGTGGAGAGGGTTTGACATGGAACCCAAAAGGGTTATACCTGGAACCAAAAGGGCTCTACCTGAAACCAACATCGGTTATTCAAAGGGTTCTCCTATCGGGACAGCCGAAGAACCCTTTTGGTTCTAGATGGAACCTTTTTTGTGTACTATTGGAAGTTGATATAAAGTGAACAATAACGTTATTTCAACAATTCAAGCTCAATATCATTTAGAGCCATATTATGAACTGATAGTAGATCAATTATATTTAAATATTCGTAGGCTATAACAAATATATATTTTATATGGCCATCTAAATGATTATAAAGGGCTAAGTAATAATATATTTCAGTTTTACTTTATAATTGTAATAAAGTCCATCTGAAGCTCTGTAAGATGAAAAGATGTCATGTCTGAAGTAGGTTAGCTGTACAGGAGAGGCTTCTTCACTAGAGGCATTGGACTGAATGTGTATGAAAGTTATTTCTTCAGAGCAAGCGTGTTTATATGTAATGTATTCACTCACCAACACTCAAATCCTTCCATAGCCTACTCAGAGCTTACTATCAGTCCCAACCGTTAGCAGTTAATTGTTTAAGTCTCATTTGTCTTAATTTTGAATAGCTCAGTTTTGAATGGAAGGTCACACTCCAGGTGTGCCTGATGAGTTAATTGCTCAAGCCAGAGTGTAAAACCAGTGTTTTTAGAATGTTCTAATATAGAAGGTCCATGTCTGAAAAGTGAGATGTTGTTTCATCACATGATATTGCCAATTAGTTTTATTGTTTTATCTTTTTTTGCTAAATGAAAGCTGCAATATGTAACTTTTTGGGCGACCCTACCAAATCCACATACAAATGTGAGATCTGTCATTCTCATTGAAAGCAAGTCTAAGAAGTGGTAGATCTGTTCTATGTACGATTTGTCTATGCTTCCCAGTTTCGTTTTTGCGTCTTTTACTTTCAGGTTTGTACACCAGCTTCAAACATCTGAAAATACAATATTTTAGGTTACTTAAAATATATTTCACAGTGGTTTAGATGGTAGAATGATTCTCTACACCAGGGGTATTCAACTCTTACACTACTAGGTCCGAAGCCTGCTGGTTATCTGTTCTTCCTGATAATTAATTGCACACACTTGGTGTCTCAGGTCTAAATCAATCCCTGATTAGAGGGGAACCATGAAAAAATCTGTGGTATAAAGTACTTTAGTAAAAATACTTTAAAGTACTACTTAAGTAGTTTTTTTGGGGTATCTGTACTTTACTATTTATATTTTTGACTACTTTTACTTCACTACATTCCTAAAGAAAATGATGTACTTTTTACTCCATACATTTACCCTGACACCCAAAAGTACTAGCTACAATTTCAATGCTTAGCAGTACAAGAAAAAGGTCAAATTCACACACTTATCAAGAGAACGTCCCTGGTCATCCATACTGCCTCTTATATTGGTCTTTGTTCTGGTTTGCTTACTACCTCTCTCAAAGAGTGCAGCGTATAAAGTCAGAACGTCTGCTGTCTCAGCCACTACCTATCACCAAGGGTGTACCCCAAGCTCAATCCTAAGTCCCACTCTCTTCTCAATTTACATCAACAACATAGCTCAGGCAGTAGGAAGCTCTCTCATCCATTTACATGCTGGCCCCTCTCCGGATTTTGTGTTAAACGCTCTACAAGAAAGCTTTCTTGGTGTCCAACAAGCTTTCTCTGCCCTTAACCTTGTTCTGAATACCTCCAAAACAAAGGTCATGTGGTTTGGTAAGAAGAATGCCCCTCTCCCCACAGGTGTGATTACTACTTCTGATGGTTTAGAGCATGAGGTAGTCACGTCATATACAGTTGAAGTCGGAAGTTTACATACACCTTAGCCAAATATATTTAAACTCAGTTTTTCACAATTCCTGACATTTAAACGTGGTAAAGATTCCCTGTTTTAGGTCAGTTAGGATCACCACTTTATTTTAAGAATAAGAAATGTCAGAATAATACTAGAGAGAATTATTTATTTCAGCTTTTATTTATTTCAACACATTCCCAGTGGGTCAGAAGTTTGCATACACTCATTAGTATTTGGTAGCATTGCCTTTAAATTGTTTAACTTGGGTCAAACGTTTTGGGTAGCCTTCCACAAGCTTCCCACAATAAGTTGGGTGAATTTTGGCCCATTTCTTCTGACAGAGCTGGTGTAATAGATGTTTCACATTACAATACATGTTCAAATAAAGTAATTGCCTTTCACAATGCAATGTTCACATATTTTCTTATATGATTGTCTTCTCATTTGTTAAAATACATTTTACTATCCGTCTGCTTTTAATTGATAACCACTTAACCGTTTGGTGAACCTATAGATTCTAAGCATTTATTTCTACTACAGATTTTGAGAACTACATAATGAAAATGCATGCTTGTAAAGTATAAACATATAAAGTATGATATACTGTAATGTAATATTATATTGATGACAATTATAATTTTAATACACAGAAGGTTTTAAGCAATCTGATATTGACAAGATCAGAGATGTATTCTGCCTTGCAAATAAGACTGAAATCAGGCTTTCTGTTATCTGTTTTATCTTATGACAGACTGTCCTGGTTGAATTATCTTCAGTTTAAGAGAAAATTGAGTGTCAAATTTGCAGTAACCACAAAATCCAAGTAAAAACCAAGGAAAACAGCAGTAAGTGAAGTTAATGCACTCTGGCTTTGTTCCATCACGTTTTGACTGCAGTTACTACGGTTTGCCTTGGTATTCTATCAGGCTCCGAGTTCAGGCCATCACGTTCATGACACACACACCATGACAGCCAAGAAAGTTGGATAAACACATGTAGATTTTAGATAGTACACTTTTCTTTTGCATTACCCATATAGTTTTAAGGTCATACAAAGGTAGAGTGCAGTGTCAGCAGTCCGCCTCCTGTCCGTCCTATTGCCATATGTACACCTTCCTGAAAACAATGACCCTATACTTGCTTAAACCTGTTCTGCCTTAAAGATTAGATGCCTTTAAAGATTAAAATGTTCCATTGTGGTTAGCCACATTCATCGTTCAGGGATACTGTCAGAGATAGTTGAAGTCGGAAGTTTACAAAAACCTTAGCCAAATACATTTAAACTCAGTTTTTCACAATTCCTGACATTTAATCCTAGTAAAAAATCCCTGTCTTAGGTCAGTTAGGATCACCAGTTTATTTTAAGAATGTGAAATGTCAAAATAATAGTAGAGAGAATGATTTATTTCAGCTTTTATTTCTTTCATCACATTCCCAGTGGGTCAGAAGTTTACATACACTCAAATAGTATTTGGTAGCATTGCCTTTACATTGTTTAACTTGGGTCAAACATTTTGGGTAGCCTTCCACAAGCTTCCCACAATAAGTTAGGTGTATTTTGGCCCATTCCTCCTGACAGAGCTGGTGTAACAGACAGGTTTGTAGGCCTCCTTGCTCGCACAAGCTTTTTCAGTTCTGCCCACAAATTTTCTATAGGATTGAGGTCAGGGCTTTGTGATGGCCACTCCGATACCTTGACTTTGTTGTCCTTAAGCCATTTTGCCACAACTTTGGAAGTATGCTTGGGGTCATTGTCCAATTTGGAAGACCCATTTGCGACCAAGCTTTAACTTCCTGACTGATGTCTTGAGATGTTGCTTCAATATATCCACATAATTTTCCTTCCTCATGATGCAATCTATTTTGTGAAGTGCACCAGTCCCTCCTGCAGCAAAGCACCCCCACAACATGATGCTGCCACCAACATTCTTCACGGTTGGGATGGTGTTCTTCGGCTTGCAAGCCTCACCCTTTTTCCTCCAAACACAACGATGGTCATTATGGCCAAACTGTTCTATTTTTGTTTCATCAGACCAGAGGACATTTCTCCATGTGCAGTTGCAAACCGTAGTCTGGCTTTATTATGGCGGTTTTGGAGCTGTGGCTTCTTCCTTGCTGAGCGGCCTTTCAGGTCAATATCGGACTTGTTTTACTGGGGATATAGATACTTTTGTACCTGTTTCCTCCAGCATCTTCACAAGGTCCTGACTTTGAAGGTAGGCCTTGAAATAGATCCACAGGTACACCTCCAATTGACTAAAATGATGTCAATTAGCCTATCAGAAGCTTCTAAAGCCATGACATAATTTTCTGGAACTTTCCAAGCTGTTTAAAGTCACAGTCAACCTAGTGTATGTAAACTTCTGACCCACTTGAATTGTGATACAGTGAATTATAAGTGAAATAATCTGTCTGTAAACAATTGTTGGAAAATTGACTTGTGTCATGCACAAAGGAGATGTCCTAACCAACTTACCAAAACTATAGTTTGTTAACAAGAAATTTGTGAAATGGTTGAAAAACTAGTTTTAATGACTCCAACCTAAGTGTATGTAAACTTCCGACTTCAACTGTAAGTACTTGGGAGCATGGCCAGACGGTACCCTGTCCTTCTCTCAGCACATATCAAAGCTGCAGGCTAAAGTTAAATCTAGACCTGCTTTCCTCTTTCGTAATCGCTCCTCTTTCACCCCAGCTGCCAAACTAACCCTGATTCAGACCATCCTACCCAATTTAGATTACGGAGACGTTATTTGTAGATTGGCAGGTAAGGGTGCTCTTGAGCAGCTAGATGTTCTTTACTATTCGGCCATCAGATTTGCCACCAATGCTCCTTATAGGAACACTGCACTCTATACTCTTCTGTAAACTGGTAATCTCTGTATACCCGTCTCAAGACCCACTGGTTGATGCTTATTTATAAAACCCTCTTAGGCCTCACTCCACCCTATCTGAGATATTTACTGCAGCCCTCATCCTCCACATACAACACCCATTCTGCCAGTCCCATTCTGTTAAAGGTCCCCAAAGCACACATCCCTGGGTCACTTGTATTTTCAGTTCGCTGCAGCTAGCTACTGGAACGAGCTGCAACAAACACTCAAACTGGACAGTTTTATCTCAGTCTCTTCATTCAAAGACTTTATCATGGACACTTTTACTGACAGTTGTGGCTGCTTTGTGTGATTTATTGTTGTTTCTACCTTCTTGCTCTTTGTGCTGTTGTCTGTGTCCAATAATGTTTGTTACCTGTTTTGTGCTGCTACCATGTTGTGTTGCTACCATCTTGTTGTCATGTTATCTTGCTACCATGCTATGTTGTCATGTGTTGCTGCCATGCTAAGTTGTTGTCTTAGGGGTCTCTTTATATAGTGTTGTGTTGTCTCGTCCTGATGTGTGTTTTGTCCTATATTTTCATTTAATGTATTTTTTTATCCCAGCCCCCGTCCCCACAGGAGGCCTTTTGGTAGGCTGTCATGAAAATAAGAATTTGTAATTAACTGACTTGCCTAGTTAAAATAAGGTTAAATAAAAAAAAATTAAAAAGATAATCTGGTGGACTCACTAAACATAAATACTTCCTTTGTAAATGATGTCTGAGTGTTGGAGTGTGGCCCTGGCTGTCAAAAAAAGTTTAAAAAGGAAATTGTGTCGTCTGGTTTGCTAACTATAAGGAATTTGATGTACACCATTTACTTTTACTCAAGTAGTATTTTACTGGGTTACTTTCACTTCTACTTTATTTTTACTCAAGTATGACAGTTGAGTGCTTTTTCCACCTCTGGAAAAATGGAGTAGAACTGGCTTCGTGATCCAGAGTTGAGTTTGAGCGCTCTACACTATACATTGCTTGTTTTGTCACATAAACTGAAATTAGGTAAACTATTAGAATTTTTGGAAACCAGAAAATGGTTGAGCGATTTCTGCATATTACACCTTTAATTAAGTATTTAAAAAAAAAGTTTTGCCCTCAGTGTACTTTAAGGCCTTTAAGTCACGTGTCAAACTCATTCCACGGAGGGCGGAGTGTCTGCTGGTTTTTACTCCAACCTTGTACTTGATTGATGAATTAAGGTCACTAATTAGTAAGGAACGCCCCTCACCTGGTTGTCTAGGTCTTAATTGAAAGGAAAACCAGCAGACACTCAGCCCTCCGTAGAATGAGTTTGACACCCCTGCTTTAAGTGCTTAAGGTTACAGCCAGCTTTGTACAGCCAGCTTAGTCACAATAGCTATATCCAGGTTGGCTATCCAGGGCCCAGTTTCCCAAAAGCATCTTAAGGCTAAGTACGTTGTTAGAACTTTCGTAGGCGCATCATTAACTCTCCAAGCTGTTTCCCAAAACCATCATTATTAACGTTGCACTTGAAAACGCTCGTAATCTAACGCCTGCCTCAGACCACTCGTGGAACAGCTAAGTGGGTCGTTAAATGCCTTTTCGCCCTCCTGCATCACTTTATACACAGCAGAAACAGAATCACATGGTTTATACAAATTCATTCAAAGTTGCGACTTCTTTGCAATTTATATAAAACAAGCTACATATTAAAAGATGATTCAAATTAAAACTGTGTAGACTGCATTAAAATATAGTATACTGTAGGCTATAGGCCTATTTCAATCATATTGAAATACATTTCATGTTCAATCAATTGGGTTATTTTTTGCTACTTGTAGGTTACTGTCTGTAATTAGTCTCAATATATTTTATGATGTGTAGCCTAACGTGATGTGCCAAATCTTGATTTAGTTCCACATTATAGGGTAAGCATTAGAATAAGCCACCTCAGTATTGTCAGCCTTAGGTGATATTGTATTGTAGAATAATTATAATGTTAAGGTAAGATTTGAATGGAGAAAGATGATCAGAGATCAGAGTTGCCTTTCAAGCCTATCAGTATTGACACACACCTCAACGATGCACTTAGCGAACAACGTTCTCTCTGCGTGGTGTTTTGGGAGATGTATGTTACATCCTTGGCTGTTGTAGGAAAGATGCATCATTAAAACCCTCAGAAGCCTCTTATTAAGTTCGATATTGGGAAACTGGGCACAGGTCTTATAGACTAGACGTAACATAGTAAACGTAAATCCAGGACAGTCAAATTAGTATGATATGTTACGTTTGGTATGGTTACATAAGACAGAAGATTACCTAAGACAAAAACTAAAGTAGGGTGGTTGGTTTGGATGGATGGGTGGCTGTAGGCCTATAACATGAACGTCTAGCAAACCCAAATGTTGCATATTCAAATCTCATCACAGACAATTTTATCTAATCAGCAACTTTGCAACGCTTTCTACTAGTTAGCTACTTTGCAACTACTTAACATGCTAACCTTTCCCCTAGCTATCCCTTCCCCTAACCTTAACCATAACCTAACACCTAACCCTTAGCCTAGCTAACGTTAGCGTTAGCCACTTAACTAACATTAGCAACAACAAATTGAAATTCGTAACATATCATAGGTTTTGCAAAGTCATGGCATATTGTAACATATATGAAACGGCGATGGACATCCACCATTTAAGTATACCATACGAAACGTAACATATCATACTAATTGGAGCGTTCCGGATTTACATTTACTGTGTTTCATCTACCCATGAGCCAGGTTGGCTATCCAGGGCCCGGTTTCCCAAAAGCATCTTAACGCTAAGTTCGTCATTAGAACTTTCGTAGGAGCATCATTAAATCTTTAGGCTGTTTCCCAAAACCCTAGTTACTGAAGTTGCACATGAAAATGCTCTTTATTTACTGACTGTCTCAGACAACTCATTGAACAGCTAAATCTGTCGTTAAGTGCTTTTTTGCCATTCCTCATAACTTTATACAAGGAAGCTCTCCACTAAACATAGAATCAAGATGTTTTTCTGTCTCTCTGTGACTGCTGATACCTTCAGAACGAAGTTGACTACAAATACAAAGTTTCCAATGTCTTTGCAAGTTTTACAAACAGGGCAGCATCGCTCATTTGCACGTCACTTCAATGATGTCATGTCACCTTGTGGGACTGTGGGTCAATTAACCTTGTTGGAGTGGGTGCCCTGATTGTAGTTTGTGAGCTAGGCAGGCTACTGCCTGGAAAAAGGGTAGGTTTACCTCCGGTCTCTCCACTGGAAGCCTGAGGTAGGGGGAGCGGGGGAATCTATCAAATAGCGCACCTATTTGATAGGGGCGAGGGGGTTCGCCCAGGGAGCCATACAAGCTAGAACCGCCACTGACTGAGATGCAGTGCCTTAGACAATTGTAATTTTACTTCACAGAAAGTTGACAAGAGCAAATATGCATTCTGTCTTACAAATAAGTCAGAAATCAGGGTTTGTGTTATCTGTTTTATCTTATTACAGAGTGTCCTGGTTGAATTATCTTCAGTTTAAGAGAAAATTGAGGGTCAAATTTGCAGTAACCACAAAATCCAAGTAAAAACCAAGGAAAACAGCAGTAAGTGAAGTTAATGGCTTTGTTCCATCACGTTTTGACTGCAGTTACTACGGTTTGCCTTGGTATTCTATTGGGCTCCGAGTTCAGGCCATCACGGTTATGACACACACACACACCATGACAGCCAAAAAAGTTGGATAAACAAATTTATATTTTAGATAGTACACTTTGCTTTTGCATTACCCATATCGTTTTAAGGTCATACAAAGGCAGAATGCAGTGTCAGCAGTCCGCCTCCTGTCTGTCCTATTGCCATAGGTACACCTTCCTGAAAACAATGGCACTATAATTTGATTAAACCTGTTCTGCCTTAAAGATTAGATGCCTTTAAAGATTAAAATGTTCCATTGTGGTTAGCCACAATCATTGTTCAGGGATACTGTCAGAGATACAGTTGAAGTCGGAGGTTTACATGAACCTTAGCCAAATACATTTAAACTCAGTTTTTCACAATTCCTGACATTTAATCCTAGTAAAACTTCCCTGTCTTAGGTCAGTTAGGATCACCACTTTATTTTGTCAAATGTTTTGGGTAGCCTTCCACAAGTTTCCCACAATAAGTTGGGTGAATTTTGGCCCATTCCTCCTGACAGAGCTGGTGTAACTGAGTCCGGTTTGTAGGCCTCCTTGCTCCCACACGCTTTTTCAGTTCTGCCCACACATTTTCTATGGGATTGATGTCAGGGCTTTGTGATGGCCACTCCAATACCTTGACTGTGTTGTCCTTAAGCCATTTTGCCACAAGTTTGGAAGTATTCTTTGGGTCATTGTTCATTTGGAAGACCCATTTGCGACTTCCTGACTGATGTCTTGAGATGTTGCTTCAATATATCCACATAATTTTTCTCCCTCATGATGCCATCTATTTTGTGAAGTGCACCAGTCCCTCCTGCAGCAAAGCAGCCCCACAACATGATGCTGCCACCCCCATGCTTCACGGTTGGGATGGTGTTCTTCGGCTTGCAAGCCTCCCCCTTTTTCCTCCAAACATAACGATGATCATTATGGCCAAACAGTTCTATTTTTGTTTCATCAGACGAGGACATTTCTCCAAAAAGTATGATCTTTGTCCCCATGTGCAGTTGCAAATCGTAGTCTGGCTTTTTTATGGCGGTTTTGGAGCAGTGGCTTCTTCCTTGCTGAGCGGCCTTTCAGGTTATGTTGATATAGGACTTGTTTTACTGTGGATATAGATACTTTTGTACCTGTTTCCTCCAGCATCTTCACAAGGTCCTTTGCTGTTGTTCTGGGATTGATTTGAACTTTTCGCACCAAGGTACGTTCATCTCTAGGAGACAGAACGCGTCTCCTTCCTGAGAGGAATGACGGCTGCGTGGTCCCATGGTGTTTATACTACAATTTTTTTTCTGAGGTCTTTCTTTTGATTTTCCCATGATTTCAACCAAAGAGGCACTGGCAGGCTGACTACACCTCTTGCGCGAGCGTTGCAAAAATAAATTTCGAAATCTATATTATAAAATTATTGCACCCACACTGCTCGCGTGTGCCAACGAGCGTCTGCGTTGCCAAGGGCTAAAATAGAAGTCAGTTCTATTTGTGACGCAGATTGTGCTGCAAGTCCTACCTCTCCCATCTCCTCATTGGTTTATAGAAGCAGGTACCCACGTGCCATCTCCTCATTGGTTATGCCCACGTGGGTGACTGAAAGACAAATGAGGTCAGTGGCGGTAATGCACCTAATTAATGAAAGTTGCCAATCGCAATGTAAAGTCGAAAAGAAAAAGCCTAGCAGGAGGAGAGATGACTAGAAATGTTACGGTTGACTGTTTTATGTGTGGATTAATTGTCGGACTAGAGGACCTTGTGCATTTCAGATAAAATAACAACTCAATGTTTATATCCCAGGACAAATTAGCTAGCAAGTGCAAGCTAGATAGCTAAATTAATGTAATTGGATCAGAGTTTGTTTTTATATTTTAACCTGCGTGTCATGATCGCGTTTGGTGTGGGGGTACAAAATACATTTATGCACGATGGAGCACGCGCACAGCCGGTTTGGGTTCCGTGTGAGTTTGAAGGCAGGCCTTGAAATACATCCACACGTACACCTCCAATTGACTCAAATGATGTCAATTAGCCTATCAGAAGCTTCTAAAGCCATGACATCATTTTCTGGAATTTTCCAAGCTGTTTAAAGGCACAGTCAACTTAGTATATGTAAACTTCTGACCCACTGGAACTGTGATACAGTGAATTATAAGTGAAATAATCTGTAAAAAATTGTTGGAAAAATTACTTGTGTCATGCACAAAGTAGATGTCCTAACCGACTTGTCAAAACTATAATTTGTTAACAAGAAATTTGTAGAGTGGTTGAAAAATGAGTTTTAATGACTCCAACCTAAGTGTATGTAAACTTCCGACTTAAACTGTATGTCACATTTCAGTTTTGTCCATAACTTTTTTCCTATCTGTAGCAGGTCATGTTTACAGGAATCTTTTTCTATAATTACAAGATTTCATGAGAAAATGTTTCTGCAGGGTGTGTAATTGAAAGTCAAGGTGTCCTTGGATGAATGTCAACAAGCTGTATAAACAGCATTGTTAAAGGGCAACTGCACCACTTTTCAAAGTATTCATTATCTCCAGCACCAAACCAGGGCCTACATGTGTGAAAATTGTGCGTTTCAGTGGTAAAAAGATAACAGTGATTTTAAAAACCAGCAATGAGTTTATAGCCAGAGGGAGGGTATTTTTTAAATCAAATCAAATGTTATTGGTCGCAAACACATGATTAGCAGATGTTAATGCGAGTGTAGCGAAATGCTTGTGCTTCTAGTTCCGACCGTGCAGAAATATCTAACAAGTAATCTAACTAGCTCCTCATGGCAAATGTCAGTGTTTGTTAATCACTGTTTTTAAATAGTTGTAACCTTTGATGTCATTGATTAGAATGTTTTAGGGAATTATTATTACTTTTTTTACAAAATGAAGAAATGCACTGTTTTCACATACTGTAGGTAGACACTGATTTGGTGCTGGAGATAATGAATATGAGGTTGAAAAGTGGTAGTTGCCCCTTAAAATAACTGCTTTTTAATCAAACTGCATTGGGCGCAGTACCCTGATATCGTAGTATATGCCATTTACTTAGCAGGTGCTTTTATCCAGTGTCCACACATTTTCATATGTGACCCCAGTGGGAATCAAACCCAGAACTCTGGTATTAGTGTCATGCTCTTACTGAGCCACACAAGACACTACAATAAGCAGAAAACTGTAAAATACAATACAGTTGGAAGGTGTATTATTGCCATCACCATGAGCGTGCCACCTATCTTCAGGTCATGGATGAGGCATGCAATGACATTAATCCAGACCTTCTGTACCAGTCAAAGGTTTGGTAAGGCGTTATTCTGTAACGTGTCTGTTGTTCGTGTTTAATGTTTTGTATTATATTTAGTTTATTTATTAAATTATTCACTCCCTGAACTTGCTTCCTGACTCCCAGTGCACACAATACAAAACGTTTGGACACACCTACTCATTCAGATTTCCACCTGTCTAATGTCCATTGCTCGTGTTTCTTGGCCCAAGCAAGTCTCTTCTTATTATTTGTGTCCTTTAATAGTGGTTTCTTTGCAGCAGTTCGACCATGAAGGCCTGATTCACACAGTCTCCTCTGAACAGTTGATGTTGAGATGTGTCTGTTACTTGAACTCTGAAGCATTTATTTGGGCTGCAATCTGAGGTGCAGTTAACTCTAATGAACTTATCCTCTTCAGCAGAGGTAACTCTAGGTCTTCCTTTCCTGTGGCGGTCCTCATGAGAGCCAGTTTCATCATAGAGCTTAATGGTTTTTGCGACTGCACCTGAAGAAACTTTCAAAGTTCTTGAAATGTTCTGCACTGACTGAACTTCATTACTTTAAAGTAATGATGGACTGTTGTTTCTCTTTGTTTATTTGAGGTGTTCTTGCCATAATATGGACTTGTTTTTTTTATTCATTTTTTTAACTAGTTTTTTTTATCAAATAGGGCTATCTTCTGTATACCACCCCTACCTTGTCACAACACAACTGATTGGCTCAAACGCCTAAAGAAGGAAAGAAATCCCACAAATTAACTTTTAACAAGGTACACCTGTTAATGCATTCCAGGTAACTACTTCATGAAGCTGATTGAGAGAATACCAGGAGTGTGCAAAGCTGTCATCAAGGCAAAGTGTGGCTACTTTGAAGAATCTAAATTCTAAAAATATGTTTTGATTTTGTTTAACTCTTTTTTGGTTACGACATGATTCCATATGTGTTATTTCATAGTTTTGATGTCTTCACTATTATTCTACAATGAAGAAAATGGTGGCAATCAAGACAAACCCTTGAATAAGTAGGTGTGTCCAAATGTTTGACTGGTACTGTATGTCAGGTTTGAAGTTTTTTTTCCCCAGGTGTATGAACAATAAAGATACAGTGGGGCAAAAAAGTATTTAGTCAGCCACCAATTGTGCAAGTTCTCCAACTTAAAAAGATGAGAGAGGCCTGTAATTTTCATCATAGGTACACTTCAAGTATGACAGACGAAATGAGAAAAAGAAATCCAGAAAATCACATTGTAGGATTTTAAATTTATTTTTTTGCAAATTATGGTGGAAAATAAGTATTTGGTCAATAACAAAAGTTTATCTCAATACTTTGTTATATACCCTTTGTTGGCAATGACAGAGGTCAAACGTTTTCTGTAAGTCTTCACAAGGTTTTCACACACTGTTGCTGGTATTTTGGCCCATTCCTCCATGCAGATCTCCTCTAGAGCAGTGATGTTTTGGGGCTGTCACTGGGCAACACGGACTTTCAACTCCCTCCAAAGATTTTCTATGGGGTTGAGATCTGGAGACTGGCTAGGCCACTCCAGGACCTTGAAATGCTTCTTACGAAGCCACTGCTTCTTACGAAGCCACTCCTTCGTTGCCCGGGCGGTGTGTTTGGGATCATTGTCATGCTGAAAGACCCAGCCACGTTTCATCTTCAATGTTTTCACTCAAAATCTCACGATACATGACCCCATTCATTCTTTCCTTTACACGGATCAGTCGTCCTGGTCCCTTTGCAGAAAAACAGCCCCAAAGCATGATGTTTCCACCCCCATGCTTCACAGTAGGTATGGTGTTCTTTGGATGCGTTCTTTGTCCTCCAAACACGACGAGTTGAGTTTTTACCAAAAAGTTCTATTTTGGTTTCATCTGACCATATGACATTCTCCCAATCCTCATCTGGATCATCCAAATGCTCTCTAGCAAACTTCAGACGGGCCTGAACATGTACTGGCTTAAGCAGGGGGACACGTCTGGCACTGCAGGATTTGAGTCCCTGGCGGCGTAGTGTGTTACTGATGGTAGGCTTTGTTACTTTGGTCCCAGCTCTCTGCAGGTCATTCACTAGGTCCCCCCGTGTGGTTCTGGGATTTTTGCTCACCGTTCTTGTGATCATTTTGACCCCACGGGGTGAGATCTTGCGTGGAGCCCCAGATCGAGGAAGATTATCAGTGGTCTTGTATGTCTTCCATTTCCTAATAATTGCTCCCACAGTTGATTTCTTCAAACCAAGCTGCTTACCTATTGCAGATTCAGTCTTCCCAACCTGGTGCAGGTCTACAATTTTGTTTCTGGTGTCCTTTGACAGCTCTTTGGTCTTGGCCATAGTGGAGTTTGGAGTGTGACTGTTTGAGGTTGTGGACAGGTGTCTTTTATACTGATAACAAGTTCAAACAGGTGCCATTAATACAGGTAACGAGTGGAGGACAGTGGAGCCTCTTAAAGAAGAAGTTACAGGTCTGTGAGAGCCAGAAATCTTGCTTGTTTGTATGTGACCAAATACTTATTTTCCACCATAATTTGCAAATAAATTCATTAAAAATCCTACAATGTGATTTTCTGGATTTTTTTTCCTCATTTTGTCTGTCATAGTTGAAGTGTACCTATGATGAAAATTACAGGCCTCTCTCATCTTTTTAAGTGAGAGAACTTGCACAATTGGTGGCTGACTAAATACTTTTTTGCCCCACTGTATGTACTGTGATGTCGATGAGAACCTATGGCCAAATGCTCAAGACAGGCTTGATGCAAACTAGTGGCTGCTAAACGTTATGTTTCATTAAATTCCTTTGTTCCATTTGATTACAGTTTTGGACTAAGAGTTTAGAAGATTCACCATGTACTTGTGAATATAGCACCAAATCGAATTTTAAAAACTGTAAGCTGGAAGGAACATTGTTAGGGTAATGTGGGAAGCAACCATAGACATGTAAAGAGCCCCACAGTGGAGGTGTCCTAATACCCATAAAGCCTAACAGTCAAACAGGGAATATTGCTAAATGTCACCTTGTCCAAGAGAGATTTACAAGGTTATCAAAACGTTCTGCCAGGGTAAGCCTACACGAAACACAGCCCTTATTTTAAATGTTTCTAAAATCCCCCATGGGAAAAATGACCGCTAGGTTTTATGGGTATTATGACTCATACTGTGGTACTCTAAAGCCAGTTTTAGCATGGGCAGCACCATTGAGGACTTTCACAGTTTTAAAGTAGTCTATTGGGCTAGAATTAGATTCAGCCACGGGACGATTTTTTTGGGGGGAGCGGATGGTCTGTGGGCCTGAACATAATTACAAATCATTTGTAGACGGCAAATTGACCGCAAGAAGCCCAAAGTTTCGATCTCTATACATCTCTATGGAAGCAACCTGTCATACCCTGCATTCATAACCCAGTGGGAAGGTGGTATTTACCACCTTATCCACTTGAATGCCCATCTAACTGGTAATTACTAGAGGGAAACTCATCTATCATACCTGAGCAACAACTTCTCCTACATTACCTTGATAACAGCATTTTCGGCAGTTAAATGCAACAAAAAAACATAATTTCTTAAAAGCAATATATTAATATGGTTTTGAACACTATCATTTGTTTACAAGCATAATAGATGTACTTTTAGTTTATGGTTGACGGAGCTTGTTGGCCAACTTGGCCATTAGACAATCAGCATTCAATCAAGGAGTGAACGCATCCAACTAGTATTTACGAAGTCACAATTGCTCATTTCCACCATCCTACTTGGTTATGAACGCAGCCTAACCTGTCGAGTCTACTCTCCACCCACAAGGCACTCAATACAAATTCTGCCCCTCACCTAAACTTCACAATTTGCCGGAATCGGTAGGTAATGATCTCCAACAGTAGGCTATTTTTACAGTTACTTTTCGTTTTAATAATTTAATCTAAATGGATCGATACATATTTATCATTGTGTTATTGCCGTGTGTTCTGCGGAGCGTGCGGTGCTACAGCTCCGGAAAGGTGACTGGGGCGTGTGACAATATGACACCGCAACACAAAAAAGGCGCGCAGCAAAGCCTCACTCCATTCTCTGTCACCACCGACCGGTTCAGCTTCAAGGAGGGCGATGAAATCATAGGTGAGACATCATGTTTTCTCTATTACGGGAGGGTTCATGCAGATATATTGAACACTCACCACTAGGCCTATAGGTTTTATTAATCTATCTATGGTTTGGCTGTCATGGGTTAGATATCTCTGAAAAGTGAATATGAAATTAATAACGGTCTCCATTTTCTATGGTGGTGTTTAAATCAACTAAACACTGTGTTGTTTACAGTCAGGCTCCTGGCAGCTTCCACTCCGTTCATTGGGTTTATGTTACAAGCCAGAGAGGTTGGAGGAAGCAGTCCTCTGGGATCCTTTACTGTAACAAGTGGAGAGGCCCAGCTACTCACCTGCAACGGACTACCTGTGAGTCTATTCCCATAGAGACTGTATAATTCCATTTAATTCTGTTTATTCCCACCTATCTATTACCACCTGACCTATAGCCTGCTTTTCTGTTATGTTATGAGAGCTACAGTATTACTTATAACCAGGGGCGCAACTTTGATTTTAGAAGTGGGGGGAGGACATAATTAAAAATATATATATTATTTTTTATCCAGTTGGATAAACACTCCAAACAAACCGCTTGGAGGCATCCGTATGATCCTAAAGCACACCGTTGCCTCGTTTTGTATCACATTGCAATGATAAAACTGGGAGGGCCAAAAATGCAATTTCAGAATCTGGGGGGGACATGTCACACGTCCCCAGTGAAAGTTGCACCCCTGCCTATAACATTGAAACAGTAATGGTTGTTTAGATCTTATAAATGTGTTTATGAGACAGAAGAAAACACGCAATTTACAAAAACAGATCAATTATTCCTTGTTCCTGCATGGGTCCTCCTTCTACCCTGTTGGGTAGAGTAGGCCGTAAGGCTCTACTGAAAACCTTTAAAAGGTTCACAGATAATCATATAATTATCATAAATGTACATTTGCAATCAGCTTCTCAATTATCAACACAACAATTATTATATAATTTTTACCTAACACCATTACTCAAATTGTGTGTTCCAAAATGTGCCTTCAGGTGCAATCACATTCCGGGACAGGCGCTACCAGCCAACCCGATTGCCGTAGTTCGGCCAAAAATGGTGGATAAATGAGGATAGTTCAGTCAAGCTGTTTACCATTGTAAAAAAAAAATCCTGTCTGTGTAAGTGGGTGTTCCCTATCTCCCGTGAGCATGCTATCCTGTGAGAGCTTAGGGTTCCTTGATAATATCTAGAATGCTCACATAAGAGGGGACAGCTGGTTCTGGTCTACTTATTGTCCCTGCCTTGTCTGAACAGAAAGAAATTGCCAATGAGATGTCTTGCTCTGGGGCACCCGCTTCGTAGGGCCGGGGCAATAAAGTATTCTTCACATTGAAGTTTGAAGTGACGCAAGTAAAAAAAAGTGGCATATTCGATTTGAATCTGTTATTTTCCCTTCAGTCTGAACAGGTCTACCTACTGTATTAAAGGCGGTGCACAGGATTATTTTGTTGAACTTTTGCATTGAATGGGGTTCACAGGATGACACAATGACAAAGGTACAGTGCGGTAACAATTTTTTCTCAAATCCTAGAAGGATTAGATGGCCGGCATCCCATCCCATCCCATCCCATTAAAATGTTAATAGAACAGGCAGAACAGTTGAAACTGGAGAAGCAGCACGGCCAGGTGGACTGGGGACATTAAGGAGTCATCAGGCCAGGTAGGCCTTGAGGAATGGTCCTAGTGCTCAGGTGCTGAGAGAGAGAGAGAATACTTAAATTCACACAGGACACTGGATAAGAGAGGAGAAATACTCCAGATATAACAGACAGACCCTAGCCCCCCAACACATAAACTACTGCAGCATAAATACTGGAGGCTGAGACGAGGGGTCGGGAGACACTGTGGCCCTGTCCGACGATACCTCGGGACAGGGCCAAACAGGCAGGATATAACCCCACCCACTCTGCTGAAGCACAGCCCCCACACCACTAGAGGGATATCCGGGGCAACCCGGACAGGAAGATCACGTCAGTGACTCAGTGAAGAGATGATCTTCAATAAAGACTAAAAGGTTGAGACCGAGTCTGCGTCTCTCACATGGATAGGCAGACCATTCCATAAAAAGGGAGCTCTATAGGAGAAAGCCCTGCCTCCAGCTGTTTGCTTAGAAATTATAGGGACAGTAAGGAGGCCTGCGTCTTGTGACCGTAGCGTACGTGTAGGTATGTACGGCAGGACCAAATCAGAAAGATGGGTAGGAGCAAGCCCATATAATGCTTTGTAGGTTAGCAGTAAAACCTTGAAATCAGCCCTTGCCTTAACAGGAAGCCAGTGTAGAGAGGCTAGCACTGGAGTAATATGATAAAAATGTTTGGTTCTAGTCAAGATTCTAGCAGCCGTGTTTAGCACTAACTGTTTATTTAGTGCTTTATCCGGGTAGCTGGAAAGTAGAGCATTGCAGTAGTCTAACCTAGAAGTGACAAAAGCATCTAACCTAGAAGTGACTAATGTACATGTCCTCTTGTCAGTTGTGCACCGGGGCCTCCCACTCCTCTTTCTATTCTGGTTAGAGACAGTTTGCGCTGTTCTGTGAAGGGAGTAGTACACTTCGTTGTACGAGATCTTCAGTTTCTTGGCAATTTCTCGCATGGAATAGCCTTCATTTCTCAGCACAAGAATAGACTGATGAGTTTCAGAAGAAAGGTGTTTTGTTTTGTTTCTGGCCATTTTGAGCCTGTAATCGAACCCACAAATACTGATGCTCCAGATACTCAACCAGTCTAAAGAAGGCCAGTTGTATTGCTTCTTTAATCAGAACAACGTTTTTCAGCTGTGCTAAAATAATTGGAAAAGGGTTTTCTAATGATCAATTAGCCTTTTAAAGTGATTAACTTGGATTAGCTAACCCAACTTGCCATTGGAACACAGGAGTGATGGTTGCTGATAATGGGCCTCTGTACGCCTATGTAGATATTCCATAAAAAATCTGCCGTTTCCAGCTACAATAGTCATTTACAACATTAACAATGTCTACACTGTTTTTCTGATCAATTGTATGTTCTTTTAATGGACCAAAAAAAAGTATTTTCTTTAAAAAACAAGGACATTTCTTGTGAACCCAACCTTTTGAATGGTAGTGTATATACTGCCTGAATCTCAGTTGGGAACAGTTCCTTTACGATTGCACATTCAGCAAAGCACTAGCAGAGGGAGTTCCATTGAAATCAATTTTCCCGTTCACTGTGTTGGTGGTGCTCATAAAATTCTCAGAGGTGGCACCACAGGTCCCAGATTGGTGGGGCAATTTTGTTTCTTCTTCCTGATGGCAACCAGGTAAAACTCAGAAACCTGGTTTGTAGTAGGGACCTTAAGGGTTCCCCTATTTCCTGGGGCAAGTAAACAGAAGTCGGGGAAGCAGTTTTTTTTTTTTTACTGAAAACAACAAAACTAAAGAATTCCAATAGGCCTAGCCTAAAATGATATTTATGGATCATTCCCATTGTTTAATTTAAAGACAGACAATTTATGGCATGTATGGCAGCCAGGCAAGTTTAGCCTGCTATGTGGTTGCCTCTTGGAAAGTGAGAGTGTGCTCTGCTGTCTTTGTAGACGTGTGTATTTTGTAATATTCATATGAATATTTTTAATGTTGAATACATTTATGTACATTTTTGTATTTCAGAATCTTGACAAACTCCATATTTTACAGCACACTATAAGGAGTATAATGACAGATGTTGTCTGTATCATATACTGTTCACGTATCATAGGGTCTTACAGGAGCCATGTATATAGTGCATTCGGAAAATATTCAGCCCCCTTGACTTTTTCCAAATTGATTTACGTTACATACTTATTCTAAAATGGGTTAAATTGTTTTTTTCCTGATCAATCTACACACAAGACCCCATAATGACAAAGCAAAAACAGGTTTTTAGAACCCCCCCTCCTAAACAAACATCCCTCCTCCCAATTAAGTTTCTATGCAAGAATTGCCAGAAAAGTTTTGGGCCTTCCTGGCATGAAATTACCCTGCTGCATCTGAATTAATCTTCATGGATCATTTTTTTTCTTATTCTCAGAATTCTGCAGTTTCTCACACATCAGGTTCACCTAAATCCTCAATCCTGGGAATATGGAGGGCCCCTACATCAGGCAACCTCAACTCCATCCAATTCAGGTGATTCACCCATTCAGTATCTCCTAGCTCCTGAACCAGAATTTTCACTTCTGTTAGCAGCTGTTGTTATTCTTCAATAACACAGACCCTAAAGCAAATCAGGGGGAGAAAAATATATTTATTCAAAGAGAACAAATCATAGTTGTTATGCTCGAAAGTAGATGGCAGGTGTTTATTCTTCCCTGTCCTCAATGTTTCTCCACTGAACAAAGAGACATGATGTAGTTTATACCCAAGCCTAGCCTGTGGTTGACCAATTAGAATTCCTTGCAATAAAACTGGGCCAATGGCCAAAAACCAAGTATCCCGTTTCAGGCTCAATGTATAGACAATTTGGACCAATGAGACCTTGCCACATGTAGCTATGAATCCCAGACTGAATCCCAAACTTCCTCCCGTGTCCCTGACCCATTAATCTTCAGTTCCCCACTACAAAGAAACAACTATTTCCATTGATCATGAATTCCCTTTTACAGAAAAACAACAATTTCCATTGATTGTTAATTCCTTCTTGACCTCTATTCCTCTGCGTTGTGTATTTATCTTAGAATATTCTTACACTTCTTATACCTTTGGGCCTGGTTTCCTGGACACAGATTAACCCTAGTTCTTGACCGAAACGCACTTTATATGGAAAATACATCCCTTAATGTTATTACATTGTTTTACTATTTGTTCTGCCATGCCATTTTTACAGTGCCTCCTTTGTAAAAGATTTCTCCACCTTCTGGGTTGGAGTGAGAAGTTCTCCAGTCACATACAACATTTCTGCTGCACCCCCAGCTAACAGCACATCCATCACCCCTACCACCTCCTCATCCTCGAAAGTGAGTATGATTACATGCACACAATAATACGATTATTGTGAATATTCAGATTAATATAATAGTTTGATTAAAACATTTGCATGTTTTGCAAGAAGAACGATTTCCCTAATAATCTTGTTTACATGGACACGAAAGGGCTACTGATGGGACTTTGATAAATGCAGAACATTGCCAATCAAAATAAACGTTCTACCACAGCTACCATGTCATTTTTGGGAAGCCTACTTGATCCTGAGTTCTGACATTTTTAACTCCCTTCACTCGTGTAAAAGAGGGATGCTTGCACTGCTGGTTTTAGCACATGCGCGGATCAAATACACCGCTGGAACTACGATTAAGGTGTTTACACTTTCGACAGAGGGTTCTACATAGAACGCAAAAGAGTTCTACCTGGAACTAAAAAGGGTTCTACTTAGAACCTAAAAGGTTTCTCCTATGGGCACAGCCGCAGAACCCTTTTGGAACCCTTTTCTCTAAGAGTGTACCAAATATTTAGAAAGGTTGGTCAGAAAACCAGATGTTTTAATCGGCGTATGCTTACTTAGATTGAACGCCGATTTAAGATAAGCAGAGTAAGGTGTTTACATGACTAATGCCATACTCGGCCTACTGATCAGTTTAATATCGAATTATAAGTCTGCATTCCATTGAAATCCTTAGTACTTATGGTAATAGATAATAGTACAAATAAAACATTAACTTGTCTTAACAATGGATCACAATTGTAAGTGATAGTCTCTCAAAAGGTCAAATAGGGGGTGCTTATATTTGTCCTGTTTCACTGTATGTACAAGTACGAGTTGGTAACCTGTACGAGTGTGAGGTGTGAAATGGAAATGTGTTTTTTGCTTATCCCAACTCCCCCTGAGAGTGGGGTCATTGATGGCGACTCTGGAGAAATTAGGGTTAAGTGCCTTGCTCAAAGGCAGATCAACAGATTTTTCACCTTGTCGGGTTGGGGATTCGAACTGGCAACCTTTCAGTTACTGGCCTTTCAGTTACACTCTTAACCGCTAGGCTACCTGCCGCTCACTCTCTGACAATATTGTCATATTACATTTTCAATCAAACAATAATGTTTATTTTTTACGCACTATTACATAAGTTGTCCCAAAGTGCTTTACAATAACATTGAATATGTTTGTAATAGTTTTCCAACTCCAGCACTGGATGTGGCAGCACTAAGGTCTGTTTCAAACAACCTCTGAACTGTGTCCCTGGGGTCAGCCCAGACTGTTACTTCCTGTCTGCTATGACTTCTCCCGGTGATACAGCCGTCCAGTTGGAGATGACCGGCCCTTCAGATGGCTACATCGCCATCGGCTTCTCAGATGACCGGAGGATGGTAATGTAGCCCTTTCAGAAGTAGTGCATGCACATTCTGCAATTGAATATGCTTATTCAAATTTCGAGGCACTCGTCCAGATACTTTCACTTCAATGAAAACGGTGAACAAGTTTATTTTTAAAACAATGAAGAAGGATTGCATGAGTGCAGGTGGAAGGCAGCCAATCAACTACAGGAGCATTCAACAGTGTGCTATTTTTCTTTTATGAATTTTTGTTTTCTGTACCCTGCACCTTCAAGTAGCCTGTGGCAGGGTTGATTGTGTTCCTCTCATAATCTGTTTTTCTCTGCATCACATAAGGGAAATGATGACATCTATATTTGTGGACCGGACAGTGGCGGGCTTATCCAATTGCAACACGCCTTTTCAACAGGAAAGAAGACACCGGAGATACTTCCTCTGGTACTTGCTATTATTATGACATATGAAAAGCTAAGAGGATGATAGCAATTGGAATATGGACTGGAATTATATTTCTGATTTGACTGATTTGAAATGGAATGTACCCCCAACCCTGATGCTATAATGAATCACAAAACAATCAGTAATGACTCAAATGTCTTGTTTGTCCTTTTCTAGGGAAATGTTTCTGATGTTAAATCCTCAGTGAATAATAGTATCATTAGCTGTTCCTTCACGACTATGAACCCCATCTCAACTCAGCGATCCGGAGGGTCCAGTTCCCTCTACTATCTCATGATCGTTCACGGGCCCTCCAATAATGGTACGGTATGAGCCAAAAGCTTACAGAATAGTAGCACCAGTAATGGTACAGAGAGAGTGGTTGTATCCCTCTGTCATCTTATTTACATAGTGCTATGACATCTTTAGATAATAATGAGTGACATTACATGGACATGGAAGACGGGATCTTAAATCAGCACTCCTACTCTGAGATAATGTATGAATAGGGGCCCTGTTATCTAATAAGGATTCTAATGTTGTGGGACTGGTACAGATGAAGAAAGCAGTCTGATTCAGTCTAGCAGTCATATGTTTCATAATATCATTTTATTCTATTTCTCTTATTGTATTTCACTTTTCGGTTGACTTTGACAGGGATAATCGACTTTCATACTGGCACCTTCATCAGTGACACTAAAGTGGATATTTCAAATCCTCAAGTTGTTACAAGTGAAAAAGAGCCACCTATTATTAAAGCCCATGGTAAGGTTGCCGTTTCCTTAGTGAGAAGAGTTTGCATGCATAACCGCAAACAAATTGTTATACGGCAATACACTGATAATAACTTCATACACAAGTTTATAGATTTGTGTATTGATTATGGATTATTGATTTATTATCCTGTTGTGCTTCAGGTTCCCTGATGTTGATAGCGTGGATGACCACAGGTAGTTTGGGAATGATCATAGCCAGGTATCTGAAAGGTGTGGCCAAGGGGAACCATTATTTTGGGAAAGATGTTTGGTTTCTGGTGAGTTTCTATAATACTATCCCTAATGTGTTAGTGTAACAAAGTTAGATTGTACCGTAAGTTAGATTGTACTTGAAATGTTTTCACTGCTATCGAATTGGTGCCTTTTCTACATATAGCGTGACTGGGAGAAGCAGGCGGTCACTTGTGTTTGCGAGGAAGCTATGCTGTTAATTAAGCAAGCAGACTGACGTCCGTCACATTTCAAGTTGTATTAGTCGTATGTACGGGATACACATGGTATACACTGTCCAACAAAATGCTTACTTGCAGGTTCCTTCTCAACAATGCAACCACAAAGAAAAAATAAACTATAAGAGTATGAACATAAACATTAGCACGTCTAGATGACTTTATTAGTTGGAATGTTTTTAGTAGTAAATAATAATGCAACATAATCTGTACTCTTGGCTTGCATGTTCCTCAGGCGCACGTGTCTCTTATGTCACTCACTGTTTCCGCCACCATCATTGCCTTCATTTTGGCCTTCTCAGAAGTTGGAGGCTGGAGTGGGGTATGTATCATAACCCTTTACTGCGCGCCAATTGTTATTTAAAACAAACCAACCTCTCTGACATATGCTGTGCCGTCTAGTTTTATAAAACCTTCTCTATTATGGAAGGCTCAGATAATTGAAATAGTTACGAGGGACAGTTTATGAGCCCAGTGTGTTTATAGGGAGCCCATCCTGTGTTGGGCTGCATCGTTATGATCCTGGCCTTCTTCCAGCCAATCGCTGCCATGTTCCGATGTGGACCTCAACATCACTGGTAAGGGATCCAGACTCATACCTAGTGTATGTCAGTTTGCTCATGTGTATGTAAATCCAAAAGTGGCTTGTTTTCTCAAGTTAATGTATTATTTTTGTGTTATTGTTTTTTCACAGGCGATTCCTCTTCAATTGGTCGCATGCTTTGAATGCAGCGGCAATAAAAGGTTTAGCTGGTAAGTAACTGTGATTATGACATTGTTTTTGTTGGATTTTATTAGCATAGTACAAAGTACCGTATCTTCTCAGCCAATATCTGTCAAACATGTTTGCTGTTGCACTACTACCATGTTAGTAATTGTGTTGACATTTTCTTCCAGTGGCAGCCATATTTACTGGGCTGTCGTATTTTAACACCTCTGAGGATAGTTGGCTTCTGAAGGTGATGGGTGGGTTTGTTGGATGGGAGGCAACGCTGTACATCCTGCTAGAAGTCCACATGCGCTGGAAGCGCAATGGTGAGATCAAATACATAATGATATCGATCTTAATTTTGTTAAATTCAGGTTTATGATATATAGCCTCTCTATAATATTGAATAACCTCATATTGTGGATCTGCCATATAACTTTTGGCGGCCTCTTGGCGTACGTCAAAAGCTCTGACGAAGGACAAGAGGCCGACACGTAGGCCTGAATAAACAAAGTGATACAAGCAAGAGAAGTGTGCAGGTTTCTATTTTCTTTTCAAATATAACTTTGGTTGTTCTTCTAGATCATGCAGAGAGTGCTTCTGAATCGGTACGCTGAATCCCACAATTTAATCCCATATATTTAAATGTACCTATTGTATCAGTGAATTAGTAAGTGACTCATTCTTAACAACTATTTTGTCTGCCACGGCTGTACTTGACTTTTCATTTCTCCCCCAGACAAGAATGGAGTTGTTACTGCTGGTCTTGTTTTTCCTTGGAAATATCGCCTTTTTGGTGGCACTACTTGTTGGAATTGGCTCGTCATGAAGATCTGCTGAGCAATGGACTGAGATCGGAATGTTGTGATACAGTATATCTTTAATATAGCTCACTGTACAGTATATTTTAAATTGTTTTATATTTGTTTGTTGTCAAATGTTTTAAAGTATCTGTCCATTGATTGAGGATCGAATGCGATCAGATCGTCAATATTCCTCCATATAACTATGACAGACTTTCCATGAGGACAGGCATTTTGGAAATTTAACCAGGGTTTATTGACTGACACTACTTTCTTAACAAAAAGTAAGGAATTCTTAACAGACTTTCTGAACCTGTATTGGGAACCTGCACAATACAGGTTCAGTGGACCCAATTATTGTACTGGATGCCTTTAAATGTACCTTTAGAGGCCATTGAATTCAATTTTCATTCCAAAAACAGTATCGGTCAACAGAGTAAAGAATTTCAACAGAAATAGAACATTTAACATTACACAATGGTGTTGAATGTACTACAGAATCACTGAATAATCTAGACACTTAACAAAAGGAGATTGAGGAATTTACCAGAGCAAATTCAACATAGAAACCCGACCAAAAAAAGCCTACAGAAAAAAGTTACAGATGATGAAGAAATCCTTTTCACCAAAGGAGATTCTGAATGAGGAAGGTCCTTCAACCTCATTTGATGAGTTTTGTAATATACAGTACCAGCCAAAAGTTTGGACACACCTACTCTTTATTTTTTACTATGTTGTACCTTGTAGAATAATAGTGAGGACGTTAAAACTGTGAAATAACACAATGAATTATGTAGTAACCAAAAAAGTGTTAAACAATTCAAAATATATTTTATATTTCAGATTATTTAAAGTAGTCACCCTTTGCCTTGATGACATATGCTCAGCATATGTTGGAATGCCTTCAAGACTGTTGGAAAAGCATACCTCGTGAAGTTGGTTGAGAGAAAGCCAAGAGTGTGCAAAGCTGTCATCAAGGCAAAGGGTGGTTACTTTGAAGAATCTTAAAAATAAAATATATTTTGAATTGTTTAACACTTTATTGGTTACTACATGATTCCAGAATGTGTTATTTCATAGTTTGATGTCTTCACTATTATTCTACAATGTAGAATAAAGAAACACCCTTGGATGAGTAGGTGTGTCCAAAAATCATGTTATACTATCTGCTACACAAAAAGATCTTGTGAAGGCCTAATTACACAGGACTAACGATTGTTGGCAATTGATTACTTTCAGACGGGGAAAACGCCTTGCCTCGATGGCATTCCAATAGAGAGAGGTTTTTTATGAACTACTGAAAGATTAATTACTGTCATGTTTTAATTACTCATACATGAATAGCAAACTATCAGACACACAAAACGATGAACTGATCTCTCTCCTACTGAAGCAGGAGCCAGGGGGGCACTACAAAGAGCCAGTCTCTTAAACGTCACCCCACTGTGCTAAAATATTGGCAAAATGTTTTTCTCATACAATTTGAAAGGTCTTACCGGTAAATTAAGAGTCAACAACATTATTTGGGTATTAGCAAATAGAATATGAGCTTTAAAAATTTGATAATAAAAAATTAAACAAAATTTTCACTGGACAGTTACTTTAAAGAATTTTGCTGTGAGAATCATGACACAAAAATACCTCTTATTTTTTTCACTGGATGGCAAAGTTGTGCTTTTATACTCTGTCACACCATTATTATTATATTACATGACATTTAATAGTGGAACTGATTTATAATAAAGTGATAATAAAGAATCTGTACAACAAAATCTGTACAAATTATGAATTTATTTACATTGCTATTATAATCATACAGTGGCGGCCAAGTATATTGGGACCCTTGCACCTTCAAATAATTTGAAATAAAAATATATATTTTGGGCTCCACAACTTATTGGATTGTCAACATTGTATTTTTTTAAACTTAAGTTTACCATTTTATTTTGTAAAATAAAATGGTACAACATTTTTGACACCCATACTTGGTTGCACAGACAAGTGAACTGCAAAACAAGCAACTTATTTTAAAAGAAATTGTGTGAATGAAAAGTGCAAGGCTGTCAATCATAGAGATGGAAAGAGGCCTTATCTTCGGGTGGGCTCTTCATTTATAAGTAGTACATTTTCTTTTATGTTTGAAAAAAGTGTCAAACTAATATCAAACACGGCAGAAACTGCTTCTCCAATAGAAAGACTAGATCACGCTTGTAAGCGATGCCATGGCGACGTTGGCTAGCTTAGCTCATGCGCAGAACACGTCATCGGGTCTAACGGTCGTGTTGTGCGAACTGTGCATGTGCAGACTGACAAATCAAGTTGTTTTTGACGAAGATTCAAACATTTCAGTGTGTCACTTTCACGAGGTTGGAGTCATAACATGTCCATCTACATAAGACATTGGCTCGACTCTAGGTCGTGCCTTTATATTTAGAGATAATTAAAAACGAAGGACGAATTTCTCACTTCTCATTGACTCATACCAAATGCCTCTTATAAAACATATTTGACACTCAAGAAGTGGGATACATCGCCAATTGAACTAGCCTACTCCTTCAGCCTTTATAGCATTAAAATCCCCCCCCAAAAAAACAGTCGAAAATGAGATATACAGCTGGTGGGAGTTATAGTTCTAATGAAACGGTGCTAACTTTTCAGCTTCGTGCTTCTTCTTGGCCGTCCAATTGATTGACCTTTATGTCTTAAAGTAATGATTGACTGTCGTTTCTCTTTGCTTATTTGAGCTGTTCTTGCCATAATATGGACTTGGAATTTTACTAAATAGGGCAGTCTTCTGTATACCACCCCTACCTTGTCACAAGAGACTGTAGAGACAGCATCCAAGATGGGCGTTCGTATACGCCGTTTCGTGGGGCTTGCCATCTTTCTAGATCCAGTTTTACTGGGATTACTACGCATGCGCACTAGTACTCAGTGCAAACAAGGAGCAGTGACGATGTCATCACGGTATCCAAAACATGACAGACATTGGACGAATAAAATTGTACTATCTTTGGCTTTCACTCACAGCCAAAGATATAAAATTTTTATATTTGTCCAATGTCGGTCATGTTTTTATACGAACGTCCATCTTGAATGCTGTCTCTACAGTCTCTTGGGCACCCCCTACTCGGGCGAGGGCAATGAGTAGACCATAGTGGTCCCGCCCCGATCCGAAAAAATTTGGATGTGGGATGTCTTGCTGTCTCTACCATCTCTGGCACAGAAGAGGGACAGAGAGCAGTTGCTTAGGTACTGAATCTCTACCCGACAGATAATACAAAAACGATCAGTTTAATTGATTGATAGTTGTTATTCAGCAGTCTTAAAAGTATGCCAAATCTATTTTTAATATCTATTGAAATCGTGATTTCGTCAGACAGCAGGCAGTTTGTTGTTGACTTGTCTCATGATTATACTGTACGTTCCATGTATTGGGCCTAATTACTCTATTTAAACTGAGCTTTAGTATTTCATTTTCTTCTGTTTGTTCATTTTTTCTTATTTTTCTTCTTTATTGTAATTTGTTGTTTTATCTTTTTGTTGGCTGTTAATGTGGAAGAAAACTGAAATTCCAATAAAAACATGATTACAAAATTAGGCTGATGGATGCAGTGTGTTATGGCTGTTTTCAGAAAGTAAGTCATTGGCTGTACCTACCCTCTACAATTATGATATCGACAAACATAAAGGGCTACGTTAGCCTTGTTAGTGTCTCTGTCAAAACTACTACCTTTATTTTGTTTATAACAAACAAGAGTGTACATGTTTTTAGAAATGACAATGTCTACTCATTCCTATTCATGTGTACCAACAGAAAATTCTAGTTTATTTTCACCCACATAGAATGGAAACACCCAGCTCAGCCAAGGAGTGCCCAACAACCATGTTCCTCTAGGCCTACATCCACCACCTCAGGTCAGTTTGTTTCAACTGCAATAATAATGATGCGATATAGACCCATATCAACCATGGATTAGTTTCTCCTGGCCCATACATTTTTTTATTTTATTTAACCTTTATTTAACTAGGCAAGTCAGTTAAGAACAGATTCTTATTTACAATGACGGCCTAGGAACAGTGGGTTAACTGCCTTGTTCAGGGGCAGAACAACAGATTTTTACCTTGTCAGCTCAGGGATTCAATCTAGCAAACTTTCGGTTACTGGCCCAATGCTCTAACCACTAGCCTACCTGCTGATAGATTACTTGCAGGTTAGTGTTTTTCGACATGCATCTTGTTCTGGAGGCAGCTCTGCAGAGTAGTTACTAGTTGGAACAGCCACAAAGTCATAATATCTGATTTTAAACCTAACCTTAACCCTAACCTTAACCACACTGCTAACCCTAATGGCTAACCTTAGGTAAAGACCAAAAAGGTAATTTTTGTTTTCATAAATGTTTTCAATATAGGACATTTTGACTTTGAAAAACTTCCCTATCTAAGGGGAAATTGCTAAATTCTGCCTCCAGGACAAGACCCATGACAATAAATGTCAACCTACTTCAGGGTGAGGAACTGTCTAAGAACTGTCTAATTTAACTAGGCTGGTGGCGCCCCCTGTGGGATGCAGTGTGTTATAGCCATTGGCTATACCTACCTCTCTACAATTCTGGTATCTATGAACATAGAGGGCTATGGGTGATTTTTGGGTGGTCTGGTTGACACAATTAAATGTTCAAATATTACAGTAACATCTGTGTTTTTATGTGTGCCATCATGTGCTTAATTGTATAGTTGATGGAAACGGGCGAGTGAGACATGGACCAGTCCTAGGGAAGTAAGCCAGCAGAGGGGCTGAGCATAGCCCTGAGTCCCTTTTTAAATGAATATGGTCTTCCTCAAGGTTGGGTTGCTGTTAAACACTTAGTGACAAATACTGCTATCCCACTATGCCGTGGTTGAGGACGAGTACACAGGACCGAAGCTTAAAGAAGGGAAGGTCACGTCGATAATACAATGCTTTGTACTCATATGCATGGTACGGTATAGAGGCCACTGCAACTCATACCATGCTAGACTATGGACTCTATGGAATATCCAGTGGTGTAAAGTACTTAAGTAAAAATAGTTTAAAGTACTACTAAAGTCGTTTTTTGGGGTACTTTACTATTTATATTTTGGATTATTTTCTTTGGGAATGTAGTGAAGTAAAAGTAATGTACTTTTTACTCCCATACATTTTCCCTGATACCCTAATGTACTCGTTACGTTTTGAATGCTTAGCAGGACAGGAAAATTCACACACTTATCAAGAGAACATCCACGGTCATCCCTACTAACTCTGATCTGGCAGACTTACTAAACACACAAGATTCATTTGTAAATTATGTCTGAGTTATGTCTGAGTGTCGGAGCATGCCCCTGGCTATCCGTCAATAAAAAATTAAATGGTGCCTTCTGGTCCGCTTAATAGAAGAAATTTGAAATGATTTATACTTTTACTTGTAATACTCAAGTTTAAAACCAAATACTTTTAGACTTTTGCTGAAGTAGTATTTTACTTGGTGACGTTCACTTTTACTTGAGTCATTTTCTATTAAGTTATCTTTACTTTAACTCAAATATGACGATTGGGTACTTTTACCAACGCTGGGAATATCTCATCAAATGTGACATCATCTATTGTTTTAAACTTTCTTGTCTGCTCCTCCTCCTTTTTTTGATTTGTCACATGCACAGGATACAGCCAGTGTAAACAGTATAGTCAAATGCTTGCTGCTTGCAAGCTCCTTCTCAACAATGCAGTGATACTAAGTTATATAAAATAAATACACACACAAATAGGTCAATATCAGTGGTAACCAATGTCATGGATACTGGTGACAGTTATTTAATCAGGGTTAAAGTGATTCAGTGTTCAGATGGGGAACAAAGGAGCTTACATCCACCTTAGAGGATCAGACCTCAAGCCAGTTTCAACAGTTTACTGCTGTGGTCAGTACATATCTCTAATAAAACCAATGGAGTTGCTTATTAATAAAGAGTATTTAATCATTTACATTGACTGCTCTTGGCAGAGAGAATGCCCTGCTCCAATGGTGCTCTGCAAAGAACCAACTCCAAGATTAGATAATACTTTGGGGATAAGAGTCAGCATGCAAAATACTTGTATTTTCTTTTTGCACAAGCATAATGATAGTGGGACTGAGCCTGGTCTGTGTCTGGTGTCAATATGGACATTCCTCCATAGCTACCTCAAACACATTGTCTTCTTCAGGACCTTGAGCAAAGCTAATGGGAAAAATATCAGTTGGACAGCTTCCCAGGTTTAGAAAATGACCAGACATAATTATAGAAACAAATGGATTTAATTAGTATAGTCTATTCATTGCTTTCCCAGCATCCCAAAGGGAGAGGGTACAATGGTACTGTTGACCAGAAATTGTCATAATGTCAAATGCTTGCATTACAGACCAAGTGTTTGAGAAACATAGTCAGGACAACGCGTATGTGGACTTCTTATTGGTATCTGATGATATCATTATGATGGTTTCTGTGTGTTTAATGACACACACACACACACACACACACACACACACACACACACACACACACACACACACACACACACACACACACACACACACACACACACACACACACACACACACACACACACACACACACACACACACACACACACACTCGCTCTTCTCACTGCAAAGGATGAATGTGTTCTGTTCTGTGGACAAGACAAAAAACATTTAGATGACAACCTATCTGTTTTCCTGAGATTTCAGTAGGTAAATAGAATAAATCATAAACATTTCATCAGGGCAGACTTCATCTGTTGTATTTGATAGGGTAGAATTTTCCCTCACTGAGGCTCAAAGCAAATCACTGGCTTAGCCCCAAAAGCAGCTCATGATTGGTAGCGAGGCCTGATTCTTTGATTCCTGACAACTGTTCTGCCATAAGATTATGTGCTTTTCTGGGTTTGAAATCATCCAGAGAGGGGAATTATATCTCCACAGCAGCTCCTGTCATACACCGCGTTATGATCCACTACTGTCTGTGCCTTATTCATCTCCCTTTTCTCTGTCCTGCACTTTGCTGAAGTTGCAGAGTGTGGTGTGAGCTAACTAACAGAGGCAGAGCAGCTGACGAGCAGAAAGCTCTCTGCCGCCCGTATCAGACACGCTGGGTGAGCAAAGCCCCTCTGCTCCACAGACAGACAATGGTACAATAGCTGACCGGGCTGTTACAACATGTGCCATACTCACATTACGGAAGCCCAGATCTGGTAGATTGGACTATTCAAACGAGTTGGATGCATGATTAACAAATACGCGGTGTTAATTGGAGCAATTAGAAGAACATTGTGCTTTGGAAGTGTTCAAATTGCCTCTGTGTCCGCTGTCATTCCCCACATACAGTACAGTAGGGCGGTTGGGAACGGTGTTACATAACATTGGGAGTTGCCATTCCCACCCTCATACTCTCCGCTCCCTCTCACTGAGGTGTCAAACAGGGAGTCATAAACATAGCCTTACTGCAGCAGACAAACCACATATTATTCAGACACTCAAGATATAGAAGTGGATTAGACCAAAGCAAGTTCAGACACGACAACACCACTTTTATGCAGCTAACCATATGAGCCTATTCTAGTCCTGTTTATACCTGGTTCTAACATGCAGCCTTTGTCCTGATCTTGTCCATGTTCTGATTGTGCACATTTTTAGTGTACAGTAGATGATTAAAAGACGCATTGTGATCAGACTGTGATCAGATCTTATAAGTGTAAATAGACAAAATCAGGTCAAGATCAGGAGGACGAAGGATACATGCTAACGGCAGACATAAACAGGGCTATCGATTCATGCACACTCTGCCTATGATGGTATGATACATCTACTGATGCAACATCTGCAGCTGACCTCCTGTTGGCTAAACCACAGTAGAAGCCAATCAGCAGAGGGATGTACTGACTCAGTGGTACAGAACATGGAACAGGTTGGCTAACTGTCCCACTTAATCACCCACCACATCACACTCACCAGATGGCACCCCGCAGATGGCATGAGCAGCCGTTGGAGGGCACAGGTGGGGTAACGGACCTACACATACTGGACAGAGAGAGAGACGAATGGATCCATGGAGCCAGAGTCCACATCACCAGAGGAGTACAGGCAGGGGTCAAACCCTAAACCGGACTGGGGCCTTGGGTTCAGTAGAGAATGATCTGGTTCTGATGTGGCTAGTCGACTTCTTTACATGTAATTTGGGGTAATCTCTCCTCTCACTCACTCACTCACTCACTCACTCACTCACTCACTCACTCACTCACTCTCTTCATCCCTCACTCCCTCTCTCTGTGTGTGAGGAAGTCTCACCCAGGGCTCTGTTGTCCGTCTCTGCCTTCCTTCCTGCCTCTGGCCAAGCTTCTTCCAGAAGGCCAGTCAGCCATGCTGTACATGCTACTGAGAGGCATATGCCTTTTCCTCAGCTCTTTTGGTATGTCAAACATACTCACAAGACTTGTAAGACATATGGTTTAGTCTGTGTTGTGCGTCTGATTGTCCAGTCACTAACAGAAAGGAGATATTGACTCAGACCATAACATTAAGCATTATGACCCAAAATGGGTAAGTAAGGGAATGTTATGTACTCTGTATTTTTCTACAACTCCACCACAAATGTGCAGTCTGGGCTATGTGTAACATGGAGGAAAAAGTTATCTTGGCATTTAAAAAAAAATGCCAGACTGCTTTTCCGGAAGGTCTTTAACCCACCGAGATAAGATGTAACACTGTGAGATGTTCAGAAAGGGAGTTCACACACTTATCTCTCCCAGTGGAAATGCATTATTGGAATGATAAGTGGGGTTTAGTTGAAAGAGGAGCACAGTTTATGTTGGCATGGAGCGAGCCGCTGTGGGCGACAACAACTGCCCTCTCGTATTTCAGCTTCCCAAAAAGCAGACAGAAAAATGCTAAATATGCAGCAGTGTGACCTCAACCCTTAGATCAGCCACTATTTTTAGACAAAGGTGTCTAAATCCTTTCACCTAGGTACTTTTCTCCTTTATCTCCAATCAATCATGTCGGCACATGTACAATACGGTCCAACATATGTCGTTTATTAACATATTATATAGACTATGTATAGTGTAGTTCAATTGCTAATGGATGATCTCATTGTTGAGCAATGTGTTTTGCTTCTTAAATTGCTAGTAGTATTGCATGTTCTTATTACGTTGTATGTTTGAATGTTGCACATTTTATGAATTGTGTTCATGCAGGGCTCCCTTGGAAAAGAGGCCTTGGTCTCCATGGGACTCCCTGCTAAAGGTTAAAAAAAAAATTAGACAGGAGTTTTTCTAGGGCCTGGAGCTTTTCCTGGTCAGGTTACATGGTCAGAAAAAAAAACCTGTCCTCTGACTGTTTGCCAGGTCTTTATTGAACACATATCTGGACATTGACAATGTTGCTTAAACACCAGTGCAACCTTAGGAACCAGGCTATAGCTCCCTGCATATCTACCCTCAGCACACTCCTTCAGCAGTAACCAACCCAGCAGCACAGCTAAGCTATGAATGGTAATGAACACAGACTGAATAGCTAGGAATGTCAACCAGTTATTGCACTGGAGCCCTGCATCCATCGCTACACTGCAACAGATGCGGCAGTATATTTCCTTAAACAGAGATCCATAAAAATAAGGACAGAATAAACTGTAAATAACTCTAGGAGATATGGCAGCTTCCAAAGCATGTTGCAAGAGAGCTGAAAATAAGCACTGACCGTATTCACATAATCACAGCTTGTTATGTGAATCCAGTGGGCTTTTAGGTTCTGTTTGGTATGATTGTAAAATATCTCAAACCGAACAGAACCTAATCAACCTAAAGAGAACCTACACTGTAAGCGCCCACTGCATTAACATAATTCATCCGGTGGGGTATAAATGGTAAAGATGCTATTGGCTGCATACTGGCTGTTCAGTCAAGGTCACTGTCTTGTTTGAACCCAGCTAGGATATCTCTGAGTGAGTCTTCTCCCATTCATCCATATGGCTGTATTACAATCATGATATCACTGTGAATCAGCCTAGCACCCTCACTCAACCTGTGTCCATTTGGGTTATTTTCAACCAGCTCTTATGAGAAGTGTGGAAACAACTATGCACTTACATCATGACCCTCACACATAGCCGTATAGTGTTGTTGTGGGTTGGTATGCCTGTTTTGTTATTGAGAGATGAATAATGTTCACCTCTGAAGCGCTCTGGGGCTGGGTGACTCATCAAACGCCTTAGGGAGGTTTTCTGTGGGATCTGCGTGGAAGCAACAACAAACTGTCCATAGCAGAGGAAGCTGGTGGGAGGAGCTATAGGAGGACAGGCTCGTTGTAATGGCTGGAATGGAATTAATGGAAAGGTATCAAATACATCAAACATATGGAAACCACATGTTTGACTCTGTTCCGTTAATTCCATCCAAACATTACAGTGAGCCCATCCTCCTAAAACTCCTCCCACCAGCCTCCACTAATATAGCCTGTAGGTTAAGAAGAATATACACTATATAGTCTATGATTAGGCTGAGACATTTTTCTTCTTGTTTATTTCCAACCTGTAGATGCTGTAAAAAAGAAACATTTAGTTGGAAAATAGGAATCAAAGAAAGGTGTTTAGACACAGCAAGCACAACCCAAATATTTTTTAATAGCGGAATAGGCTAAAACCGTTTAATTTCGTATGTATTCGTGAGTCTACGTATGGGTTCGGAGAAGCCCAGGAGAGGGGGCTAAGTCCGAGCCGCACCGCTCTCTAGGTTGCATGTGACTAATAGAGTTTGCCAGTGAAGTAGGCTGCAATTCATTCTTACGGAATGTTCACCTGAGAGCGAAAACACTGCAAAATAACAGGTGAGTCTTATTAGAAACGCACGTCACTGTTACAATTGTTCACTAAGTGAGTCATGTTTTTTTTCCCAATTAGTTACTTTAACATTTTTGGGGATAAAATAACTTCTAAGAATTATCGTGACTATCTATTGTAGCACCAACTTTGCTATGAGTTGTTCAAACCCCTGTTTGTTTATGGGAAGGCTTGTTTGTAAAAACAACTTGATACACGTCCAATGTGATGAACTTTACACCCGGATAGTAATTTTGAAGTGAGGTCGTTTCATTGAAGTTTGGACCAAATGTACACTAACTGTGATTCTCCATTACCTGTAGACCGAATCGTTTTGAGAAATGTGGTGCCATTAGAAGCGAAGAACGATTGCACGGTAACCTGACTTGAAAACAGAAATTACAAATTCCCTGCTGAAGAAGCGTAGTTTACAAACGTAGTAAAGCCACTGGTGAAAAACCCACACATACAAAAAGGAACATGGCAACGGGTGGATTTAAACCAAATGCACAGACAGACTTTCTGGAGGAATGGAAGGCTAAACGGGAGAAAATGAGGGCTAAAATGCTCGGGGACATCGCTGCGGCCACCGGCGCGTGCACTGGTGGTATTGCCCCTGCCACTGCGTCCCTGGGGAGCCACAGCAACAAAAGTGAGATGCGCAATGCTACCTCGAGCACCGAACTGAACAACAACGGCAACCCGGACCGCGGGACATCATACCCCATGGCTCGCTCATCATCCTCCTCAGCCTTGAAGAGACCTGACGATGACCCACACCCGACACCAGCCGTCAGAGGAGCAGATACACCGGGTACTAACCTGAAGAAGACACCGCAGCCGGAGAAAGTGCCTTGCACCCCACAAGAGTCCAGCCCCACTGCATGCAATGACCATGGCAGTGACAAGGAGAGCCCCTCACCCAGTAAAGGCAAAGAGAAGAAAAACAGTGGTCCAAGCGCCAGGAAGGGGAAAGGACAGATAGAGAAGAGAAAGCTGAGGGAGAAGCGCAGATCAACAGGTGTTGTCAGCATGCCATCCACAGAGGTGAGTCCAAGCTGTCTGTAACTTTCATTTGTTTAGAAATCCTAGTTATTAAGCATGACGCATGGTGTAGGATGAGACTGTTTAAACTCTGTACTGGCAACCTGTAGGCCTACGCAACAACAACAAAACAAAGTTATGAAACCACTGGGGAAAAGACGGCATAAAAGATGGACTTATCTTTCCCGTAGGTTGTGTCATTATCATTATGAAACTAACATTTTAATGTACCAAATGGGTTGGCTATTTGTGGGAGAATAATAGTTTGAGACTGAGTAGCTTTAATGACTAATGAGAAGTAATCAAATGGGGTTCTAAAACATTCATTATTCTGACCTTCAAAAGGCCCACATAAACATGGCTGTTCCAGTGGAGTGTTTATGAAGACCTTCCGTCTAGCACAGACATGAAAAAAGTCTAATTGAGAATGCTGAAAATGTGCAGAGAGAGCAGTATCACTGTTATTGCACTTAAATCATGTCACAGTCTGGCCACAGGGATGTTGATAAAAGCATGTCAACCATCAGTCCGCCACTCAATACTATGTCTGTCCTGTTATTCTAAGAACTTCCACCATCAGGGAAATTATATGTATACAGTGCCTTCAGAAAGTATTCACTCAACTGACTTTCCACATGTTGTTGTGTTACAGCCTGAATTTAAAATGGTTAAAATTGATGTTTTGTGTCACCGGGCCTACACACAATACCCCATAATGTTCAAGAGTATTTATGTTTTTAAGTGGATTTATGTTTTTACATATCCATAAAAATGTAAAGCTGAATTGTCTTGAGTCAAAAGTATTCAACCCCTTTGTTATGGCAAGCATAAATAAGGCAAAAAAATTAGCTTAACAAGTCACATATTAAGTTGCATAGATTCACTCTTTGTGCAATAATAGTGGTTAACATGATTTTCGAATGACTACCTTATCTCTGTACCCCACACATACAATTATCTGTAAGGTCCCTCAATTGAGCTGTCAATTTCGAACACCGATTCAATCCAATGCCTCGCAATGAAGGGCTGTGATGGCTGTGATAGGAGAAAACTGAGGATGGATCAACAATGTTGTAGTTACTCCACAATACTAACTTAAATGACAGAGTGAAAAGAAGGATGCCTGTACAGAATACAAATGTTATAAAACATTCATCCTGTTTGCAGTAAGGCACTAAAAATATGGCAAAGAAATTAACTTTAATTCCTCAATACAAAGTGTTATGTTTGGTCCAACTCAACATATCACTGAGTACCACTCTTCATATTTTCAAGCATGGTGGTGGCTGCATCATGTTATGGGTATGCTTGTCATCGGCAAGGACTCCAGAGTTTTCTATAGGATAAAAATAAATGGAATAGAGCTAAGCACAGGCAGAATCCTAAAGGAAAACCTGGTTCTGTCTGCTTTCCAACAGACACTGGGAGACAAATTCACCTTCAGCAGGACAATAACCTAAAACACAAGGCCAAATATATATACTGGAGTTGCTTACCAAGATGACATTGAAAGTTCCTGAGTGGCCTAGTTGCATTTTTGACTTAAATCCACCTGAAAATCTATAGCGAGACTTGAAAATGGCTGTCTAGCAATGATCAACAACCAACTTGACAGAGCTTGAAGAATAAAAAAAATGAATGTACAAATATTGTACAATCCAGGTGTGCAAAGCTCTTAGACTTACCCGGAAAGACTCACAGCTGTTATCGAAGGAGAAGGTGATTCTAACAGGTTGATTCAGGGGTGTGAATACTTACGTAAATTAGATATTTCATTGTCAATACATAAGCACAAATTTTAAACATGTTTTCACTTTGTCATTATGGGTTATTGTGTGGCGATGGGTGAGAAAAAAAATGAGATGTAATTCATTTTGAATGTAGGCTAAAACAACAAAATGTGGAATAGGTCAAGGGGTATGAATACTTTCAGAGGGCTCTGTATAATGGGCATGTTTTATGACGTTGACACTGGCTCTGTGCCTTGAAGCCACAGTGTAGTCTACATATTAGGGGTCTGGCTTTTCTGACAGCTGCCCAGACCCAGAGCATGCTGCCCTCTGTGGCGTTTCACCTGGAGGTTGACCAGTGTCTGTTGGCTGGCGACAGCCTGTTATTAGGAGGTCGGCAGTGCCAGTCAAGGAGTTTGAGAAGCTGGTCAGAAGCCAAGTGGTAAAGCTAGGTTTCAACCCCACACATCATGCCAAACTATGTGTGATCATGCCCCATGCGACAACATTGCCTGTGTTTATTGCATTGCATCTTTCCCATGGTAAATCTAAACCCTGACGTCGCGATCGCTGTATGATTTGGACCCTCTTCACACAAGACCCTTTGTGTTATGGATTTTATAGGTACGCTGGGGCATAATCAGCCTGCTTGTTCTGTGGGGCACAATAGCTGTTGAGGGGGTTTCAGAGCAATAAGGAACCCTATCGCGCCACTCTCCCTATGATGGGCTGATAATGGCTTCACGGCTAACCGAAGCAAACACTGGCTCTTCTGTGGAGTGTCAATCAGGACCACCACCTGCATTCCAGGAAGGTGTCTTGTTTCAGCCTCCCTGTCTGTCTCACACTCTCTGACGGAGAATGGTACAGTTGAAGTCGGAAGTTTACATACATTTTAGCCAAATATATTTAAACTCAGTTTTTCACAATTCCTGACAAATTCCCTGTCTTAGGTCGGTTAGGATCGCCACTTTATTTTAAGAATGTCAAATGTCAGAATAATAGTAGAGAGAATTATTTCAGCTTTTATTTCTTTCATCACATTCCCAGTGGGTCAGAAGTTTACATACACTCAATTAGTATTTGGTAACATTGCCTTTAACTTGGGTCAAACGTTACGGGTAGCCTTCCACAAGTTTCCCACAATAAGTTGGGTGAATTTTGGCCCATTCCTCCTGACAGAGCTGGTGTAACTGAGTCCGGTTTGTAGGCCTCCTTGCTCGCACAAGCTTTTTCAGTTCTGTCCACACATTTTCTATAGGATTGAAGTCAGGGCTTTGTGATGGCCACTCCAATACCTTGACTTTGTTGTCCTTAAGCCATTTTGTCACAACTTTGGAAGTATGCTTGGGGTCATTGTCCATTTGGAAGATCCATTTGCGACCAAGCTTTAACTTCCCGACTGTTGTCTTGAGATGTTGCTTCAATATATCCACATAATTTTCCTCCCTCATGATGCCATCTATTTTGTGAAGTGCACCAGTCCCTCCTGCAGCAAAGCACCCCCACAACATGATGCTGCCACCCCTGCGCTTCACGGTTGTGATGGTGTTCTTCAGCTTGCAAGCCTCCTCTTTTTCCCTCCAAACATAACGATGGTCATTATGGCCAAACAGTTCTATTTTTGTTTCATCAGACAAGAGGACATTTCTCCAAAAAGTATGATCTTTGTCCCCATGTGCAGTTGCAAACCGCAGTCTGGCTTTTTTTATGGCAGTTTTGGAGCAGTGGCTTCTTCCTTGCTGAGCGGCCTTTCAGGTTATGTTGATATAGGACTTGTTTTACTGTGGATATAGATGCTTTTGTACCTGTTTCCTCCAGCATCTTCACAAGGTCCTTTGCTGTTGTTCTGGGAGTGATTTTCACTATTTCGCACCAAGGTATGTTCATCTCTAGGAGACAGAACGTGTCTCCTTCCTGAGTGGATTGACGGCTGCGTGGTCCCATGGTGTTTTTACTTGCGTACGATTGTTTGTACAGATGAACTTGATACCTTCAGGCGTTTGGAAATTGCTCCCATGGATGAACCAGACTTGTGGAGGTCTACAATTTTTTTTCTGAGGTCTTGTCTGATTTCTTTAGATTTTACCAAGATGTCAAGCAAAGAGGCACTGAGTTTGAAGGTAGGCCTTGAAATACATCCACAGGTACACCTCCAATTGACTCAAATTATGTCAATTAGCTTATCAGAAGCTTCTAAAGCCATGACATCATTTTCTGGAATTTTCCAAGCTGTTTAAAGGCACAGTCAACTTAGTGTGACCCACTGGAATTTTGATACAGTGAATTATAAGTGAAATAATCTGTCTGTAAACAATTGTTGAAAAAATTACTTGTGTCATGCACAAAGTAGATGTCCTAACCGACTTGCTAAAACTATAGTTTGTTAACAAGAACATTGTGGAATGGTTGAAAAATGTGTTTTAATGATTCCAACCTAAGTGTATGTAAACTTCCTACTTCAACTGTATGTGTCTGCTGGCTGTTGGGGACCTCTGACCCGCTTAACAAATGCTTACTGAACAACGGAATACTGCTTAAGTGATGTGTGCGTTTGAAGATAACGCTGTCTGAGTGAGTACTCCCCTCGCACGAGACACTTGCTCTCTCTCCTTTGCTCTCTCTCCTTTTCTCTCTCTCTTTAGGATGTGTGTGTTGTGTCAGTGGTCTGTTTCCTGTTGGCCTCACCGTGGCTATAAGGCCTAGTTTATGAGCCTCATTGTCTCATCCATGTTTTATGGCCAGCGGTGTGTTCTAAGGCTCTGCTTGGAGACTGAGTTGCTTTCACTTGGGAGCGTAAACTTTGTTTCATGTGGTGGGCTGGATCTCTCTGATAAAGGCTGCTGCTGTTGTGTCTGGAACACCCAGGGCTGTTCGTCAGTAGCAACTGTGATCAGGCTGTGTGATCGGGCAGGCTACTTATTGGTGCCAATTAGCACTGGGCAATTCCATGGTAATGGAAAACGCTGAGAATCATATTTTTCACTTTAAAATGTATGCCAAACAAAAAGCATTGATTTCAAAGTTTAACAAATCATACAATTCTATGCACAATGACTAATTTTAACATTTTCCACAGGAAATTGAGCAAAAACACATACACAGGAAGAACTGTGCAGATTCAAAGTTTGGTAACAGAATAAAACTGAGGGAGATTTTACTGTAATTCTGTTGGTAAAATTTGCATCTGCACTGTGTTTCCAGTAAATGTTTATTTATGTATTTATTTTCTGTGTAAATTGTTCCAAGTAGTCATTGTGCATAGAGTTGTATGGTTTGTTAAACTTTGAAATCAATAGTTTTTGTTTAGCATACATTTTAAAGTGAGTCTCAACGTAATTCCGTTACTGTGGTGATAGGTAGCTTAGCGATTTTAAGAGCACTGGTCCAGGAACCGAAATGTCACTGGTTAAAATCCCAGAGCCGACTTGGTAAAAAATCTGTCATTGGGCCGTTGAACAAGGCACTCAACCCTAATTCTGCTAAGTGACTAAAATGTCAAGTCTAAAAAGGACAGGGCCGGGGTATAGCCGAGGGGATTTCTCAGAACTTCTTCCTGGTTGTTGTTGAATCACTTTTGTGTAGTTTAGCATGTGATTATAACATTTATTTTCCTATGAGAATCTGCATCAACAAAGTGCTAATAAATGGAAGGCCCGTTGACAGTTGTCTTTGCCTCAATGTTTTTGGCCCATTGGTAGATATAGCCACAGCTCCAGCTTGATTGGTTGGATTATCATTATCATTTTGAGCTCAAACTGCAACAGTTTTGTTTTAGATCATATCTAACTCTGGATATATGCACACCAGGCTCTCTCCAGGTGAGTGAGTTGAGTTTTATCTGCAGACGAACTGAAAAGTTATTTCAAAGCCTTCATGCTACAATTACACAATCTAAACATCTGTAAGTGACATACCGTCATGTTGAAACCCGTTTTTCTTCAGCATCACTTGTGCTTAAAGTAGCAGTGCTGTCAACGATGGGTAAAGCAGAAAATTTGAGTATATGGTACGTGGTGAGACAGAGTTTTGCCATTTAACTACATTTACTCCCCCCTTGACCTGTACTGAAGCCCTGGAGAATGTAACATAGATGTGATAAAGTGGACTGGCTCTAGTTTATATTTTTTGCTTTCAAAACAATTCCTGGTCAAGCCAGTCTGACTCTCACAACCAGAAGCTGTGGCATTGTGGGAATGCGCACACCTCATGGCACAACGCCTCTCCACCATGTGACCTACTTGTTGTGTGAATGTACTTGATATGTACAGTACCAGTCAAACATTTGGACACACCTACTCATTCAAGGGTTTTTCTTTATTTTTCCTATTTTCTACACTGCAGAATAATAGTGAAGACATCAAATCTATGAAATAACACATGGAATCATGTAGAAACCTAAAAAGTGTTAAGCAAATCAAAATATGTGTGCGGCAGTACAGGTTAGTTGAGGTAATTTGTACATGTAGGTGGGGGTGAAGTGACTATGCATAGATAATAAACAGCAAGTAGCAGCAGTGTACAAAAGGGAGGGGGGGAGGTGTCAATGTAAATTGACCGTTGGCGATTTTATTAATTGTTCAGCAGTCTTATAGCTTGGGGGTAGAAGCTGTTGAGAATACTTTTGGTCCTAGACTTGGCGCTCTGGTACCGCTTGCCGTGAGGTAGCAGAGAAAACAGTAACTTTTGTGACTGCACTTGAAGAAACTTGAAATTTTCCCGATTGACTGACCTTCATATTTTAAAGTAATGATGGACTGTAGTTTCTCTTTGCTTATTTGAGCTGTTCTTGCCATGATATGGGATTTGGTCTTTTACCAAATAGGGCTATCTTCTGTATACCACCCCTACCTTGTCACAACACAACTGATTGGCTCAAACGCATTAAGAAGGAAAGAAATTCCACAAATGTAACTTTGAACTATTCACACCTGTTAATTGAAATGCGTTCCAGGTGACTACCTAATGAAGCTGGTTGAGGGAATGCCAAGAGTGTGCAAAGCTCACAAGGCAAAGGCTGGCTGCTTTGAAGAATCTCAAAAATAAAATATATTTTTATTTGTTTAACACTTTTTTTGATTACTACATGATTCCATATGTGTTATTTCATAGTTTTGATGTCTTCACTATTCTACCATGTAGATACTAGTAAAAATAAAGAAAAACCCTTGAATGAGTAGGTGTGTCCAAACCTTTGACTGGTACTGTATGTGTAACTGATAGACACACAATACAGTGGTTTTTAAACGTATGTAAATTGATGGCGTCGGCTAATGGGGATCCTAATAAATCAAATCACACATCCTAGTGCTGCTACACTCTCTACCTGTCCTCTGGGAGTGGTATATGTTTTTGCTCCACTATTTCTGTACTTTATGCTGGGGCTGTGGTACTTTCTCTCATCCACCCGTGTTCAGTTTCCACCTCTGAAGATGCCTCTCTTCCTGCTGTAGTACCATCATAAATGATTCTGTTCTAAAGGCCTCCCACAGACTGCAGTTATGAATGGAGTTGTCATTCACGTCTTCTAATAAGCATGAAAGCAATGGCTAGGGAAAGTTTTGAGTAGCAGTACAATAGGGCGTTATTTAATTGTAAGGTAAATAGGTAAAATGTAAAGTTTTCTATACGTCTGTTCTAAAGGAATGTAAGTGTGCCATTGGGTGGAGCCTGTTTTTACTCGCTCCTAAAACCTTTCCCAAACAAGGTCACATCATCACTGGAAATACCATAGGGATTGGATCATGGGCTTGGATAAGCAAGGAATTATTTGAGCAGAGTTTTGGGTTGTTGGTGGAGCAAAAGGAATTTGTGAAGTTGATGTTCAACTCTCTAATCCAAAGAGTGTTTATTTTATACCCAGGCTCCTTTGCCAGTTATGTGAGTTTACAAGAACATTTGACAGGTAGACTAATTTAGCAGAAGGAGTTGATTATTTACAAGGAAATCTTTCACAAAATAAGTTTTAAGGGGGGGGGTGACTAATAGGAAGAAGTCCCTATAGAGCTGTGTGGTAAAAGTTAGGGAAATTCCACAGGAAGTTGTGGAGAAGGAAGAATGTGGAACTAATGTTCGCCTTGTTCCATGACATGGTACCCAGGTAGGCCCCTAATACAGGGGGCACCCAACGGTCTCAGCACCTCATAAAACACCCCGCTCCCACTAATGGGCTGTGGCACAGGGTTTTGTGCATGTTTTTGGAACGTTGCGTAAACGACAGCTCTCATTAATGTGCCCTCTGACTAGGTGAGGCCCAGTGAATGAATGTCCATTACCCTGTCAGGGTGAATCATATCACTTCATCAGTCCAAGGGTATGTAAAAACTGGAGCCTTCACTCAGAATGCAGTAGTCCTGGTTGCTCCTCTAATGGCCCTCTGACTGACCTGGCCTCTGCTTACTCCCCACATCCTCTTTGCTTGTCACAGGTTAATGAGCTCACTTTCTGGCAAGGAATCCAGTTTTAAACGTTTTGTAACAAAACATGACCACAGGAGTTGTTTTACAATGCATGCATTTCAGCAGGCCTGACAAGAAAATAGCCTGCCTAGTTTGGAGTCATGTTCCGAATGTGTAGGTTTGTAGAGTGTTCTGTTCTAACCCAGGCCATAGATTTCTGTGCTGTAATTGGGTCAGTGCTCTTTAGTTATGAGGCTATAGGAGCGCCATGTGGTAGATTATTATTGTCCAAAAAGAATGCTCCCCTGCGCAGCCTCTCTCCGAGAATGCAAACCTGATTGCCCAGGGTCAATGGGCATTGATGTCTGGAGCACGTGTCTGGTGAATGAGTAACAACTCGCCCCCCCCTACCCTTTAGCACAGCAGAACCACACAGTCATGGTCCCAATGGACAGTAGTACGCCAGACCCTGTAAATCTACCTTTTACAGAGACGCCTGTTTGCACATTTTGTTTGCGTGAGAAATTACATGCTCCTCTGTCACTGCTTGGATGACGCAACGGCTGTCTGAGGGGCCAATCATTAACTCACAATCAAAACCAGGACGTTTCAGCGATATGGGAGACTTGTTGGTTACTTAATATGGTGTTGTTGAGGTTAATGTCCTACTGTGTTGTGAAATGTGACTGAATGATGGGTCAACTGTTCTATTAGTAAATCATAGTGTGACTGATCTTTCCTCTTGGCGTGTGGTTGACCCATACTTTAAACTATTCGTTAGTACCAAATTGTTTGTGTCCAATTCCCCGCGAGGCACTTCATGATTTACATTAATACCAAGAGTAAAATGCCAATGCTTTGGAATTGTTTCACGGAACATGGAAGCCTTCTCCTTTGAACTAAATGGGGATTTCTAAGTCGTTCTCTCCCCTCATTGAGGTTAACACCTTCATAATCTAGTAGCAGATGTGGAGACGGGGATTTCCTTTCATCTGTCATACGTTTAGGCTTAAGTTTTCCTTTTTCCATATCTGTTCCCTCCAATACCAGCCAGCACGCTAACAGTATTAACATTACTGTTGCATGTTATTGTAACTGAAATGTCCTGCCCCTGATATCTGCGAATAGCTTATGGTTTCACACAGATGCATGGGGTAGTGGTTTTCATGCCTCCCCTTTGGAAACTTTAGCCCTGCACTGTGTTATTGTGGAAGCTTGGGCTGCCACATTCAGCTGCTGCATGCAGAGATCCCATAGAGAGATTCAGTGGATTGGGGTTTGTCTGCTGATCAGCTTGCTGATTGACAGTAGCTGTGGTGTGTGTGTGTGTGTGTGTGTGTGCGTGTTTCTGCATAAATGTAACTTGTTTGTTGGACATTCCTGTGTGCTTGGCAGCAGTAGGGGATTTGTGAGTCAGCTGTAATCATGCCACTGCATGATTAGGCATTCAGGAGAACTGTATGTTTGGATTAATAGCAGTAGAACAGAATAGTATGCAGCTGCTACCTCTGTCAGTCTTTCTTTCTCTCCTCTTTCTATGGGCACGGAAAGAGTTGTTTTGGGGAGTTATTCTTGGTAAAACCTTTCGCTTCATTTTTATTTTTATTGTTCTCTCCTCCCATTATGGCACCATGGTTCCCTGTCAGACTTTGTCCCCTGATAAGCGTCAGCAGAAGTAGGCTACAGTATCAGACACGGCAGCATAACAATCTAGCTAACCAAGGTGATGAATAATAAACATGCAAATCATACGTCATAAAAGTCTTTGCTCTTTTCATTCTGCTTCACCGCGTGGATAAGGGGGAGGGAGTGCCTTCTGGGTGTCATAGCAACACCTAGCTGAGTGTAGGAATACGGTTGGTGATCTACAGGCGGAGGCTGTCAGGAGTGTTTGGCATTCCACTGTGTGCTGCTGGGAGGACTGTGGGGGGTAGGATGGGGGGTTTCTTAAGCCTAGCTCTCCGTCTTTTAAAAACACATTCACTCTACATGCATACCTGAGGAGGCTTAAGTTGATTTGTTGGAAGCCGGAGAAATGGGAGGGCTTCATAATGCTTTGAAGAAATAGAATATTCTGACTGTTGACGTGTGTTTTTTGTGTGGCTCATCTTTTTGATGCATGGAAAATACAGCCAGGCAGGCTCACATCAAAAGAGGAACCAAATAAAAAAGTGGTTCAGGAAAACCGCTTGAGAATGTAGCCGATAAACACTCTAAATCGAATGAAAATGTGGGTTCAAAGTGCCTGTGGATATAAACCCTTGATCTTTAAGTTGTTGAACCAAACAAAGACGAATGTATGTGTTTTAGAGGATTAAAGTAACTACATGCCATCCTACCCCTGGCTATAAAGCTGGAACCTCATTCTGTGTGTTTGTGTCAGTGTGAGTGTGTGTCCTTCCCCTACTGATCCTGTTGTGGGTAGAAGGAGGGCCATCTTAGCTGTGTTGAACTATGACGCATTACTGGCACGCACCCGACAATGTCCACAACAGACCAGCGATTGGCTGCTATTGGCAGCATACCTACCTTCCGCCCATCCCATGTGACCCACGTATGTGTTCCCAGGTGTTCGAGATGGGCTTCCAACCATATCTTTCCTCGCTTCCAGCAGGCCTCTGGGGCACTGGGATGCTGTCCAAATCCCTGTTGTTTTTATTTTTGTGTTGGAAGCCTTAAAGACTCCGTTATGTGGATCATGCCAGCCATGTGCTAGGGTCCGGAGGCTTGGTTTGGTTTCCTGAGGCTGCTAGGAGTCACGAGGTGCACAAGGCCCAAAGACAACAGAGACATGGAGCAGAACAACTGGATTAGTGGTCGCCCCGTTGTTCCAGACCACTTGCTCCTGCTTACACCCCTCAGTGCCGTCCCGTTGTGCGTTCTGTAACGCCCACGGCGACGATTCTGCTATCAGAAGAGATTGCTTGGTATTGTTCCCGGTGGCCTGGCATGAAAAGTAAACACGAAGTAAACACGGTGCTCTAGAATCACATGGGCAGATACATCAACAAACCCTGTGTCAATGTCCCCAACCCGGAGCTGAGGAATCTTGACAATATGGACACGCCCTGTCAATAGGCACACTTTCCTCATCACACGTCCTATAAAAACAGAGCATCCACGTAGCTACAGTATCTAGTATTCTGTTTACTCAAGGCTGGTTTATTACACCCCATTGCATGTGTCTTGGCATTTTTACAAGCTGTCCAGTGCATGGGTGGTGAGCCTCCATTTATCACTGATAATCATAGCCATTATGAAGAGGTGTTGGCATGTATGGTATCTTTCCTCGAAGTGAAAGCTCAGAGAGAAGCCGTTGTCCAAGACCACAGTGACCTGCACGCCATCGCAGTTTAAACTAAATAGAGTAGCACTTTGGCCACCCCAAACATATTTGAAATGTATTTTCACTGTAGGGGATTTCCATCAAAGGACCCATGAGCTCCAACATTTTAATATCACAGTAGCATATCAAATTGGGTGCCAAATGAATGAAGGCACAACCATTTTTCCATCTTAAAAATTAGACAAGTAAAGGCTTTGATTTCTGGGTAAACAGATGGAAAAGGGGTCTTAGAAACCAGAACAAGTCTTAAACGGTATCAGAAATACATCAAAACACAATGTTGACGTAAAGACTCCTGCCAAATAATATCAACACTTTATATTTAGTTTTTTATTTTTATTGTTAAGCTTCTGTAAATTAAGAAATATTGCCCTGTAATTCTATTACCAAAAACATCTTTAAGATATTTTCGAATTTCTCTCCCTCATGAGAAAGGGAGGATAATGAAAGTTCACAGAAGTAACAAGTAATGGTAGACCTAAAACTCGTAATTCCATTAGCAAATTGTTAGTTTTCACTTGTTAGCATTACCAAACTAATTGCAAAGACTGGCAAATCCAGCTCATAAAGTTATACAAGCGTAGCTAGTAGCTACCAAATGTCATTTTTGGTGAGTGTAGACATTTACAAGCGAGAGAAATTACGCAAATGTACAATGTTGTGATGCATGTTTTTCTGAAGGAAGAGCAGCATGTGTACACAGAGCAGAGGAGAAGAACGGAGCACAAAAAAACCACTTAGTGGGAAGCACGGGTAAAACTCATCCGGAGCTCTTTGAATTCTGTCAAAAAGCCATTCTAAGATATCTGATGGCAAATATTTAGTAGTAAATTGCATACAAGTGTAACTTCTTCAACTCATGTGCACCGCACAACAGAGACTCGCCGATATATATAAAACGCTATGGACCAGATCACACCTTCTCCCGTTGTGTTATTTACAAACATACACGTGACTGGCTCAAGTGTTCTGGGGAACTACGCAAGCTTCATTATGTAAACTAATGTGACGGGTGAAATGAAGAAAGCAATCTGTTTTATCTCCTAATGTATTGCAGTTGACTGCAAGTATTAAGTATTAACTTAGCTACAAATATTCACATTTATTGAAAAACGTCAAATAAATTGTATTGACGGTATAGAGAGAACATCCTGTGTCTTTTTCCAAATACCCCAGTATACGGTATACCACCCAAGCCTAGTACAGATCAGGGACCCATTATGTAATTCCGTTACCGGAATTCCTTTACCGGGTGTAAATCTACTTCACTTACTGTAGTTCAATAACCTAAATTGTTTTCAAACTCAAGATGCCATGTCATAGCTGACACCGCATTGTTTCTGCAGACATCTTTGAATCTTAATTCAGAGCAGATATAGGTTTTGGAAAATGTGTTTGCATAAAACCTGAGGGAGATTTTACACTAATTCCATTGCAAAAATGTGCATCTGCACAGTTCTTCCACTAAATTCGTTTTTGTACAATTTTCAGAGGAAATTGTTACAAATAGTCCTTGTGTATAGTTTTATGGGTTGTTAAACTTTGAAATCAATGGTTTTTGTCATACATTTTAAAGTAAACAAAAAAAGGAGTCAAAGCGTAATTCTGTTACTGATGAATTGCCAGTAGCAAACAATTCCACAATGACAAAGGGTTATATTAAACAGCGACACTCAGAATGGCAATGTAATTCCAAAAAGACACATTATATACATGTCATTTCCTCCCTGTTTGTCTCTAAGAGTCTGTTCACACCTCCAATGTAGATCATCTGCTCGCTTACATTGTAAAACTGTCCAGTGGTCAGATCAGTGCAATGAAGTCTGTTACTGCTCTGTCCCCGCCAGTACTTATCTCTTGTTAGACATTCTCCTTCTGCATACTGATAAGTATCAGTGTGGAACAGTTTTTTCCCCTCCTCTCTTTCAAAAGTACACTGTTGCATAATTAATGCAGGCCTAATTGGTTTTGCCAGTTTGCAAAACCCCCTCATAACCTCATCTAAAACCCTGCACAAAAGTTGAAGTTGATGAGCAAGAGTCTCTGAGAGATGGCGAATGCCTCCCTTTAATCACCTGGGTGATGACTGCACTTTCAGAGAGAAGAAACCAAATGGAAATTTCCAGCAGGCTTGCCCTGTGCGATGTTGCCTCCGCTCCTCTGTGGGTATGAACCTTTTGTCTGTGGAGCCCAGCGGCCTCTTAAAAGATGCATGGCCAATGAAACGATCCGTTCTGGTGTGACTGATGGGATTCTCATCCCTTAAACGCCCTCATTGAGTGTGGATGCCTGGTCTGGGATTCCGCACGTCCCCTTTTCTGCTCCCTTTTTCCGTTTCTTATTCTTCCTCTCTTTTATGCTCGGCTAGCTGCTTGAGTCCTCGCATGGTATTTAGCCTGCGAATACACATGATTTATTTATGTTAGGCCGGTTCCACGTTTTTGCATTCTTTCCAATCTTTCTCTGGACTGGGGACTAGAGAGGTCACTCCTCTCTGGCTTGTCTTGTGAAACTGCTCATTTGCATGGCAGTCCTCTAGTCCAGTCTGCCCAGACCGTGTTTGTTTGTGTCCACTGTCCAGAGGACAAATACACTGCTCCTTTTTTTGTGTGGCCCGGGCTCATGAGTGAACATGAGGTGTGGCTCTCTCTCTCTCATTCTTTCTTTCGCTCTCTCTGTGTCTCTCGCTCCGTCTCTCTCCCCCCTCTTTCCTTTTCCCATGTGGGCCAGCGGTGAAAGCTAGATAGCTGGATCCTTCCCCAGCAGGATGAAGGGGCTGGTGTCGCCTGCTCCGTCTGTCCACAGCGCTGGATTTATCTTTCCCAGTCTCAAAGGTCACACAATCAAGTGCAAATAGTCCACGGACCAGCGTTATCTAGAGGGGGAGAAAGGGACAGAGGGGATAGAGAGGATAGAGTGCCTCCAGTCAACTCTCCTTTTGACGTGAATGATACAAATGCAAACAGCATGCTTCTAGATATATGGAATTTTACTTTCAAAGGAATGCATGGGAAGAAAGTCAACCAAATTCATACAGTGCAATGCTCTAAGGCATTAGCCAATTTAATGTATTAATATCAGACAGATGTTTCATGACAACACTACCCTGTTGGTTATAATAATGATATTTATATTGAACACTTGTGTCTTTTAGTTATTTATCTACCTAACTTAATTATATGCTTGTCGTTTAATGTAACGACAGGGTATTGTGCCAAAGCAGTATAACGTAGTAGTGAATCATGGCTTCCTGTTTCTGATTCTCTCTTAGTGTGTTAACAACTTGACATAGGGTTATAGTGGTCAGGAGGATCTTCTCTCACAGAATAACTCGGCCTTCATTCTGTGAATGTTCTCCCAGTATTCCCCGTGAGTATAATTCAGGTACCACCAGGGGAACGATGATCTTGACAAGGGGCGCTCCCGAAAGAGCTGATTCCCAAATTCTACGAGGACATTTCCTGAAATTGAGTTTGACTGCAGCAGCAGCTTTTTGATGTGGTTAGCACAGCACGTGAAATTGAATTTCCTGTTTCCTGAGCTTTGCCATTAGCCCCCCACGCTAACACAGCAGCCTTGGTAGGAAAATCTATTTGCACTGTGAACAAGAGTAATTTAAAATCACTCTTTTTACAGTTCAGCTCTTGTACTGATGCCATGTCTCATGTTCTGTGTCATGTCTGCACATCTATAGTTCTCAGGTGAAAAGGGGAATAGGGAAATACCGTTTTTTTCCCCTGCTCAAACATGGACTTAACCTTTCCCACAATTCCCAGTGAACCTAATGTCTCCTCCTTGGAACCCAGACAGTGCTCTCTATGACTCATGGTCTACTCTAGTCTGCCAATGCCCTAACACAATGGCCACTGTACACAAAGCCCCCTTTCTCATAGGAATGCAAAACATGCCTTAACCGTTTCCGACACAGAATATTGGGAGATTGTGTTACTCGTTAGGCATGCCATGCAAGGTGCGCTTTATTTTCCCTGAATGTTACTCAAAAAAAACACATATTGTCCCGAGCACAATGGTAAAACCACAGTAGGAGTGGTTTCTTAATCATTAAAACATATGGACTTTGAGGTGTCTTTTATCAGAGTAACTTAGCACTTTTCCACAAATCCTCAAAGTGAGGTTGTCACCACCATCAATCCACAGTAGGTGTTCTCTAACATAATACCTAATTATTAGTATTTCTGAATTTTCTCTTCGCTGCCAAAAGTCAGGGGCGAGGAATTGTGGAGGAGATAGCAGTCACAAAGCCTTGCAGCAGTCACATGCAGACTGTCAGGTTTTTCCTCATGTTCCCAACAGTCCCACGCTCTCATTTCTTCTTTGCTCTCTCTCTCTTGCTCTCTCTCTCTCTCTCTCTCTCTCTCTCTCTCTCTCTCTCTCTCTCTCTCTCTCTCTCTCTCTCTCTCTCTCTCTCTCTCTCTCTCTCTCTCTCTCTCTCTCTCTCTCTCTCTCTCTCTCTCTCTCTCTCTCTCTCTCTCTCTCTCTCTCTCTCTCTCTCTCTCTCTCTCTCTCTCTCTCTCTCTCTCTCTCTCTCTCTCTCTCTCTCTCTCTCTCTCTCTCTCTCTCTCTCTCTCTCAATTCAAATAACATTCTAGTTTGCTCTGTTTTTTTGTTAATTCTTTCCAATGTGTCAAGTAATTATCTTTTGTTTTCTCATGATTTGGTTGGGTCTAATTGTGTTACTGTTCTGGGGGTCTGTTTGTGTTTGTGAATAGAGCCCCAGGACCAGCTTGCTTAGGGGACTCTTCTCCAGGTTCATCTCTCTGTAGGTGATGGCTTTGTTATGGAAGGTTTGGGAATCGCTTCCCTTTAAGTGGTTGTAGAATTTATCGACTCTTTTCTGGATTTTGATCATTAGCAGGTATCGTCCTAATTCTGCTCTGCATGCATTATTTGATGTTTTACATTGTACATAGAGGATATTTTTGCATAACTCTGAATGCAGAGTCTCAGTTTGGTGTTTGTCCCATTTTGTGAATTCTTGGTTGGTGAGCGGACCCCAGACCTCACAACCATAAAGGGCAATGGGTTCGATAACTGATTCAAGTATTTTTAGCCAGATCCTAATTGGTATGTCAAATTTTATGTTCCTTTTGGTGGGATAGAAGGCCATTCTTGCCTTGTCTCTCACCTTATTCACAGATTTGTGGAATTATTTTTGTATGCTATACGGCTAGATGGAATTTGTATTTGTGGTCCTGGCTTAAGCTGCATCCCTGTCTCACCTCACGGCCTTGGGGAAATAAATGTTTTTTTTTGCCCATTTTAACCGCACATTTGTTGTTTGTGTACATTGATTTTATAATGTCGTATGTTTTTCCCCCAACACCACTTTCCATCAATTTGTATAGCAGACCCTCGTGCCAAATTGAGTCAAAGGCTTTTTTGAAATCAACAAAGCATGAGAAGACTTTGCCTTTGTTTTGGTTTGTATGTTTGTCAATTAGGTTGTGCAGGGTCAACACGTGGTCTGTCGTGCGTAAAGAGTCAATTTGACATTTGCTTAGTACATTGTTTTCATTGAGGAAATGTATGAAACTGCTGTTAATGATAATGCAGACGATTTTCCCAAGGTTGCTGTTGATGCATATCTCACGGTAGTTATTGGGTTCAAATTTGTCTCCACTTTTGTGGATTGGGGTGATTTCTCTCTTGCTCGCTCTCACCCACTCACACTCTCACTTTTTATCTACTTTAGAGAAGTTGAGACAGTAGTTTTGTAGCAGATTAATAACTGTTGAGTTATAGGGACACTTTAAAATGCCTGGAGGTGATGATGCTTCTTTGTTGTCGCATGCCTGTAGTTTGGAGGCAGTTGGTTTCCTGTCACTCTCTCTCTTTCTCCCTCTCTGAGGAGGGTTAATATCTCTGGAATAATTACTGAGAAAGTACAGACCCCAGTAATTCTGAACCTTTTATCTCTCGCTTTGCTTCCTCTCTCCATTGGATGAATTATTTCAGTGAGATCCAGCATGCCTTCACATGCAGAGAGAGGGAGAGATGGAGGGCTAGGTTCTGCAATGACGTGTAAGGATAGAACTTCCCCTTTGCACAGTGTCTTCCACCAGCCTACTTAAACAAAAGCTGAGAAAGTTCCAGTTAAAACATCAGTGCTTTAGGTTAAAATGATTATTGGTAGAGGATCTATTGGTCATGGAGGCTTGTTATGTAATGATATTGTGAACAGTGTATTATATAACCCTATCACAGTGTAGATATCAGGTATGGTATAGCCATTACAATAATATAATTATAGGGAGGCCCGTTAGATCAATCATCCAAATACGTTGTGCTGCTACGCCGATCATTAACATTGTTTTATGTCGGGGTGAATTCACACCGTCACCACCGTCATCGGCGTGGATATAAAAGGATACAATAGGAAAAGTAGGGGTAGTAGCCTAAACCGATGCTTGCATGACCATCACTAACACAACATTACCCTCTTTAAACCTGTTGGCTTCTGCTGTCCTTATCAGGTAATTAAATCTATATTGTGGAGACACGGTTGCCAGAGTCCCATTTAATCAGATGAACATGTTTCCAGTTGGCTTCCCTGATAACATGTGAAACACTGCCTCCTCCCTCCCTCCCTCCTCGCCTGAGTGGCGCTTTGAAGCAGGCAAACAGGTCGCTTTGGTTCTAAAATATTCAAGGAACCGCTATCAGCTAGCTGTGATAAATGTGGTGCCGTGACTTGATATCTCTCCGTAATCTCGCTCTGGAGGCCTCCCCTTTTGTGTTTGGCCTATTTTTAGATGTAGTCAAAATCGTGCATGCCTTCGATGTATGCCTCCCAAGTGGCGTTTGAGATTTAGCTCAACTTGAGGTTTTTCCTCATTGTCTGGTTTATGCAGGCATGCATACGCTTTCTGCCTTATGATTGTTTTTTCAACTCCTTATTGGTTGAACTTGGCTGCTTGCATGTCTGCAAGACTCTGAATTTCTCACTCTATCCCTCTCACTCACTCTCTTTCGCTCACTCTATCTCACTTCCCCTGCCCCTCTCCTTCTCCACACATTTCCCCTGATTAATTCTTGGAGACTGTTACCCAGTGAATGCATGACCTATTGGTCTACTTCCAGGGAAATCCCTAATCTGCACCCCAAACTCTCACTCTTTCGCGCTCTCTCACTTTCTGCCCCCCCCCACCCTCACATGCTGAACTCTCCTCTGCCACCCCTCCCTCTGTGCCAGATAAGAAGTGATTGGGTGCGAGGTTGTAGACATGGTAATGGCGGTGGCCATCTTGGTCTGGCTTCAGATCCAGAGAGCAAAGGAGAGAGGAGGTTAATTTGCCCAGACAGTAACATTTCCAGAGCCTCGTGGGGGGAGCAGGGAGCCATTTCTTTCTCATGAATAACAAACGTCATGCCAGGCTGTGCTCTTGGCCGTTTACACTGACTGTTTGTCTCTCTGTCTTTCCACGTTGGACCCTCCGGCTCCCTTGAAAGCCACACCGGGTCCGTTTCTGGGGTGATCCTCTCTGCAGGCGAGACTTAAGCAAAGGGAGGAGATGCATACTATGAATGCGACGGTAGACAGACTAATACCCAACACAACCGAGATGGTACTTTACCCTCTGGGTGTTGTTTAGATAAACGAGAGAAGAAGTTTCCATGCAGCCGTCCTGTGCTGATGGGAACCTTTTTAGATGCCTCTTATCCCGCAGCCACCTGTCCCGGAACCACACCTGGTGTATCAACTGTCACCACCCACACGGCCCACTAATTATGGAAACTGTTGGTGTGTGTGTATGTTCCTGGCATGATGTGATGCCTCTCGTCACTGTCTCTGGGGTGACCTCCATCTTTATCATTTCTACGCTCTTTGTGTTCCCTCATCCTGCGCCGCCAGGTTAAGGGGAGCGATAGGAGGATTTCAGTAATGGTTCTCAGGTAACACAGTGGCCATTTTTTTTATCTACTGTCATGTCTCGGAGTGATGGAAGTGCCCGGTGGGTTTTTGAGCAAATTACCACCAGGGAATCGTTCTAACAGAGAGTGTGTGTGTCAGGCCTGTCATTGTTGGTCTAAGCCCGCCTGCTGTCTCTGTGCTAACTGTTTTGCCAATGGAGCGGCAGTGCAGGAATGCACTAATCACGCAACTCTGCTGCCCTGCCTAGCCCTGCCGAGCCCAGTCTGCCAGACTGCTTTCCTTTGTCAGCACTTCAAAACAAAAGTCCTCAGACCAGACCTGGGCCATTTGGCTACATTTGCCCTCTGGCCCAAACAATGCTGATGCAGAGGATGTTTCACTGTTGTCGGGAAAGTTTTTTTTTTTGTGTGTGTCTTGTTCTGCCAAGAAGAGCACCCCTCCCATTTTCTTGTTTCGCTATGAGGGGAATGTTGTGACAGTCAGTAATCTAGGCTGAATCAGTGTTTCCTCTGAAAAAATTTGCAGTGGGTGGAAACGTTTGCCGGGGAAGGGGGGGTGGATAATATAGGGTAAATGCAGATGTGCAACCCTGTTGTTTTGTGGTCCGGCATCCCCCGGATGATAAATTATATGTTGAAGGACTAAGAATCTCAGTTCGTGACTTTTTGAAAGGACATTCTATTCCAAAATGAATTCAAATAAATATGCCAACACCGTCAAAAATATAATTTCCACCTCCAAAATAAGCCCAATAACATTTTGGTAAAGTGATTTGGTAAAATGATTTTAACATATTGGACCATGCTTATTCATGGTCCATATGATCAGGTATGCTATTAGCAATAAGCATCATCACCTGTAGCCCAACTGATGCAGCATAGTGGCTAGAAATATATAGGCTGAAGCATGGGGTTGCTTATCTGCATTTACTCTATTGGGCTAATCATTAGCTAAATCTCAAATGTGATCTTTTAACAAGTTATCATCATATTGATTAATTTTATATCCCAAAAAACTTAAATACAGCATAAATACAGTGAATATAATGTAGGCCTACCTTTTAGGGTAACTTGTGGTAAAACGGATAATACGCCCCTGCCTGTACTTCTCACACACCCCCATCACAATTTGTCACTCCCACAAAATATTGAAGTAGGGTCTCGTTTTACCCCAAGTTACCCTACAATTGACTCATGTTCCATTCAGCCCCACTCTCCACTATGTGCTTCTACACCTGCATTGCTTGCTGTTTGGGGTTTTAGGCTGGGTTTCTGTAAAGCACTTTGTGACATCAGCTGATGTAAGAAGGGCTTTATAAAGACATTTGATTGAAATTTGATTGATGTACTCATGGTGGATTGCAGAGTGGTAAGGTTCTTCACGATGCCACTTGCTAAAAACTCTGGGTTTAAAATGGTGTTAAAACTGCTGTTTTCCCTGTTATTGCATTATGAATTGTTGCGAATTGACACTGCTTGTCAGAATACATGTTTCCGTCCCTGTACATGGCGCTCGCAACGTGAATGTGCCTTAAGAATATTTTTTTTCTCGCATTGAACACACAACAACAAGCTGACTAGGTAAATGGATCAACTATTCTACCTTAGGGTTGTCAGATTTTTTTTCTATTCATTACTAATTTTGTTGCAAAGGAAAAGTAAATGTGGACTGTTCAAGCATCTTCAAAGTGCGCCTCGGCAGAAATATTTTTTCCTGTCCCATATTTTGTTGCCATGGCGGCAATCATTTTGCCATGGCGCAGCTCCACAGTGAATTAACTGCCGTGGAAACACTGGGCTGAATGGTATCCCCCCGCTCTGTACCACAGTGAAACAATGGGCCTCATTCACATTGAATGGTGTCTCACCAAAATGGGAGTATCTCTCCACTTTTTACAGCAACCATGGCAGCACCACACCTGTCTTTCAGTGTTTGACCAACATTCCCAGGCTTGTCTTTCAAATGCACACAGACAAAGGAAGGAACACCAACTTCATGGCTTTGTGGCATTCTCGCTTGATATGGCAATGGAGTAGCTTGAAGCTGGCTTATCTGTGCCAAAGTGAAAGTTCAGCTTTCTCTAGCCTCAAATAAACAACTGTTTCACTCATGAAGCTTCACTTAACTCAGTTTACGGTCACATAAAACAGTTTATGTGCTTCCCAACAATATTACATCAAAGGGAGCCGCACATTCCATATGCTAGTGGGTTGTTTTCAGGCTCAGAAGTAGAGCTGTTTCCATTTTTCCATTTTAGTCATTTAGTAGACACACTTATCCGTACTGGTCCCCCGTGGAAATTGAATCCTTAACCCTGGTGTTGCAAGCGCCATGCTCTACCAAGTGAGCTACACGTGCAGCAGAACTCTCTTTTATACCAGACAAGACATGCCCAACACCATCCTCATTATTACAGTGCCAAAGAGGTGTTTTACTGCCTCTCGATGCCAAATATATTTCAAGCTGTGAATTTAAATGTTCAACATTTTCTCCCCATCTGTTCTTGAGCAAAACAGCTGTTTTGGCCTCAGAATTTAGGCATTTTCGTTTGAATACTAAGTTTTTTGTGTTCTCCTCTCCTTTGGAATATTTTTATTGTATTAGAAATGTTTTCTATTTTAAAATCAATGACTGATAATCAAAATGGCGCCGATAGACATGGCCGCCCTGTTTCTGGCTCCTAAGCAACTTTGCACAAGCATTTCGCTACACCCGCAATAGTATCTGTGAAATATGTGTATGTGACCAATACAATTTGACATTCAGAATTCTACAAACACAACTTGGTTCAGAACCCGGTCTCTGTGCCTGCCTCACTGGTGAATATCTCTTCCTCCAAAGTCCTTAAGGCCCTTTATTCATATTTGCTCTTCATGCAGATAGATGTAACTGACGTGATAAGTTTTGACCTAAAGGCTTTATGCAAATACGCATCATTCATTCACTTCCTCCTTCCTTATTGAAGCCAAATAAGCAGCATTACTCATGCATGTCATCATTGTCATGTTTGACCAGAAACTGATGCCCCAGAGTATTTTTTAAGATGGCAAGTTTTCAAACTATTCAGTTACTGTGTGTGAGGGTATGTATTGACTATTTTAGAGAGAGTGTTTTGTGGTAAGACTGGTCCAGACTCTTACCTTAAAAACATTAAATAAATACATGACAGATTGAGAATTTGATAAACGCTTGCTGAAAACCAGCCTTTTTTTTTTCACACTCTGATATCAGCTCTGCTCGACACTGTCTGTCTGGTTGTTAGTTTACTTTTGGGAGGAAAACAACCTAGTCATTTGACAAGTATTTCCGGTTTATGGAGTTATTTGTTGTACTCCATTTTAGATTATGTTCGCTAGACGCTAAATATGGCTAAGTTAGATCTATGTTGGTGTTCTGTGTCTTCCATCGAAGCTGAGCAACACAGGCACATCTCTGAAACAGACGAAAAGGGGTCCGGAGACAACGGAGCCTGCAGAATTACTTTGGGGGAAAAGAATGGGCTTAAAAATTGTACATTTAAACTAATGCAATACATTCTCCTTGAAGCCCTGGAGAAACATGAGGAAAGTTTTAACATTTCTGTGTATCTGTAGAAGATGCTTTATGAAAAATACTCTTCTCTTCCGACCTGTAGTGGGTATCGCCACACTGACCAAACCAGCAATGTTAACACGATCATTGAAGGTCTTTTAACTCACACTGAATAAATCCTTTTTTTTTAACCTTTATATTACTAGGCAAGTCAGTTAAGAACAAATTCTTATTTTCAATGACGGCCTAGGAACAGTGGGTTAACTGCCTGTTCAGGGGCAGAACGACAGATTTGTACCTTGTCAGCTCGGGGATTTGAACTTGCAACCTTTCGGTTACTAGTCCAACGCTCTAACCACTAGGTAAATGGGGCGGCAGGGTAGCCATCTTTCATTTATTGTAATGTGTTAGTAATGAACAGATTAGCATTTTGTGGATCTTCACTGGAGTCATAAACTCAAGAACTCTGCAACAACAGGTGTAGTTCACATGAGCTGGCGATTTTCAACTGCCTTAGCGTGACACCCTCTCACTTCAACAGAAACCCAGATCTCTCTGAAGTATCTCCAGAAGAACAATACCCTGGAAGCCATCAACCCATCCTGGCTAAGAGCCTTGCCAAACTTTAAATAGTCTTATGTAACACTGTTGTAAAAAATCAGACGTTGATCCAGTTTCTCCCCACATTCTCTCTCCCTCTCCCAGTTAGTCTCTCTCTCAAACTCCACCGCCTCTTTCTTTCTCGCTTGCTCTCTCTCCTTCTCTCTATCCCCCTCTCAAACTCCCCCCTCTTTCCCTCTCTCTCTCCATCATGGTCTCCTCCTCTAGGCATTGAAACATTGTCAGTGTGTACTGTCTGTATGATAAGTAGATGTCACAAGTCAGGGTATGCCAGTCAAAACAGAGTGTCTAGGGATTTCCTTGACTTGCTCTGAGCCACTCACACACTGATCATAACACAATGTCTCAAACATTGTGCCCAGCCCCCCTCCTGGGCTCCTTCTTCGGTACTTTACATTGCTATGTAGTATCATAGTTCTGCCATGTTGGCCTTATACATGTTAGCTAATGCTAGTCTCCTTTGTGTTGAGTAGTTTAGTGCATTGCCTTGTGAAGCTGCAGGTGTGAAAGGGTGTTGGCTTAACATGTTCTGACTGGATTGTGTATTGGAGGGTAGGACTGGGAGAGACTACTCTGGGGGACATGCGAGAGAGAATGGGTGTGTGGAAGAGAACTGTTATTGAAACCATGTGCTGTTAGAACCTAGTGCTTATGGGAATCTTCTACAAAGGGCAAATAGTTTAAATGGATCAAATAACTTGTGATATCAGAGAGGTTATGAAATGTAATGATCTCTTCTACGCTTCACAGAGGATTTGAGGTTCTTAGACTTTGGTTTCAATTTCAAATTGCTTATCGGCCCTGAAACAACAGCCACACTTTTTGCTCAACATCAAAGCACACATTTTAATTCCAGGTTAATTTAAGCTAAGCAGTGGTGGTCGAAGTTGCTACATGGTAAAATAGCCTTTTTGATATTGTGATTATCAGCTAATCGTCTGAGTGGGTAGTCTTTCCCTCTCAGGGCCTGGAGTTGATGACTAAAACAAGTTGATTTGAACCTGTAGACTGTAATTCACGCTGATGATTCTCCCCCTTATTACCTCACTCAGTGTGGCCACGGCTCTGTTCTCACTCAAAGCCTTAGAGGTGGCAGTGCGTCCCTTAGCCAGACTTGGTTTACCACGGTGGGCTGCCAGAGCTGGTAGCGGGGGTGGTGGTGTTAGGCCAGCCAGCTCGTCCCGGAAAGGATGGTAAACTGGCATTAGAGCGCTGGTTCATACTCTATAGCTCGGTAGTGCTGTGAAGTGCTTTATCAGCCTCTGGCATTGGTTGGGGATTTGGCACGGCGGCCATGTTTTTTTAATGCCCAGTGTAGCAAATCCCCGTCTGTCTCCGTGTGCAGTGGACGTCATCATGTCTATGAACAGATGCCAATGAATCTCTACCCTTTTGCATGACTCTCCTCTTTTCCCGTAGTGCTTGTGGATTTGCAGTGCATGCTGGGACTTGTGCTAAGCTTTATTGGACAACTGGGGTATTTTTATATTACTCCAGTCAAAGTGTACCTATGGTCTGTGGATTCTATTTAAACACTGTTTTATGGGATGAACTGAAGATGAGGTTTAGTAGATCTAGACATGTATAGTAGGACTGAGGAAATCAGATGGCTGTTTATCTCTCCAGTGTACATACCCTTTAGGGGTCTGGCAGGAATGGGCTGGATAGTCGCCCTACAGGGAAAATAGTTTCTCTACAAAAGATAAGGGCCATTAAACACAATAATGCGGAGCATAATCAAAACTTAATCAGTATGGAGCTCAAACTGGTATGGAACACAATGGTAAACCTACTGCGAGAGCCTACTTGCTGTGATTATTACAGCATTCTGTTAGACCCAATTGAGATTACATAAGAGAATCACACAGCCAAACCACAGGCAGAGGCTTCTCCCTCCAGCTCCCATCCACCTACATGTGATTCCACCCACAGCAGACTACGTGGAAGAGAGAGCCTCTAGTGCTGCTATAGCACACTGTTCAGTCCAACGTACTCAACCTAGAAACAAATAGTATGTTTATTAGAGAGAGTTCAGACAGAAGCCTCTCATCTGCTCTGATCCAGCCTCCGGAGAGTTGCATTCAAATCAAATTAAAGTTTATTTGTCACGTGCGCTGAATACAACAGGTGTAGGCCTTACAGTGAGATGCTTACTTACAGGCTCTAACCCACAGTGCAAAAAAGGTATTATGTGAAAAATAGGTAAGTAAAGAAATAAAAACAACAGTAAAAAGACAGTGAAAAATAACAGTAGCGAGGCTACATACAGGCACCAGTTAGTCGGGCTGATTGAGGTATTATGTACATATGGTTAAAGTGACTGCGTATATGATAAACAGAGAGTAGCACCAGCGTAAAAGAGGGGTTGGGGGCGGGGTGCACACAATGCAAATAGTCCGGGTAGCCATTTGATTACCTTTTCAGGAGTCTTATGGCTTTGAGGTAAAAACTGTTGAGAAGCATTTTTGTCCTAGACTTGGCATTCTGGTACCGCTTGCCATGCGATAGTAGAGAGAACAGTATATGACTGGGGTGGCTGGGGTCTTTGACAATTTTTAGGGCCTTCCTCTGACACCGCCTGGTGTAGAGGTCCTGGATGGCAGGCAGCTTAGCCCCAGTGATGTACTGGGCCATACGCACTACCCTCTGTAGTGCCTTGCGGTTGGAGGCCGAGCAATTGCCGTACCAGGCAGTGATGCAACCAGTCAGGATGCTCTCGATGTTGCAGCTGTAGAACCTTTTGAGGATCTGAGGACCCATGCCAAATATTTGTAGTTTCCTGAGGGGGAATAGGCTTTGTCGTGCCCTCTTCACGACTGTCTTGGTGTGTTTGGACCATTCTAGTTTGTTGGTGATGTGGACACCAAGGAACTTGAAGCTCTCAACCTGTTCCACTACAGCCCCGTCGATGAGAATGGGGGCATGCTCGGTCCTCTTTTTCCTGTAGTCCACAATCATCTCCTTAGTCTTGGTTACGTTGAGGGATAGGTTGTTATCCTGGCACCACCCGGCCAGGTCTCTGACCTCCCTATAGGCTGTCTCGTCGTTGTCGGTGATCAGGCCTACCACTGTTGTGTCGTCTGCAAACCTAATGATGGTGTTGGAGTCGTGCCTAGCCATACAGTTGTGGGTGAACAGAGAGTACAGGAGGGGACTGAGCACACACCCCTTGGGGGCTCCAGTGTTGAGGATCAGCGTGGCAGATGTGTTGCTACCTACCCTTACCTCCTGGGGGCGGCCCGTTAGAAGTCCAGGATCCTGTTGCAGAGGGAGGTGTTAGTCCCAGGATCCTTAGCTTAGTGATGAGCTTTGAGGGTACTATGGTGTTGAACGCTGAGCTGTAGTCAATGAATAGCATTCTCACATAGGTGTTCCTATTGTCCAGGTGGGAAAGGGCAGTGTGGAGTGCAATAGAGATTGCATCATCTGTGGATCTGTTTGGGCGGTATGCAAATTGGAGTGGGTCTAGGGTTTCTGGGATAATGGGGTTGATTTGAGCCATGACCTGCCTTTCAAAGCACTTCATGGCTACGGAAGTGAGTGCTATGGGTCTGTAGTCAATTAGGCAGGTTGCCTTCGTGTTCTTGGGCACATGGACTATGGTGGTCTGCTTGAAACATGTTGGTATTACAGACTCAATCAAGCATATGTTGAAAATGTCAGTGAAGACACCTGCCAGTTAGTCAGCACATGCCCGGAGCACACGTCCTGGTAATCCGTCTGAAGTGATTTAGCTCATCTGGTAGGCTCGTGTCACTTGGCAGCTCGCAGCTGTGCTTCCCTTTGTAGTCTGTAATAGTTTGCAAGCCCTGCCACAAGACGAGCGTCGGAGCCGCCGGTGTAGTACGATTCAATCTTAGCCCTGTATTGACGCTTTGCCTGTTTGATGGTTCGTAGCAGGGCATAGCAGGATTTCTTATAAGCTTCCGGGTTAGAGTCCAGCACCTTGAAAGCGGCGGCTCTACCCTTTAGCTCAGTGCGAATGTTGCCTGTAATCCATGGCTTCTGGTTGGGGTATGTACGTACAGTCACTGTGGGGATGACGTCCTCAATGCACTTATTGATACAGCCAGTGACTGATGTGGTGTACTCCTCAATGCCATCGGAAGAATCCTGGAACATGTTCCAGTCTGTGATAGCAAAGCAGTCCTGTAGTTTAGCATCTGCCTCATCTGACCACTTTTTTATATACCGAGTCACTGGTGCTTCCTGCTTTAATTTTTGCTTGTAAGCAGGAATCAGGAAGATAGTTATGGTCGGATTTACCAAATGGAGGGCGAGGGAGAGCTTTGTACGCGTTTCTGTGTGTGGAGTACAGGTGATCTAGAATTTTCCCTCTGGTTGCACATTTAACATGATGGAATTTAAGTAGAACTGATTTAAGTTTCCCTGCATTAAAGTCTCCCTGCATTAAAGTGGTTTCCTGTTTGCTTATTTCCTTATACAGCTGACTGAGTGAGGTCTTAGTGCCAACATCTGTCTGTGGTGGTAAATAAACAGCCACGAAAAGTATAGCTGAAAACTCTAGGCAAGTAGTGTGGTCTGCAATTTATAACAAGATACTCTACTTCAGGCGAGCAAAATCTAGACTTCCTTAGATTTCGTGCACCAGCTGTTGTTTACAAATATGCACAGACAGCCCCCTCTCGTCTTACCGGAGTGTGTTGTTCTATCTTGCCGGTGCAGAGTATATCCCGCTAGATGAATATCCATGTCCTCATTTAGCCACGATTCCGTGAAACATAGGATATGACCGTTTTTGATGTCCCAGTGGTAGGATATTCGTTATCGTACCTCGTCTAATTTATTGTCCAATGATTGCACGTTGGCGAGTAATATTGACGGTAACGTCAGCTTTCCCACTCGCCTTCTGTGTGTCCGTACGAGGCATCCGGCTCTGTGTCCTCTGTACCTGCGTCTCTTTCTCTTGCCAACAACGGGGATGTCGGCCTTGTCGGGTGTTTGGAGAATGTCCTGTGCGTCCTGCTTGTTGAAGAAAAAAATATTTGTCTAATCCGAGGTGAGTGATCACTGTCCTGATATCCAGAAGCTCTTTTTTGCCTTAAGATACGGTTGCAGAAACATTATGTACAAAATAAGTTACATTAACACGAAAAAAAAAACACATAATAGCACAATTGTTTTGGTGCCCGTGAAACTGCTGCCATTTCTTCCGGCACCATTTACCCCAGCTTGTCCTGATTCAGGAAGCATGAAATACACAATGAGAGAGAGAGCGATATGAAGAAAATGTTTTTGTTTTTCCTTCAAATCTGAAGTTCTTGTGCTTGAATGCCACTCTTGGCAAAAAAAGACAGTGAATGTTTGTTCCCGGCCTGGAGGCACAGACAGTGAGAGAGGAGAGGAAGTCCAGAATGCCTGAGAAAGCTCACTCTCTTATTTTTTCTTTATTTTCCCTTCCAAACATAGGAAGAAAGAATAAACCTGGCCCTGACATAAGTGGGATGTCTGTGGGTGTTTTGTGTGGGGTCTCTCTCTCGCATAGCACTCTGGGCAATTTCCTTGCTTATAGAACACTGTTCTGTTCATGTCAGGTTTTGTCTGTCATTCTCATCAATCCCATACTTCCTAGTCTACAAAATGAGAAGTCAACACCATTTTATTACATTGTTGGTTTGGATCTCCTGTCCTGTGGTTCTAACCAATAACAGGCCAAGAATGCGTCTTCAGCGTCTTCAGTCTTCAGCGTCTCCCCAATGCGTCTTCAGCTCCTGTCTCCCCGTTGTCACCACAGCGTCAACCATAGCCCAGCGTTCTCGGACGGCGGTCGACGCCGAAGATATTTGGCCGGTGGCCCCACAAATTTAATCACTCAACCAGACTATTTTCATGTTTGGGAGCTGTTAGAAATCTGGTTTATTTGCTTAAAAGTCTGCTACTCATCCCTCGCTATGGAGTAAAACCCTCAGAAACCTGATGAGCTTCGCACTGGCCGCCACTTCTCAGAGGATCCGCACTCAGTTCATTTACATTTCTGTGATATTGGAACTCACTCTGGGGACTCACTTCAGAGACTCATTACATTTTCCCCAGAACACAAGTCATCTGCAGACACACACACACTGGGCCCCAGTTTGGGATTCATTAAAGTCCACATTTTACCTTCTGTGTGTTTATGCAACGGCCTTGAAATGTAACGCCTTTATTACAGTATTTAAGTCACAAAGTAGTCTTTGTTATACATCTCTGATATACCCCAAAGCCATACTACTTTATGATTATCCCATTAACATTTGTTATACCTTAGTTTTAATGCAGAGAGAGCATTTTAGACTTGTACATGGGCCCCGAGAGATTAGTCTCTGGGCCTTCTGCCCTCATTGGACCAACCCCAGCTTGAACCAATCAGAATGGGAATGTGGCGGCTGTCGTCAGCACTTGTCCACACGTCACTCTTCACCCACTGCGCTGCCTGGTGATTATGACCTGGCTTGGACACTGTGGTTCTTGGACTTTGAGCTATGTGTGGGTTATTTGATCCCCAAGAAACATATGTGCAAGTGTACACAGTGCATGCTCTCAGTTTTGCGTTGTTAAATGGTACCAAATTGGTGCGGAATGTGTTAACGTTGTTAGGTTGTGCTGTCACAAGGCCTGTGAGGAACCCGGGAGCCTGTGTTGTTGCGCTGTGTGATTTATCCAGCCTTTACATGGGAGCTCCGCTCGGCTCGTTAGTTCCTCATTAGTTAATGCCCAGGAATTCAGGGAGATTCTCTGTCTTGCTGAATAATAAACTATTCAGCTGAGCTCTTTTTTTGTAGAAAACATCTCTGTTTTTCCGAGCCTCCTGTTCCCAGCTTCCCTTTCAGTCCCCCTCTCAAGAACCCTTGGAGGAAATGAAAGTAGGAATGAGCTTTGGGCTTTGAAGGGACTTGGCTGGGGGAGTAAGAGGTGGGAGGGACGTCTTCAGTGTTCTCCTGTTTTTATTTTTCTTCCAGAGTGCAGTCAATCAAATATACAGTAGTCCCCCGGAGTTCCCACAGCCGTGCAGTAGGTAGTTAGGTTAATGTAGGTGTTCAGTCAGTCCTGTGTGTGTTTGGAGGGGCTGTTCTTATGAGCTTAACACTGGACTTAACCTCAATCGGGAATTCATCATGTGGGGCTACCCATGCAGGGTCCAGGGTCATGCACATTTGTTCTTTGGGCCATTGGGCTTTTATACACATTCCTTTTCAAATGCTTTGTTTGGAAGAAGTGCATTAACATAGTTCTCTAAATAGAAATGACTAATACACACTATAATGTAAATTGTGTCAACTGCTAGATTGTTAGTCAAAGCCTTTGCACTCAACTTTGCACCAAGCTCCTCAGTTCATAAATTGCCATAGAAACATGCTCGGTTAAATCCCTTCAAACATCCCCCAAGGAAATGCCATATTTTGTGAGTGATCGCCTTTATGTAAACTGTGTACCGTGCATCTACACAAATGAGGATTTGGTAAATGGTGGTTGATGGAACATGGATTGGTGCAGATGAATTGATATTTTGCCTGAGTAGAAACCGTTCATGGATCTGAGGGTGGCTGGCATTATTCCCTCCATGCACTGAGCGGCTTATAGCGCTGCCTCCTCATGTGTTTGACTAACAGATGATCCGGTGTACAAATGGGAGACGACACGGCATTGCTCTGTGTGTGGCATTTCATTTTAGAACCTAGCCGAATAAAAAATTAGCTCCATCTCTTGATTCCTTCAAATTAAAGGGGGATGATACAAAAGCTAAGAAGAAAATGAGCATGAATGACAAAGCAAATGAGAAAAGAGGAGGACAGTATGATTCCCAAGGCTCGGTAATCCCGTTACTACATTTGATTCTTGGAGTCAGTCTTAGTGTGTTATTTTTTTCCTCTCATTGTGAGAACAAGGAGCTCCATCTGAAATAATTGAATTGTGACCTACTCTGGATCAGTGCCCTGCGCTAGTTGCCAGAGGTATTTGTTTTGTTGCTATAAGACATTATCTCCCTAATTTGCTTGTTGTTGTAATGCTGAAATTGCTTTTAAACAGGCCAGTCCCCTTAATGAGATGGAGGGAAAATATCCTGAGGAGAAAATCAAGTCTTCAGTGCCATACTTTTCTAATGGCCCAAACTTAAAGAAGAGTCCAGCATTGGAGCTGTTGGAACTAGGCTACACAGCAATACCCTACCACTCTAGCATTCCTGAGAGTGAAACCACATTGGAGGAAGTATGTGTGTGGTATTTGATTGAATGATTAATGCCCCTTCAAACTCAACCTCCAATGTGAAGTGAAGGATGACATGAGTAAAAGAAAGGAAAAACATGTTCTCCCACTACTCAATGTCCTCAGTTCCCCTGCAATCAGTGTGGTTTGTGCTATCACACTACTTTGAAATTGCCCTGGTTGCCAGACCATACTATTTCTGTTCAACAACGCCACATCCTTACAAGACCTAAAAAAGTTAGCTAAAGCAGAAACTGCATTTAACATCAGATTGTTCTGATTGATACATATACTTCTGCACTCTGTCCAGCTCAATGCTCCCTACATGTACTTGAGGTCAGTGTGTTTCTAGGAGACCCGTTGGAGGTGTGTGTTGTTGGTCTGTGGTGTGGTGGTGTTGGTCTGTGGTGTGTTGTTGCAGGTCTGTGTTCGTGTATCTGTGGTAGACCTGTAGAGGAAGGTGGCAGCCTGGCAGGGGAGGATGCTTCTGTACTGCTATCAGGTGCCTTCAGGCTACTACTGCTCTGCTCTCTCCTATTGGCCCATCAGTCACCATAGAGACACAACACACACTGGTCTGACTCACCCCTACTTTTCTTTTTTTGTCCTCATCTTCTTCTTTCACTTGATGAGCAGGCACCTTGATGTGTTACAGAACAGCCATCTTATTCGTATCTCCCTCTTGGATGACAGATTGTCTTGACTTGTATTTGTTTAACCTAAATCTAAAGAACCTTGATTCCAAGCAAAGGTTGAGACTGTTATTGAGACCTCTCTTGGAAATTGACTCCACAACCCTGCGGTCACAGACGACTTGATCCATTCTCATGCGTTGTGTTTGTCCTGGCTCTGTGTTTTACAGGGTCATAGTTGTGATTGTATGCACTGGTTTTACACATATCCTTTCTCATGTTCTAGACAGAATATATTATTCTATCCCGTGAAAGGACAAAGGAAGCTGGTATTGTACCACAGCCCTTTAGGTTGTTTGGTTTCATCCTGGCCATGATAATTGATGATATCTTCCAGTCTGACAACGTGATAGACATTTGTTGCTGCTACTGCTCTAGCTGGCTGCTGTAGACCGGCTTTACCGCAGCCCAGTGTCTCTTTGGCTCTTTTGATAGCTCCATGAAACCCCAATAGTCCCAGAGTTGAGACTGTATGAGAGTGAAGAAGCGGCTGCCAAGAAACCGAGCCATTGCTGCCAAAAACCGTGAGGGCTCACACAAAAGGAGCGAGGGACTGAATGGCGCTTGGCTCTGACTGTCGTTGGCTAGTTTTTCTTTTAGATAAACCCAATCAACGGGATGAAGAACTGATGGCTTTCTCTTCTTTAAGCGTCCCGAGGGGTCTTATTGGCTCATACTGGCCCAGCCAAGACATCTCTTCATTTCTCTATTGCCTCCTTTTGTTGGGGCGAACCACTACTGACACACTATCCCAGTGTTAAGTGCTGCTGTTGCTGATTCCCCTGCCACTTGGATGAGCCCTCTGCTCTCCGCGCCAGGTTGCTAGGTAGTCTTAGATCCAAGCATTGACACAGAATATTATGGGATGTCAGCTACTGTGTAATGCTCCATTTTGTACTGGTATTCTAAAAACAGGTCAGAGGTTGATGGGTTGTTCATGTGTACAGATACTAGGCATTCCAAAGATGAAGGGTGTGTGGAGAATGTGGGTCTGTCTGCCTCCTACAGGGCGTATGAGGCTTGAGGTGAGGTTGTAATGGGCTGACAGACACCGTAGGACTGGCTCAGGAGATGAGCAGCCCGTTTAAACCCTGGGTTAGCCTCATACAGTGCATTCGCTAAGTAATCAGACCCCTTGACTTTATCCAGACCCCTTATTCTAAATTGATTAAATAAAACATTTTCCTCATCAATCTATACTCAATACCCCATATTGACGAAGTGAAAACTGGTTTTTAGACATTTTAGCACATTTATTACAAATACGAAACATATCTCATTTACATAAGTATTCAGACCCTTTGCTATGAGAAATTGAGCTCCAGTGCATCCTGTTTCCATTGATCATCCTTGAGATATTTCTACAACTTGATTGTAGTCCACCTGTGGTAAATTCAGTTGATTGGAAATGATTTGGAAAGGCGCGCACACACCTGTCTATATAAGGTCCCACAGTTGAGAGTGCATGTCAGAGCAAAAACTAAGCCATGAGTTCAACATAATTGTCCCTAGAGCTCTGCGATTTGATTGTGTCAAGGCACAGATCTGGGGAAGGGTACCAAAAACATTCTGCAGCGTTGAAGGTCCCCAAGAACACAGTGCCGTCCATCATTCTTTAATGGAAGAAGTTTGGAACCACCAAGACTATTCCAAGAGCTGGCCGTCCGGTCAAACTAAGCAATCGGGGGAGAAGGGCCATGGTCAGGGAGGTGATCAAGATCCTGATGGTCACTCTGACAGAGCTCCACAGTTCCTCTGTGGAGATGGGAGAACCTTCCAGAAGGACAACCATCTCTGCAGCACTCCACCAATGTGGGCTTTATGGTAGAGTAGCCAGACTGAAGCCACTCCTCAGTTTGCCAAAAGGCACCTAAAGACTCTGACCATGAGAAACAATATTATCTGGTCTGATGAAACTAAGATTGAACTCCTTTGGCCTCAATGTCAAGCTTCACGTCTGGAGGAAACCTGGCACCATCCCTAAGGTGAAGCATGGTGATGGCAGCATCATCCTGTGGGGATGTTTTTCAGCGCCAGGGACTGGGAGACTAGTCAGGATCGAGGGTAAGATGAACGGAGCAAAGTACAGAGAGATCCTTGATGAAAACGAGCTCGAGGTCGCTCAGGACAGACTGAGGCGAAGGTTCACCTTCCAACAGGACAACGACCCTAAGCACCACAGCCAAGACATGCAGGAGTGGCTTCAGAACAAGTCTCTGAATGTCCTTGAGTGGTCCGGACTTGAACCCAATCGAGCATCTCTGGAGAGACCTGAAAGCAACTGACAGAGCTTGAGAGGATCTGCATGGGAGAAACTCCCCAAATACAGGTGTGCCAATCTTGTAGCATCATACCCAAGAAGACTTGAGGCTGCCAAAGGAGCTTCTACAAATTCCTGAGTAAAGGGTGTTAATACTTAACATTGTAGTTTAATATTTTTTATGTGAATGTGATTATTATTTTTTTTGCCTGTTTTTGCTTTGTCATTATAGGGTTTTGTGTGTAGATTGATGATGAAAAAACAAACAAAAAGTCTTGATTGTAGTCAAGGCACAACATTCACCTTTTGCTACTGAATACTTTCCGAATACACTGTTTATCTGTGCCATCGGTCCCTCCCACCAACGTGTTGACTCCCGAAAAGCACCGCACACCTCCCCTGAAGCCCATACCTCCCCCTAAGCGTGAGTCAGCAGCCAACGGAACAGCCATGCATGGTTGTCCATTCAGGATGGAAGGAAGGATGGAAGGGGGCTCATTTGAGGCTGCCTTGCTTTCCCTTTTGTCTCCTGGCTACCTGCACTGCTTCCCCCTGCATGCTTCTGTTGGACTGTGTGCGTGTGGATGGTGCGGTGAATGACAGAACAATGGAGGGAGCTCGGCGCTCGATGAGAAACAGCCTCACACCATGGGGTTGTTCTACGTGTACCAGAGCGCCAAGTCTAGGTCCAAAAGGCTCCATGACAGCTTCTAACCCCAAGCCGTAAGACTGCTGAACAGTTAATCAAGCAGTTTTTACACTGCTGCTACTCACTGTTTATTATCTGTGCATAGTCACTTTACCCCTACCTACCGCTAAAAGCGGGGGGAAGTAAGTATTCGTGCCAGTGCTGAGGCCAAAAACAACAGGAGGTTACGCCTCTATCAGACAGACAGCGTCATTGCATCAATGCGGCATAATAAATTCTGCAGTCCAATTTTTTCATTATGTTATCTGTGAGCAAGACAAAGGAGCTGATCGTGGACTACAGGTAAAGGCGGTCCGAACAGGCCCCCATTAACATCGACGGGGCTGTAGTGGAGCGGGTCGAGAGTTTCAAGTTCCTTTGTGTCCACATCACCAACAAACTATCATGGTCCAAACATACCAAGACAGTTGTGAAGAGGGCACGACAAAACATTTTCCCCCTCAGGAGACTGGATAGATTTGGCAATGGTCCCCAGATCCTCAAAAGGTTCTACAGCTGCACCATCGAGAGCATCCTGACCGGTTGCATCACCGCCTGGTATGGCAACTGCTCGGCATCTGACCATACCCCTGCACACTGACTCGGTACCGGTGCCCCCTGTATATGGCCTCGTTATTCTTATTGTGTTACTTTTTATTATTACTTTTTATTTTAGCCTACTTGGTAAATATTTTCTTCTTCTTGAACTGCACTTTTGGTTAAGGGCTTGTAAGTAAGCATTTCACAAGTAAAGTCTACACTTGTTGTATTCAGCGCATGTGGCAAATCAAGTTTGATTTGAACATTTGTTCTGGATGTGTACAACAACAGTTCAACATTCACCTTTTGCTACTATTTCTGTCAAGTCTACAGATACAATTTGATTAATACGTTGGATTTATCCATTGGATATGAATCTACTCCTGGTGAATCCAAACACAATGATGCTGTCAGTCTGATCGAGGCGTTAGACAAAACACAGGACCAGCTTCCCCGCTGACTCTGTATACCACCACCACACACCCTGTTATTACTGCTGGTTTACAGGGATTCATTATGATGGTCCTGGTCCTGGATCCAGAGCTGTGGGTCTAAGTACTGCAGCAGGTCCCAGCCACCACCAGCCTGGTCTCACTGTTTGACACTGGTTTGAGTTACGGTTCAGTACAGTTGTACCTCTCTGATTCAGAGGGGTTGGGTTAAATGCAGAAGACACATTTCGGTTGAATGCATTCAGTTGGCGTGAGGGCCTTAACTGTCTGCAGGCAATCTGAAGATACATTTAACATCTGGAAAATGACTTGTTACCCTCTTTCCCTATACCTGTGGACAGGCATGTCTGAACCTCAAGCCATGCAGAGGCTTCCTGTCATCATGATAGCACAATGAGTCAACCTGCACAAACCAGCTGCTCTAGGGTAGCCAGAGCAGTGGACCGGACCGAGTGTGTTTGCAGTTGGATGTGCGTGTGGCACTCCTCCCTGGTCAAACACTAGAGAAAACAAACAGTAGACTTGCTAATGGGGCCTTAACTACAAGCTGTATACCCTTCTATCAGACCCAGGCAAGCAGTGTTTATGCAGGGGGCTAGAGTCAACACACAGAGATAAAGACCCCCTGGCCAACAGGTTAGTTTGGTCTACACAATATACAGTCTAGCTGGGATGCTTCTATAAGAGGATCTGATAGGTTTAGAAGACTAGACCGATGTATTAAACACTGCTCTCATTGGACGCTGATCAGCCCAAATGTGCTGAATGGACTCCAACATAGAACTATTGTGCTGAAATCTATTGTCTTGAATATTCATGTTTTATTTCATGAATGGATGCCATTCATGTCCTGGTATGAAAGATGTTATGATTTTGGACCATAATGTACATCTGGAACGGGCTATACATGTGCCTTCACGTCAAGCTGCCTTTTTACACAGTGTAAAATCACAGTTCTGGAGGGATGACAACGGGGGGAGAGTGGATCTGTTGGTCATCACAGTTACAAGGTGAGTCTGTAATCTTTTAAAATGCTTGCCCGTCTAAAGACAAGACAGCACTGGCTGTCTGTTTTTTTCTCGAAGACGGTCTAATGTGTACAGTAGCCAATTTCCTCTGTTGCATAAATTCAACCAAACATCCAGCTGCTAATTATTCATTAGAAATGAAGAGGCAACCATGTAATTAAGCAATTCTCCATACGACTGGAAAATTGCTACATCGTAACATGAGATCAGCGAATGACATGCATTCATAATATTTCACACGATTTCCAGAGCTTGTTATGTGGCGTCTTCTTACCAAGGTTGTTTTCTCCGTTTGAGTCAAATATTGCTCACCTGAACCCATCATCTTTTCTGACTGCACGCCACATTTAAGGCTGGGAATAAAACACGAGGCAGAGAACTCTCCTAGTAGCAGGATACCTATGAAAATCAATGATAATTTTGCACCAGGAATGCGTAATGCAATACATGTAATTAAGTATGTTGTCACGTATTTGTATCCATTAAAAAGCCTTTGATATTTTCATGGCGGTTGAGCAACTCACTAAACTATTATTCATTGTTCTTATGACCGGTCTGTCATCTTGCGGATGAAACCGGGGAGAGGTCACGACCACACATCCTCTGAGGTCTCGCTGAGGTCAGAAGCACTGCTTTAGGCAGGATGAGCCCTGTCAGGAGACTGACTGGTGGTCCTTTGTAGCTCAGTTGGTAGAGCATGGCGCTTGTAACGCCAGGGTCGTGGGTTCAACTCGTGACTAAGTTGCATTGGATAACAGCGTCTGCCAAATGGTGTGTGTATGTATGTATGTACGTACGTATGTATGTATTCATTCAAGGTTAAATAAGGTCTGCCTCAGGCCTCTCCTGGGGGCTACATAGACTGATGGACAACCAAACAGCACAACCAAACAGCATTATCCATTAGCTACACATGGCAATAATTGCTCAATTTCATTGATTCTCTGTCACAGTTGATACAAAATCGTAATGCTCTCCGAAAACAAGACGACCCCATTCTGTGATACATTAGAAATGGGGTTAGTACAGAGAGCTGGGTGGTATTTCAATGTAAGCTACCATTTTAGGAGTTTAGGCCCTGAGTCTGTTTTAATACCTTCTCTGCCCTCTCTCAAACTCTCCCCCAAAGCCTCATAACATGCCCAGCAGTTCAATTCCTGGCTCTTCGTCCAAACCACAGAGGTTATAGAGCATAGAATGAGGCTGGCAAAGCAAGAGCACAGTGAGACACACAGTGCAGTGTTGTTGCATGGTCTATTACCACAGATGGATTAAAGCTGGGGCCAGAGGTCAGACAGTAGACCTCTGCTTGGCCTCCTGGCTGCCCAGGTCTAACTACAACAGAGAAGGAAGCTGGTGCTAGCACTGTCTCATGATTGATGACAACAGAGGAAATATAGTGCGTTTCCTAGTAGTTGTAGCCTATGTTTTGTAATGGCATACTTTTACTGTCACCCCACGTGGAGATTCCGTCCCTGTGAGGTCTGGTGGAGTATTAAACATGCTTGTTAAAACGTTGTTGCTGAAAAGTTTGATTAAAAAAGGGGAAATGTGGACTTCTGCTTTAGACCCAGTTTAATGGTCCTTTCCCATTCCAGGCTTGTGCTTGATAAACATTGCTAAAAAATATATATAAACTCAGCAAAAAAAGAAACGTCCCTTTTTCAGGACCCTGTCTTTCAAAGATAATTCGTAAAAATCCAAATAACTTCACAGATCTTCATTGTAAAGGGTTTAAACACTGTTTCCCAGACACTAACAGCTTACAGATGGTAGGCAATTAAGGTCACAGTTATGAAAACTTAGGACACTAAAGAAACCTTTCTACTGACTTTGAAAAACACCAAAAGAAAGATGCCCTGCTCACCTGCGTGAACGTGCTTTAGGCATGCTGCAAGGAGGCGTGACGACTGCAGATGTGGCCAGGGCAATGTCCGAACTGTGAGACGCCTAAGACAGTGCTACAGGGAGACAGGACGGACAGATGATCGTCCTCGCAGTGGCAGACCACGTATAACAACACCTGCAGGATCGGTACATATGGACATCACACCTGCGGGACAGGTACAGGATGGCAACAACAACTGCCAGAGTTACACCAGGAACGCACAATCCCTCCATCAGTGCTCATACTGTCCGCAATAGGCAGAGAGAGGCTGGACTGAGGGCTTGTAGGCCTGTTGTCTGGTGAGGACCTGCCTTACATCACCGGCAACAACGTTGCCTATGGGCACAAACCCACCGTAGCTGGACCAGACAGGACTGGCAAAAAGTGCTCTTCACTGACGAAGTCGCGGTTTTGTCTCACCAGGGGTGATGGTCGGATTCGCGTTTATCGTCGAAGGAATGAGCGTTACACGAGGCCTGTACTCTGGAGCGTGATCGATTTGGAGGTGGAGGGTCCGTCATGGTCTGGGGCGGTGTGTCACAGCATCATCGGATTGAGCTTGTTGTCATTGCAGGCAATCTCAACGCTGTGTGTTACAGGGAAGACATCCTCCTCCCTCATGCGGTACCCTTCCTGCAGGCTCATCCTGACATGACCCTCCAGCATGACAATGCCACCAGCCATACTGCTCGTTCTGTGCGTGATTTCCTGCAAGACAGGAATGTCAGTGTTCTGCCATGGCCAGCGAAGAGCCCGGATCTCAATCCCATTGAGCAGGTGCCTTGGTGGAAGAGTGGGTGTAACATCTCACAGCAAGAACTGGCAAATCTGGTGCAGTCCATGAGGAGATGCACTGCAGTACTTAATGCAGCTGGTGGCCACACCAGATACTGACTGTTACTGTTATTTTGACCCCCTTTGTTCAGGGACACATTATTCAATTTCTGTTAGTCTGTGGAACTTGTTCAGTTTATGTCTGTTGTTGAATCTGATATTCAATATTTACACATGTTAAGTTTGCTGAAAGAAACGCAGTTGACAGTGAGTGGGCGTTTTTTCTTTTTTTGGTGAGTTTACATAAAGACGTTGTACTCACAGCCAAGACATGCTGCATTTTATGAGAATGTCTTTTACACAGTTTGACTTCAAGGCCCAAACCAACCCCTGCAAGGAAAAACAAGTTTATTTGTAATTTCTACTCAGAAGTTAAATGAAAAAACAACATATTTTGGGAACAAAACCAGTCTGGGATTAACAGGGCCGATAAATCATGCTTTCTGGGTTTGGGGAGAGAGAGTTGGCACTGATTTAGAGGCTCAGAGATGGTTTAAGGTTGGCCCCATAGCTGACCAGCACATTCATCTGTCTGACACAGCCCACTGAGCAGTTTGCAGCCTCTTCATCACTCTCGCTCTGTGTGTGTGTGTGTGCGCCACGAGGCATTGTGGGTAATGCACTTGTATCCTCACATTGTTCCCTTAACTCAGCGAATCAACCATTAGTTTAATTCAGAATTCACCTAATCTGCCTCCATGACATTATTATTTCATGTAGGACCATAACAGGTTGTTACGATAACCAGACAGTCATGTTTTACACAAACTCTTATGACCTTGTCAGATGACGTGGTTCAGGTCTCGTAGCTGGCAAACCTCTACTTTAACCCACATAGGCAACAACGTCCTCAAGTGTCACATTTATCCCCCCGACTCTCATCGCGGATGTTTTTTCTCCCTTTGATCTCTGACAGACCTAAATTCCTCCAGTCCCTCCAGAGAGCTCTGTGTTGTTTTTGTGAGCCAGGTCGTAGCTGAGGCTGACCGAACAACGCTGATGATTAACGGGCAGTGGGCAGTGTGTGAATCACCTCAGTGCCGTTGTTCCTCTCCTTTCCTCAGTGCTCCTCTCCACTCCATCTCTAACACATCATCCAAATGAACTCAGCCAGTGCCAGGGCATGTGGCAGGTAATTAATGCATACAAGTCATTAAACACGGTCGCACAATACCACCGTAGCAGCAGTCTCCATTGGGAAGAAAATACCAGCGGACGGAGGTGCCCTTTGCTTGTTAATACATTTGAGGAGTAAACGGACAGAGCGCTGGTACGTTAACAAGTCGGCGCTGGCGGTCAGCTTCGATTTTTCAAACGGGTCCTCTGAGTAGAGAGACTTTATGTAGTGTTGTCTCTTTTGTTGTGATGTGTGTTTTGTCCTATATTTTATTTTATTTTATTTATTTATTTAAATCCCAGGCCCCCCGTCTCCGCAGGAGGCCTTTTGCCTTTTGGTAGGCCGTCATTGTAAATAAGAATTTGTTCTTAACTGACTTGCCTAGTTTAATTAAAATAAATAGAGAGAGGGTGTTATGAGTGTTAGTGTTTAGGAAGGGGATATTAGGTATAGGACCACACTGAGGAGAGAGGATGTTATGTGTGCTCTGTCTGTATGAGCTGTCTGCAGTAATAGTTCTGACAAGGAGCAGCTGTTGGAAATTGTTCTTGAGGATCCCCCCCCCCATCTTATAACAAGGTGAGGATGCTGTAAACTTTTCAGGTTCTTCACCTCCATTACATAAGCAGTGTTATTTGAGACACGGAAATGTCCATTCAGGGAGGTATAGACACAAAGTCAGGCATTTTGCAAGATTCTCCTGCCATGGATGCAGCATTAGAATGATAGATTGCAGATCACTTTCCTCCAAAAGGACCACATTTCCACCCAGCACACACATTCCTAATAGACCGCCACAGTGGGGTCCAGATGTAGCTTCTTAACTGGACTTGTCTTCCCATGATGAACACCGGTGTTATGGCGTTTGGAGACCTCAATAACACGTTGAGTAAACGCTCTTCAGAGGCCTCACGCTTTACGCCTGCCGAGGTCCCACACATTATAAACAGGAAGAGGAAGGAATGTTGGGACTCGCCTGCTTCTTTTCAGAACTCACTCCTCCACTTCCCCTCTCCCCTCTGGTGTGTGTCATCATCACCACTTTATCTGAGCCCCTCGACGGGAGGGAAATGTACTCAGCGTTTCCCAGGGCAACCAGTAGTGCACACTTCCTGCTTTCAGTAGGTGAAACTTGTCCCTAGTTGAGCTTTGTGTCTAATGGATATGTGTGTGTGTGTGTGTGTGTTTATTTTTATTTTAAATACAGCTGTGTGGTTACACCTTGATACTGTATACCCATTCTTAAGTTAGTTACTGTACATTAGTCATATACAGTATACTATTATTTGTATCTGCCTCCAGTATGAAGGAAGTTAGAGGTAGTTTCGGGTGTCAATGCTAGCTAGCATTAGCACAATGACTGGAAGTCTATGGTATCGACTAGCATGCTAAGGACAGTTTCCTATAATACCACTATCGGACTTGGTAATGTGAAAGGGAATGCTGGACCAAGGTTATATATCCATGGTTCTGCTGACATAAACCTATTTGACCCTGTGGACTCAGACGTGGCCACCATGACTGATCGAGTACAGAGACAAAATATGGATTAACATAGTCTCCTCACTGGCTGGGTCGGAAAAACACACATTCTTTCTGCTGAAATCAGAAACAAAAACATCCCTTAAAAGGATGAGCCTAGATCTCCCGTTGTTTTATCTGGAATAAGACAAATGCATGGCAATGATTTTAAGTAATAGTGGGTAAAACAGCACCGTGATCCAAAATAAACATTCGTAACCCAGTTCCAGATTTAAAGTCCCTCTGTTTGGGCAACTGTGCATAGCAACGTTTTTAGTCCTAAAACACTGTGTTGATGTAGACTCACATCTGTTAGACTGTGTAATAGCCCTCATTATTCCATATGTGACTGTTATTAGTTTTATGTTTCTGACCCCTGCTTCTCCAGTGTCTACAGCTGTGAGTTGCTGTAGGCAGTTGGGAGGGAGCAGGGGAACGTTTTGGAGACTCAAACAGCCCAGAGCATCCCTGTGCCCTTTGCAGGGGTCAGATGGCTAAAGGCAGGCAGTGTGTTTACTGGGCTAGTCTGCACAGACAAAGGCAGCATGCTCCTAAAAGTCATGTCTGTGTCAATATGTCATAGGCCAGACAAGAACAACTAGCATTAACCTCTGGCTGAGTTAGAGCAGAGCAGAAAGGAGTTGGCATTTCCCCAGCCGTGCTGATTAACATTTTGGCAGGAAAGTCTTTGCAAATGACTACATTCCTCTTTAGCCTGTTAAGGCTATTTTTACCATTCAAGGGCCTGTTTGTTCGGTAAGCACCTTTTTGTTTCTTGCACAGCGTGAAAACAGGAAAGACTGGTTTGTGTTCTGTACGAGTGGGAGGTTGGCTCCTGTTTCTGTCAATATAGGTGATACAACCGTGAAGTTCAAAGTCAAACTGTATTTTCTCAATGTATCTTCATTTATTTTGATGCACTACTTAACTTAATCGCATATTTCATAAATTAGTCACCTAAATAGGAAGTCAAGATGACATATTATAAACAATTTAAGATGAAGCTGAGAGCAGAGATGCCTCCGTAAAGTTGGAAGGCTTCACAGAAAGACGTGCACAATTTCTAGCAGTGCCCTGACTGACCCCTACATCAGAGGGTGTTGTTGACTCCCAGTGTTTTCGGGGACATTCCACTGGTCAAAACTGACTACACGTCCACAGCAGCACTGTTTCCTCCATGTCCCAGTGAATGTGGCCTAGGTTGCGTTGGAGCTGTCCAGGGGCTGTGAAAGAAATCACGTCTTAAGAGGATTAAGGGGACCGGGGCCACATCTCTCCGGAGGTTACCACGGTTACAGTGAGAATGACCCCGGCTGTCACCGCGCGTCAACATCAGTGGTGGTGTCGCACTCCCCATGCCTCTCTCTCTTTATTGCTCTGTACCTCTCTCTTACAATAGCTGTACATCCTGTTGATATGTTACTTAGTGTATAGGATAGTTTATTTTTTATTTGCACCTAAAGACCATTCAATAAATGTACCTCTCTTCACAACTTAATTATTGAATAAAGGTGTGTTCAATTGTCTCTCTTTCTCTGTATTGCAGAGCCTGGATGAGCTGGATGATGATGACGGAGTGGATAAGGCGAAGGAGGAGGAGCAGCAGCTGACACAGCTCAACACGGAACAGAACGAAACCATGACCTCTGACCCAGGGGCCACCACCCACTTACTACAGGTGAGGACCAAGTCACCCAACCTCACTGACCTTTACCCCTTAGTGTAATATCTAGGGCCTGGAGTTTTGCCTGACCATGTAACCGGACCAGGAAACACACTGGGCTCAAGTCATATCAATCAATAAGGCATTTGTAAAGAAGTCAACTCTGGCTGACTTCTTTACAATACAATACTTTGTCCATTAGTTAGTGATCAACAAAAAGGTGTCTTCTGCTCTGTTCTCAACCACCACCAAACAGCAGACCTCACACATACAGTTGAGACGACCACAGGTTCAAGCTGCATGCAGCGCCCCTGGACGGAGAGCATGTTGTGGGGTTAGGGGCCTTGCTCAAGGGCTCAACGGTAGGGGAATATTTTGAGGATGTGAACCCAGCAGCCCTCCAGTTGTCAGATCAATTATGTCATATATATATTTTTCTCCTGCGCCTGGCCCGGGATTAGAACCAGCCACCTTTCGGCCACACGCCTGCTTGACTGGTTCCAGATAAGAAGAAAAAAGGAACATGAGTTAACCTGCCAAAATGCTATGCAGACATACAATTATTATGATGTAGAAGAACAACTTGTATGTAGTTGTCCGCAACAGCCGAAAGAGAGAGCCTCTGATAGTTCTGGATTACTGCAAAACATTGTGTGTTAAGTCATGTAATGATTAACTAGGCTGTTGAATCACCAATGCTTATTATACATCACTTATTATAAATAATGTATACATACCTCTTATTCAGAAACAGTCTTCTAATGGTTTTAATGAAACAGTCCCCTCAATTGACTGAAATACTGAAATAAATTACCAATGTCAGACTGGGTCTGTAACTCTATTTGGCATATCCCATAATAAAACATGGTTTATTACAAAGAGAACGCTAGCTTGTGAAGTGGCGAATTAAAGTAGCCTTTTCTGTTTAGCTAGCCGGGAACGCACATTCTCTTCTGTTTACTTCTGTGAGGCCACTTCCTAATTCTTCTTCTTCTGCCATCTAAAGCAACTAAACAGAATCAAAACACTGTCTCGAGACTGTTGACATCCAGAGGAAGCAATAGGTACTGCATTCATATGCCCTTATATGGGCATTTTCATGAGGGGTTCCAAATGAGGCAATGTGTCAAAATCACTTTTTCCAGGACAGAAATTCCTTAGGTTTTCGCCTGCCATATCCGTTCTGTTATACTCACAGACAAACTGTTAACACTTTTAGAAACTTCAGAGTGTTTCCTATCCAATGGTACTAAATATGTGCATATCCTATTTTCTGGGCCTGAGTGGGAGGCATTTTACTTTGGGCATGCCAGGCTCTCCAAAACCGTCACCTCTGGAGCTGCTCCCTAAGAAGTTAACACATTATTTCCTCTCGCACAGGTTTGTGCCTAGCCGTTTCCCACTCAGACAGGTGAAGTCAAACAGCAGCGTCATTAATATGGATATATATATCTCCTTTTTTTAGTAAAGGGTTCTTTAATATTATCTGAAGAACCAAAAGGTTCTAGATAGAACCCCAAAGTACCCTTTTTTTTCTGAGTGTATAGTACAAAACAGGATAGATCTCTTGATTCCCATGGTGATCTACAGCTGGTGAGTCCAGCCCCAACTTACACACTGCCCTCCCCTGAGCAGAATGTGATGATGAGATGGATAGATAGATACCACAGTGCCACCAAACAGAGGCACTGTTGGTCAGAGAGAAATCAGGCTGCTTGACAAGAAGGGCGCCGCAACCAATGCGTTGCTCTATTTGCACTACAGTACTCTCCAAAATACAAATGCATTCTCATTCCGTATAACCATTTTGTGAGTGACATTAGCAGTACTAAAAACACATAGCTTAGACAGCTGTTTTTTTGAGACGGTCACAACACAGCTTAGCTCCAAAGTCCACAGGGCTAAGTGCTTCCAGGTTCATTTGGAGCCTGTGTTGGAGCAAGTCTCTCTAAAAACACACTTCAGAGCCGTGTCTGGAACTAATCTGCATGTATGACAGGCTATTGATATGGAGCATGCAGTTTGGGAACAGAGGAGTCCATGCCTATTCAGTCCCATGCGTTTATTAGATTTCATAGGAAGGCCAAACCGATTTTATATAGACATCTAGCTACAGTATATGGTTTTGCAAACAATTATGTTTTGATTGTGATACTATGTGCGCAATTGATTTTGAAGCAAACCATTCCAGAGCATAACATACGTGAATAAGACAGAGTCCCTACTATCAGGTTTATTATTATTGATACGATTGTTTCTATAAGCAGTGATGTTGAAAATATAATTTTCTGTTACTTTTCCCTTGAGATCATTACTGTGCAGTCAACAAGTGTGCAATTGAAGTGCTGTCAAACTCTCTATGCAGAGACATGAAAGGACTTCAATGAGAATATGTCGGTAACGAAGGCAACCGAGGAAGCACTCATCTATGAGCTGGAATATAATACGATTTAGATCTCCTCCCTGTTTTATATTTACAGATATGGTTTCTGTCTGTACTATACAGTATATCAGATGATATATTCATATAAAGCTTTCCAAATGTAGTTAGTAATTTAATGTATGAAGTCAGTAGGTCCACAAACACTTAATTCACTAGAAATACGAGTCACCCACCCACTCGTTTAACCTATGTGTCATGTGTGTAGAAAGTGAAGAGGCTTCTACTCCATTGACATACCATATAGTGAATCCAGAAGATTATATAACACATTCTTCCCACTGAGACATAACCAGATTACACTTCAGCCATTTCAAATGAGACATAGAGGTGCCTGCTGAGCCCACCTTACCATTACCACATATTACCTTTAAGTCAGAGCAGATGTGGGCACTGCCACGACTAACCACTGGGGATCTCCCACACTGCATCTCACCCATTGCTCTACCACTCACTGTCTTTGGTCTAGGGATTTTTGATGTTCATATTTGGTTGTTGGTCGTGCCTTTGTGACCTTAGTGACGAGCTAACGGAGGAGGAGGAGGATGGGAGAGAGGATCTACAGGGAGCTGTCAAGCCAACATCTGTAAAGACGGAGCATTCCAAAAATGTGCGGTTTCATTCTGACCCCATTTATCACACAGACAAGCGGTTGCCATGTTGTCGGTGTAATATACAGCTACCTCGAGAGCAAACTGTCAGGCTTTTTAGCTTCTGCACTGGTATCAAGATGTCTGGACTGAGACGGGACTGGCAACTTCAAATACGAAGAAGACGTTTCTGCAGAACAAAATAATCCCCTATCGTTTTGAGCCCACACGGTGTTGTGTCAATAATAAGTGAACTTGGTTAATGAGCTCTCCGACTTTCATTTGATAGTTGATTCGTATTTCTCTCTTTTCATCCTTTCTTGGGTCTGTCTATCTAAACCAAGTAAAACACACTATCCTCCCCTTCTTCCTCTGTGGAGTGCTGTGTGTTCCTGCCCTAAAACAACCTGTTCATGGAGATGAGACTAGCTAATAGCAGTGTAGCACTGACCAGTAGGGCTGTGACGGTACCAGTATTGCAATATGTTTTCCATGGCAAAAATGAAAACACGAAGCAGACCAAACTCTTTTGTCCTTTTAAAAATCTGCTTTTAGTAAAATATTGTGTTCTGAAGCTTGGAAAATTGGTATATGTGACTCTGGATGATAACATTGATTTTTGCTTCTAACATCAGGGCTGTTTTCCTAAAGACGTTAAATCCACTTTGTGTTTTATTTCCTTACCACGATACTAACGAGTATCGCGATACTGGTGTCTTCCCGGCCCTACTGACCAGCCCATCTCAGTGAGAGGGAGAACAGAGAGAGTCCTGTAATGGCTGCAGCACTATCTCCTCCACTGTCATCTTCTCTCTGTTCCTACTCATCTATTTAATATCCCCATCTCCTGCTGCCAACCCATCCACCCCCACACACTATCACCTTGTGATACACATGGAATCACACACACACGTACGCACGCACATACACAAATACTCACACATTGGTGTCTTTCTTTCCTTGCCTATGGTTGCGTTCCTCTGTGAGGTAGTGTAATCAAGTGTAGTTTCAGTGATGTCCATGTCACAGAGAGGCCCTCGCTCTCTGGGGACCCCGTGTGGTCCTGGTTCAGGCCTTACCCCTCTGTGGTATGTGAGCCGTACAAGGAAAACACTTTCCCTAAACCTGGAGCCTTGTCAGATAAACAAAACCATAGGTAACGTTCCACCAGATCATCTGCTTCTAATGTGGCGCCTGGTCCAAAGGGGGGAGTGGTTTGGGTTCTGAGTTCTGAAACGGTGTGCGCTGTATACGCTGAGTATACGAAACATTAGCGACACTAATATTATGTTCCACCCCCCCTTCCCCCTTTACACTCAGAACAGCCTCAATTCAATTCGACTCTACAAGGTGTCGAAAGCATTCCACAGGGATGCTGGCCCATGTTGACTCCAATGCTTCCCACTGTTGTCAAGTTGACTGGATGTCCTTGTTGTGGTGGATCATTCTTAATACACATGGGAAACTGTTGAGCGTGAAAAACCCAGCAGCATTGCAGTGTGCCTGGCACCTACTACTGTACCATACCCCGTTCAAAGGCACTTCAATATTTTGTCTTGCCCATTCACCGTCTGAATGGCACACATACACAATCCATGTCTCAATTGTCTCCTGGCTTAAAAATCTTTTTTGGGGGGCCCCAGAGTGGCGCAGTAGTCTGAGGCATTGCAGTGCTTGAGGCGTCACTACAGATCATAGCTTTCACCTGGATTCACCTGGTCAGTCTGTCATGGAAAGAGCAGGTGTTGTATACTAAGTTTAAATATATACACATGTAGCTACAGTATATGGTTTTGCAAAATAATTATGTTTTGATTATGGTACTGTATGTGAAAATGATTTTAAAGCAAACCCTTCTAGAGCATAACATATGTGAACAAGACACACACTCCCACACCCCATTGTGGTATCCAACACCTTAACAACCCTAATTTGCATTTTTAATTTGCACCTGTCAGTCCAGCAAAGCTTGAGAATCTTTTTTGTAAGGCAGGCACTTTCTCCTCCCTGCCTAGACAGTTTTCAAATGCATGAACTAAAGCTTCCCTGCTTGGATGTAATGTTCTTTAAGCTGTTCAGAAGTTTGGTTGTATAGCCTGAGACAGTATTTTCAGAGGGTATCACTTTTGTTGACCAAAGATTACAAGTGTGTAAATCAGGTTAACCAGATTAATATTTATCCTTTACAAGACTGCTGCCAGCTAAAATAGGTCATTGGCTGTAGTCCTCTCATTTTGCCAGTTGAATTCTTTGGCCTCACCTTTTTGAAATGTCAGTCGTGGACTCATAAAATGACAGAGAGCCTCCAGAGTAACAGATGGGGATATTTATCAGCTTTGCAAGGAGACCTAGATGGAGAATTCAGGGCATCGGCAGCAAGCTGGAATGCAAAAGTAGGACTATTGTTGAACTTTTATTAGGCATGCCTTCTGGGATTTCAGACATTTTAATGGGCTGTCAAGCGCACAAAGGCTGTCAGATTGCAAACCCATAAATTCCTCTTTTTTTTATGTGCATGTGATTTATGAGCGGGAGAACATTGTCATGAATTATATATTTGGCCATGGATAGATGGGCAGACCGACACAGACTGACTGACACGAAAATCTGCCAACTTTACCATGCAAGGTTTTGCCAGTTACAAAGCTTGTACTTTTATTTCCTCCAACTGAGGTAGTCATTAATGCAGTAATATGTTTAAAAGTCCCGCCAACGCCTCAGTATAAAACTATGCCTTTTATCTTACCGGCTTTGGCACACAATAAATCATGAACATTCTATTCTTGTCCGACATCAAACCTGTCAATTACAAAGCTTCACAGAGTTCCTTTTAATGCATTTATCTCCATTTACATGTATGTAGTTCTGTCCTTGAGCTGGACTTGTCTATGGTCACAGAAATGCTTTAGCATTTAGCCTAAGGGAACACACACAGGAATCTGCCTTTTCATATTTTTGTATTGACTTTGAACAGGTACATTTTTAAAGGTCCTTATATCTACCTAAGCCATTATGGGTAAATATACATACGTGTCAAACTTAAACTACAATTTGGCTTTTAATGAGAACTTTTATTAAGCATGCCTTCTGGGATTTCTGAAATTGAACTGGGCTGTCAAGCTCACAAAGGCTTTCAGATCGCAAACACCCATGAATTCCTTTTTAAACAATGTGCATGTGATTTATGAGAGGGAGAGCATTTGCCACTGCGCTTTTCCTCTTTTCCTGGAGTGGCACAAAGCTATAGACTGCAATATCATGTTGACTTTTATGTTGAGCATGTTTTGATACTGTAGTGGAAGTAATATTTGACGTGTGTATTTACAGTGTATATATTATAAATACCTCAAGTGCGACTCGTAATAAGACTAAGTATTAAGCCTATTAAAATGTTTATCCGACTCCATAAAGATAATTAGCAATATGCAAGAACACTGTAATTGAGTTACAGTAATAGGCAATCAAGAAATGTTTGAGAATGGAATTTGAAATACAAGTGTATTTAATTACTTTGGAAAATGAATGGATTCACATACAACGCAATACTGACATTAAACAAAGCATTATTCTATGCATGATCAGAGAGAGAAAGAGAGAAAGCATAGCCTGAAAGACCATGCCCCAGAAATCCATGGGGTAGAGAAGGAAAGGTCAGGAAGAAAAAAGAGAAAGAACCTTGAATCTTTTATAAGCATCTGAGTTGTTTGGATAAAAAATCTGAGTTGTTGGCCAATAGTATTACTGGAAAGTTAACCTCCAATCAGATATCAGATCTACATGATGTGACCTCTGCTTCTCAGAGGTGAGACAATGGGGGTTGGAGAAATAAAACTGAGAATGCTGAATTCCTAAGACAACACAGAGGAGTTTCTTGCATACGGTTGATAAGTCACTTCAGGGGCTGCCCTACCCTACAGTACGATTAGTCCTATTTAGATAACAGTGGTAAAAATGGGACTGTTTGAAAGGGGGTCACATTCTGTAAATCCTGTGTGATTTGTGTATCTTAGACAGATAAACATGCGCGCGCGCGCGTGCACGCACACACACACACACACACACACACACACACACACTGCCTCCTGTCGATGCAATATAGAGGTCTTTTTCAGTTTGATTGTTTTCTATTGTTAAGATCCCATTGTAAATCTCTTTCTTCCGTCATATGTATACCTATGAAAACCAAAGAACGCCAACTGTCCCTACCCCGGCTTCATGAAAGACACAACTCTGCACTGACTTAGCTGTCAGCCTCCTAAAATCTAAATTCAGACTGGCTACCCCCTGACCGGGAGCAGGAACACCCACAGCCAAAACAAACTGTCTATACCAAAGTCTAGAACAGAACGGTACATGACGTCACCAATCCCATGTTTCTGCTCATTGATTAATGATTCACTTTAAGACCACAGGACATTGATTTTTTTTTTACTGGTGTTTGTTTATTTTGTTACTGTTATCCATGAATATGTTGTATGCTCATAGATTTCTGTTTGTATTGACTTCTATATGAGTGTTGAAACCAAAAAAAAACATAACATAAGAGCTGGAAATGTAACATGAATACAGCTCATTCATAGTGTTGTTTCTGAGGCTTTCCTGAGGCCTGTCTGTTCTCTGTAATGGTGGCTCTTAGGGCTGCAGCAAAGGCTGTTTATTTAAGGATCCGCCCCCCCCTTTCCCCAATTTTCGGCTAAAATGACACACCCAAATCGAACTGCCTGTATCTCAGGCCCTGAAGCAAGGATATGCATATTCTTGATACCATTTGAAAGGAAACACTGAAGTTTGTGGAAATGTGAAATTAATGTAGGAGAATATAACGCATTAGATCTGGTAAAAGATAATACAAAGAAAAAAAACATTTTTTTTTTTGTATCATCTTACAAGAGAGAGGCCATAATGAATTATTCTAGCCCAGTTGCAATTTAGACTTTGGCCACTAGATGACAGCAGTGCATGTGCAAAGGTTTAGAGCGATCCAATGAACTATTGCAAATCTATTCAAAATGTTGTATCAAGACTGCCCAAATGTGCCTAATTGGTTTATTCATACAAGTTCATAATTGTGTACTTTCCTCAAACAATAGCATGGCATTCTTTCACTGTAATAGCTACTGTAAATTGGACAGTGCAGTTAGAATAACAAGAATTTAAGCTTTCTGCCCATATCAGATATGTCTATGTCCTGTGAAATGTTCTTGTTACTTACAACCTCTAATGCTAATCACATTAGCTCAACCATCCCGAGGGTGGGACACCAATCTGTAGAGATCCTTAAGAGGTTTTAAGCATGATAAATGGAGCTGCGCAGCCCCATAATGCAGCACTGTGAAGTATCTTCACTTAAATTAACCTTGTCTCAGCAACTCCCAGCCCGGGATGCAAGACAACACACTGGGAAGCAACTGCCGCATGGTGGACTGTTAATGTGATGAATGCAAACTGGGAGAATATCTGAAAACAAGTAATTTTTTTTTCAATGTGGCACGCAGCAGCCGCAGCGTCGTGTTTCTCTCTCACACAACTCTCTACTGAACACCCAGGCAGGCCTTAGTCCTTGACTCCCTTGGTATTCATGGGAGTTGTTCAGAGCAGCACACAGCTTCATGAAAAGGCTGACAGACACTCCCGTTTAAGCCTGTATGGTTGTGTAACCCTTGTGTGTTTTATACACGCCAGATTAAGACACTTTCAAGTATGCATGCATGTTGGGTTGTGAGCATGAAGACATTTCCGTTCTCCGCAAGTTAATGGACAATAAAGTACATCTTGTTTTATCTAGTCAAATATCTATTTTATCAATACATTGTGCACCACAACATGCGCGAGCTGCTGTAATCTACTACTTTATTGATCGTGTGTTTTATAAATCCCAGGGTTTATGGGAAAACATTTGCTATGTTCACTAACCTTTTGGATCTGATTTGAACTATGGAAAAATACAGACAACTGCCAAAATAAAGGAAACACTTGAGTAAATGAGGAATAGAAAATACTGTATATTGAAAGCAGGTGCTTCCACACAGGTGTGGTTCCTAAATTAATTAAGCAATTACCCTCCCCAGGTGCACAACTGAGCAAGAGGACAAGTACATTAGAGTATCTAGTTTGAGAAACAGATGCCTCACAAAGCCTCAACTGGCAGCTTCATTAAATAGTACCCGCAAAACACCAGTCTCATCGTCAACAGTGAGGAGGTGACTCCGGGATGCTGGCCTTCTAGGCAGAGTTCCTCTGTCTAGTGTCTGTGTTCTTTTGCCCATCTTAATATTTTATTTTTATTGGCCAGTCTGAGAGGTGGATTTTTCTTTGCATCTCTGCCTTGAAGGCCAGCATCCCTGAGTCGCCTCTTCACTGTTGACGTTGAGACTGGTGTTTTGCGGGTACTATTTAATGAAGCTCCCAGTTGAGGACTTGTGCACCGGGGCCTCCCACTCCTATTTCTATTCTGGTTGGAACCTGTTTGCGCTGTTCTGTGAAGGCAGTAGTACACAGAGTTGTATGAGATCTTCAGTTTCTTGGCAATTTCTCACATGGAATATCCTTCATTTCTCAGAACAAGAATAGACTGATGAGTCTCAGAAGAAAGTTCTTTACTTTGGTCATTTTGAGCCTGTAATCGAACCCACAAATGCTGATGCTCCAGATACTCAACTAGTCTAAAGAATGCCAGTTTTATTGCTTCTATAATCTGAACAACAATTTTCAGCTGTGCTAACATAATTGCAAAAGGGTTTTCTAATGATCAATTAGCCTTTTAAAATGATTCAACTTTGATTAGCTAACACAACGTGCCATTGGAACACAGGAGTGATGGTTGCTAATAATGGGCCTCTGTACACCTACAGTTGAAGTCGGAAGTTTACATACACCTTAGCCAAATACATTTAAACTCAGTTTTTCACAATTCCTGGCATTGTAAGAATGTGAAATGTAAGAATAATAGTAGAGAGAATGACTTATTTCAGCTTTTATTTCTTTCATCACATTCCCAGTGGGTCAGAAGTTTACATACACTCAATTAGTATTTGGCAGTTTAACTTCTTAGGGAGTGGTGGGGCGCTAGGTGAAATGCACTACCAGGTGAAATGCAAGGCGCCAAATTCAAAATCCAAAAGTTGAATTATTAAACATGCACCCATATACAAGTGTTTCATACTCATCAAAAGCTCTGTTTCTTGGCAATATCACAGCGTTGTCAGATTTCAAAAAGGCTTTACGGCGAAAGCACCACATTTGATTGTTTGAGGGTAGCACCTTCACTTTTCTCATTACCATGAATTCATTAGCCTTCACGGTTCACACAAAACACATTTCACAGCGAAAACAAATCAATTACCTGTTGAAGAACTTCTGCTGATTGTCTTCGTTGGACACTTTGGAAGCCATCTATGGTTCTTTTGTTAGAAAAAGTAATGCATTATATCCATAAATCTCCGTTTGGTTCGCGTGTTATAATCAGAAACTACAGCCTCCACTCCTCCATTGAAACGTGAATAGAACTCGTTCAACTTATACCTATAAACTTGTCCAAGAACAATCAAAAATCATTTTAAATGTATCCTAAGGAACACTTTTACGTATATTTACTATAATAATTCAACTGGAATATAAACTGGACTATAAGAACGGAAAAAAACACAGAGCGTGCCTTGTCGGGAGCGCGCGTTCTCTTCTGTTGACTTCCAAGGGGACACTTCCTGTTTTCTCTTCTTCTCTGCTCTAATAGCGTCCAAATAAAATCTGAACACTGTCTCAAGACTGTTGACATCCAGAGGAAGCGATCGGTACTGCATTCATATGCCCTTATACAGTGGGGAAAAAAAGTATTTAGTCAGCCACCAATTGTGCAAGTTCTCTCACTTAAAAAGATGAGAGAGGCCTGTAATTTTCATCATAGGTACACTTCTATGACAGACAAAATGAGGGAAAAAAATCCAGAAAATCACATTGTAGGATTTGTAATGAATTTATTTGCAAATCATGGTGGAAAATAAGTATTTGGTCACATACAAACAAGCAAGATTTCTGGCTCTCACAGACCTGTAACTTCTTCTTTAAGAGGCTCCTCTGTCCTCCACTCGTTACCTGTATTAATGGCACCTGTTTGAACTTGTTATCAGTATAAAAGACACCTGTCCACAACCTCAAACAGTCACACTCCAAACTCCACTATGGCCAAGACCAAAGAGCTGTCAAAGGACACCAGAAACAAAATTGTAGACCTGCACCATGTTGGGAAGACTGAATCTGCAATAGGTAAGCAGCTTGGTTTGAAGAAATCAACTGTGGGAGCAATTATTAGGAAATGGAAGACATACAAGACCACTGATAATTTTCCTCGATCTGGGGCTCCACGCAAGATCTCACCCCGTGGGGTCAAAATGATCACAAGAACGGTGCGCAAAAATCCCAGAACCACACGGGGGGACCTAGTGAATGACCTGCAGAGAGCTGGGACCAAAGTAACAAAGCCTACCATCAGTAACACACTACGCCGCCAGGGACTCAAATCCTGCAGTGCCAGACGTGTCCCCCTGCTTAAGCCAGTATATGTTCAGGCCCGTCTGAAGAGCATTTGGATGATCCAGATGAGGATTGGGAGAATGTCATATGGTCAGATGAAACCAAAATAGAACTTTTTGGTAAAAACTCAACTCGTCGTGTTTGGAGGACAAAGAATGCTGAGTTACATCGAAAGAACACCATACCTACTGTGAAGCATGGGGGTGGAAACATCATGCTTTGGGGCTGTTTTTTTCTGCAAAGGGACCAGGACGACTGATCCGTGTAAAGGAAAGAATGAATGGGGCCATGTATCGTGAGATTTTGGGTGAAAACCTCCTTCCATCAGCAAGGGCATTGAAGATGAAACGTGGCTGGGTCTTTCAGCATGACAATGATCCCAAACACACCGCCCGAACGCAACGAAAGAGTGGCTTCAGAAGAAGCATTTCAAGGTCCTGGAGTGGCCTAGCCAGTCTCCAGATCTCAACCCCATAGGAAATCTTTGGAGGGAGTTGAAAGTCCGTGTTGCCCAGCGACAGCCCCAAAACATCACTGCTCTAGAGGAGATCTGCATGGAGGAATGGGCCAAAATACCAGCAACAGTGTGTGAAAACCTTGTGAAGACTTACAGAAAACGTTTGAACTCTGTCATTACCAACAAAGGGTATATAACAAAGTATTGAGATAAACTTTTGTTATTGACCAAATACTTATTTTCCACCATAATTTGCAAATAAATAAATTAAAAAATCCTACAATGTGATTTTCTGGATTTCTTTTTCTCATTTCGTCTGTCATAGTTGAAGTGTACCTATGATGAAAATTACAGGCCTCTCTCATCTTTTTAAGTTGGAGAACTTGCACAATTGGTGGCTGACTAAATACTTTTTTGCCCCACTGTATGGGCATTTTCATAAGGGAGGGGTTCCAAATGAGGCACTCTGTCAAAACCACTTTTTCCAGGACAGAAATTCCTCGGGTTCGCCTGCCATATCCGTTCTGTTTTACTCACAGAGAAATGGTTAACACTTTTAGAAAATTCAGTGTTTCCTATCCAATGGTACTAAATATGTGCATATCCTATTTTCTGGGCCTGAATGGGAGGCATTTTACTTTGGACATGCCAGGCTCTCCAAAACGGTCACCTCATGCGCTGCTCCCTAACAAGTTAACTTGGGTCAAACGTTTCGGGTAGCCTTCCACAAGCTTCCCACAATAAGTTGGGTGAATTTTCGCCCATTCCTCCTGACAGAGCTGGTGTAACTGAGTCAGGTTTGTAGGCCTCCTTGCTCGCACACTCTTTTTCAGTTCTGCCCACCAATTTTCTATAGGATTGAGGTCAGGGCTTTGTGATGGCCACTCTAATACCTTGACTTTGTTGTCCTTAAGCCATTTTGCCACAACTTTGGAAGTATGCTTGGGGTCATTGTCCATTTGGAAGACCCATTTGCGACCAAGCTTTAACTTCCTGACTGATGTCTTGAGATGTTGCGTCAATATATCCACATAATTGTCCTTCCTCATGATGCCATCTATTTTGTGAAGTGCACCAGTTCCTCCTTGCAGCAAAGCACCCCACAACATGATGCTGCCACCCCCCGTGCTTCACGGTTGGGATGGTGTTCTTCGGCTTGCAAGCCTCCCCCATTTTCCTCCAAACATAACGATGGTCATTATGGCCAAACAGTTCTATTTTTGTTTCATCAGACCAGAGGACATTTCTCTAAAAAGTACGATCTTTGTCCCCATGTGCAGTTGCAAACTGTAGTCTGGCTTTTTTATAGTGGTTTTGGAGAAGTGGCTTCTTCCTTGCTGAGCGGCCTTTCAGGTTATGTCAGTATAGGACTCGTTTTACTGTGGATATAGATACTTTTGTTCCTGTTTCCTCCAGCATCTTCACAAGGTCCTTTGCTGTTGTTCTGGGATTGATTTGCACTTTTCGCAACAAAGTAACGTTCATCTCTAAGAGACAATGCGTCTTCCTGAGTGGTATTACGGATGAGTGGTATGACGGCCCCATGGTGTTTATACTTGCATACTATTGTTTGTACAGATGAATGTGGTACCTCCAGGCATTTGGAAATTGCTCCCAAGGATGAACCAGACTTGTGGAGGTCTACAATTTTCTTTGAGGTCTTGGCCGATTTCTGTTGATTTTCCCATGATGTCAAGCAAAGAGGCACTGAGTTTGAAGGTAGGCCTTGAAGTACATCCACAGGTCCACCTCCAATTGACTCAAATTATGTCAATTAGCCTATCAGAATCTTCTAAATCCATGACATAATTTTCTGGAATTTTCCAAGCTGTTTAAAGGCACAGTCAACTTAGTGTATGTAAACTTCTGACCCATTGGAATTGTGATACAGTGAATTTTAAGTGAAATCCGTCTGTAAACAATTGTTGGAAAAATTACTTGTCATGCAAAAAGTAATGACATAACTGACTTGCCAAAACTATAGTTTGTTAACAAGAAATTTGTGGAGTGGTTGAAAAACGACTTTAAATGACTCCTACCTAAGTGTATGTAAACTTCCGACTTCAACTGTATGTATAGAAAGCCAGAGCATCTAGGAACAACTACCAATTCATAAACCATAGTACTTTACACACTACACTTACAGAATTGCATTTAGACAAGCATTTAAAGTGCTCTATGGAAGTTCTGTACCATTTCAAAATGATTCCGAATTCTCTATAGCGAGAAAGCTACGCGTTATGTCTTTTGAAGTCCTAAAACCTCTAAGTAAGTGTGATTCTTTTGAAGTTCTTCCAGAGTTTATTTAGAGGCCTCTCTGGTTCTGCGGTCAGGGAGACAGCTACAGTAGGGACTAAGGTCCACCACCGGCACCAACTAAACCACGCTCTCTGATCGAGTGGAGGAGAGGCAGAGACCCTCAAAAGCACCAGAGGAGTTGCACTGTTCAGGGCCTGAGGGGAGGAATAGATATCCATCCGTAGTGTGTATCTCTGGTCCTGACTTCTTTCTGAAATGGAGATATTTTTGTACCATAGGGGATCAGTGGGGGCATTGCCGATGTATGGACCTTTAATTCTAAGATTATACTAGAATGGGAAAAATGATTGTGTGCACCTCGCGTTACACAACAGATTGTATGCATGGTATAACTGGAGGCTGTATGGTGATAGGTAAGCTATTAGATTTAGGGGAACTATCTATACCAGTTCAGCAGCAGAGGTTCAAGAAGGTTTATACACAACCTACAGGCTTTCTGTAATAGCTATTCCTGATGACTTTCTACTGATGTTGATGCAATGTTATTTTGTTGTCGTGTCTCTGTGTTGCACACAACCGCGTGTGTGAGGAAAGGTGGGCTTTGTGTCAGGCAGTGACGAGCTTTTCAAGCTGATTATTTTGAGTCTCCTCTGTGCATTTCACAATCTGGACACAAGTGTTGAATACAAAAATGCTGACTAAACAGTTTCATAACTCAAGCTACAAATCATCATTTTCCTCAGGCACATAGAGTATTCATCCTGAACAAACATATCCGCCTCGACTTCCCTTTGTTCATGTATTTCTTAGCAATTAGAAATGACCCTCCCCCAGACATAACCCACCAGTATGTAATATACTGTACAAAAGAACCCTGGCCCTTTGTCCGAGTATCCCCTTCCTCTAACATGGTTCTCCTTTGTTTTCCTAGGGTACTCCAAGATCCGGGAGTGGCCGCCACCAGAGGTGAGAAACCTTCCCTACTACTTCTGTTGAGAATATTATTGTGTCTGGTATGGTGGGAGTGAATGTGGTGATAAGTGAAGAAACAAAGAACCTGGAAGACCAGGAAGAGAAGGCAGCAGTTTAGGTCATTAATTACTATAGCAGATGACCTTGCATGTACTTAAATAGATGTTAAAGTTTCGCAATTGAAAATGTCCTCTGTGTTTACGGTGCCTGTCAGAACATCTAGTTCCAGTTTGATTTCAATGCATCAGAAATGACAGCACAGCTTAACTTGCCGGGTGTCTTCTAGTACAGGGTTTCCCAACATCTGTCCTGGGGCCCCCTCTAATTCAAGTAAGCTTTGATTATTTGAATCAGCTGTGTACCGGGGGGGCAGGACTGAGTTTGGGAAAACCTGCTCTAGTAGTTGACTGTACGCCAACAACAGGCCTGTACATTTTGTTCAGACTATCGTTCGACAAGTTTGCAGGCAATGCAACGTTGACGTGACATGAGGGCATATCAAGCTGATCCGATGTCTCGATAAGGAGTTGAAGTTCAATCATGGTCAGAAAGAGTTGTTGCTGATTACAGCTTACATCCTCTTTATACCACACACTTACTATGATTGACATATTGGAGCATACAAGAGTTAATTAATCCACATCAAGTCAGTATATTTCTTGCTTATGGTGTGGCCATTGACACATCAATTTATCTTCTTGCTACACTGCTAAATGTCCACAGCCATTGACACTTCAGTTTTGCTGGACATCACACTGCTAAATTCCAAACCACCATTTGTACATTAAGGACAATCACCATCAAATTGTTAAGTTCTGTGTGATTCCGGCCAAGTTCACCGGCTGACGCTCCCAATCTGGCCCAGTAATGATGTCCTCCTGTGATTGGCTGGCCTCCACTGTCGGATGGTCCAGTGTTGTGGAGCAGAGTGGCTGCCAGGTGGGCGCCACAAGATGGTGGAAATATTGGACAACCCTGTCTCTGTGAACGCCAACGAAACTATACAACAGGCTGCTAATGCATTCACACCATCCTCTCTCACTACAGTATCATTATGGTCGATATGGGCTATTATAGCGATCAGCCTGTTGCTGGTTGTCAGTCTTTGGAGATGGCTTATGACTTTAAGATGGATGGGCCTTCTCTGTTCCCCTGGGCTCTGCTAGCAGTCCACACCAGGCATCTCAGTGCTTGTTGTGTGTGGCCATTGGGTTACCACTCTGTTATTGGCTCTGCCTCTGCCTCTCCTCTCCAACCCCCACCTGCAGAGACCTCCAGGAGTGGATCATTGCCTCTGCCTGTCTCCCGTGCGCTCTCTGCGGGGCGCTAATGGACCAGAGTGGGGTGATTAGCGCTGAGGACATGGCCGTTTTAGACTGGGTGCCTGGCAGATGCTGCAAGCCCTAGAGACAGAGGGATGTAGAAAGTGTGTGTTTGCATCTACAAGGGCGGAGTGCTCTCGAAGACATTCAGCCCAAAAAATGTAATTCACTTTATCTTGGCATAGGCAAGTGCCATGGAGAGAATTTCAAGGACTTTCTCTCTATCATCAAAAGCAATGGGCACAACGCTCTTAAGTTCTGAAAAGAGTGAGTGAAACTAATCTCTGTGGGCTCAGCCTCTGAGTTGCTGAGGAAGTAAATGTCAAATAGCCCCAGAAAACTGCATTACTACCTGAGTGTTTGTATTATGAGTGGTGGAGTCTAATGGCTAAAGAAAAGAGGTCTGATTTTTGCTATTTCTGCCTCTTAGGGAGCTTGTGATCATGTAGTCTCAAACTGCTCAGCATAAGTAGGTATTCAACCTCGTTTAAGAAGTATTGAAGTTTGCTTTCCTGTAATGCAGACATACTGTACTCCTCCAAGAGACTGGGATCACTGCTAGCTTAACTGGTCTATTGATTGCCCAGTAGGAAGCAGCCTGAACACACTTCTACAGGTGACATACAATGGAATATTATTAATATTATCTGTAGCAATTCCAGAAGCTTCACTCTTTTTTTCTTTTTTCTGTGGTCCTTTTTGAGAAATATGCAGACAACCCTCTTAGGCAATGAGGCGAAGCCAAGAGGCTGCCCAATAATTTGATTCCCGGAGAGAGTTATTGGACCGGGCACAATCCGCATGGGTAAAAATACGAGGAGCGCAACTCATTCCAAGACTTCCACGTCGGTAATTATTGAAATAAAGCCGCTAGGAAATAAGTTCCAATATTCCCCTCGCTGCCCTCGAGTCTTCTCTCAGAGAAGAGCGAGAACGAAACAGAGAAAGGGGGAGAGAGCTGATTTTATGTTCCTCACTATCTGCAGACCAAGGACCCCGTAGCACCTCTCTTCACTAGCCGATGAATAGGGACGCTTTGTTTGCTAATGACATGAAGTGGATTTATGCAGGGAGCTCTTTAAGCATCTCAGCATTCAAGATGGTCATATTGAAATTGCCTCATGTTCAGAATCCATTCTTCGCCCTTCGAGCTAGAACTCTGACAGCTTTTATGTTCTAATGGGATAAAAGGTATAAATACTTGTTCTCCTCACACTTACGTCTGACCATTAGAGCTGTATTTTGGTTCAACAGGCTCTGAGTCATACACTACAACAGCTTTTCAGTTTTTATGTGATGCTTTTGAATGTCAGGGAACTTTTTCAAAAGATTTATACATTGTTTATTGGATTTACTTCACAAACTACAGGTTTGTGTGCACGCGCGTTGTGCACATGTACCGTAGCCAGTTCTATTATGGACTTGAGTCAGTGTTGAATGCATGGACATTGGTGTTGGTCAGAAGTATTGATGTGTGTGTTGTGGCAGCAGCAGCTCTGAGGGTCCTGGTTCTGAGGAGGAGGCGGGGGGGAACAGTCGACACTGCCACGGCAACCGCAACGCCGCCGCACCCGGAGGACTGGAGAGGAGGATGGAGGAACTGGAAAAGGTACTGAAAATTAGGCTTGCTCTACCATTCCCCCAGAAGTGTGCACTCGGTCACTCCCTCTCATGCATTGAACGCATTGGATTAGTGCAAGCAAGCAAAGCTGGGGGAAGGTTCCGCATTAGGCCTATCGTTCACTAGTTGACAACTGTATTCCAACGCAGGCCTATCCATCACCACTATCCAATGTTTATAATGTGACTGTGATGTTTGAAATATGAAAATACGACAAGTTTTAGTTGATTATTTCAGAATGACTGTAATGCTTCTTGGCACATTTGACATTTTATTGTAGGTATTTGTTATCTTTCCTGTCTACTGCTATTTCTCTGTCTATATCCATCTCAGGTTTCCTGAAAGCCCTGTGTTTGTCTGTCTGTCCGTCACAGGGGCAGAGAGACTTTGATAGGTCTCCCCTCCCAAGGCCCTGCTGCTCTAACTGGTTTTAAAGCGTCTATCAGCATCCTGATAAATCTTGAGGATTTCTTTTTAGAAGATGAATTCCTCTCTGAGTCGTTTGAGCGGCTGCCCAGTCTGGCCTCGCTGTTCGTCTTCAATCAGATGTAGCCCTTCCTGTATTCCTGTCTGCAATAACTCCTCTGTGTTCAGTCAGAGAGTGTATTTTACTGGAGTCACCCTGTTCTTATGAAACACTCTGTACTCCCTCTCAATCACTTTTTAGATTCTCAAATGTCACCCCGGTCCAGTCCATTTCTAAAAGAAAAACTACTGCTTTCACTTGCCACGACGCCTGTAAATGAAGAGTTTGCACGTCACTGGCGAGTTCGAGAGAGCAGTCGGTGCACTTTAGTTTTGTATAGATTTCAGCAAGTTCTGTCGCTGTTCTCTGGCTTGTTGTTTAACCTCTTAGCGCGCCGATCCCTTTAGCGGGATCGTTTTCAGAGCAAACATAACGCGCCAAATTCAAAATACATATTAAGTAATACATATTCGTAATATTTAACTTCGATATACAAGTGTTGCATAGTGTTGCATAGCCATCAAAAGCTCTGCTTCTTGGCAATATCACTGCGTTGTCAGATTTTAAAAAGGCTTTACGGCGAAAGCACTACATTTGATTGTTTGAGGCTAGTACCTCACATATTTTCCACATTAGCATAAATTCATATCCAGCTCGGTTCTCAAAATATCCATATCACAGCTAATATAAATCGCTTACCTTTCAAATAACTTCTTCTGAGGTCTTCCCAAGTGTCCAAACAAGATAATCCATGGTTCTTTTGTTAGAAAAAGTAAATAATTATATCCATAAATATCCGTTGTTTTTTTGGCACGTTACGTTCAGCTACTCCACCAAGCATTGTCAGTCTACTCGCCCGTTTACAGTGAAGGGATCGCGTTCAAATTATACCTCTCATCTTTTCACAAACAAATCAAATATCATTAATAATGCATCCTTATGTATTCTTTTATGAATAATAGCGATCATATTTTACAAGAACGGTAAGTGAAGCGTTAAAAAGGCGAAAAGAAAGTTGGTGGCGCTGGGCGCGTTCCGTTCGTGAGCGTGCGTCTGTTTACCTATTTTCCCTACCCGTAGTAATCTCTCTCTCTAAGGATCTGGTCAGAGCTTTTTCCTCCATACCCTTTCCAGAGACTGTTGACATCTAGTGGAAGCCATAAGTACTGCAACCTCGGTCCTATTCCCCATAGAAAAATATTACATGGGCTTCAAAATGAGAGGAGAGCCAAAGAAAAATAAATTCGGACAGAAATTTCTCTGGTTTTTGCCTGCTAAATCTGTTCTGGAATAGCCACAGACTATATCTTAATGGTTTTATAAACTTCCAGAGTGTTTCCTATCCAATAGTACTAAATATGTAAATATCCTAGTTTCTGGCCATGAGTGGTAGGCATTTAACTTTGGGCACGTCAGACAGGCGAAAATTCGGAAAATGGGACCCTAGCTGGAAGAGGTTAAATGCAGTAGATTTCATGGCTTTATACAACATTGACAAATGTGCAGCGTCCTTGATTGCTTTGAGTATCGCATTGTAGTGTCGTTCATCATGATAATGAAAGTATTACTTTGAAGCTTCAGTTACCCATGTAACTCGCGTAAACCTCCATAAACTAACATTTATCTTCCACGGCCTGAAGATTTATGGTTGCCACGGTATGGACATCATGCTACATTGTTTTGACGTTTTCTCGTTGCTATATGTGTTTCCATGGAAACCAGTTCACGCTGATCTGTAGTAAAAACAAAGTTAAGTTGGAGAGGCAGATTCCTGGCGAGCCTTCATTTCGCAGTGTAAATATCAACTTGTAACGTGGCCATATGTCCACATGGCTGAGGCTTCTATATTGGTTCTCTCTTAGTCTCTGTCTCTCTCTGTCTGTGTGTGTGGACCATACCAAAGTGCTGAAGTATGTGTTCTAATGTTAACAGAGCTCTTTGCCCCTTCTTCCTCAGGAGCTTGCCAGACAGAGGCAGGAGAACGGGCAGCTGCTGAAAGCCCACCAGGATAAAGACGACCTGATTGGAAAGCTGAAGGAGGAGATTGACTTGCTGAATAGAGTGAGTGTTGGAGAGGGTTCACCCAGGGTTGAGAGGGTAGAGTTGGGCTAGGCTGGGGAGTGTTGGAGCGGGTCACCCAGGGTTGACAGTGTAGAGTTGGGCTAGATTGTTGGAGAGGGTCACCCAGGTTTGGGAGGGTAGAGGTGGGTTAGGGTGGGGAGTGTTGGAGACGGTCACCCAGGATTGAGAGGGTAGAGGTGGCCTACGGTGTTGGAGAGAGTCACCCAGGGTTGGGAGGGTAGAGGTGGGGAGTGTCGGAGACGGTCACCTAGGGTTGAGAGGGTAGTAATGGGCTAGTGTGGGCACTGAGAGTTTAAGGTATTTTGAAGAGGTTACTATACAGACGTTAGAGCAACAAGGCTAGATCTTTCACAATTATTCAAATCAAATTTTATTGGTCACATACACATGGTTAGCAGATGTTATTGCGAGTGTAGCGATATGCTTGTGCTTCTAGTTCCGACAGTGCAGCAATATCTAACATGTAATCTAACAATTCCACAACAACTACCTAATACACACAAGTCTAAGTAAGGAATGGAATAAGAATATAAAGATATGGATGAGTGATGACCGAGCAGTATAGGCAAGATGCAATAGATGGTATAGAATGCAGTATATACATATGAGATGAGTAATGCAAGATATGTAAACATTATTAAAGGGACATTATTATAGTGACTAGTGATCCATTTATTAAAGTGGCCAATGATTTCAAGTCTGTATGTAGGCAGTAGCCTCCCTGTGTTAATGATGGCTGTTTAACAGTCTGATGGCCTTAAGATAGAAGCTGTTTTTCAGTCTCTCGATCCCAGCTTTGCTGCACCTGTACTGACCTCACCTTCTGGATGGTTGTGGGGTGAACAGGGAGTGGCTCGGGTGGTTGTTGTCCTTGATGATCTTTTTGGCCTTCCTGTGACATCGGGTGCTGTAGGTGTCCTGGAGGTCAAGTAGTTTGCCCCCGGTGATGTGTTGGGCAGATCTTACCACCCTCTGGAGAGCCTTGCGGTTGTGGGCGGTGCAGTTGCTGTACCAGGCGGTGATACAGCCTGACAGGATGCTCTCAATTGTGCTCTCAATTGTATTATAAATTAATAGTATGCTACTTAAATTATAATATATGGTGGCCTTCTAGTCTAGAACACAGGTATAGTAATGTATACCTATATGGTTTTTTTTATTTATTTTTTATTTTTTTACCAGTAATTCTTTGATGGACAAACTGTTTGATGGACAACTCTGTCTTGCCACGTCTAACTACCACAGTTAAAGATGCACTATGCAGAAATTCCTCCGCCATTTCCTGGTTGCAAACATTCTAATAGTTTGTTTAATTTCATTTTGTGACAGCTGGCAAATATAGTGTAGAGAATCATTGTACCATTTAAACAGCTGGGAAATATATTTTCCATAACCCAAAATATTGTCTTTTTTGTTTAAAGCTGGTGTACAAAACTGAAAGTAAAAAATGCAAAAATGTAACTTAAGGGAAGCATATAAATAGCACACGTAGAACCGATCTACCACTTCTTTGACTTGCTTTCAATGAAAATTACTGATCTATAACACACATTTCTATGTGAATTTGGTCAGGTCACCCAAAAAGTTACATATTGCAACTTTAATCTTGTTATAGTTTCTCTTAATTGTCAGTTGAAAGCTAGTCATTTTTAGTAGCTGTGCACTGCAGAGGAAACTTGGAGCTATTCGGTCTCTCACAGCTGTGTTGAGTGAAGCCGAGGACTAAATAGAACCGATTGCCAAATTACCACGTCGCTATCTGCAGGCAATCAGCTTGATATTGTGAAGCTGCTTCTCGGATAAGCAGAAGATTACAATTATCCAGCGCTTGCAAGGATTAGCACTCGCGCAGGCACCCCCCAAAAAAGTCATTTTCTCATGTTCTCTCTCGCTCTCTTTATCTCCCGTACCCCAACCTCTGAACTGGATCTGATTTAGTGTTTTATCAACATTTGAAACTCATTGTCAACTGCACGGGTCGTAACCCCATCCGGTTTTGGTCTACAGAGCCTGAAGTAAATGATATGCAGACCCGTTCGAGGTGCAAAGCTCTTCAGTTTCACTCCCCTGCACCCCGTGGCAGTTTGGAGAAACAACTTTTGAGTTTCGCTGTGTGCCTCCTGACTTAAAACAGCTGCCCTTTTCAAAACATGACATTTTCCCTTCCCTGACAGTCGATCGGATCTAGTCTTAAGAAAACACTAGGCCCCTGCTATAAGTCAAGGGTCCTTATGCCAATCAACATCCTACACGCTGTGGTTAAGAGAAACCCTTGTAGTGTGGCGTACGAGTCTGATTTCAATCATTCCCTGAGATGTAACGTGTCTTATAACCACTAGGGTTAACAGCCTGTAATTAATTCATCATTAGTCATGTGTTACTAAATCTCCACTCCTATCTGCTCCTGAATGTTATGTAACCATTTAGAAGTCAGTGCATTAGGCTAAATCCACAGACTCTGAATGTAAAGAGACAGCTGTCTCTCATGTGCCTCTTTCTCTAGAGACCAATGACATTACTTCTCCTTGGCACCAGGGAGTCACTGTGACAGCCTGTATGCAAAGGCAAATAGCTCACACCCTGTCTCCATACCTACTGTAGACCCACACTGTATACAGAGGCAAATACCCCATCCCCTGTCCCCATACCTACTGTAGACCCACACTGTATACAGAGAGGCAAATACCCCACACCCTGTCTCCATACCTACTGTAGACCCACACTGTATACAGAGAGGCAAATACCCCACCCCCTGTCCCCATACCTACTGTAGACCCACACTGTATACAGAGAGGCAAATACCCCACAACCTGTCCCCCATACCTACTGTAGACCCACACTGTATACAGAGAGGCAAATACCCCACCCCCTGTCCCCATACCTACTGTAGACCCACACTGTATACAGAGGCAAATACCCCACAACCTGTCCCCCATACCTACTGTAGACCCACACTGTATACAGATGCAAATACCCCACCCCCTGTCTCCATACCTACTGTAGACCCACACTGTATACAGAGGCAAATACCCCACCCCCTGTCTCCATACCTACTGTAGACCCACACTGTATACAGAGGCAAATACCCCACACCCTGTCCCCATACCTACTGTAGACCCACACTGTATACAGAGAGGCAAATACCCCACCCCCTGTCCCCATACCTACTGTAGGCCTCCTAGAGACTTTCATCTCTGAAATATTCCAAAAGAGAGTTTGCAGCCCTCCTCGATGAGGCATTCCAATGCAAACAAGCCGTAGGTCTCCCCTGCCAACAAATACAGTTGCCGGTCAGTGTTGATTTTGCACATTACAGGAACTTGCAAGTGTCCGCTATGCCTGGCTGTCTTTATTATCTTAACATTTCTTCATTAAGATAGGCTGTAGACTGCAGTGGCTATGAGCCATCTGGCCATATGGAGGAGGCCATATAACTGTTGGATCAGAGAGCCCTGATAGCATCACATGAACAGGACCTCATAAGAGGCAGTCTCCCTGTGGGAACACTCGCCGGGGCGATAGTGATCAGAAATGTCCCTCAGAGAGGTTACTGCAAGGCCTGATGGGAAGGCAGGAGATAAGGAACAGATCCAGTGTGGCGTCTCTTTCTCGCGGCGCTTGAAGATTGAACTGTGACTCACTAGCAAAGTTTGTTTTGTAGGGAAGGCTTGACGACATGACCCTGGAAAACATCTGACTCTGGGTATTGGCTACACAGAATACAGGCTCAAGCAGGTGCATGCAAGTTGAAGTACATGTGGATATAATCTATTTTGGGAGATTAAATGAAATGTGAATCAAGTTATTAGTCGGTTGTAACTTAAAAAAGGTTCAAATGGTATGCCGGAGGCCAGAAAAAAAATGTCATGGCTATCGAGTGAATCTAGCAGCCGTCTGACTGCTTTTCACCCCTTGTGTCAGAGCACAGACAGTGAGCTGTTCTGTAGCCACACCATTTCTGTGGCTCTGTGACCTCCAGTGTTTGACTCGCCAGACTACCTCGCTTTTTAAGTTTCCGACTAGTGCGGCTTAGCTAATCCTGACGGTCGCCTGTCTCTGCCGCCAGTGATGGAGGAAGTCGGAAATGAGAAGTGTCACTTTTAGATCAACGCTTTGATGAGAGGGTGTCATAGCAATGGTGCTCCTCATTTGTGTCTAATTGGAGCTGTTCAAGTTTAATTCGTTATTACCAGGGCAATTCTGCTGAAGAGAGACCCGGGAGGTGAAACTCTTCATTCCACCTCTCACTCTCTCATCTTTCTCTAAACTGACAAGCTATCTCCTCCGAGGTAGAAATAAGGCAGATCTTGCATAGTGATGGTATATGACTTCCTTTAGATCAAGCTGAAGTGGAGCTTTGTTTTTGTTTTGCAGGACCTTGATGACATTGAGGATGAGAACGAGCAGCTGAAGCAGGAGAACAAAACTCTCCTGAAGGTGGTGGGCCAGCTGACGAGGTAGAACCCAACGGGCCACGGATCCCCACTTCCAAAAAGAACAAACCCCCACCCCCCCTCCAACGGAGAGCCCCTCCCAAGGCCTTACACCCCCTGCTCTCACCCACCCACCCTTCCCTTTCCACCCTCGGTCCAAGTCCAGCAGCAGCATGTCCTTTCTCTGTGTCGGTGGTGTCTCTGTTGTCGCTGGGTGGAAGAGGACATTTAAAAGTAGATTTTAGACCCTTTGTGTCATATACGCACCTTTAGCTTCCTCCCTAAGGATGCTTTTATTCAGTTCTGAGGGGGGAAACTGAAGCCACTGAGAGCTCTAGTCCTATTTAGATCCCATGGGGTGTCTAAATGAGGTTCTGTGATGGTATATTTAATGTAAATCTCTTGTACATAGGCTATTTAGATTTGTTGTTCTTTTTGATGAATCTTAAAAAGGAAAAGGAAATTGAATGTACGTGGTGCATCACCGAGCACATGAGGGATGTTTTGTTTGTTTTAGGAACTAAAAGAGGTCTTGGACATTTTGACTCGAATGATCTGTCGACCAAGGTATACAGTACTTGCGTAAGTTATGTGCAACCGGCTCTCTGTACTTCTGTTCATCTGCATCATTACAGTGTAAATGCATTGTCAGCCCAGTGGCTGTATTATCCACCTCAGCACTAAAACCTGGTCTCCATCTGCACGTGGAAGAACTGGCTCTGTGATGTAGCCTGTGTCATTTAGACCAAATGCAAGACAAAATCCCTGCTACCATCAGCCAAAGTGGGCATAATGCCTTGCACATTACAGTTGTCTTTTTTGGAAATCCATTAGTTCCATTTCCCCAAGGGGATAAAAAAAAAAGCCTGGTGCTTTTCTGTTCATGTCGATGCCGCTTTTACTCTCTTGTTCCGATTTATACTTGGTACATTTTAATCAGTGGGGTCATTTCGACTAAACCTAGGGTATGCCAGTGACATGGGTGGGGGGAGAAAGTTGAAGCTTTATTTACTGCATTTCTACACAATTTAAACTCTAAAATGGTATTCGGGGAGAACAGCAAAAATGAGCTAAATTGACTCCAGCCATAATACGCTAAACTGCTATTGCCTTTTAATGGGGATTGGAATGATTTTAGTAGCCTATTTCTATTGTTGGTGTTGAGCTAGGATATGACGACTGCCATACTCTGCCATACCCAAATGACGCCCTGATTTTAATCCAGGTGGTATATTTTCAACCTGAAGTCATTCAAATATATATATCCCCATTATAAATCATAAAAAGCAAGCAATTTGTTTTCATTAATTCTATGCTTTATAGTCATTTCAATGTTGAAAATGAAATATTATAGTATTGTTGATGGTGAGAGGTCTTTGGGTTACACCCCAGTAGAAATACATGTGGAATCTTTGAAAGTGCGTTTTGCATCTGTAACTCAAGCGTTTACAGCTTGTTTTGTTTGCAATATTGATAGATGTAGCTGCTCTTGGTATATAGTGAGCAAGAGTTATAGAGTAAGCTACTGCAGTGCATTTTATTGTATGATAACCAAATCAACTGAAGGAACATACTTTTTGAAATGCAATCTCTTTTTGATTTCTCAAGACAGTGATGTGGCTGTGAGGAGGTCTATTACTTTACCCAGCTGTATTTAGATCATTACATACAGGGGCCCATTTTGTGCTGTGGCTCTTTACTCTGTAAAGCCCACTAGATGGTAAAGATTTTAGGTTTTAGACTTTACTAGGGTACATCTCGATATAGAAACCCCTCTAACCGGTAGACACACACACACAACCCTTACAGAAAAAACATGTGAAACCATGTGTTTGGTTGATATTTCACATGTGAAGTTTCAAAATAACCTTTCACAAATATTTTTGGTGGGGATATTTTTCACTTGAGATTTCACAGGTGATGTCCTGCAAATAAAACAGTTGTTAGAATACACACACAGTGCTTTTAACGTCATGTTTTCAACTCACATATTTGTCACACTTTGACATGCATGATTACATTTGTGTATGTTTGTTTGTTTATACAGTAATTATTATTGTCCTCACCGAGGATTTCAACTCACAACCTCTTCGTTCATGGCATTCCGATATAGTCCTAGACTTTGGACTTCAAAATAAATCTCAGCCTTGTTAAAAGTACATATTTATCGGCGTGATTAAGGAGTAACGTTGAAACAGAATAATATGCCCCTCGAACATTATACAACTATACAGAAAACCCTCAAATTGCTAAAATAAGTAAATTAATTAACTGATGAGAGAGTAGTCAGATGAACTAATAACTAAAATAGCAGTGTAGATGACACTCTTATGCTACGTGCAGAGGTGTAGGGGAATGCTACAGAGTTTGTGGCACAACAGAAAGATCCGTTAACCCCAAATCCAGACGATGTTAGAGTTCAAATCCCAGGCGGCCTCATATTGAAAAGCCAGTACTTAACTACTAAGTGATCATGTCAAATGTAATCATATTGACATTGATTAAAGATTTTACTATTTTAGCTGAACAGCGTACCACTTACTTTAAAACCCCCATACCATGTATTTACTTGACTTATCATCATGTTACATCCTGATGAATGGTAAAACAAAGGTCTTGAGAACATCTTACAAACATCCTAACATGTTCCTCAATGACTTTCTTGGGATGTTGTGTCGTGGTCCCCTGGAGGTTTTTGTCTAGTTCCAGTTTTTTTCCAGGGATGTCCCCAAGGGCGTTGTTAGGACATTCTTGGAATGTTGTGTCATGGTCCCCTGGAGGTTTTATCTAGTTCCCGGTTTGTTCCAAGGACTTTCCCCGGGACATTTTTAGCACATTCCTACGATGGTGTGTCATGGTCCCCTGGAGGTTTTGTCTAGGTCCCGATTTGTTTCAAGGATGTCCCCCCAGGACGTTTTTAGCACATTCTTGTGATGTTGTGTCATGGTCCCCTGAAGGTTTTTGTCTAGCTCAAATGTTGTCACATGTAGTTTCATGCTATCACATGTTAAAGTTTTTCCTCCCCATTATTGTCACATTTACTCAAATGTTGTCAAGTGTATTTTAATGGTGTCACGTTGACATTTTGCTTCCCATGTTGTCACATTTATTTCACATATGTTATCACATGTTGTTTTACATGTTGTCACATGAACTTCACGTGATCATGTGACGTGTTTTTTCTGTAAGGGACACACACACACACACACCTCGTTCTCTCTACATTATGCATGTACAGAAGATGAAGTCATTTAATAAAAGTTTGATTATCTCTCTGTCGACTCGTTAGTGTTCATTAAGGCTAATTTGATGTGATGATACGATGCCACTGGGCCGGTAATGTAACGTGACAGCGGTGGTTCAGTTGTGTGCTCCCCGACCATGATTATTCATCATCGCCAATCACCTCGCAGTCTGACTGGAGAGGGACCACCCATCCCTGGCGACGCCGCGTCTCCAAGACACATCGACGCTGGACTAATATAGCAATGCCATCCAAGTCATTAGTCTCCCTCACCTTGAGAGACGTTCATTCCTCATCCTTCCTGTAGTTTGTGAAATAATCTCCTTTTAAACCCCCTGCTTTGCCTTTTCCCCCGTCTTGTTATTCACAAACCTGACAGTCTCGACTGCTTCTCCTCTGCTTAGTAAAACTAGCATTAGCTGAGTTTCAACCCACTACCTGTAGCTTCATTAAAAAAAACCTCATCTGTTCCTTAACCAGCCCTCTGAAAGGCCCTCACCACCACCACCACATAGCCTCATGGGGACATGTTTGGAAAATGCTAAATCAATGTAATTATTATTCTTACTGGTACACGTCACAGTTGGGCTCTCATCAAAGCTCTAACGGCACTAACGAAAGTACGGGACTTATCAGATATCATTTTACCTTTGTACTTTTAAATGATAACTTTGTTACCTTTTCAGATCTACCAAAAAAAACTGAGGTGGCTTTTTTTTCTTCAGTGAAGACCTTAAAGATCTTCACTGAGATGAGGCCTGGAGGCTAGTTGATATGGATGGAATGGCCACATCCGTGTACACCGAAATGCATTTGATCCTGTGGAACTGATAGTCATTGGAGAAAAAATAAAACCATCCCTTATCTTGTTTCTTGAAGGAGGCCATATTTCATTATCAGCGGTTTCTTGCTCTTGGTCCTCAGAGCCAATCTCCTCCATCTCTGGGATCTCTGGTGCAAGGAACCACTCACCCAGCTGAGGATGGCAGGGGTCGGGGAGAGAGATAGCGGGAGAGAATATATGTGGGTTTTTTTCGTCTCCCCTGAATTGGCTGGCTGGCTTGGAACCATCTGCTCAGAAAAATGCCTCCTAAAAGAATAAAAAACAATTGCCCATATGGCATTTTGTTTAGAATAAGATAACATTTCTCTAAAACCATTCGGAACAAGTAGATCCTGTTCTACTGATATGGAACCTACGAGATCTCCCAAACGTTGCACTCATATCAAAATTAGGATACATTCTGCAGCGAGTCTTTTGTAACACAGATTAAAAGCTTTGGCATTTGTGGAAGCCTGATGGACCTCTGTGGCTTGCTACTGGACTAGTGAGGAATATTTCGACCTGCGCTCTCCCACCAACGCTCTGAAACGCAAACAGCAGCATGTCAGAGAGAGGGGGAGGTGGAAAAACAAGACATACATTTCCCTCAACACACTATGGCCACGCGCTGTGCTGCCCTTTCGGAAATGCCCTGTAAAAGTCAATAAGGAGGAAAGGCGCCATTTTCACACCAATAAGCAACATAAACCATTAACAGACCAAAGGCGTTTCATTCACCACAGAACTCATTTGACTGTATGATTCATAGTGCGATAGATTCTCATACTTTCATATTCCCACAACTGTTACCATAGCAATGACTGAGATGGTTTGGTGTAAATCACACATTCTTGGTGTTTGTGTACTTTGATTAGGCTTATAGTAAGTTATGTTATTTCTGTAGTATTACATTTCTGATACAGTATGTAATGTGATTTGTAATACTCTGCAAGCATGTCAAAATGATAGAATATGACTGCTATACCAGCTATACAGTGACTTGAAAGTATTCACCCCCCTTGGCATTTTTCCTATTTTGTTGCCTTACAACCTGTTATTAAAATATATATTTGGGGGGTTTGTATCAGTTGATTTACACAACATGCCAACCACTTTGAAGACAAAAACTGAACTTGAGCGTGCATAACTATTCTCCCCTCCAAAGTCAATACTTTGTAGAGCCACCTTTTGCAGCAATTACAGCAGCAGGTCTCTTGGGGTATGTCTCTATAAGCTTGGCACATCTAGCCACTCCTTCAAGTTGGATGGGTTCCGCTGGTGTACAGAAATCTTTAAGTCTTACCATAGATTCTCAATTGGATTGAGGTCTGGGCTTTGCCTAGGCCATTCCAAACCATTTAAATGTTTCCCCTTAAACCACTTGAGTATTGCTTTAGCAGCATGCTTAGGGTCATTGTCCTGCTGGAAGGTGAACCTCCGTCCCAGTCTCAAATCTCTGGAAGACTGAAACAGGTTTCCTTCAAGAATTTCCCTGTATTTAGCGCCATCCATCGTTCCTTCAATTCTGACCAGTTTCCCTGTCCCTGCTGATGAAAAACATCTCCACAGCATGATGCTGCCACCACCATGCTTCACTGTGGGGATGGTGTTCTCGGGGTCATGAGGTGTTGGGTTTGCGCCAAACATAGCGTTTTCCTCGATGGCCAAAAAGCTAAATTTTTGTCTCATCTGACCAGAGTACCTTCTTCCAAATGTTTGAGTACCTTCTTCCCACATGCCTTTTGGCGAACACCAAACGTGTTTGCTTATTTTTTTCTTTAAGCAATGTCTTTTTTCTGGCCACTATTCCGTAAATCCCAGCTCTGCGGAGTGTACGGTTTAAAGTGGTCCTATGGACAGATACTCCAATCTCCACTTTGCAGCTCCTTCAGGGTTATCTTTGGTCTCTTTGTTGCCTCTCCGATTAATGCCCTCCTTGCCTGGTCCGTGAGTTTTGGTAGGTTTGTTGTGGTGCCATATTCTTTCAATTGTTTAATAATGGATTTCATGGTGTTCTGTGGGATGTTCATGGTTTCTGATATTTGTTTAACCTAACTCTGATCTGTACTTCTCCACAACTTTGTCCCTGACCTGTTTGGAGAGCTCCTTGGTCTTCATGGTGCCGCTTGCTTGGTGGTGCCCCTTGCTTAGTGGTGTTGCAGACGCTGGGGCCTTTCAGAACAGGTGCATATACGGAAATCATGTGACAGATCATGTGACACTTAAATGAAGTCCACTTGTGTGCAATCTAACTAATTATGTGACTTCTGAAGGTAATTGGTTGCACCAGATCTTATTTAGAGGCTTCATAGCAAAGGGGGTGAATACATACAGTATGCATGCACCACTTTTCCAATTTGTGTTTAAAAAATAAATAATTAAACAAGTAATTTTTTTCATTTCACTTCAC